>CM076573.1:198245001-198845001 GCA_034641835.2 Pinus albicaulis
TAAGATTCCCCTCAAAGAAAACCAGAAACCTTTCAAACAGAAGTTAAGAAGAATAAACCCAGTCTTACTACCATTGGTTGAAAAGGAAATAAAAAAGATGTATGATGCTGGGATAATAGTGTCACTCAGGTACTCTGAGTGGGTTTAAAATCTAGTATCAGTTAGGAAAAAAATTGGTGAAATCAGACTTTGTATCGATTTCCGAAACCTAAATAGAGCCTGTTTAAAGGACAACTATCCATTGCCCAAAATGGACCACATACTTCAAAAGGTAGTAGTTGCTAAAAGGATCTCATTACTTGATGGTTTTTCTGGTTACAACCAAGTGCTGGTTTACCCCACTGATCAACACAAAACAACTTTGACCACACCTTGGGGCACTTTCATGTACGTTAAAATTCCCTTTGGATTGATAAATGCTAGTGCTAAATTCCAAAGAGCCATGGACATAGCCTTCTCAGAAGACATAGGTTATTTCATAGTCATATATCTCGACGATATCACAGTATATTCCAAATCAGATGAAGAGAACCTGGTTCACTTAAGGTTTTTAACAAATGTAGAAAATATGGTTTATCCCTAAACCCGAAGAAAACAATTTTCGGTCTAGAAGAAGGAAAAATCCTAGGTCACATCATTTTGGAAGAGGGAATAAAAATAGACCCCCAGAGAATTGAAGGCATATTACAAATAAGTCACCCCAGAAACATAAAGGAACTACAATCCTTTATCGGAAAGATTAATTTCTTGAGAAGATTCATCCCAAATCTTGCTGAACTTCTGAGAGATATCACAAATATGTTGAAAAAAGAGGTCGGGGTTAAATGGACTATGGAAGCCAAAAAATATTTTGAACGAGTTAAAAAGGCCCTAATTGAAACACCAGTAATGATAAGTCTTGATTTCACCAAAAAAATTTACATTTTTTCATTTTCCTCAAAACACACAATAGTTGTTGTGTTGTTGCAAAAGAACACAGCAGGGAAAGAACTTCCCATTGCCTTTTTTAGCAAATACCTAAGAGATGCTCCCTTGAAATATAACATCATGGAAAAACAAGCATTCGCATTGGTAAAAGCACTGAAATATTTCCGAGTTTACATCTTGCATTCCCATATCATTGCTTTTGTTCCTAATATCGTCATCAAAGATATATTAAACCAATATCCGAATGGTAAAAGAGGGAAATTGATCGCTATCATCTTAGAATATGACTTAGAAATCCGACACACCAAACTGGTTAAAGGACAAGGACTTGCAAGACTAATGGCTGAAACTAACCTCCAAGCATTAGATATAAATTTTGTTGATACCTTAGAAGAACAGGAAGAATGCATAGCCCCTCATGTTGAACAAGTGTTTTTAAATTCACCTTGGTATGCAGATATTATTTATGTATTATTTTATCTAAATGCTCCTCCAACTTTATCAAAAAAAAAGCAAGATTTCTTAAACAAAAATCTTTAAAGTTTTGCATTATAGATGGAGTTATGTATTGGAAAAATCCGACTGGTATGCTACTTAAATGTTTGCTTGAGTCTGATGTAGAGAAAATTATGCACGAAATGCATGAAGGAGAATGTGGAGGTCATCTCTACTGGAAAACCACAACAAACAAAATCCTTAGAGCCGGTTATTATTGGCCTACTTTATTTCCTAACACTCACAAACTAGTTATGACATGCCATAAGTGTTGGAAATGTTGTCATTGATGGAAAAGGAGGCAGAAAAGAGAGAGACAGGAAAAGGAGGCAGCAAAGAGAGAGATAGGCAAAGGAAGCAACAAAGAGAGAGACAGGAAAAGGAAGCAGCGAATACAGAGGCAGAGCTGTTATCATGGTAATGGAGGCAACAAAGAAGCAAATGAAGGAAGAAAGGAGACAGGAAGAGGCAGAGGAAGCGAATATAATGAAGGCATAACCGTTATCAGAAGTAGAGGTAGAACTGTTATCACAGCAGTAAAGGCAGAGGCAGAGCGACAGAAGCAGCAGAGGCAGAGACACAACTATTATTGCAGAGAAACAACTATTATTCCAAGAATCATTGTTCCCACCTGGTGAATATATATATAGATATATAACTAAATTCTGAGAATCGCTACCTCAGCCGGAGGATATATGTATACAATTCTAAGAATCTTTACCCAGCCGGGTGTTACACATAACATAAATATAATTTTGGGAATCATAACCCAAGCGGCAATGTAATGCATAGTTAATATAAATTTCATTCCGGGAATCGTATACTCCAGCGGAAAAGTATTGCGCTTTATATTTAAAGGACCAAAACACACACACACACACACACACATATATATAGCCATATGCAACATGAGATCCAAAGAAATGTAGTAATATAAGGTGGGACCTTTCCCAATCGCATTGGAGATTATAAGGGCAGCTGAACATGCAACCAAAGAATTGTGATTGCGATTAAGCTCCGGACCCGATGGGTCTATAAATCATGTTTAACAAGTGTTTGAAGTCCAGTTCCAATCGCATCGGTAAAATGTAGTGAACAGTGGTCAATTGCATCGAAAAGAAACAGACCGTTGGAAAATATATTAAAAGACTTGCGATTGCGATGTAGCCCGGACCCGATGGGCTTATAAAATATGATTAATAAGTATTTGAGTTCCAATCACATCGGCAAAGAGCAGTGAAGAGTGGTCAATCACATCGGAAAGAAACAGACCGTCAGAACATATATTAAAAGACTTGCAATTGTGATTGAAGCCCGGACCTGATGGGCTTATAAACTTTGATTAATAAGAATTTGAGTTCCAATTGCATCGGCAAAGAACAGTGAACAGTGATCAATCGCATCGGAGTAAGGCAGCTTGCGATTGCGATCAATCACAATCGGAAATTGCTGGAGGAATAGAATAGTGCATCGGAAAGTGTGGCAACTGGGCCTGAAAGGGAATTAGTTATGTATTAAACATGATTCTTCAGTGTTAAAGTGGACATGGTAGTTTGTTTGTTAAAACATTGTATAACGATGCCGAGAATTGAAATTACGTTATATATATATATATATATATATATATATATAAAGGCGCTAGTATATATATATAACGCGTTGTTGCGATTGTATTAAAAGATGTTGCGTGGTTTGTGAACCCACGGGCCTCGGCTTAAGGTGGAGGGTGATTTGTAATATAAAACGATTGCGATGCATGTATGTTCCGCCTGCGGAACTCCCACATCAACAAGACACTTGCTGCGTGTAAAGGGTTGAAATTTTCCCAGAATTACAGTCAGCAGTTACACATATTTACAAATTGCACTGATATAAAAAGCTCAGTTACACGTATGTAGTAGTTACACCACAGCAGAGGATAGAAAAGAAAACAGAGCTGAAAAGAGATAAAACACATTCACAGAAAAGACTGACACAGTCAAAGAAAAGACAAATGCGCAGCGAGCCAAAAGACTAAATGAGTTGAGCTGAAGTTTTCATTATATGTGAATGTAAATATTGTAATTGAATTTTTTATTGTTTGTGATGCACTGGCAAGTCTCCGAAAGAAAACAAAATCCCACTGTTAGATTAAAATAAGCACCTACAGTTACATTTTTCTGAGTGAGTTGGAAAATAAATGAGAAGGCAGAAGGCAAAGAGGCATGGCTGTCCATTCCAAATTCATTAAGGAATTCTAAAAGTCACGAGGAAATCCTTATAAATAATATCATCTTGATATGCAAAAAAGAGGTTAGAGAGTGAGTGAAGAAAATGCAGAAATGAAGCAGTGAGGCAGAGAAGAAAGAGGAGTTGAGCAGAGAAGAAGGAGGAGTTGAGCAGAGAAGAAGGAGAAGCTGATAGAGAATATGAGAAGATGTAGAGATGATACAGGGCAGATATGAGAATAGATGAACAACAGAGTAGATGGAACAGAACAAAGCTGATATCCAAGGTAAATCAGCAAGTGTTTCTCTTTTGAAAGAGTAAGGAAGTTGGAGCCTCCCTATCAAGTTGTAGCTTGATAGATGTCAGTTGTAGCTGAATGAGGTTGGAGCCTCCTGTAGGTTGGTGCTTCCACATCAAGTTGTAGCTTGATAGAATGTCACTTGTAGCTGATTGAGGTTGGAGCCTCCTGTAGGTTGGTGCCTACAGAATATTGAAGGGAGTTGGTGCTTCCTTGCAAGTTGTAGCTTGCAGAATTGAGGTAGGAGCCTCTTGTAGGTTGGTGCCTACAGAAAAATAGTGGTGAGAGGGAGTTGGAGCTTGCCTTTTCATCACAACAATAATAAGATATGATTTTCTCCCTTTATGGGTTTCCACTTATATCTGGTGTCTCTGTGCATGATGTCTATGTGTTGATGTGGTTTATCTAATCTGATTAATACATGTTGCTTACATATTAAGACTGTTGTTACATAAACAAATCTTCTTGATACTTGCTGCTCACAATTTAAGATTGCTCACATATTAAGTTGAACATGAAGTGAAGGTGTAAATAAGTTTTAAGGGAAAATTTTTAAAAGTCCATGTATGTGTTAAACTGATTCACCCTCCCCCTCTCAGTTTAACTAAGGGTTTAACAATTGGTATCAGAGCTAGGTTCCTTTGGTGTAAGCTTAATAGCTTGAAGGAGATCTGGTTGAGTCATGGACTATCAAAATGTACCTGTGCTAAATACAACAAACTTTCCTAAATGGAGAGATAAGGTTAAGACAAGTTTAATGGCTGATGAACCTGAGGTATGGAAGCTTGTTTGTGATGGTTACTTCACAGAATCCCCCATAGTGAGGGAACAATAGAGGAATGCCAAGGCAAAATGTGTGATATATAACAATCTTCATAACAAGTATCTTGAGTTAATAATGGATTTAACTTCAGCAAAAGAAATATGGGACAGACTGCATTTCATGCATGGAGTAGACACTGAGGATTGCATTGTCAAGAAGGAGAAGAGATTTAAGAAAAAGAGAAATTCATGTCAAAAGGAAGATGATCAATCAAATGAGGTACCTGCTAGTGTGAATGGTAGTAAGAGCCATGAAGAAATTGTAGCTGAAGAAAAAGCCAAACTTGAAATAGCTCTGACTAAAATAGAAAGATTGAAGAATAAAAACAAAGACCTTAAGAGATTGGTACAAATATGTGATGAGAGAGAATATGAAGATAGGAAAGAAATTATTGGCCTGAAGACACAGCTTGAAGAGGAAAAGAAAGTAGAAGATACTCTGCTGCAACAAATGAGAGAGAAAAATCTAGAATGTGAAAAATTGGAAGAAGAAGTAATGAACCTGAGAAAGAAATTAGAAAAGGCCCAGAGAGACTTATTAATGAATACTCCTCAAATGAAAAGCTCTGAACAACTGGACCAAATTCTAAATGCTCAAAGGTCTCCTCTCATAAAAGCTGGGATAGGATATGAAGGAGAAACCAGTAAGTCCAAGGAAAAAGATAACAAGAAAATCATCTTTGTAAAAGCTGTAAAGGAAAGTGAAGCAACTCAGCAGATTACTACAAAAATAGAAGCCAGCAAGAACAAGATTTGTGAAGAAAAAAATAGAATCAAGCAGCAACATGGTAGGATAGATAATGAGAAGATGAAACAATCAGCTGCTAAAGGCTCATATGCTCCTGAAGATGAAGTGAATAAATTTGGAAGTTGTGAAAGGAGGTTCTTCCCTCCTATGAAAAATAACACATGTTTCTCTTGTCATAAACCAGGACATAATGCAACACAATGTAAGAGAATGCCTATCAATTTCAATCAGCAAAATATGTAGCAAAAGAAAATAATACCTCAAGCAAGCAAATGGAAAGGACAATCTTCTACCAGGTACACAAATCATTTCCATGGCTACTGTTATGCATGCAATGAATTTGGACATAAATCTATTGATTATAAATTATGTTAAAAAAGGGGAATGAAATATTATACATCAACTCAAATATACTTTGATAAAATAAGATGTTATATATGCCTCAAGCTTGGCCACAAAGCAAAGGACTATAAACTGCCATATACATTAAAGAAATCTAGGCATATGATGGAAACAAAGCAAATCAAACAAAACTATGTATCTAAAAGAAGAGCAGACATTATGATGAACCCCAATAAAGTATGGAAGGAAAAGAGAAAGGGGGAGCCTATTATCTCAATAACATAACGAATCCTCCATAGTCTCAAGGGGAGCTACTCTAGGAAGCAAAGCACAAATCCATCTAGTGACAAATATGAAGCAACATCCTAGGGGGAGAGCAGTTCATATATAGATCCCATGAAAGTAGTCTAAGAAGAGCTCCATGTAATGAGAACAGCTATGAGATCAGGAAGAAAAATGAAATTCTTCTAAAAGAGAACTATAGAGAAAGAAGATCATCTGAAGTATTAAGTAGCTGACAGATTGATGGAAGAAGAGAAGAGAGGAAGAAGCCATGATGATAGAGGAAACCTTAGCAATGAACATATAAGCTAAGAAGACTTTAGCACATTAAAGCGATGATCACAATATACCCTATACTGCTAGAATTAACAATGTATCACATTAAGAAGGATGAGTAAGAAAAGCGCCTATCATCAGTTCATTACATCTTTCAAAAGGTCCACTTGGAGAAATGCAGTTAAGTGAGTAATAAATCTTTGAGTAATCAGCCCATGAAGATTCACAGAAAAGAAATTGAAGATTTCATCCTGAAAATATTTATGTTAGAACAACTGAATTGAATATAAAGCAGTAATGACTCTAGGGAAATCCTAGAAAGGAACATGCAATGGCTTTCTTTGGAACCGAAGGACAGAAAAAGAAGAGTGTTAAGTAATGCCAATATCAGATTCAATATATTGATGATTGTTGGTATGAACAGTAGAAAGATCAATAATAGAATTTATGAAGGATGCATCAATTATGGGTTAATGTGCAAGCTGAATTGAAATCTCTGCATGGTTTATCAAAGTAATATCAATTGGTGTTTAGGTACAAGCAGCATGCCTATCAACAGAATATCAAGTGTTTTCATAGAACAGTAGTATGATACAGGTCCTCAGGATCAAAGGACTATGGCAAGAATGCATCAAGGTAAAATTTCCAGGGTTATCTGCATTCAACATGAAAATGGCAGTAGCGGTGCTAAAAGATCAGTATTTGATATACACTTGAAGTAGTATATTGAGCACCAAAGCAATATCTTTTTCTATATATAATTTCATGCCTTCCTGAAGTTAGTACATGTATATCTTCAAGGCCTCTTTTTAAATATCAGTTACAAAACTGTGTGAAGTCTGTTTGCTAAGTTTTCAATTAAATATCTTGAAGATGCTCGTGTGGAAGTTCATCCTGATAGAACATTCAAAGTATCTGAAGAATAAAGGACTAGCTGTGATTACCATCTAGAGATCAAAAGTTTTTTTTAAATACTACTTCAGTACAAAGGATTCGCTGCTGTAACAAGAACCTTCAACTATTAAGGATAATATCAACATCCTAGCTCATATCATCACCAACAGGCAGGAAAGGTGTACCACAGCTATAAAAGACATATTGACATCATCACAATTGAAAAAGTGTGGCACTGCATATGTGGATAGCAGAAGAAGACATACTCCAATGATAACTTCCTCAACAGATGTGGATGTCTGATGAAGATAATACTAGAAACTGAAGTATATTTGGAGCATTCTCAGTATTTTAGGTTTAATCCAGTGATGCATCCCTGATTAGATAAAGCTGGTACAATGTGTTCTACAAAGTGTCATTATCCTCACTTTCAGCTTTATACAAGTGAAAGGAGTAAGTACTTTGGGATTGTATCAATGTGCAGTGTACATTCAAGATCAATAATCCTCAAAGTGTTCTCTCAACAAGTCTTGTACATCAGTCTGGAGCAACAAGGTACAAAGTCAGAAGAAGGTGGTCTAAAGACAAATCAGAGAGAGGAAATGCAAAGATAGAATCTACACTGAGCAATGTGCAACCCTTTGCCATTGATGTCAAAGGGGGAGGAAAAGCAGGAAATAGTAGAAAGGCTCTTCTAAAAGAAGCTAGGTAGAGGAAAACTAGGAAAAAACATTGGATTATTGGTGGATGAGTTGCCATCAATGCCAAAGGGGAAGACTGTTGGAAATGTTGTCATTGATGGAAAAGGAGGCAACAAAGAGAGAGATAGGCAAAGGAGGCAGCAAAGAGAGAGATAGGCAAAGGAAGCAGCAAAGAGAGAGACAGGCAAAGGAAGCAGCGAATACAGAGGCAGAGCTATTATCATGGCAATGGAGGTAGCAAAGAAGCAAATGAAGGAAGAAAGGAGATAGGCAAAGGTAGAGGAAGCGAATATAATAGAGGCAGAACTGTTATCAGAAGCAGAGGTAGAACCATTATCACAATAGTAAAGGTAGAGGCAGAGCGACAGAAGCAGCAGAGGCGGAGACACAGCTATTATTGCAGAGAAACAGCTATTATTCCGAGAATCGTTGTTCCCACCTGGTGAATATATATATATATATAACTAAATTCCGAGAATTGCTACCTCAGCCGGAGGATATATGTATACAATTCCGAGAATCTTTACCTAGCCGGGCGTCACACATAACATAAATATAATTCTAGGAATCATAACACAAGTGGCAATGTAATGCATAGTTAATATAAATTTCATTCCGGGAATCGTATACTCTAGCGGCAAAGTATTGCGCTTTATATTCAAAGGACCAAAACATATATATATATATATGTGTATATATATATATATATATATATATATATATATATATATAGCCATATGCAGCATGAGATCCAAAGAAATGTAGTAATATAAGGTGGGACCCTTCCCAATCACATCAGAGATTATAAGGGCAGCGGAACATGCAACCAAAGAATTGCGATTGCGATTAAGCTCTGGACCCGATGGGTCTATAAATCATGTTTAACAAGTGTTTGAAGTCCAGTTCCAATCACATCAGTAAAATGAAGTGAACAGTGGTGAATCGCATCGGAAAGAAACAGACCGTCGGAACATATATTAAAAGACTTGCGATTACGATTGTGGCCCGGACCTGATGGGATTATAAACTATGATTAATAAGTATTTGAGTTCCAATCGCATCGGCAAAGAGTAGTGAACAATGGTCAATCGCATCGGAAAGAAACAGACCGTTGGAACATATATTAAAAGACTTGCGATTGCGATTGAAGCCCGGACCCGATGGGCTTATAAACTTTGATTAATAAGAATTTGAGTTCCAATCGCATCGGCAAAGAACAGTGAATAGTGATCAATCGCATCGGAGCAAGGCAGCTTGCGATTGCGATCAATCGCAATCGGAAATCGCTGGAGGAATAGCATAGTGCATTGGAAAGCGTGGCAAGTGGGTCCGAAAGGGAATTAGTTATGTATTAAACATGATTCTTCAGTGTTAAAGTGGACATGGCAGTTTGTTTGTTAAAACGTTGTATAACGATGCTGAGAATTGAAATTACGTTTTATGTATATATATATATATATATATATATATATATATATAAAGGCGCTGGTATATATATATATAACGTGTTGTTGTGATTGTATTAAAAGATGTCGTGTGGTTTGTGAACCCACGGACCTCGGCTTAAGGTGGAGGGTGATTTGCAATATAAAATGATTGCGATGCATGTATGTTCCACCTGTGAAACTCCCACATCAACAAGACACTTGTTGCGCGTAAAGGGTTGGAATTTGCCCAGAATTACAGTCAGCAGTTACACATATTTACAAAATGCACTGATATAAAAAGCTCGGTTACACGTATGCAGCAGTTACACCACAGCAGAGGATAGAAAAGAAAATAGAGCTGAAAAGAGATAAAACACAGTCACAGAAAAGATAGACACAATCAAAGAAAAGACAAATGCGCAGCGAGCCAAAAGACTAAATGAGTTGAGCTGAAGTTTTCATTATATGTGAATGTAAATATTGTAATTGAATTTTTTGTTGTTTGTGATGCATTGGAAAGTCTCCGGAAGAAAACAAAATCCCACTGTTAGATTAAAATAAGCACCTACAGTTACATTTTTCTGAGTGAGCTGGAAAAGAAATGAGAAGGCAGAAGGCAAAGAGGCATGGATGTCCATTCCAAATTCATTAAGGAATGCTAAAAGTCACAAGTAAATCCTTATAAATAATATCATCTTGATATGAAAAAAAGAGGTTAGAGAGTGAGTGAAGAAAATGCAGAAATGAAGCAGTGAGGTAGAGAAGAAAGAGGAGCTGAGCAGAGAAGAAGGAGAAGCTGATAGAGAATCTGAGAAGATGCAGAGATGATATAAGGAAGATATGAGAATAGATGAACAGTAGAGTAGATGGAACAGAACAAATATGATATCCAAGGTAAATCAACAAGTGTTTCTCTTTTGAAAGAGTAAGGAAGTTGGAGCTTCCCTATCAAGTTGTAGCTTGATAGATGTCAGTTGTAGCTGACTGAGGTTGGAGCCTCCTGTAGGTTGGTTCCTGCAGAAAATAGATGGGAGTTGGTGCTTCCACATCAAGTTGTAGCTTGATAAAATGTCAGTTGTAGCTGACTGAGGTTGGAGACTCTTGTAGGTTGGTGCCTGCAGAAAATTGAAGGGAGTTGGTGCTTCTTTGCAAGTTGTAGCTTGCAGGATTGAGGTAGGAGCCTCCTGTAGGTTGGTGCCTATAGAAAAATAGTGGTGAGAGGGAGTTGGAGCTTGCCTTTGCATCACAACAATAATAAGATGTGGTTTTATCCCTTTATGGGTTTCCACTTATATCTGGTGTCTCTGTGCATGATGTCTATGTGTTGATGTGGTTTATCTAATCTTCTTAATACATGTTGCTTACATATTAAGACTGTTGTTACATAAACAAATCTGCTTGATACTTGCTGCTCACAATTTAAGATTGCTCACATATTAAGTTGATCATGAAATGAAGGTGTAAATAAGTTTTAAGGGAAAAGTTTTAAAAGTCCATGTAATGTGTTAAACTGATTCACCCCCCCCCTTATCAGTTTAACTAAGGGTTCAAAAATAGTTGAAGGACCCCCCCATGTATGCGAAATTTTTGATGGCAAGAAAAAGCTTTTACCTTTGCCCTTACATCCCATCATAGTTGAAGGACCCTTCCAACAATGGGGTCTAGATTTTATTGGGGAAATTCACCCTTCTTCATCCGCTCAACATAAATGGATCCTTACAGCCACTGATTACTTTACCAAATGGATAGAAGCCATACCTTTCAGGAACGCCACCGATTCAGTCATCATCAAGTTCCTAGAAACCAATATTCTATCTAGATTCGGTTGTCCTAGAAAGATCATTACAGATAATGTTGTTGCCTTTTCCTCCAAAAGAATGGTTGACTTTTGTTACAAATATCACATTTCATTAGGAAATTCCACAACTTATTACACTCAAGGTAATGGTTTAGCCGAGTCCTCTAATAAAAGCCTAGTCAACATCATCAAGAAAATTCTGGAACAAAATAAAAATGCATGGCATGGAAAACTAGTACACGCACTATGGGCTGATAGACTGACCACCAAAAAATCAATCGGTATGTCTCCCTACCAACTAGTATATGGCATAGATTCCATTTTCCCATCATCCTTAGGGGTTCCAGTAATGAAATTATTTCAAGAAGTTCAAATATAAGAAAATGACATGCAAAGGAGGGTAAATTAGACTATCCATTTACAACAAACAAGAGAAGAAGTTTACCAAAAGGCTCAGTTAGCACAAGACAAAATAAAATAGATTTTTGATAGAAGGACCAAGGAAAATGATTTTCAGATTGGGGACAAAGTGTTAAAATAGGATTCTAGAAGAGAAGACAAAGGTAAACATGGCAAATTTGAAAACTTATTGAAGGGGCCTTTCATCATCAGCTCAGTTAGCGGAAACAATGCCTTTTTCTTGCAAGAACTTGATGGGACTAAAACTTTTGAAGGTCTTGTGAATGGCAGGACATTAAAGCATTATTTTTGTCAAGAGCTCCAATTTTAAAATATTGTCAATCATTGTATATACCATTGTTTGAGAAATAATAAAAAAATATAATAAAAAATCAAAAATAGAAAAAGAGGGCGGTTTGAAAAATAGAAAGAAAGCTCCATATTCCAAAAAATAGTCATTTTAAAAGTGCGCAATTCTAAATGCCACTACTAGTGCTCAAATGGCTTGTTCAGTTATCTAGCCTAATCATAACTGAACACGTTTTAAATTTATTTGCTGATAAGTTAGTGAGAGGAAAAGAGACTGGTTCCACATGCTCAAAACAAAACCAAAGAGGAAAGCAGGGATGAAAAAAAATTGTGTATCCTAACCTTGTTTTTCTAGATTTCATTTTATGCAAAATAATATTTGTGTGAAACTTGTCTTTCATGCCACAATTACATGACAAATAAGACTGTCTAATCCTGATTTGGTCATTTTTCAATTTCATGTTTTAGATTAGAGAATAAAATCCTTTCAAACAGCTTAATCTTGACATTCAATCTAGCATAGGTAGAGAAACAAAGGAGTTCATCAGCTTAATCTGAACTCCTGGTGGATATAAGTGTAGAACTAGATAGTGTCATTTTTCAAAAATATTATGTCAAAGGGTTGCTAGTCCAAATGCACCTGAAAGAAGAAAAAACTGTTAGGAAATGTAGTGGGTTAAGTAGAAATATCATTGATGCTAATCATGCTGTCTATTTTCAGAAATAGTATCAAGGAATAAAAAATTTGCGCCAATGGATAAAGGCACTGGTCTTCAAATAACCAAGATCTGAAATTCTGGACACCTCTTGAAAAGGAGCTATCCTCCCCAAATGGAGCCACTGTTAGTCATCAATATTTTTCACCTGTTGATGACGACTAGTTGTTAAAGCCAAGTTTTCTAGCAGCTGATCTCTAATATGTCAAATTTGTTAGCTAGAAAACACCCATAAACATTTTTTCCCTCCTACCTTTTCAATCATCCCATGATGAGATAAAACCTAACTGTCAAGCCCTATCTAGCCTCAGTAATACAAACTTGTCCATCAGCTCCAAAGAGAATACTCCAAAACTGTCCAAAAAGTCTCCCCTAAGTTAGTTAGTGGCGCTTTAGGTGATTTTCCCCTTGGAAAATCATCCTAAAGCCAAAGAACCTCTATCTAATATCAAACACTCCCAGATGACCTTCCTATTATGCAAATAAAGCTTGATTACACCTTTAGGTCGCACCACTAATAATCCTGGATGTCTCAGTAGTGCTTATGCCACAAGTCAAACACATATTAGGTGGATTTACAGTATTTCAATGTCCTTTTGAAGAGAAAGAGTGTACCAGTGTTCCAAAAGATAATATTAAACTTAACATGATAATACAACTGCTTCTCATGTGGTTTTGAGCCCGGGATGCAAGTACTGGACAGAGAGTTATTTTAATAAGCTCTTGCAAACACAGTCAAAAGGTGAGTGACTTATAAATAACAAGTAATACTCTGCAGGTGCTGGTCAGGTGGCTTTTGATGTCTAAAGATGCATAAAGGTATTTTAACAGTAGGATTACATGTCTCAGAGAAATTCCCATCATGGCATATTGTCAATTTGTCACTGTTATTTGCTTAAGCATGAATAGGAAGTGAAAAGAAATATGACATTGTTTGAAAGCAAACGATATTGCATCACTGAGAAAAACCTCCTCCATACATGAGCAGATGGTCAGGTCATTGGTTGAAAACCTCCTTCATTTTACAAGCAGAGGGTTTGGCAATGTGATAAAGGACTCCTTCATCTAAAAAGAAGAAGGCCAGGAACAGAGGTATGAACTCATTTAAAGGGCACAAAGCTAACAATGATTGCAAACTGCCTGCAGAACTTGTTTAACACCTTGTCTCCAATAGATGAAGACAACTAACATAGCAGTGGTGTTTCAAAGATTGACTATAGGTTTCACTGATTGAAAGGCAGGGTTTTAAATACAGTGGGAAAGCAACTGAAGTCTTATGGATAGAAAAATGGTGTTAAAAACAGAGGGAAAGAAGTGGTACTATAATAATCAACGAGGTTTGATTTTTATTCTATCAGAGATCTCCTTCAAAGGAAATCTAAAGCTAAAATGAACAAACCTATTGAGGTATAATTTCATTAAGAGTTTCCAAAGATCTTTCTTCTTGATCAACAGGCATGAAGTCTAGCCATTGTTTCCCTTTAAAAAACAGAGTTGAAATTAGTATAAATCCATTTAGGGTTTATGAGTTGTGAGCTGGGTTAAACATAGGCCAAAGAGTGATGTTGATGTTCAAAAGAAGCTTTTCTCTTCCTGCCCATGAAGATCTTTTTCAAAAACTCATCAAAATTGACAAGAAGGGGACCTAAGTCTGCTTCTGATGGAAACTTTGCAAATAAACAACACAAAGATAGTAGGTGTGAAAAAAGGATATGGCAAGTGTTTTAAATTCACAGACAACACTCAAAAAAAATAAAACATGCCACTATCACAGTCAAAAGCCTCTTTATAGACATGTGAAAATGACCTTGCTGTTGCATATAAGTCCTAAGGGTCTCTAAAGGCCTTTTTCCTTAAAGGGTGCATCTACAGTCATTATATGGTTTTGAGCAAGGTTTCCTCTAAAAAACATATATGAATAGAGGAAACAAGTTTCCTCCCTTGATGAGAAAACAATAAAAGAGATTGTGGCTTTAAAGATGGTTTCTTCACTTTGAAAAGGATCATATATACGAAGATCTTCAAAAGTGTCATCCACATCACTTTTAAGAGTCCTGGTCGAATATCAGATTTTGTGATGTTTTAAAAATGATAAAATGTCAAAGTAGTGCTTCATGTTTTGTTTACAACCAAAAGCTCTTTCAAAAAGATTTTTAACCCTCACAAGTTAAGTTCAAAGGTTTTTGGCTTTAAAAGAGTGGAGAAACCATTGCCAAGTCTCATTGCAAGTTTCAAAAAATATAAACAAGCGTTCACAATCACCCTCCTAGCTGCCCATTGGAGAGATAAGGGATTTCAAGCAAATTTCAGAGTTTTTAGAGGCTTAAAGCCTACGTGGTGCGCCTAGAAAAGCCCGCGATGCGTTTAGCAAAGAAAATACAATGGCTTTATATAGTGGCGCGGTGCGCCTGTAGCGTCGGTCACCATTGCACGAAGGCTGACCTGACAACTTACATGGTGCGGCACTCTTCCATATGAACATGCCGCTCATTCAAAAGGCCCTTGAAAAGCATATCTGGAGCTGCCAAATGATCAAACAAGGGCCATAAGCCATTCCAGGGTATTCTCCATTTCTCCTTACTCGTTTTTGAAAATCTGAAAGGGGTGACAAGGTTATTTTCACAAGACAAAAACAGTGGTTGGAGAGTAAGGTGTTTTGAGAAAAATCCAAGGTTTTTGTTGCTATGATTGCCCAAGATTAGTATAGTGAAAGGTGGTGTGTTTATATTAGTTTCAAAAGGCCTAAAACTTCCTTCAAGAACAGTGATAAACCATAACACTGATTGCAAGGCAAAAACATAGTGGTAGAGGTTTTCAAATTGCTTAAGGTGTCCTAACAGTGATAAAACAAAATTAACCTCTGTCCGCAAAATCTAAGGTGAAACAGTGTTTATAAGGTGAAAGCAGTGTTTGTAAGGTAAACACAGTGTTTGTAAGATGAAAACAATGAGCCTAATTTGAAAACAGTGGTCATAGTATGAAATTCTTTATCACTTCAAAAGTGTCCTCTTTGAATGGTGAAACAGTGAAAACTAGTGCAGCCTCCATAGTTCCAAAAAATAGAGTATGCTATGAAAATATTTTAAATCAATTTGAGGGTGTTTTTGTCTACCTTTGTAAGGAAACAGTGAATAACAGAAGAGTGTTGTTTGGAGGAAGGGTGATTTTGTTTTTTTCTAAACACAAGGAGATCCTTGTTCTAACAAGAAAACACAGATACCTCTTTTCAATACCTTGCCCAAACACAGTAATAAATTGACTGTGTGCTTTTTATTTGACAAATACTTGTTGTCTGGCATAAAAGAGGACAAAACAGTGATTTAGAAGGAGCACAAAATTGGTGTTGGGGGACTATTTCACAAAACATGTGAAGCAGTTTGTCTTGGTCAAACAGTGATTGATAAGGAGGACAGAGGTGTGGTTGAGAAAAACATTTCAAGAGCTATTTGAGACAGCTTGGTTTTTCAAAGAGCATTCAAAACAAAAGTCCTCCCAGGCAAGACAGTAGGAGTGGCCTTCACAGGAGGTTTGAGCCTGTTTCCATTGAAGAGATAAATGCTCATCCATCAGTCCTGTTTAACTTCCATGAGGTTGGGTGTCTAAAGTTTTGTGAAAGGGTGCAAGAGGTGAAAAGCTATTCCCCTTTGACACATCTTTGTGCTTTGAGATTTCAAGAGAAGCATTTTCAGCTGGCAGGCCCAGATTTCAAATTCTCTCCAAGGTCCATTTCCAAGGCCACCAAAATCTCTTATGTCAGAGAAAAGTGGTTTAAACAAAGCCACCTAGACTCAGAACAATACAAGCCTTTTCTGAAGCCTGAGCATAGAGATTCATGTCCATCCATTTCTCCCTTCTCATATCTATTGACTAGTTATTCCCCCCTCATGAAGATAATCATGAAATACTTCACTTGTGAGGGAAGATTCTCCCAAGTCTATGCTTACCATGTTCAATTGCTCATGCATTTCACAAGAGCCAAATTGTTAAATCTCCCTTTCTTCCTACATAGAAGTATTGAGAAAATGGCCTCCACTCTTCAGAAAAAACCTCATTCTCAACAGTCAGCCTGCCTCTTCCATCACTCCCTCATCAAGGTTATCATTCTTCTTCAGCTTGAGAAGAAAGAAATCTCTTGGGATACTTTCATGGCACATCCGGATTTCGCAAGAGCCAAGTCTATGCTTACCATGTTCAATTGCTCATGCATTTCACAAGAGCCAAATTGTTAAATCTCCCTTTCTTCCTACATAGAAGTATTGAGAAAATGGCCTCCACTCTTCAGAAAAAACCTCATTCTCAACAGTCAGCCTGCCTCTTCCATCACTCCCTCATCAAGGTTATCATTCTTCATCAGCTTGAGAAGAAAGAAATCTCTTGGGATACTTTCATGGCACATCCGAATTTCGCCACTGTCCCTTCATTTCATACATCTCCTTCACCTTCCACTCACCATCCTTTGCCTTCTTCAAGCAGGCCCATTCCCAAGAAGCTCAATTTTCCCATTGAACAAGAAAAAGAGCATGATGAGGAAGAAGAGCATGAGCAAGAGGAGGAAGATGATGATGAGCAACATCATGATGAAACAGAGCAACAAGGGGAAGAAGAGCACAGTGAGGCAGGGTAGCAAGAGGAAGAAGGGCATCATGAAGAGGAAGATGATGATGAGCAGCATGATGATGAACAGGTGCAGCACAGTGAGGAGAGGCAGCCACATGATGATGACCAGTAGCCTCATGAAAAAGAACAGCAGCATGATGAAAAAGTGCAACACAGTGAGGAGGACAACCCTCAAAAATAAATGCAAAAGGACAGTCAAGGCATCCATGAAGAAATCCAAAATAGTGGCAAGAATGATGAACAAAGTAGCAAGGGAAAAGAGCCAATAGAGCATGTGCTAGCTGCCTCTCCTAGGCAAGGGGCCATGCTCTCTTCTCCAAAAGTGGCCAAGCCCCGGACATCAAGAAAAGGGTGCCTAAAGCTGTAACTCCAAATTTCACTCGGGCCCTCTGAAGCAAGGGGAAATTGCCAAAGAAACCCATTGTCGAATCTCCCAAGAGGAGGAAGACTAAAAGAGCCACCCAAAGCAAAGGAAAGGAGAAAGAAGAAAGCAAACATGAAAAGGAAAGGGACTTCGACATAATTCAAATCCAAAGTGATGATAGCGACAATGAAGCCCGAATCCTAGAAAATCTCTTGATCAATATAGAAAACAAAATTTATGCTTTGAGGACTTATCTAGAGAGGGCTAGAAACTTCAATCACTTTTTGCAAATTCAAAACAAACAGATGAGTGTCCATATGGCGGTATATGAGACATGGGCCATGAAATACAAAAAAGAGGCCTCCAAGGCATAAGTGAGATTTGAAGAACTCATGGGTGATTTCGATGAGAGCGAAGATGAATATCAGCCCAGGAGAAAAAGGCCAAGAACCATGGGGCTCAAAAGAGCCCTTGAGAAACAAAAGGAAGAAGAAGCTGCCCTTCTCCAATCTACCCCTCTCACTACATTGTTCACACAAGAAATAGAGAACAATCCAGAAGCATGGCTTGAGAGGGTAAATGATCACTTGGAAAATAAGTTGGAGAAGGAAAATAGAGACTTGGAACTTCAACAAAGGATGATTGGGCATTATAAGAAGCTCAATCAGTTTGCTCGGTGGAAATTGAAGGCCACACAGGATAAACTCAAAGAGGCTCAAAGGAGGTGCCTGGCACCAAAATTGAAGAAATACACCTCAAAGCTCCAAATTTTGGCCTCAGATTCATAGCATGTTTCTGAAAACCCTTGAGGGTCATGCTCGCCAAAATTGGGCGAAACTCAACAAGTTTTGGTTTTTTGTCATTTTTGGGTTTTTGGCTAGAAATCATGGGCATTTCCATTTCAGTTTGGGGCATCCTCAAAGGATGAAAATGGTATCATTGCATGCCATAATTTTAGGGAAATATACTCAGCTATTTTCAGATCATTTTAAGATGATTTTCTCCCCCAAAATGGTGAAAAACACTCACTTTTTCCACACTCTGCCCCGTTTATCAGCAAGGCCTATTTTTTGGGTTTTTACACACAGGTCTATTTTTGGAGGACTTTCATTTGTCAGTTTGGATCAAACTAAACATTTTCAGAAAATATACATTCAGAGCTTTCCAACAAGCCCTCACGGCCCTCGTTTTGACATCGATAAGGCCTCTAAAAGTTGCTGGCAAGTCAGGGGACTTTCTGCTGATGTATTTCTTAAGTATTTTTGTAAAAAATGTACCTTTTCAAAACTGACTTTTCATCATGTGCGTTTAGCTATTTTTGTGCATGGTTAGTTAGGAAAAGTCAATTTATTTTCCTTTTTTAGAATTTTTGAGATATTTTATTAGATATTTTGTGCCTTGGGCTTTGCAAAGCCTCAAGGACAAAATCAGATATTTTGGATAGGGCAATGAGATTGCAAGTTGAACTAGGAGGTTTTCCTCACTTTGGCCTATATATTCCAAAGGATTTCATTGTAAACAAGGCTGAACTTTATGAATGGAAGCAATATATTGTCATACAAGCTTGGAAGAAACACTTGTCTCATGCTTTTGGATAGTTTCTAGGATGTTTTTGGATGATGAAAGAAGATTGTTGTTGGATTCCATGACTTGGTAGAATGGTATAGTGTCTCGCTCTCTCTATTTTTTTTCTTAGTTTTCATTCATAATTCCATGTTCTTGCTTGCTATAAGACAGTAGAGAATAGATTTGAGACATGCCCTTGGAGGCACCTTAAATTTCCTATTTCTTTATAGCTTCTATGTTTTCTTCATTCTTAGTCATACTAAATAATCCTTGATTTCTCTTTAATAACTAAAGAATATTGTTTGCTTGTTTCATTTATGGTTTTATGCATGCTAAGTATGATTCACGGTATGCCCTGCTTACTCATGGCTAGTCATAGCTCCACCTCTGAAACCTCTCTTTGATTGATTAGATTGTCATTTGTTGAACCAAGGAGGTCTTGTACTGATCTTGCCCTTTGCCTAAAACTATGCAATATTGCTTCAAAGTGCCCAATAGCCTGAAATACTATGCTTAGGCATTCCTTCATAGTGATTTGAGTTGTTTGTTTGTCTCAAATGTATTTCCCAAAAGTATGATAGTCATTTCCTAAAGTTAGAGAGTCATATATCTCTATGCATAGCTTGAATGTTTATTTCTATACATTAATTAGTTTACAGTTACATTTTTTATGATTAATGGTTAGCCCTACCATGTTTATGTCAGCTATTAAACTAGTTATGTTTGAAATCCTTTTTTCTTCACAAATTTAATGTCCATCTCACTCCATTTTACCCAAAGATCCATTTTACCTTGAATCAAATTGGCCCTTCAAAAACCTTGTATCACCACTTGAAAGTTTTCTTGACCTTTTCAACCCCATAGCCCAGTTGATCTAACATCTTTTTTACTTATCTTAGTCTTTGATAAATTCATCCCTCACAACATAACAACCAAAACCAAAAACCTACTTCATAACTAGCCTAAAATCAAGAACACAATAAGCAAACACACAGATATCCCTTACACAAATAAAGAGAGCCCTCTCTGAGTCAAGGAAGGCTAGGTCCTTGGGCTCCAAAGACTGGTTTGATGTTACACTATCATTTGGCTTGCCAATCAGCCAAATCACGGGACCCGAACAAGGACAACTAGTTTTATTAAGAGTAACTGTTGTTGGAGTATGTAAATACATGGATATGGAATGGTATAGCTCATACACTTTTGGGAGTGAATATCTAAGCTCCCAAATACTATTTCAAGAAAATATTGGAAGGATTGGCTAAAATATATAAAACTGTAGAAATGTCCGAGTTGCAGTAGCAGCTGCAACTCAAGAAATGGAACTGGATGGAGATGACTAAAGATTATGCATTAGATAAATATGCCTCCTCCAATGGATATTCCCAGTGAAAGGCCGATCCTATCACTGTAGATCTCACCCTCTAATAATCCTGTAGACCCTCACTACAATTGCACACTGAAAATAACGCAGTCTAGAGAAGGGACTGTGCTGTAGAAGAAAAGAAATATGTTGACCAAGTTCCAAGATCTGCAATAAGCTCCAGAATATTCCTTACTAGTTTCCCAAAGGAAATAAAGCTTCCTCCTTTGAAGAACAAGTCCCAGAAGTGGTGTTGTCAACCCCCCATTGCAACACCCTGCAGCACAACCCAACTCTCAACAGAAACTGCGCTATAGAAGAAGGAGGTAGCTTGGCCTCAAGCCTGAATGTGGAGAAATGAAGTGCAAGCTCCTTCAAGAGGCCTCTCTTGAAAGGAAAAGGAATTCATAAACAGGAAATCCTTGTGCTAAGCAGCACTGGAACTCTGCTAAACAGCACGAGAATGCACAAAGTCTGAACATACCAAGAAATCAATAATACATAAAATGAATAACAATGTCCACCTTGCCCTCCTTTTAAAAAAGTGGAAGCCCTCTCTCCATGGGTCCCACTCATTAGGGTTTCCCCCACCAAGGAATCTTCCTCCCATTCACACTGCACTGCCTCTCAAAGTGATCTCCACCTCCTATCCCAGCACTGTTGACTTGGTCAAACTTGACCTTGTCCACATGAAAATGTCCCTTTTCACACAAGAGGGTGTGAAATCCAGATCCTGTGATGATCCCTTTTTAGACCATGAGGAATTTTATTCATATTTTTACTGTGCATGGGCCTCCTTACCCATTTATTAAACTTCTAGGTGTAAAAGACAAAAATCAATATTCCAATTAGTTGCATGCTAAATTTGGAGTATTACACTCCTACCCTCCCAAATGTTGCTTGTCATCAAGAAAATGCAAGCATGGAACTGAAGAGCCTCCTCTTCTCCTGCTTTAGCATCCTCATATGATAAAATCCTCCAAGGATCAAGATGATGTCTCTTCAATATATCTCCAAGTTTTCCCTTACAAGTATGCAAAAGAGCTTTTGGTGTGCATCCCAAATAGCTATCATCATGTAAAACATCCATGGAGGCAACAATGGGCTATCTAAAGGCCTTCTTGAGGCATGAGGACTAAAATAAATTAGGATCTACCATCCCCATATGAATCTCCCATCCCCAAGCTATCATCCATAGAAAATGAGCCACCCTCCAAAATGGTAACTCATACAAATCATCCTCCACCTTGAGCTCCTGCAATGTAGGTGGGATGAAAATATGATCATGGTAGATAAAATAGCCTACCCCACACTTTCCTTCTCTCCACTTAGGATAAGTGTAGAGTATATGTTGATTTTGGGCTGCAATAATATTCCCCTCAAGTGGAAAGATGAAGACTAGACCTCCAAAGATCTCCTCTCCAACGTTGTGAATCAAGCTGGCCCAAACCATGCCATATATGATGAATAGGAATTGATCATCATATGGCACCTAATCAATCCTATGGCCCACCTCATAAAGGAACAAATATTTTTCTGCAGTGGCCATATCACCTCCCATGCTCCCATTAGAACATGTAATGCAAAAAGTGTGGGAATCCTCTTCCCCAAAGGACACATCCAACCAATGTGTCACTCCCCCAATAATGCTCTCAATAAAAATAAGAACAAAAATAGCATAAGGAACTACAATGAGAATTATGCTAACTTCCTTATGAAGCAAGGGAGAAGGAAAATGGTCCCTCAAATGTAGCCAACGTAGTTTGACTCTCAACTGCAACAAAAAATGAAATGATGGGTGGCCTTCCCACCACTTGCTTGCTGCCCCAATCTCCTTCTACAGTTTGTACATTCCTTGATCCTCTGTTTCAGTCTTGATTAACACTCATATTACCTTCTTTGTTTTTTTTCGATTATGTGGGGTTCATTATGACCCTCCTTCGAGGGAACGCTTTCTGTCCATCCAGGAAGTCAATCTAGAGACTCCTTTCTGGTACCTTATAGCTTGCATGCCTCAATGGAAAGTTCTTCGCATTTGACAACAGGTTCACATCATTGGCTTTCGATCGGGTGATTTCATGGGTGTTCAACTTCAGCTCACTATTCACATTCTCTAGATTGTACTACTAGTACCTTGAGAGCCATTGACATTATGGGTGGTTTCTCTCGCACTTGTTAATGGTTCACATCATTGACCAGTAATCAAATTATTTTATAGCATGTTTGACTTCAACATGTCTATTCACATGTTGGAATTTGTACTTTGATCGGGTCATGACGGAGCACAAGATCCTGGGCCTCGATCACAAAATTCTAGGTTGCAAGGAAATATGATTTGTCCATGATTGGATACATGTTTCTTTCATATGGATGGTTGTGACCATACCATGAGTCTATATGAGATCCTTCTTAGATGGATGGCTGCGACCATACCATGGTCTCTTTTACGGATAGCTACATCCATACTTGGATTCATGTATTTTCATCAAATATTTCAGTTATGTATATGTATGTATGCTTGATTTTCAGGTCTCCTGATAGCAGCATCTAGTTCCTTGCATGCACTTGTCAATAATTTCACCCTTCACTCATGTTCGAACTTCATACTTTAGGGGGCATATGTTACACAGTAATTTGTCACCATCCATGTACCCCCCATTCCTTGATCCTAGAGGACCCATATAGTGACCCTTGTGTACTTTCCAAGCATGGAATACATACCCCTAAACCACATTTTGTCTGCCAAATCATCTCCCTTTACAAATTTTCTGAAATTTCCTTGTAAAAACATGGTTTTCAAGGTCATCGCTTTCACTCAGTGTCTGACCCATGCCGATAGAAAAATTTGCACTAAGACCCACGCTGATCGACGCTCTGTCTTAATGTTGGACCTACACTAATCCTGTTTTGGAAAGTTTTTTAAATACAAAGGAAGCTTCAGCGACTAGAAGCTTAGTGAGGTGGCGAGTTGGAAGTTTGTTTTGAGGATATGGCTGAGGAATTCCCCTTTGGGCTTCTTGTTCCCAAGAAATAGGAACTACTCTAAAGGATAAGATATTTTCCCATCATTTGAGGGCCCATAACCTCCTCCTCCATTGTTATATAAGGAGACCTCCTTCAGCTCTATAGCCTTAGTTAGTGAGTGATGATAGAAAGGAGAAGCAATTATAGCTTCGGGAGAATAGTGCAGAGTGTGATTGTTTTTATGTGTTGGGAACATAGTGAGATATTGGACCTTTGTGTGTGAGGGTGTTACAAACGTGCTTGGATACAGATCTGCCAAAGGAGAGCCTCAACATCAAGGATTCGTTGTAAAATCCCCTTATCTTTATCATAATAAAATGCATCTGATGTTTATCTTCCACTCTTGTTTACATCTATAATGAGATTTATATCATTCCTTGATCAGTTCGATAGGTTGTAATTGTTTTATGTTTGTTTTGGTTTTACGCTTTTCGTGGTGTGTTGACTCTCTATACAGGTAATCGAACGTTGGCAACAGCGTGTATCAAACTTTAGGAGAGCGACAGATCAAGAAGCTTCAATGGAAGACGGCAACATAGCATCAAGAATAGGTAGGTCATCTTCCTTGCTCCAAATTTCATTTACAATCTATGAAGGTAGATGTTAGTATGTTCCCATAGTTGCTAGACCCACCCTATGGCTAGAGGGATTGCCTCTGTCCGTAGAGGGGATTTACCTTCATAACATGGACGATAGAAATATTCTTCCTGCTTTACTTGGATTTGATTGGGCTTATGATATGGATGCCATAATCAATATGAAGAATAGAAAGATGGTATTTGAGAAGAATTGTACCAAGGTCGTTGTTCCTTTATACCCCTCTAAAGGAGCACAATATATAGAGCCATTCCATGAGGAATATGGTGATTCAGATATTGAAAAGATCTATAATTTGACTGTGCATGATGGAGATTGGATAAACCCCATCTCATATGGAAGGATAAGCTGGGAAAGGGACAAATCCTGTGTTTTGGACTCTCATGAAAAAATTGAAAATTGGCAGAACTAGTTGCAGGAAGTTTCTACCAATAGATGTAACAAAATTACTAGATCCTTCCACTGTGTTGCATCAAAGGCATGTGATTTACCCTATTATGATGGTACTGGGGATGTTAACATGTTTCTTGAGGATTTTGAAAGGAAGGTAACCAAAGAACAATAATATGAAGCTTTGGGCTTCACTTTAAGGTCCAATCCAGCCAGATGGTGGGGTGCACACAAAGAAAAATTAGGAGGATGGAAGTAGTATCACAGAATTATGAAGATCAAGTTTCGTTAGGAAAACATCAAGTTGACAAAAAAAAGACAATGGTAAGGATTATCCTCGAGAGAATTTTTCTTGTTGGACCATGCCTTGGGGTGAAGAACCTCAGCCAGAATTAGTGCAAATATTCTTCCACACTTTGGATGTGAGATCCCAGAAGTGGTATCTTGAAACAGAGCTATGCCATGGCACCACAAATTGGTATGAGTTAACTAAAGGATTCCTATTGAGAGTTACCTTTGAAGATGTTTGGGATTGTATTGATGATGATCTTCAGGAAGTTAGAGTATGAATATTCTGAACTCCCACTGAGCCAATGACTTGGGTACACCCTAACTAGGTTGTGTAGTTGGAACTTGCATTATAATGTTACAATGTGACTATAGAAGAAGACAAGGAAGATTCTTGCAATGCAAATATTCCTAAATCATAAGGAAAGTGCAAGGTGGTCAAGATCTGAAGTAGAGATACTTGACATAGTACAACCTGTAAAGACTCAACAAGTAAACATAGGCTCATAAGAGGAGCCCAAATTCATGAATATTGGAGATTATTGGGACGATGATATAATAAATCAGGTTGTAGATTTATTACATGAATAATAGGAGTTGTTTCCGATGAAGTTATCTGAATTAAAAGGCATTGTAGGAGATATGAGAGTGACTAAGATCACCCTGAAGCTAGATGTGAAGCCAGTGAGACAATGCCCATATCAGATGAATCTGAAATACAAAGAGAAAGCGAAGGAGGAGGTAGAAAAGATGCTCAATGGTGGCATTATTGAACCTCTGGAGGAATCTAACTAAATGAGCCTTATGGTAGTTCAAGAGAAAAATATGAAGGGAGAAATAAGGGTTTGTGTCGATTTAAGGAACTTAAACAATTCATGTGTGCATGACTCGCTCCCAACACCGTTCACTGATGAAGTTTTGGAAAATGTTGGAGGGCATGAAGCCTACTCTTTTACAGATGTGTTTTCAGGGTACCAACAGAATAATATCACGTCATAATATAGGAGCAAGACCACCTTCACTACTGAATGGGGATCATTTCAGTACACAATCATGCCTTTTGGATTGATGAATGCTCCAACAATGTTTTCTATAGTCGTAATCACTAAATTTAAAGAGTATATCCAAAAATTTATGGAAGTGTATTTAGATGACTAGACAATCTTTGGACTATAGAAGAAGCATGTTTCTAGTCTACGCTTGATGTTGGATATTGATAGGAAGGATCAAATCTCCTGAAACTTGAAAAAATGTATTTTTGGTGTGACATTTTCTATATTATTGGGGAATTTTGTTTTCAAATAGGGATTGATGGTAGACCCTGCGAAGATTGTTGTTATTATAGATTTGGAGCCACCAAAGAATGTGAAGAAGCTACGCAGGATGCTTGGACATATGGGTTATTATAGGAATTTCATAAATTCCTATGTGAAAATCACCGATGGAAAATCTCTTGAATAAGGATGTTGCATTTTGTTGGGATGATGATTTCCAAAAGAGCCTCAATGTGTTGGAGGAGAAGATGATAACTGCGCTAATTCTATTCTTTCTAGACTGGAAGGAGTTCCATGTACATGCGGCGATGCATCTTGCATAGCTTTGGGAGTTGTATTAGCACAGTCTTGGGAAGGAGATATTGATCACCCTATAGCTTTTGTGAGAAAAAAATTGTCTAAGGAATAAAATAATTGTTCAACAATAGAGCGTGGAGGTTTGGCTATGGTATATGCACTGCAAAAATACATGCACTATTTAAAATTGTTTTAAGACAAGATCATTCTGGCATGCAATATTACAAGCACTTACTCATATCATGCACTTAATCAAGCATTAAAACAACCTATAAACATACCCCCTTACTATCCATGGTCCACACTAAGGTAGAAGGAGGAAGCTACTATAATAGCCCGATCTCCAATGTCCAATTATGGAAATGAGATCTCTAAAGCTCTACTAAATTTCAATTTCAATTAAAATTTCAATTTCAATTTCTCATACATTTTGTATGAGGTTAAATTAAAAAAATTGCACTTATTCCACTTGTAACATACTAACTAAAAACATGTCACATAATCATGCCACTTTTCCATTTCCTTGGATACAACTTTTCAAATTCCTTGCCTCAAAATAGGCATAGATTAGCTACAACCATATTAGCATACTTCAATACTATCCTATCCAAAAAAACAACATTTTTTTCAAACAATTACAGTACTATTACATTTGAATGTAAGCATTTCTTCAAACACTTTACATGCAAACTAATATATTAAAAATTTTGCATACAAGTAAGCATATATCAAATACAAAAATATTATTATACGTTAATACTATCCATGACCACAAACAAGATACTCATTGGGGAATTTTATCAAACAATTTGTACGCAATGAATCATTGAACCATTTAAGCATTTCATCAAATACTATGCATGCAAACTAATATGAAAATTGATTCAATGCATACATCCTAAATTGAATAAGTACAAGTTATGGAAATTGAACCTATGATCAATGGGAGTCTCCCTCACTATGGTTTAAGCATCAACTTATGAAATTTCATATATGAAAAGCTATAACAAAAATACCAACAAAATCCTATTTGGTGTATAATTCGGGGATAATTCAGGAATGTAGGCATCCACTAGTCATATATCCTAAAATATAGAGAAATAATTTCTGAAATTTGTATAATAATATCAGTGGGATTTCTCCTAATTTTTTTATAAAATTTCAAATCCTAATACATCCCAGTATCAAATTTATAATATAAATTAGAACATGGCATGTCTAAGGCCCGATTTTAGGAGCATTCAGAAGGCTCGACTTCCTTTGCTCATATATCCTGAAATATTGCAACCCAATATTTGAAATTTCTACCACATTATCATAGGGATTTCCCCTAAACATAATTTTTTTTTCATATGTTGGGACCTAAAATAAGATAATTTATGATAATAATTTCAACCTAACATGTTTAAATATGCATTCAGGAGGATCATCTTCCTCATGTTGGAAATACTGAGAGGGGGGTGAATCAGTATTTCTCTTCAATTGTTAATTTTACCAGTTAGATCACCTATATTTAGAACACAAAATGAACAATAAGAATAAATGATTTTATTAATTTCTTCTTTACAATAAATCAAGTACAATATATGTAGGGATCCAACCCCAGATGAAGACACCAATCTTCAATCTCCCAAGCTCAAACCTGTATTTTCCAAGCACCGACTTTCACTTCGAAGGCTACAACCTTTTCAATTCTGAGGCACCAACCTCAAGGGCTCCAACCTTATATTTGGTATAGGCTCCAACTTGGTCCCTTGAGGACTCCTATTCTCTAGGGCTCCAACCCTATATTCCAAGGCACCAACCTTGTCAATTCTGAGGCACCAACCTCAAGGGCTCCAACCCACCTAGTCTCTTGAGGACTCCTATCCTCTAGGGCTCCAACCCTATCTTCCAAGGCACTGAACTTGTCTCTATGAGGCTCCAACCTCTTGCTTCATTTTTTCAAGATATATTTGGTTATACTTTACGGCTCCCAATGTATTCCTCAATGAACCCTGACAATCTTAAGCTTACCCTTCACTATAGTCTACACATCATGTCATCAATGACAACCTTGATCTCTTAGAAGGTGTCACCATTTCTCTTCATCATACCCAAGGAATATCTCCCAGGTTACTTCATGATGACTAATTCATCTCTAAGATTAACTCCAAGGATAGCTAGGGCTTCTCAACAATGTGTCTACAATAAACTGCACTAAGCCTCAAAATTTGCACCAAATGATTCTTCTAAGGATACTTTAATGTACCTCAACACCTTTGCTTCAAGGATGCTTCAATATGTATCCAAAAGTTCTGCAATGAAAACTCCAACAAGTCTTCAATCAATGCTCCAAGTAATGCTAAAAAAGACTCATCTTAATAAATGCCTCTAGATTTACTCCAAGGCTGCTTCAGTGTATGCTACAAGGATATCTTCAAACTGTCATCAACAAACTTCATTTTTTTTTTTGTCTTGAGGTTCCAAACACTGTCAAGGTTCGTAATCTTCACTTCAAGGTTGACTGCATATGCCCTCACAGTAAGCTTGATGATGCCACCATAGTCACTAAATAATGAACCCACAAAGTGGTGAACTATATGCTATTCTCAGTGTTGTAGCTATCTCCTTCACTGATGATATGAAACTTCCTTCACACCTTTACAATTTAGTTCTTCAACCGAGCTCTCTACAAGACTGTCTTAATGTTTTTAGTTTTCCAATTTGTCACTGTTTCCGATATCCGAACCTTTCTAGAGCTCTTTTAAGGATGACTGAAATAAGTATAACCCTTCTTGTCATCCACAATAACACTGTTGTATCACAGATATACCCATAGAAGTAAATCCAAGCTCTGTTCTTAGGCTCTATTACATGGATTCTAGCCTTAATACAGGTTTGTAATTGTAACATAGATATGAGGCTTGGTTCCAGTGATCTGAGCCTTAATACTACGCTGTAATCTGAATTTTGAACAAGCTAAACCCCAAAAAATTAACCCAACAAAGGATATTGTTCACTATTTGCTACTTTTAATGCTCCTGCACTTTTTCAGTCTTCTGACCACAAATCCAAACTTTAGTAAGGTCACCTTGTTGAAATCCAACCCAAACAGTGATTTAAAAATCCTTCTTGGTCTTAGTTGTTGTTCCTTGTCTTCCTGTAATTTTCACTGAAATTTTTTGTCCTTGAATGATGAAAACATACTTGTATTTATAGTAATTTCGTCCTTTAAGGAAAGGATGTGACTATTGGAGAGTGAGAGCTGACACATGTAGGTTGACTTAGGTCAACTTGCAATAAAATATATATTTCTCAACTTAAAATTTCATTTTCTCTTCAACTACTGGGATTTTTTGGGCAAGTGAGGGCTCATTAGAAAGAAGAAAAAATCCTCTTTAATATGGTGTAGGATTCATTTTGAAAAGAGGCCTCCATGGTGTCGAAATTTATTTTTCTTTGTGATTTTCCTTAATTTTTTTTTTAGAAAGCGAATAGGACAACATGGCTTTTTCATTGCTTGGATTCTCCTTTGTTTGTCTTCTCCATTGTTTGGCTTATCAATCATAGGATCATAGTGTCATAATGTAGGACATCCATGTCATCATGATAGGTATAGCATCATGTATTCAATAATAGTGCAGTAATATTTCATAGTGCAGCATCATCATTAGGAAAGTTCTAAGATAGTAAGATAGTATTCCAACCACCTAATGAGATCAAGTGCATGCAGCATTAGATCAAGTAATTCTTAGGGCTTCCTTCATTAGTGGTTTGACTTCTTCGTGCCTTGACATCTTCATTGATGGTATCCTAGTCAACCAAGATTCATGGCATCATCATATGGAACCAGACATATCAATAATATTGACATCTCAGTGAATGGCATTGACATCAATGACAACCTTGATTAACAATCTCCCCCTTTGTCATTGATGGAAATATTCTTGCCCTTCCAATATTCTCTCCCCCTTTGACATCAATGGAAAACAGGGTGACCAAGTACTTCCCCTATCAGGCTGCTTCTTTTCATCATCAATAATAGTTCTTCATGGGTATGTTACTCCCCCTATCATGGTGCTCTTCCTTCTGGAAATGAGGTCCATGATAAATGTGTCTACATTTCTTAAATGTAGTTGTTCCCAAGAGATGATCTATCAAAGGATGATTGTCCATGTGTGACTCATCAAGCATTTCATAGGGCCCATTCACGGATAGCTTCTACAATAATGCTTAAGAATCATAAGCTCAAGAATAAAAAATCTCCCCCTAATTGTATGGTCACTTTTCTTGCAAAATTGCTTCGAGGAGATTGACAGGGACCATTATATTTTTCTTTGTGATATGCCCTACAATATTTTGCCATGTTCCCAAAGTTTGTGCAAGAATAGCAATATCCAAGAAATATACTTTGGTACCTGGGAGATGGAGAGTTCCTTGAAGTACGTTTGAATTCTTTTTTCCTTGGGATTCTTTGATGATATTCATTGCCTTTTGTATTCTTGACACCACATGCAAGTCTCCTTGGAGTAGAATTTCTTCCGTTTTTGTCTTGATTCTTCTCCTTGCCTTCGTTGGAACTGTGAGCATCAACATTTATTTCTAAGTTTCTCACATCTTTTTTGTTTGAAGTATTATCATTCTCGCTTTATGATTCACTTGCATAGCCAAGACCTGGTTTATCAAGGGGAGACCTTTGTTGACTTAGGATGTCATCTAGGGTTTGAGATCTTTTCAAGTTTTCATTCAGCAATTCAACTTCCTTTTCAAGAAAGGCAATTTCTCCTTTCAAATTTTCACAATCTTCATCTTTCATAAGTAGTTTCTTCTTCATTTCTTCCATCATCCTTGTTTCTTCATGTGCTTCGATTTTAAGGGAGATGATATTTTATTTCATTATGAAGACTTCTTCATTCTCCTTTGCTATATTGCTCTCCATTTCTTCTTTTATTCTTGTAGCTTCACATGTTTCGGCCTTGAGAAGATTGATGTCTGATTTTAGTTTCAAGATTTCTTCATCCTTTTCATCTAGTTGGCATATCATGGTGTTTCTCTCCTTTTCTGCTTCATTAACTTGTCCTTCTATGAATGCCAAATTTTCCATCACCTTCTCAGCTCCTTGCGCTTGTTTCCTTGCTTCTTCTAGTTGAGATCTAAGAGATGAGACCTCTTCCTTGTATTGACCAATCTCTGCTTCAAGATTGTTCAAGCTCTTAAGTCTTTGTTCAAGGTGGTTTGACAAAGTTTCTTCCCTTTTCTTTGACTTATCCAATTGATTTGTAATAGATATGACTTCTTCATGATGCTTTCTTTTGTTTTGATGAAATTCCTCTTTAAGTTTGGCAAGCCCCTCATCTCTTTCTTGTACTTGAAGCTTGACAAAGTCAACTTCCTTCCTTATCTTGTCTTGGTTACCATCTTCTGTTTTCTTCTTAAGTTCCTCATTTTCATTTTTCAAACTGTTAATCTCTTCCATGGAAGCTATAAGTTTATTCAGGAGATCTTCTTCAAATTCTTCTTTGTTCTCTTCATCTTCTAGGTCTTCTTTAGCCTTGTTGTGATCTCTCTTATCTTCAGCTTCCTTGACAGATTCTGGACTTCTTTCTTGTTTTCGATCATCTTCTTGACTAGAGATCATTTTGAACGCTCCTTTTGAGTGAAGATCATGAAGTTTGTCCCATATGACTTTTGCTGATGAACATTTTTCAAAATTGGCCTTCACAGAATTTGGTAACCCATTCAAAATTGTGTTCATTTCTCTTGTATTGTACTCCTTGGATTCTTCGTCCATCGTGTCATTAGTAATAACTGATTTCCAAACATCAATTCCTTGAGTCTTCAAGAAATTCCTCATTCTTGCCACCCATATATCAAAATTTCCATTGAACAATGGAGCCTTCGCAAATTGATTTACTTCAATTTCAATGTTTGAGGAAGACACATCTTTAGGAGGATTGGATACTTTCCTCCTTAGCTTTGCCATTTGTGTTCTAATGATCAACATTAAAGCTGTTAGGCTTTGAGTGAAGGTAATGGCTTTGAAACAAATTGTTGGAAATACTGAGAGGGGGGTGAATCAGTATTTCTTCTCAATTGTTAATTTTACTAATTAGATCACCTATATTTAGAACAAAAAATGAACAATAAGAATAAATTATTTTATTAATTTCTTCTTTATAATAAATCAAGTACAATATATGTAGGGCTCCAACCCTAGATGAAGACACCAATCTTCAATCTCTTAGGCTCAAACCTATATTTTCCAGGCACCGAATTGGACTTCGAAGGTCCAACCTTGTCAATTCTGAGGAACCAACCTCAAGGGCTCCAACCTGGTCCCTTGAGGACTCCTATCCTCTAGGGCTCCAACCCTATCTTCCAAGGCACCAACCTTATCAATTCTGAGGCACCAAACTCAAGGGCTCCAACCCACCTAGTCTCTTGAGGACTCCTATCCTCTAGGGCTCCAACCCTATCTTTCAAGGCACCAACCTTGTCTCTATGAGGCTCCAACCTCTTGCTTCATTTTGTCAAGATATATTTGGTTATACTTTACGGCTCCCAATCTATTCTTTAATGAACCTTGACAATCTTCAGCTTACCCTTCACTGTAGTCTACACATCACGTCATCAATGACAACCTTGATCTCTTAGAAGGTGTCACCATTTATCTTCATCATACCCAAGGAAGATCTCCAAGGTTACTTCATGATGACTAATGCATCTCCAAGATTAACTCCAAGGATAGCTAGGGCTTCTCAACAATGTGTCTACAATAGACTGCACTAAGCCTCAAAGTCTGCACCAAATTATTCTAAAAAGGATCCTTTAATGTACCTCAATACCTCTGCTTCAAGGATGCTTCAATATATCTCCAAAATTTCTCCAATGAAAACTCCAAAAAGTCTTCAATCAATGCTCCAAGTAATCCTAAAGAAGACTAATCTTAATAAATGCTTCTAGATTTACTCTAAGACTACTTCAATGTATGCTACAAGGATATCTTCAAAGTGTCATCAGCAAACTTCATTTTTTTTTGTCTTGAGGTTCCAAACACTGTCAAAGTTCATAATCTTCACTTCAAGGTTGACTGCATATGCCCTCATAGTAAGCTTGATGATGCCACCATAGTCACTAAATCAATGAACCCACAAAGTGGTGAACTATATGCTATTCTCAGTGTTGTAGCTATCTCCTTCAATGATGATCTGAAACTTCCTTCACACCTTTACAAGTTAGTTCTTCAACCGAGCTCTCTACAAGACTGTCTTAATGTTTTCAGTTTTCCAATTTGTCACTATTTCCGATATCCGAACCTTTCTAGAGCTCTTTTAAGGATGACTAAAATAAGTATAACCCTTCTTGTCATCCACAATAGCACTGTTGTATCACAGATATACCCACAGAAGTAAATCTGAGCTCTGTTCTTAGGCTCTATTACATGGATTCGAGCCTTAATATAGGGTTGTAATTGTAACACAAATATGAGGTTTGGTTCCAATGATCCGAGCCTTAATACCACGTTGTAATCTGAATTCTGAACAAGCTAAACACCAAACAATTAACCCAACAAAAGATCTTGTTCTTATACTTGCATTACCCAATAGTCTTACATTTGATCTTCTGGCCCACAAATCAAACTTTTCAATAGGTCATCTTGCAACAACAAATCCAACCCAGACAGTGATTTAAAAATCCTTCTCGGTCTTAGTTGTTGTTCCTTGTCTTCCTGTAATTTTCACCGAATTTTTTTTTTCTTGAATGATGAAAAACAGACTTGTATTTATAGTCATTTTGTCCTTTAAAGAAAGGACGTGACTATTGGAGAGTGAGAGCCGACATATGTAGGTTGACTTAGGTCGGCTTGCAATAAAATATATATTTCTCAACTTAAAATTCATTTTCTCTTCAACTACTGGGATTTTTTGGGCAAGTGAGGGCTCATTAGAAAGAGGAAAAAATCCTCTTTAAGATGGTGTAGGATTCATTTTTAAAGGATGCCTCCAAGGTGTCCAAATTTATTTTTCTTTGTGACTATCCTTAGTTTTTGTTTGCAGAAAGTGAATAGGACAGCATGGTTTCTTCATTGCTTGGCTTCTCCTTTGTTTGTCTTCTCCATTGTTTGGCTTATCAATCATAGGATCATAGTGTCATCATGTAGGACATCCATGTCATCATGATAGGTATATCATCATGTATTCAATAATAGTGCAGTAATATGTCATAGTGCAGCATCATCATTAGGAAAGTTCTAAGATAGTAAGATAGTCTTCCAACCACCTAATGAGATCAAGTGCATGAAATATTAGATCAAGTACTTCTTAGGGATTCCTTCATTAGTGGTTTGACTTCTTCGTGCTTTGCCATCTTCATTGATGGTATCCTAGTCAACCAAGAGTCATGGCATCATCATCTAGAACCAGACATCTCAAGAATATTTGACATATTGGTCAATGCCACATTGGCATCAATGAAAACCTTGATTAACACAAACAAGACTTCAACTAATCTAATTCCCAGGATGAATAAAAGAAATCAAATAAGAATTCAGACTAACCTCTGTCACCACTTTGCAATTGCTTCAAAATAAACTAAGTAAACCAATATTCTAATTGACATGCTTTAGATCTAAGAGACTACAAAATAAGAAACTATCATATCCTTAAACTTCTTTAATCAAACTCAAGAAATAATTCAAACATAAGCACACTGGCTAATGGTTCTACAAATAACTATCTATAATCATAATGAATTTCAAAACTAAACTACAACTTCAAACAATGATTTAACGGTCTCATTGCATTGCTTTCAAATACTTGGTTTCCAAAACACAATGTTACAAGAAAATCAATAAGCTGGTACATAATATATTCAATTCATATTTAAAACAAATGGAGTTATCGATCTCTTGTTTATCCAATTAAGAAACACCTTTAAATATTTCAATCGTAAACCTGTAACAAAGGGGCTATTCATGCAATAAAATCATTGATCAATGCCATTCATTAGCTTTAAACGAGTTGAGAATGATATGTCTATTTAATTTTAAGAAAACAAAAAAATTACAGTCTTAAGTACATAATCAAAGTTATGAGATCTAATTAACAATTTCTTTCAAAATAAAATCCATGCACCTAGATCTAAATCAAACATGCTACCTCTATCCTATGATGTTTACAAAACTTGCTTCTAGGCGATGGTGGATCCTTGCCACTCCTGGAGCAAGTCTAAACTAAATCAATGTCTAAATATTAAAAAAAACCATAACATTTACAAAAAATTCATGACAAAGTCATATTGTATTAAGATTCAAATCATAAGTTCACTTATATACATTCCTTCAATAATTTGTCTCATGTTCACACCTTGTCATCCTCCTCCTTCAAAAACTTACCTAGCTTACAACACAAACCATGGTTGAGCCATTTATAAGATTCACAAGGCGAATTATTCATTTTCCTCAATTATGGAAAATTGAACAATTTTAACAAACTGACCTAAACTACATTAGTATATCTTCCTAACCATGAGGAATTTGGAAAAATTGTTGGGAGGGAGACTAATTTGTTATTTTTCCAACAAAATCCTCTCTTGGATTTGTCTCACTAGAATCCAACTCCTTGGAAATCATGCCCAAAGTTGGTTGTTTGGATTTTTTTGCAATGTTCTAGAACTCTGAAAAAAACAATTAATTTTTACAAAAATGCCTCCAAGACACGCGTATAACTTTTAAAAAAATTCGAATCTAGAGAAACCATTTTGGATATACATAATTGGTTATATTTTTAACAAACCCATTTGATTATATTTTATATATTCACCTCCAACTGCACACACATCAAGGTCAAACATGGCATTTTGGAAACTTTGCACATTTTGAGCAGATTTGTTAATCAACTCCTAGGGACCCACATGTGCGACCTGGGTGAAATAAAATGCATCAAAAGGTATTAAAACATTATTTTGGACCATAACCTCCCTTGGTTTTCCTCGTAAGCGTGTCGAAAGTGCCAAAGCCCTAAATTAGGCATCTCATCCTTAACTGGCTTGTGAGTGATTTCAGCGATGGAACCCTGTGATAAATGTACTTCAATAAAATTGTCATCATTAAAACATGAAATAATCATATTTAATCATATATAAGTAAATAAAATTGATGATAATCAACCATAGAGAGTATTTGGTGGCGAGTGATGAAATTAGGGTACGGAATGGGCTAAAAAACCTATGGTTTTAGAGTATAAATAGTGATATTTCATGAAAAAAACATGGGCATACACGAGGTCCAAAATCCCCCCATGCCTGAGGTTTTTCATTTCCTCATGCAAACAAAGACTTTGCTCATATCTAGGTTTTTATGGCATCATGGATTTTATGTAGGGTTAGGTCTTGTGAAGCAACACTACATGAAGATTTTATTGCCATAGATTTCATTTTACGAGCGATACAAATTGAGGAAAAACAATAGGTATGGTTGGATGAAAATTATGAATAGGATGATAGGTGACAATGGAAATGGTAGATGAGATGAGGTGGTGATGGAGATGGGAAGACAGGTGCTTTCATGCTCTATTTTTGCGAGGTCAATGGTTATGAATGGTTCCTTCATGAAAGGCAACCATGAATTCACCCTCTATTAGATTAAAAATATGTGTGAATGTAGGAGGGGAAGGAATTATATTTACTACTTTTTTTTACATGAACCATTATGATCATGACCTGGAGTAGCAGGCAAATGGAGGGTATATGGAAAACCAGCTATACAGAATATGTGGTGGTTAATCATCAAAGCTTTCTTAAATCTCTAATCAATTAAAGAATCTTAAGCCACCTCTACCTCAAGTTTTACCCTTATTTTTGATGTCCTTGGTGCTACAAGATGAAGTAAATGATGGAATGGCTTGAGATGATGTGATTGCTGATATGATTTGTTGAAGAAGGAAAAAGGTATCAATATCCACATTATCCCGAAAATGTCGATGCATATGCATTTTTCATATGGCTTCCTGAAATAACACAATCACCATCATCAATAATCCTCTTTTCATGAAAATATTATCGAAATAAAGGAAATAGGTTAAATAATTAACAGTTACTTGATCATGCTCCAATTTTAAGATACTAGCCCAACAATGATAATGAAATCCATGAGTAAGAATAGGGTGAAAATATGAATCAAACCTGACAATTCTCATCATTTTTTTTCTAACATCTCTTCTTGGTTCCGTTGTGTGGATGCGTGGCTTTTCACTCACGTCTTACCGTACACTCTCCGCCCTCTGATTGCCCTTACCGTAAAGGGATCAGAGCCTAGTTTCTTTCACTAACCTCTGTCACCACTTACGAGGAAAAGAAATCAAATAAGCATTCAAACTAACCTCTGTCACCACTTTGCAATTGCTTAAAAAGAAACTAAGTAAACCAATATTCTAATTGACATGCTTCAGATCTAAGAGACTACAAAATAAGAAACTATCATATCCTTAAACTTCTTTAATCAAACTCAAGAAATCATTCAAACATAAGCACACTGACTAATGGTTCTACAAATAACTAACTACAATCATAATGAATTTCAAAACTAAACTACAACTTCATACAATGATTTAACGGTCTCATTGCATTGCTTTCAAATACTTGGTTGCTAAAACAAAATGTTACAAGAAAATCAATAAGCTGGTACATAATAGATTTCAATTCATATTTAAAACAAATGGAGTTATCGATCTCTTGTTTATCCAATTAAGAAGCACCTTTAAATATTTCAATCATAAACCTATAACAAAGGGGCTATTCATGTAATAAAATCATTGATAAACGCCATTCATTAGCTTGCAACGAGTTTAGAATGATGTGTCTATTTAATTTTAAGAAAAAAAACGAATTACAGTCTTAAGTACATAATCAAAATTATGAGATCTAATTAACAATTGCTTTCAAAATATAATCCATCACCTAGATCTAAATCAAACACGCTACCTCTATCCTATGATGTTACAAAACTTGCTTCCAGGTGATGGTGGATCCTTGCCACTCCTGGAGCAAGTCTAAACTAAATCAATGTCTAAAAATTAAAAAAAACCACAACATTTACAAAAAATTCATGGTAAAGTCAAATTGTATTAAGATTCAAATCATAAGTTCACTTACATACATTCCTTCAATAATTTATCTCATGTTCACACCTTGTCATCCTCCTCCTTCAAAAAATTCTCTAGCTTACAACACAAATGATGGTTGAGCCATTTATAAGATTCACAAGGTGAATTATTCATTTTCATCAATTCTAGAAAAGTGAACAATTTTAACAAACTGACCTAAAATACATTAGTATATCTTCCTAACCATGAGGAATTTAGGAAAGCTGTTAGGAGGGAGACTAATCTGTTATGTTTCCAACAAAAACCTCTCTTGTATTTGTCTCATTCGAATCCAAATCCTCGGAAATCATGCCCAAAGTTGGTTGTTTGGCTTTTTTTGCAATGTTCTAGAACTCTGAAAAAACAGTGATTTGTTACAAAACTACCTCCAAGACACGCATATAACTTTTAGAAAAATTCGAATCTGGAGAAACTGTATTTGATATACATAACTGGTTATATTTGTAACAAACCCATTTGATTATATTTTATAGATTCACCTCCATCTACACACACATCGAGGTCAAACATGGTAGTTTGGAAACTTTGCACATTTTGAGCATATTTGTTAATCAACTCCTAGGGAACCACATGTGCGACCTGGGTGAAATAAAATGCATGGGAAGGTATTAAAACATTATTTTGGACCATAACCTCCCTTGGTTTTCCTCGGAAGCGCGCCGAAAGTGCCAAAGCCCTAAATTAGGCATCTCATCCTTAACTGGCTTGTGAGTGATTTCATCGATGGAACCCTGTGATAAATGTACTTCAACAAAACCGTCATCAGTAAAACATGAAATATTCATCTTTAATCATATAGAAGTAAATAAAATTGATGATAATCAACCATAGAGAGTATTTGGTGGCGAGTGATGAAATTAGGGTACGAAATGGGCTAAAAAACCTAGGGTTTTAGAGTATAAACAGTGATATTTCATGACAAAAACATGGGCATATAAGAGGCCCAACACCACTATGCATAAATAAATAACCAAATATAGGGCATACCTATAACTTCTTTGACTATACCCTAGCAAGTAAACATCAAGGCAACAATCCGGCAAACCCTAGAGAGCAGTAAACTTGTAAAGTCTCTTGTGATTTCACCTTCAGGCAAAGAAAACATTTAAGACAACATATAGTAATGATCAAGAAGCAGGGAAATCCTAAAATTCCTTAATAATACTACAAAGAACTTCAAGGCAACCATTTAAATGGACAAAAGGGCAGGGCAAACCATAAACCTCTTCAATCAAACCTTAGTTAGCAACACTTTGAAGAAAAGACCTAAAAAACAATGTTTAAGTGATTCCAAACGGCAGGGCTAACCATAAACTACTTTGGAACTAACTCCATTAAATCATTCTTGAGGTAAACAAGCTGAGTGGGTTTAGAGAGAAACTAAGAATTCTCTAAACTGGCCTAGCAGAGGAAAACATGAGAGAAAAAGAGGTAGATAGACTTAATGGGATTTTGACAGCATACCTTAAGCTAAAATTTCTATTCTAGTGCAAGAGAAAGATGAAACAATATGTTAAATAGAAGATGACAAGTAAAAAATGAGAAAGACATCACCATTAGCCATGTTCATGAATCCTGCAAAGTGCTTGTTTCATTGATATGCAGTTCAAAATCTTCAAAACCAAAAAATCCTTACAACTCAGAGCCTATGCTCAGTTCAACAACTAACCAACAAACATGAACAATGAGGCCCTCATGCAGTATTTATCATGCAAAACAGAGTCAAAACCCTATCTAGGGTTTTGGAGGCCATTAATTGCTCATAAATATCATTTTTGTCCTTTGAGACCATGCAAGGCCCAAGGCACAAATATCCTAATCTAATAAATGAAAAATATCTCCTAACACCTAATTTTGGAGTGATTTGCCCAAAAAACCTCAAAATAACTATTTGCAATAATTTTTTTGTCTTTTTTTGACTTTGCAGGCAAGGGCGCAGCACTGAGGTCCAAGGGCGTAATGCCTGCACTGGGAAAATAGGTCATCTTGCAGCTGAGTTTTGGAGGTCTTCCTTGTGTCCAAATGAGCTCCAAGATAGCTCATTAGAAATATTGTCAAGTCTAATTTCCAAAACTGCTTTTGTTTTTCCATTTGATTTCCCAAAAACTAGATCTCCCAAGACTGCTCAGGGCGTAGCACCAACTCTAAAATTAGGCAAGAAAGGTGGTTTTTTGGGTGTTTTTAGCACTTTTGGAGGACCAGTTTTGTTCCAAATGAGATGAAATTTTGTGAGGGTGATTTCCTTGGCATAAGGATTCCAAAAATTTCAATTTTTCCTCCAATGGATTCCTCAAGAAGAATCACAGTGCTAGTGGCACTGCGCCCATGGCCCTCAAAAACAGTAAAAAATCTAAAAACTTCAAAGACTTGCCAAACTTTGGATTTGTCCTGCTGATTGGGTTTGGGATGCTTGTAGGGGATGGGTCAGCCATTTTGTTAAGTTTTTCTTTGTATTTAGCCTCCTTGGTCCCACCATATTCTTCATAAGCCTCATTGTTTAGCAGCCTTACTGATTTCTTCATGGTTGTTTGACCTGCCAATCATCTTCACTACTTTTTGCTTTTATGCTCTCTAACCCACTGCTATCATGATTCATTTCCCTGCTGCCCTTACTTCTCTCATGTCCCTTGGACCTGATGCCATGTTCTTCACTTCTTTTTTGACCTAATTCCATTATTATTACTGTTATGTGCTTCATTGTTTTCAGACTTATTGACATCTTCTTCACTGCTTGATTTCTCATTGTTACCTCCTTCATTTGCATCAGCCTCATTTGCATTTGCTTCACTGATGTCTTAGATTGATGACCTATTGCCTTCTTCATTGCCTCAATGATCTCTATTTTTTCCTTATCTTTATCATGTTCATTTTCCTCATCTGCACTGCTGTGTGTTTCATCATTATTTGCAGACTCATTGGCATCTTCTTCACTGATATAAAACTGATAGGAAAGAGGGCATGTAATATCACTCTGTTTGTAATGTAAGGGATTGAGTGTTCTGTCAAGCCTTGATGGGTGACAAACTTTAAACCAGTGTAGCCACCTTAATTTCACCTCCTGTCTAGACTGATATTATTTATGGGCAGAGGAATGAAAAACATTGTTTTTAAGCATGAAATACCTAGGGTGTTCTCTTAGGGATCCACCTCCTTTAATCAAATGATGAAAAAACTTCTTGAAAAATGGCTGATGACCTATATTTATCCCTAATAATGCTTGAAGGACCCTTAGAGGCAGCATGAAAAAAACTTGAGGTGACTTAAGTGTTTTTAGGGTTGAAGAGGCCCTCCTGGCCAAGAGCGCAACGCCCTGGAAAACGGTGGGTCAGTTCAAGCAAAGATCAGGCAAGGGCACAGCGCCCTGCCAGGTGCGCAGTGCCAAGGTCTCTGTGTCGGGCCTATCAAGAAAAAATAGGAACGCGCGCAGCGCCTCACTCCAGGCGCGCAGCACTTTGTGAAAATACAAGGGAAAATTTTCCAGGGGTGCAACACCCGACTCCAGGTGCGCAGTGCCTATCTGAACACGCAGCGCCTCAAAACATAGCCAATTTTGACCCGAAAAATTCACAATTTATTTTCCTTGATTTCTCTAATGATTTTTCAAGGGTAAAAAGGTTCATATGGACTACAAAATGACCTGTAATAGGCTTGCAAATTAGTTAAAACTTTGTAAACCCACTTTGTAATGTTTTAAGTTTTTTTTTTTTTTCCTTCTTACTGATAATCTTCCACAGCTTTGCCTTACAGGTTGATGCAGTGATGAATTTGATCTTTCTTTTGGTCAAGGAGGCCTGATATGTTCCTTTTTCCACCTTTAGGATGATTGCGCACATACAACAGCATCTTCAATTTCTTATGTAGTCTCAGCCTTAAGGTTCAATTTAACCCTTTTCACCTTTCGCTTGTAGTTTGCTAGAGGTATGACATTTTCTTTCTTCTGATCCTAGAGCATTTAACATTTTTACCTTGACACAGCAGTAGCCTTAAAAAACTCCCTCACTTCCACCTTGGGAGCTCAATACATCTCCTTTGATCATTCAGTCATAGCAAGCTCATTAAACACCTTTGAGAGGTTTTCTCACAACAACGCTTTCAAAACCTTCTTATGTCTGCACCATAGAGTTTCAAACCCTGTTTTTTACCTTCTTTGGCCACTTCTGATTTGCAGGTGCTTGAAAACATAGATTTGGCCTTTCTTTTGTTATTTGATGCATGACAAGTTCACCCTTCACAAGTTGGAGATATAATCACAGTAATATCTTCAAAAATCCTTTTGCTTCCACCATGAAACTCAACTTTGTCCTTTCCACTTTGACTGGCAGTTTTACACTGTTTTTATGCAAGGCTGCAAGATGTCTTCATTGAGGAGCAGACCTCCTAACTCACCAAATTTCTGCATAATAGAACCTTTAATTCTCTTGCAAGAATGTCAAAGTTCACATTTACCTCTTGCAGAATCTGAAACTAAATAATAGTATTCTTTGGAAATGATGACCTTGGAATACATGAAGCCCTAATTGACCTAGTGGGGGGTTCTTTGACCTAGTCTTTGACTGAAAATGGGTTTGGAGGCTTCAAGTGTAAAAACAAATTATTGACGAAGTGATGTATTGAAGATCCAAAACCAATGTACTTGATTTATATAAAGATCTTACAGAGATAGTTTTGAGACCAACAATGCTTGAGGAACCTCATGAACATGGGAATGAGTTAGGCCATAGGTAACCCTAGATGGTGAATGGAGTTATGGGCAAGGGAAAATAGAGTAATGAAGTCATATGCAGGAAAAAGGATGGAGATGAGTGGCACAAACCTATAAGGAGTATTTTGGGAGTGGCAGGGTGATTATGAAATGGCAAGGTTGATAGAAAAGTGAAAAATTTTCTCTAAGGATAATGAAGGCAGTGAGATTTGTAAAACTCACAGTGTTCAAAGAATTTTGTTTTTAGAAATCTAGAACCAATATTTAGTCATCTACAGATAGTGAAAATTACGGATGACTAGCACCAACCTCTTTATATTGACTAGGGAAGTAAAATTTTGGAGTCCAAAAGTTCCTAGTGGGGAGGTATGATCAGCTGATCAATTTTTAGCTCAAAAACGAAAGTGCCCAGAAAGTATTGAAACCGGTGCCAAGTAAAAGTGCTTATCATTCTGAATCCAACGAAATTCATTTCACTTGAATACAACACAATACACTCAAGTTATCGCATGCTAACTGTTTGGACAAACAACTAAAATTGGAGTAGGAAAATTGACTAGGTTGACTGTACTACTAAGTAAGCAGGGTGACTGTACAGGGTATGGGTCAATGGAAAGCTGACACTTGGCATCCTTTAGTTCATTGGTAGTTGGAAAATTTGATTGGTTGATCGTTGTAGACTATTTTTTTGCATGGAACAGTGATTGGGTGCCATGTGGACCAATCATGGGCTACCACGTGACACATCAATGGCGGTCATAAAATTTTATTATGGGTTCAAGTGAGGTCCAAGAGGTTTGAACACATGAGCTCCTATCCACTAACGCAACACATTACCACTATACCACCAATGGTTCTTATTAACCATGGTGCTGAATTTCTATTTAAAGTTTTTCATATGGCACATTTAGGGGTAGTGGAGAAATTAATGATCCTACAGAATGCACCGGTGGGAGGAGAAATTTTTCTCATTTAGTGAATTTTGGCGTAGAATTGTAGGACCGATAGATAGTTGGTCGAATTTTTAGGATGATTAATAGTCAAATTCATGGAAGATCTTTGGAGCTCATATCTTTTTGAGTTTTTGACCAAATTGAGCTCAGAAATAGTCCACTTAGAGGTTTTTTGATGTTCAGAATCCAACAGGGACCTATAATTTCTTATTTGAGCACATCTAAGTAGTCATTTTGTAGGTTGAATACCAAGGGTGTATGGATCAATCAGGATTTTGAGCACATCTTTTGGAGTTTTTGTCCAGATTAAGCTAAGAAATAGTCCACTTAGGGGTTTTTGGATGTTTTGAATATAATGGTGACCTATAATTTCCGATTTGAGCACATATAAGGATCCTTTTTGTAGGTTTGAGATAAAAAGTGTATGGATCAATCAGGGTTTGGAAGTAGTTTTGCAAGGTGTTTGGGCATGGAGAAGACCTTGTGGGGGTATTCTCACCTTTAGAAGTATACTACAACAGTTGTAACTTATAGGTTTCAACTCAGGTTCACTTTTATCATTATGCTATGTTGAGGGAATTTTTGTTTATGTGCTTCAATGTGGAATTTAAGTGCTCACATGCTCATTTTAGCTCATTTCTATTGGATTATGACATCTTTGTAGGAGATGCTATGTGTTGCTGTTGTTTGTGAGAGTTCCTTACAGGATAAAATTACATTGTAGGGGTAATAGCCACATGTTTCCATCAACAAATGTTTATGTAATTCATTCTACTATTGAATATACGAGTGGTCTAGCTTTGTTGGTAGACCCAGAGATGTAGCCTAGGTGGGGGTGAACTCCGTCAACAAATATTTTGTTATGCTTTTCATTATGAATGCATGAGTTATGTTATTTTATGTGAATATTAATTCATGACTTGACATCAAAAATATAAAAAGCACATAACTCATGCTTTCATAATGAAGAGCAGCACAAACCCGATTTTTGAGTCAAGACCCTTTACCTTGCAGAGCATCATAACAGTTCTTTGTTTATTTATGAGGTTCTGAGGAAGAGGAAAGAGAACACCTTCTCCATTTTTAGATCACCTTACCTAATTTCGCGAAACATTGGATTTCATGTGTTGATTCATCACTGAGAACTCAACGTTAGTCGAACCAGATACCCAATCCCCAGATAACACCACGCTAGTGGGGGATGATGGATCTAGGTCCATATTATGTGTATTCAAGGAAAAAACACCGCCTAAGCCAAAGCCAGGCACCCATAAACATGTTAACTCACACCAACATCAATTATGATCTAGAAGAAATACAAAACGACCTCAGGGAGGATTGTCAAAATGACTCCACATGTCCACCCTATGCAATAGACCCAACCACTTGGTAAATAAATGCTGGGAATTGGGAAATATTAGAGCCATATTTCACTTGTTGGTTCATATTCCGTGAACTACTCGCACAAGTCGCGATAGATGCTCATGCCATCAATGGCTCATTTTATCTCAAGCGCATCATACATGGAATTGTTAGTACCTTCCACGTTTTTTAGCAACAAGAGCAACATTGAGACAACATAACATTAGGGTCACACCTCATGCTGATACTAAGATCCAAATGCTGTCAACACCAAGAATTACCCACCTCATGATACCAACCAAGCATCATCCTCTGACATTATGGAATATATTGAAACCCACACCATTTATTGTGTTAGTACTAGTTATGCGTGCAACATTTGCACTAGTACCCTTCATAGTTTTGAGACATCTCCTATGTTAAAAACATTTCAACAACTTAGAATTCATCACAAACCTCACATAGAGGATGATACATTGGCTCCTATGACACCAATGCTATCACGAGACCCTACTCCCACTCACCATCAATCCTCAATTAAGATAATTCTACCATGACCTAATGCCGATGACACAAAACATAACATACGATTCATTTCCACTTTCGTAGGAACTATGATTCGTGTTATCTGCTCATCATTTTTTTGCGTTGAGGATGTTAAATTCACCACAACAATGGTGCCATCATTGATTGTGTAGACCCATTCCATCTACACATTGTCAACTTCATTAGGTTCAACGAAATCAATCACTGAATCATTGTATTGCTCATTTGGAGGACCTTCACCTAATATTTTAGAGATGTCAAAACTATAACCTACACTTGAATCCTCTGAAGTGTGTATTCTATGTTAATGTAGGAAGAATACTAAGATTTATCATTTCCCAGCAAGGTATTAGAGCTAACCCTCTCAAAGTCTAGGCCATATAGGAAGTACCCCCTCAAAAAAATTAAGCAGTTACAAAACTTGCAAGGTAAGGACAACTTCTTGTGTTGCTTTGTACCCGACTATGCCACTTATTCACATGACTCCTTGCACCTCTTTCATCAATACATTATTCCACTAGATGAACAAGCACAAAAATCATCTAAAGCCCTAAAAGATGCATTATCTCAAGCTCCATTGATTAGCCCTCTTGACCACAATAAGAACTACACTATTTACCTATCAACATCTGATGTTGTGATTGCTGGGGTATTAGTTCAAGAAGGACCTGATAATAGAGAGCACGTAATCTTTTACATCAGCAAAAACCTATTTGGGCCTGCCTTGAAGTATGATTTAACCGAGAAGACCGCCTTAGCCCTATTACACTCTGTACAAAAGCTTCAACATTACATCATCGTATGAACCACCACTGTAATAGAAAATATCAACCCATACTTGCTCACTCGTTGTACGATGAAAAAAAAATATGACCGATGGGTAGTTATTCTATAAGAATTTGATCTATAATTTTCTTCCCCCAAAAGCAATAAGGCACTTATCCTTGCAGATTTCATCATTTATTTCCCTACAGAGACCCAAGGGTCCCCTGTTAATGATTCTTTCCCTCGTGAAAAATTGTTCTTAGTATCAATAGATGACCCCTGGTATGGAGATATACTCCTCTTCCTATAGACTAAAAAGTTTAGACCTCAACTTACTCATGACGATTGAAGGTGCATTCACCACCAATCCCCTCACTACCTCCTTATCGACGATGTCTTATATCGTTGAGGCATCAACACCATCCTTCGCCAATGCCTTACTCTTGAACAAGCTGAGCATGGCTTAATTGATTGCCATAGTGGAGCTTGCATCGACCACTTATCATGGATGGCCATTTCTTAGAAAATATTCCATGCTGGTTATTTCAATCCCACCCTATTCTATGAATGCATTCAACTAGTCAAACGATGTGAGCAATGCCAAAAATACACTCATAAGTCTTGATATCCACCAACTCCCCTACACCTAGTCATCATTGGAGGCCCTTTATGTAAAAGGGGCATAAAATTCATGACTTGAAACCCATTGTCTTCAGTTTACCATAAGTACATTATGGTCTCCATAGATTATTTCACCAAATTGATAGAGGTCATGCCCACATATAATAACACCGACGACACTACTGTGCAATTTTTATTTAACCATGTCATGACACGGTTCGATGTTCCAAAGGAGTTGGTCTCAAATCATGCCAAACACTTCGAGAACAAGATTTTTCAGGAATTATCCAAAAACCTTGGTTTCTATCATGAATTTTCTTCTTCATAATCCCCTCAATCCAACGACTAGGTAGAAGTTGTCAACAAAGTCCTCCAAACGATGTTGCAGCATATGGTGAACAACACTAAAACTAATTGGCACCATATGATGTTTTCAGCCTTATGAGAATATTGTACAACAGTCAAATCATCCATGAGATTGACACCCTTCCATTTATTTTACGAGGTTGAAGATGTCCTCCCCATTGAGTGTGATATCCCTACCTCACACTCGGTCATCAAAATTCTCTCGAAAACCACACCGTTAGAGTAACAATTGGCACAACTGAAACACATCGATGAAATTTGACGAGAGTCCTTTCAGAAAAATGAAGCACACAAAAAACGGACCAAGGCCTCTTTTCATCGCACTATCACCCCTTTATCATTCACCGAGGGGGAATTAGTCCTTCACTACAATGTTTCCTGGGAAGCTATAGGACCGGGGAAGTTCGAGAATTTATGGAAGGGCTAATACATTATTAATCATTACCTCCACAAGGGGGAATGCATATTATCAAAGCTGGATGGGACTTGACTCAAAAATCCTGTCAATGGGATCTACTTCAAGAAATTATACCCCTAAACTTTTATGTACAACGACTTATTTTTTTATAATGACCACCTCATCACAAATGTACATTAAAATCACTCTCTCATCCTATGTCACAGATGGATCACCCTCCAATCAATCATCATGGTTTCACTGATGGTGCTTCTCGATGGCCGCAACACCTTACTGCAACATCTTGGGCCATATACTCTTGTGACCTAACTGTTGATCAGCTGTTGTCATTGATGTCAACCCAAGTAGCACCAGGGGCTACCCCATTATTGCATGGGAATTTTGACCTAAAAAATTACTATATTTTGGGTCAAGAATTATTTTGATGGTTTCTACTTGTTGAGATTTTTCCGTTGATATATGGCACGCCACGTAATTCTTCACGGTTTGAGAGATATTCATGTTGGAAGTTTGCAACCCCAGTTACTGGGATAAAACCCATAGGTTTGTGGCATGGGTCATTGAAAAGTAAATAATTAATGATTTTTAAGCTCCTAAAATCCCTCCCATGTTCACTTGTTGAAGCCCCTCTCAACCTAAGCATTTATATAAATTGTGATCTTCATATCCTCCTTATGCAAGGATTTCGCTATCTGAAACAGGTCATCGTGGAATTTTCACTGTAACTTGTTTTCTAAGAATTTTCAAAAGCTGAAGTTTGTATGAGGCGAAGATGACACCTTGATGAAGCTTCTATAAAAACTTTAGATCATGTTGTGCAATATTTTCGGAGATATGATCTGTGGAAGTCGGTCTTTTTGCAGGCTCCTGAAATTCATCTCAAAGAAGTGATCTTCGGAAAATCATCATAACTCTCTCTCCGAGTATCGGATTGGAATTCTATAAAAAGTGGCAGATATTGCACAGACTGTAGCTTTTTCTGTATCAATTTCAGATTTTAATGAAGAAACAGTGAGACGTGGCACGTCGTACAAGTTTGCTCTACTGAAACAGTCCACAATTAGGGCATTCCGAGAGATTGGGCATAACTCTCACTTGAAGAATAAAAATTGGGTTAGACCTGTGGAATTGGAAAGAAGACTCAGAGGAATACTACAGGGCTGAAAATCACATATTGGAGATCTGAAATAACAGAGATACACCAGATTCAATACCAAGCTCCTAGAAGGCAAGAAAAAGCTAGATCATGTGTTGTCAAGGGCTGCAAAGGACCAGACTTTCTAGGGAAGTAAAGAAAAGCAAGGTGCAGCAGAGGGTATTATGACAAGATAAGAAATCAAGGTGTAGAATAGAAGTAAGAAGTTCATCACATGAAGTCTTCAAGTGGGTAGCACTGCATACAGTCACTGTAAAGGTATCATTATACTAAGTCATTGTAAATACATTATTGTAAAAAATTGTACTAGTGTTTATCTGCCAAGAGTTGAAGAGGCAGTGCCGGGAGGTCTAGGATCATCATTAGGTGGTTGTGTTATAGTTGGGGTTATGGTCTAGTGTGTCTTCTTCTTCTTCCATGTTCGTTCATTCTTTGGCTTCGAAGATTCTTCTGGAGGATTTTCAAGTCTGCAGTCTCTGCCTATGTGTCCAAAGTTATGAAATTTGTAACATTCCATATTATTTCTTAAATGTTCAAATATATTGATGTTTCGTTGAGTCCTAGGAGGTTCATATTTGAAGTATATCTTGGAATTGTATTGGTTCCTAGGGTACGTGCAAGATTCTACAACTTTATGACCAAATTTTCCACATGAATAACAATAGCCATGAAAAATATGTTGGTACCTGGATGGAAATCTTCATCGAGGAATCGTCTTCCAAGGACGTTCTTGTGAATATTGTCCAACGAAGTCTACTTGCATGTTGGATCTCATAGGTTCATTGTATTTTTTTGTAGAAGGTCCTGCTTCTTCTTCTTTGTAACTAAGGCCAGTTCTGTCATTGTAAGATCGTTGATTGTTGATGAGTTCTTCCAATGCCTTTGAGCTGTTGGCATAGTTTTGGACAGTTTTCCCTTCTTCACTTCCTTACTTAGCAATACTACTTCGACTTCTAATGCTTCCCTTTCTTGGTTTCTTTCTTCCAACTTCTTTTGAAGTGACTCTTCAATACATTTGTGTTCTTCAATTTCAATTTTGAGACCTTGAGCTTGTTCTTCAAGAGTATTGGAATAGATATTCTTAGCCTTGAGCTCTTTTATAAACCTGATTGCCTCCTTAGAAAATTCTTCTATGGTCAACCCTTCTTCTTCGTTGTTTGATACCTCTTGTTTATTGTGCTTGGCCATAAAAAATACTTTCTCATTGGATTCTTCTTCGCTATCACTATCTTCATCAGATGATGAGATATCTTCTTTAGAGATAAATTTCCTTTTGGATCCTTTATTTTTGCCTTGCTTGTTGAATTTATTAAAGCATTTCTTTCCTTTTGAGTTTCCATCACTTCTGTTTAGACATTTTGCTGCGAAATTCCCAACGTCACCACAGCCGAAACATATCAATGGAAGTTTACCTTTAAATTTTCTCTTACCAGTTTTTAGTTTTCTTGTAAAGTAAGCATATTCTTCATCTGAAACACCTTTTTCATCATCTCCCGTTTCTTCACACTTGCAGGTGCATGTATTTTCAATTGAAGGTTGTTTGTCCTGATTGGTTTTCTTAGATGCAACAAACTCAGTTTCTAGATGCGAAGTACCCTCTTCTTCATCAAGTCTCATTTCATATGCTATGAGAACTCCATGTAATTCCTTTTTGCTGAGTTTGTCCAGATTTTCACTATATTCTAAGACCGATACCTTTGGGTTGAATCTCCCTGGTAACATTCTAAGAATCTTTCGTATAATAGTCTTCTCGTCACTGGCTCTTCCAATCCTTCTAGAGTGTTGGTTATTTCATCAACGTATTGGAAGTATGTGGAAATTTTTCCATCTTCTTTCATTCTGAGTTGCTCAATTTTTGCTCTATAGATTTGAAGCTTTTCTTCTTTGACATTTGAATCACCTGCATATATATTCTCAAGCTTGTCCCACACATTTTTAGCGGTTTTACAATCCAACACCTTATGATAAGCAGATTCAATAAGTCCACTGATAATAATATTATTTGCTTTTACATCATTTACCAAAATCTTCTTACCTTGTTCATCTGTGGTTGGTGTAAATCCATTTTGAACAGTGTCCCATACTTCGTAACCTTACGCCAAGAGATAGACCTCCATTCTTCCGTTCCAGAGTGCATAATTATTTTCATTTAACAGAGGTACATTATTCTTGGTATGCTCCATGACCTCCTTCCAGCTGTTAAATTGCTATTGAAGGAACCAAGCTCTGATACCAATTCTTCATTCATAGTTGCTACCCAATGTTCATTCTGGTTGGCTTCCTCAAAAATACTAGGCTCAAAGGTTGCTAGAAAATAAATGTGAGCTTGTTGTGATGAACGAAGCTGTCGACCTTCATTTATGTCACCAATGATTTGATTTGATGGATGGTTCTCTTGAATCCATTATTTTGTTCTCTTTGGAGGAGCTTCTTGTTGTTGTTCTAGTATCTTGATGATCATTATTTACTTCTTCCTGGTTGATAGTTGCTTCTTGTTCTATAATTTTCTCTGTGTCTTTTTTAGCCTCTGTCTCAAGTTTCAAAGATTCTAGATCCTCATCATTATTCGTTAGAACACAACCTTCGTCAAATGTAACATTTATGCTCTCCACTATCTATTTTCATCTTAGATTATAGCATTTATAGGCCTTTCTTTTGCGTGAGTAACCAACAAAGATACCTTCATCAACACGTGATTCAAAATTACCCAAATTTTGATCTTCTCTTTTGATATAACATTTTCTTCCAAAGATTCTGAAATATTTTACATTAGCTAGTTTTACTTTCCAAAATTCATATGGGGTCTTGTTGCATTATTTCTGAGAAGACTTCGGTTGATAATGAAGACTGTCATATCAATTGCTTGAACCCATAATTTTTCATCCAATTTTGAGTCCTTCAACATTGTTCTACCCATTTCCTGTATGGTTCTATTCCTTCTTCCAACAACTCCATTTTGCTGAGGTGTTTGTGCTATTGAAAATTGTCTTTTTATTCCATTTTCGTCACAGTATTGCTAAAATAATTTGGAAGTGAATTCTTTGCCATTATTTTATCTTCAACACTTTATTGTCAAATCAGTTTCATTTTCAACCAACTCCTTGTAGATCTTAAAGCACTCAAATGCTTTATATTTTTTCTTTAGGAAACTGCCGAATGTCATCCTAGTATAGTCATCTATCATTAACATGAAATATAATTCTCTATCTAAGCCTTTTGTTCTCACAGGACCACATAGATCAGTATGTATCAAGTCCAATGGATGTGATGCAAAGTGTTCTTTTGTTTTAAATTGGAATTTTGTCTTCTTGTCGTGCGGACAGGCCTCACATAGTGTGTTGGAAGGTTTTGAGATTTTTGGCATTTCTCGTACTTATTCCTTTTCTCTTATCCTAACAATATTGTCAAAGTTTATGTGACCCATTCATTTGTGCCATAACCAGATTTCATCTTCTTTAGCTAGTAGACATGCTTTAGTTCCTTCATCCAGAACATATATGTCGTTTGGAGCTCGACTTGCTGTAGCCACAATTTTACCATACCTGCCTTTCCTGATTTCACATTTTGTGGAGTTGAATAACATTGTGCGTCCTTGATCACACATTTTTCCAACACTGAGCATATTGTGATTCATGTTTTCAACCAATAGAACATTCTTGGCTATAACATCTTTTCTTCCAAGAGTGACGGTACCTGATCCTATAACATTTGAAGATCCATCATTTACAAAGGATACGGTTCCATCCTTATTCTCTTTCAAGGATAAAAAATTCCTTCTATCTCTAGTCATATGCGTTGAGCAACCGCTATCAACATACCACACATGTTTGTTGTTTTGAGCCATGAGAGTGATGATGATCGACTAAGTAAGAAATTTTCTACAAAGATGCAAAGTGAGTTCGAGATGTATTTACTTGGTGAGCTGGCGTACTTCTTAGGGCTTCAAATATCTCAGCAAGAGAAAGGAATATTTATATTTCAAGCCAAGTACATCAAGGAAATGCTCAAGAAATTCAAAATGGAAGTTTGCAAACCCGTCCTTACTCTGATGGTAACAGGTTGCAAATTGACAATAGATGACTTATCTAAGGATGTGTATCAGAGGTTGTATAGATCTATGATTGGTAGTCTTCTATATGTAACAGCCTCTCGACTAGATGTTATGAAAGCAGTTGGACAAGTAGCAAGATTCCAAGCAGCACCAAATTAATCACATATTATTGCCGTCAAAATAATTCTTTGATATCTAAAGGTCACAGAAGAATATGGCTTATCGTATCCCAAGGGTAACAATCTCATTATTCAAGCCTTTACAGATGCAGATTGGGCAGGAAGCGTTGATGATCGTAAGAGTAATAGTGGAGCATCATTCTATCTAGGTGGTTGTCTCATATCATGGTTGAGAAAAAAAAAACCTCAATATTTTTATCTACAATGGAAGTAGAATACATTGCAGTGGCATAATGTTGTACTCAAGTCCTTTGGATGAAACAAACTTTGCAAGATATTCAAGTACAATTCAGTGAGCCTATTCCCATATTCTGTGACAACACCAGTGCCATCAGCATCTCCAAGAATCCTATCATGAATTCAAAAACAAAACACATTCCGATCAAATATCATTTTGTTAGAGAACAAGTCACTGAAAAGAATATCAAACTTGAGTATGTTGGTACAAAAGAACAAATCGCTGATATATTCACTAAAATTTTACCTCGTGAAGCATTTGAATATCTTCGCCATAAGCTCGGGTTTCTCCCAAGTTCTCATTAGATTTTCCTTATTCATAATATAAAGGGGGAGTGGAAGTGTGTACAGGTCCGTAGGATGGTTGTGTGTTAGGGGGAGTTACCCTTTTCCATTGATGTCAAAAGGGGAGAGAATGTTGTAGGAAGAGGTGTCGTGATCACAGGGGGAGTACTTGTGTTGCCATCAATGCCAAAGGGGGAGATTTTTGATCAACGGTTGTCATTGATGTCAACCCAAGTAGCACCAGGGGCTACTCCATTATTGCATGGGAATTTTTACCTACCAAATTACTATATTCTGGGTCAAGAATTCCCTTGATGGTTTCTACTTGTCGAGATGTTTCCGTTGATATATGGCACGCCACGTAATTCTTCACGGTTTGAGAGATATTCATGTTGGAATTTTTCAACCCTAGTTTGTGGGCTAAAACCCCATAGGGTTGTGGAATGGGTCATTAAAAAGTCAATAATTAATGATTTTTAAGCTCCTAAAATCCCTCCCACGTTCACTTGTTGAAGCCCCTCTCAACCTAAGCATTTATATAAATTGTGATCCTCATACCCTCCTTATGCAGGGATTTCGCTATCTGAAACAGGTCATCGATTTCACTATCTGAAATAGGTCCTCATGGAATTTTACCTGCAAATTGTTTTCTATGAAGTTTCAGAAGCTGAAATTTGTATGAGGAGAAGCCGACATCCTAAGGAAGCTCTTGTAAAAATTTCAGATCAAGGTGCACAACATGTTCGAAGATATGATCTGTCGAAGTTAGTGTTTTTGCAGGCTCCTGAAATTCATCTCAAAGAAGTGACCTTCGAAAAATCATCATAACTCTCTCTCTATGAGTATTGGATTGGAATTCTGTAAAAAGTGGTAGATATTGCATGGACTATAGTTTTATCTGTAGAAATTTTAGAGCTGAATGAAGAAATAGTGACACATGGCACACCATACAAGTTTTCTCTACTGAAACAATCCATAATTAGGGCATTGTGAGAAATTGGGCATAACTCTCACGTGAAGAATCTAAATTGTGTCAGACCTATGGAATTGGAAAGAAGACTCGGAGAACTACCACAGGGCCGAAAATCACATATTGGGGATCTAAAATAACAGAGATACACTAGATTCAATACTAAGTTCCTAGAAGGAAAGAAAAAGCTAGATCATGTGTTGTCAAGGGCTGAAAAGGACCATACTTTCTAGGGCAGAAAAGAAAAACAAGGTGCAACAGAGAACACCTGACCAAAACACACTGGCATTGCACGTTAGCAATCAAAGAATTGCATAACAAGCAGGAAGTTCATCACACAAGTCTTCAAGTGGGCATCCACCCTTGATCCTTGTAAAACATGTGTACTGATATTACTGTTATTATTGTAAATTGTACTAGTGTCTACTCTTTTCAAGAGTTGAGAAGGCAGTCTCAGAGTCTAGGATCATCATTAGGTGGTTGTCATAGTTGGGGTTATGGTCTAGTGTGTCTTCTTCTTCTGCATCCATTCTATATCAACCATCAAAACATTTCCTTGGTAAGGGAGTCCATTCTTCTTTTATTCTTCTACAGGGTGGTAGGGTGGTGCTAGGGTGAGTTGTAGCTCATTGGGTGTTGGGGCATCCGTTCAATTGACTACTAAAGAATCTCGGGCATTTTAGGGTCAATCCAGTGGGAGCTGGAGAAGAATGATTTTCTAGTTTCTAGGAAGTCGGAGCTTTATTTTCAATTGGAGTTGAATATTAAAGAATTATTAGAAAAGCATTAGGTGGTTTTTGTCCCGGAGTGGGTTTCCACCTTAAAAACTATGTGCATTTTTGTTCCTTTTCTTTACTACTATCATTGTACAAACACTAATAATAATTGAAGATTAACTAATGCTCTAATTGAAATGAATAATAATTCCCCCCCCCAGTATTTCCAACACTAACACCCCTTCATCACAATGGGATCTGTATCGACTCAACCACTAATAATAAAGAAAAATAAGATATTGTCATAGGCATTTTGGCCAATTCCTGCCATCTAGGTATTAATCACCTACACATGTTCCTTGATTCCTAACTTGTTGTCTCGCAGTTGAACAAAGCCTTCAAAGTACGTGATCCATGATTTTTTTGAAAATACCTGCATTCACAAAGGTTAGCTCATGGTTTTGATCATATTAAATATTCACATAGACCAAGAAATAAAAATCATACAACTGATCACATAGCTAATAAAATCATAGAATGACATGTATCACATATATATCGTCATCAAGACACATAAATCATGAACATAATATCCATAAAATAAATGCAAGCATACATCACATGTATATAATCACACACAACACATCATGAGAGTCGCAAAAATCATATCTCATATATATATGAGTGAAAAAATATACATCCGGTAGCTTATATATATATATATATATATATATGTGAGTAAAAAATATACATCCGCTAGCTCAAGCCAGAAAACATAGGTAATCAAATAGGGGAACATCCTTATAATGGGTGCTAGCCCTCGTACATACAAAACGTATCTAATACTGAGGAACCCCATCCTCGGTGCCCCCCTCTGGAGGTCCCCCAACCTCATATGGTACTAACATCAGATGAGTAGTCACCACTACCACAAAAATGCAAAAGAGAGCCAGACACCATCCTCAAACCTAAGCCACAACGGTCTCCAATGTCACCTATCCCAATATAGCCCAACCCTCCTTGGGAATCCCCCTCAGGAGGGTAGCCTCTCGCCCCACACATCCTATACATCTTCCAGCTATGCCTCTAGGTTAGGAACATGAGCCTCAACAACTTCTGCTCTCTCCTGTAGCCTCACCATCTCTCGAGTGGGAAGAAGAGCTACCTCGCTGTCCTGAGGGACCACCTATCTCTAAGCATCGGTGCTGAGCTAGCCTCTTAGGGTCCTCTCGAACCTTGTCATCCCTCCATCACTACAACACCCATGTCGTACTAGCTACACCCATCCGCCGATTATCGTTGCCTACCAGGTAGGCCAACGGTTTTCTACGAGGTCCAACATATGCAAGAAAACATACATGATATCAATATCATCATAATTATACAACATATATACATGTAAGAAAACACAAATTCAGAAATATATAAACCACATACCTGTTGTCCCCCAAGAATCACCAGGAGGAAGCCCCATGTTTGAATCACCCCTGAAGTCAACACCATGGTAGGGGTACTCTATAATCATATGAGGGTTGGATCTGAACCAAATATCCACCATGGAGCTCTAATAACACACCACCTTGCCACCACTAGCTCGTGGCATCACCAGAGCCCACCGCTGTATCCGTGGGTCTCTCGTGGGACCCGGTGGCACTGCCAAGTAGGATGTAGCAACACCACTCGCTCATAGAGGATGCTACACAAGATGCTCACACAACAAAAACTATGAAACTAGCCCCACTGTACTTGTGTAAGCTATGATACCGTCCCTTTGTACACGAAGCTAGCATAGTCAAAGAATTTCTCAACATGTAGTCTCTCCAAAAATGAAATCTTAGACCCCAAAAATCGGTGAGGGGAAGTCAACCCAGTAAGTAGTACAATCATAGATAATACCACGTAATCAAATAACCTTGTGATCTCCCTGATCCGAATGCTACCATAATCAATGGCATTGGGGCCGCAATGATCCTTTGGCCATGCATGAATGTCTACATGCCCAGTCAGAAGTGGCACCTGTAAAGGCTTTCCACGAGGCACTAGTGTTGCAACAAAGTATATGTCCATTGCCACAGTAATCGACAAGTCTGTATGATGGATGCATAACACCTCATGCTCTGCATCCCAACAACATATAGAAAAGCACAAAAATGCATCATGTGATCACAATATGGGGTTCTTAGTGAACTTTAGTAACCCCCACCACACTAAAGTAGCATTCATTGTCGCATCTCCAGGAATGGAAGTATGGAGAGGCTCCCAGTCACGCTCTCTCCACAACATACCCATCCTTCCAATAAGGATGTGAAAAAAATCAAAATTAGCCTCACAGGATAGAAAATATCCCTTTTTCAACACTACGTGCATGTTTCCATAATAGGTGCATAACCACACGTCTATTTCCCTTATAAAAGCACAACTCACCATGTAATGGCACCCTTTAGACATGCAAACTATTTTTTTTCTAGGCATTAAGCCGCGAGGACCTTGCCCCCATGGACACACATTTCTTCTTAGAATAGGCATGTAGAATGCACGGCTATTCCACTAACAGTCACACATACCACACATGTTGGAGCGGGGTCCCCAAAGTCCAACCATTTTTGCTATATTTTGTAATAGATTAGTCATATGTAGGGGCTTTCGGGTGGATCAAATCCCCTCATGAATTGTAATGGCTCAAAGGGTAGATCAAGGGCCCACAAACCATGGTTTGTGGAGCATAGATTAGCGTAGGCTAATAATATAATTAGAAGTCTAGTCCGAGTCTAATAAGCCAACTTTTTGGATAAGTTTGAAGTGAATTTTAGATCTGGTAACTTGGTGATATTTTGTGCAGATTTTTCTGGATAGAAGGCTCATTATCACTGTGTGCTCGAAGACCTTAGTCCTATTGTAATCGAACCCCGCTGGCTATGTGCATGGGCTGTTGAAGGATTTTTTATGAAGGATCTAAACTGATATCAATAAAGGAATGTCGTTACAAATATCTGAGTTCTATATGCATCTGTTGTTTATGTTATGAATTTTTCTACATCTTATTTCTTATTTATGTACTATCTGCGAATAGATCTCTTGTGTAGCTATGTTTGGGTTTATATGAATGCTTAATGAATGGATCTAGTGGTATATGGTTCTGATATTGATTGGTAAGGGTTATTACTTGAATTCTATATGATGTGTTAACCCATGCAAGGTATTCTACATATTTGTCTGTCTGTAAGGGTTTCCTGGTTAGGCCTGCTATTGTGGAGGTCTTTTTGTGGTTACTTTGGATCTTAAGGCTCCCACATCATTCAAACCTCTCTCAGGGTGTGGAAACTTGGTTCCAGCACCCCCCCATACTACTTCGGGTGAGACTTTGACTTGCGCAAGGTCACTGATGAAAGGGCTAGTATTAAGAGGGTTTTGTTGGTTAACCTAACCTTTGAACCTAGGTCAGAAACTCTCAAGCCAACAAATGGTTTCATTTTCGGGACCAAGAGAATTTTGGGAGAGGTTGGGTGATGCCGAGAGGTCATTGGTAGCAATTAAAGCCTAAACTTGAGGTCTGGTTTGAAAAAAAGATTCAAGAACTTTACATAAAATAAAATAGAAGTAAGAAGTTTTCTGCTGAAGAGTGGAAGAATAAGTACATTTTTACCAAGGTTCATGAGATCTTCTTCATAACCTTTGTGCACGAATTACATGAGTGGTTGTCAAGATTAGCAGAATTCCAAACCTGTTGGAAGGACAATCAGGTCACACAGTGGACCCCTGAATTGATCCAATAATTGGAGAAGACTGATAATTACATTACCCGAATTATAGATCACTGGGTTGACAACATCTTGGGTGGGTTTGAAATAGAGTTTGCAGTTGACCAGTTTGTGTCATACACGAAATATGAAAGCAGATTTTTCAAGGGATTAAGAGCAAAGTTCTTACAAACTTTGCCTCTACTGATTAAGATGCTATTGTGTGAAAAGGGTATTTTGTGCAGCCACACCAAGTGAATGATCCATGATCAGAGCGAAAGCACTATGTGCATCGATAAGTATTATCAGGTCAATCAGAGAGGGGATAGATTTGTATACAGCCCTCTGAGAAATTCCCCTAATATAAATGGAAGCAAGGCTACGCACGCTGAAAATAGCCCTCCTGCTATGCCACTATCAAATTCGCGCGGGCGTAAGAATCCTACTACTCCACCACCACCCCCACCTGCGGAAGTTATGGCTGTGCATATGAAGTTACCCACCTTTAGGGGTGCGGGGGATGAGGATATGGACCGATTTTGGTTCATGGCGAATGCGGTGTGGACTGCGCAAAATGTAAATATTGATGTTGTCAAGAGAGCGCAACTGGCTATGGCCTTTGAAGGTCAGGCTTTATATTGTTTCATGGGGTACCTTGCTCAACATGTGGATCCCACAATACAGGAGATCAAGGATGCCCTGAAGCAGCAGTTCCGAAAGCCAAAATATTATTCTCAATGTGTAATAGAACTGAAAGATATTAAGAAAGGGCCTACGGAATCAGTTTGGGAAGCTAACCAATGACTGAAGCAAACCATTAGTGACAGAGGATTTTCTTACAATGATAGGAAACATAAGGAATGGTTCATTGCCATGCTATTACCACATCTGCACGGACCTATGGGTCAATAGAAGATTGATTCCCAGGAAGAATCCTTGGAAATTTCTATGAAATTAGAGGCTGTGCCGAGGGACGATGTTCAATTTGGAGTGTTACATATTCAAAGCCAATTAGAAGCTATGCACTTAAAAATTCATAATTTATGAAGAGATCGGGGTAAATAAGTTAGCGCAGAAGTTACCAGAATTGAAGCAACAATGGTGCCGATTCTGCTCTTCCGTTGGTCACGATGAGAACAACTACTGAACGTATGACCTGATGATAGACAGAGAAGATCTCTACACAGTGCTAGCCGAACCTTCATTTCCAGAATCTCCCTCCGGATGAGGAGGATCCCCAGCAAGAGGACGAGGAGGGGGGAGAGGTGGAGGCGTAGGTCGAGGGGGAGGGAAACTAATTTGTTACAACTATGGAGATGATGGAAACTATGCACGAGACTTCTTGAACCCTGTGTGGCAATCCTGTAGGTACTATAGGTAATTTTATCATGTAATTTAATATTGTCCTGTGTTGATAGCCAAAATGCAGGAAAAAAAACAAACACCAATGCATAACATACAAATGGTTAAGGTTGAACCACGCGACAATGGTCCAAGTGTAAATGTAATTACAAACAGCAGTATGGCCAATGGAAGAAAAGAAGAAAAGGCTACCGCAGAGCCACTAATCAGAAAAGGCATGTGAAAGGAAGGAAGGCCTAAACCTATAGAAAGAAAACGAGACTTTCATTGAGGCCAGGAAATATTTTTCTGATGCAAGAGCATCCACCTCAAGAACTCCCATGGAACCAAAGGCTTGTGATGAAGTTAAAACATTCCTACAAGCCTGCATTAAGCTACTGTACAATCAGAAGGTACTAGATAATCTCTAGGCCTTGATACATAGCTGCGCGGAAAAAGAGGTTCCTCGAACAGAAACCAAAGCTGTGAACAAAGTTTATAAGAAGAAGAAGCGAACCGGTAGGGATATGCACATGACTGTGTAGATTGGAGAATATGAGATGGATCAGGTTATCTTGGATCTAGGGGTTGATTTAAATGTCTTACCTAAGAAAACCTAGCAGAAGATGGGAGAGCCAAAGTTGGAATGGTCCACCATTCAATTGCGCATGGCTAATTAGAAAAATATCATTCCACTTGGAATGCTTCCACATGATGTGGTAGACATTGTCAGAGTGAAGGTATGCGAAAATTTTGAGGTAATACAAATTGTGGATGATGCAGATCCCTACCCTGCACTATTAGGATTGGATTGGGTCATTCATATGGGAGGCATCATCAATTTGAAGTGAATAAGTATGATTTTTGAGAATAATGGTACGCGGGTGATAGTCCCACTATATCTAGTAAAAGGGAATGATACACAAAAACAGTGCGCGAAGGGATGATGTTGACCATATCTAAAAACTTACTGCACGGGACAAAGACTGGATCAACCCTATATCTTATGGCATGTTGAACTAGGAGAAGGATAGCTCATGTTTTTCCGATTCTGATTCTGAAATGGAGAACTGAAAATTTCGGTTGCACGAAGTCTTTGCATTGTGCTGCCTCAAGATCACAAAGAACTTTCATTGCATCTCCTCCAAGGTAATAGAACTACCCTACTTTGATGGTTCTGATAGTGTCAAATAATTTTTGGAAGCATTGGAAAAAGAATTCCCAGAGGATTGAAGGTTTTGGGGGCTTAATTTGGCTATGCACGCAACTCCAACACAATGGTGGGAGACGCACAAGGGAACTTTCCAGGACTAGGAGGAATGTAGAAAAATGATAGTGTTGTTCTTTGAACCTCCAACCACTCCACCCATTGAGTTGTTATACGGTTGGGGTGACTCGCGCAAGCACTTGGCCATGTGGATGGAGGTATGGGATGAAAAGAAATGGAACGAGTGGGTTCATAGGTTTGTCCACTCGTTGGGACCGGTACCTACTACCTGGTATATAGAAGTTGAGCTACACCGAGGTACTCGAGACTGGTTTACAATGACTGAAGATTTCCCGGCAACCTTTGGCTATGTGGGTGGCTCAGAAAAATTGGATGAAGCATTGCAGGACATAGATGCTATGGTCTTTGATGAATCTCGACCCCAAAGAGAGTGTGTTGTGCTAGCCTGGGATGCACAGATGCAAGAAATCATAAGGTGAGCACGTTGTTGCAGGGCTTGCATTAGGGACGGTGAATGTCACCAAGCCTCTGAAATTGAAGGAAATCAACATTGGGACAGAAGAGCAGCCCAAGTTGGCCCAGATTTGGGACTACTGGGATGATGATACAGTAGGAAAGATTGCAGAGCTACTGATAGAGTATCATGATCTATTTCATACAAATTTCTATGAGTTGAAGGGAATTGTAGGAGATTTGGGTGTTATGAAGATCACACTGAAACCGGATGCACACCCTATCAAGCCATGCCCATATCGATTGAACGCCAAGTACAAGAAGAGATTGAAGGAGGAGTTAGAAAATATGGTGGCTGCAGGCATCATTGAACTGGTCGAACAGTCTAATTGGGTAAGCTTAATGGTGGTTCAGGAGAAAAAGACCAAAGGAGAAATAAGAGTTTGTGTATATTTCTGCAAGTTGAATGATGGCTGTGTGCATGACCCTTCCCTACTCCATTTTCTGATGAAATTCTAGATAATGTAGGAGGATGAGAAGCCTACTCATTTACTGATGGATTTTCTGGGTATCATCCGATCCAAATTGCGTTGGTAGAATGTAGTAAGACCACCTTCGCCATTGAATGGGGTTCCTTCCAATATACTCTCATGCCATTCAGATTGAATAATCTGCCTGCCATCTTCTCACGCGTGGTCGTGGCTGTGTTCAAGGAATTCATACATAAATTCTTGGGGGTTTATTTTGATTTCTGGAAAGTATTTGGATTAGTAAAGAAACATGTGTCGAACTTGCGCATGATGCTTGACACCTGTAGGAAGCACCAGATTTCTCTCAACCTGAAGAAGTGCATATTCTGCATACCTTTTGGGATTTTGTTGGGGCATATAGTATGTCAGCAAGGATTGATGGTATACCCGGCTTAGATCAATGTTATCATCAACTTAGAAGTTCCCACCAATGAGAAATATTTGCGCTCCATCCTGGGGCACACTAGTTATTGCAGGAAGTTTATACAAGGATATGCTCTGATCACTGTGCCAATGGAGAAATTAATAAATAAGGATGTAGCATTTTTTTGGGATGACAAGTGTTAGAAGAGCTTTGAGCTAGTAAAAGAGAAAATGGTCACTGCACCGATTTGGATATTCCCAAAATGGTCTAAGGTTTTTGATGTGAATGTAGATGCATCTGGTATAGCACTTGGGGTTGTGTTAGCGCAGCCAGGAGAAGGTGACATTGATCACCCAGTAGCTTTTTCTAGTAGGAAGATCTCTGACGCAAAGCACAACTACTCAACAATGGAAAGGGAAGGATTGGCCATGGTATATGCGCTACAAAAATATAGACACTATCTGGTAGGAGGGAATTTCAAAATGTTCACTAATAATTCTGATTTGCAAGAGTATGAATTTGAGATTATTGTGAAGCCAGGAAGACTGAAATTTAGGCATGATCATCTGTCATGAATTGAGAATGGGGAAGAACCCACTAGTCTGGAGGAGGGGTCACCTGATGTGCATCTCTTCCCTATGAAGGTGGTTGATGAGCACTTTGCTGATATTATTCACTTCCTGACCACTAGAAGCTGGCCGACCGAGTATTCAGTATAATAGAAGAAGGAGTTAGTGGTGCACGCAACTGATTTTACTTTGATTGGGGGTCAATTGTATAAGTTAGGAGCAGATGAAGTTTTGAGAAGGTATGTTATGGAACATGATAGACAAGATATCTTGGCTGAGGCTCATGGAGGGGTGGCTAGAGGCCACTATGCTAGAAAAGCCATTGTGCAGAAGGTGTTGTGTGTGGGGTTATGGTGGCCCACCCTACACAGTGATGCACATGCATAATTTTGTGCCTATGATGCATGTTAGAGAACCGAAAATCCCTTGCATAGAAATAAAATTCCCCTACAACCATAGATGCAACTGCAGGCATTTGATAAGTGGGCTATATATTTCGTCGGACCAATCAACCCTCTTGGGAAGAAGACTAGAGCACGCTATATCATTACTGCAACTGATTACGTGACCAGGTGGGTAGAGGCGAAGGAGGTTAAGGAATGTACTGTAGATACTACTACACACTTCATCTTTCAGCACATTTGGACCAAGTTTGGATGCCCGAAGATTTTGATGAGTGATATAGGTACGCACTTTGTTAACGAAAAAATTGAAGCTTTGACAGAGGAATTCCAGATCCATCACCAAAAGAGTACCCCTTATCACCCACAAGAAAATGGTGCAGTAGAATATTTCAACAATATATTGGAGAATGCGCTCAAAAATATCTGTAATGCCAACCAAGATGATTTGGATGTGCGCATCCCTTCTGTGTTATGGGCTTATAGAAAAACATGCAAAAAGTTTACGGGAAAAATACCCTTCAAGATGGTCTATGGGCAGGAACCCATCATTCCAATGGAGTATATTCTCCCAAGCCTACGCATCAGAGCTTTCAATAATATGGCCGAGCCTAACATTATGGAGGAATTGTTAGCACAACTCGTTGCCTTAGAAGAATATCTGTTCATTTCTAACTTCCACCAACAAGTGCAGAAGGCGCGCGAAAAATCCTAGCATGACACGCACATCTGGCAGAAGGTGTTCAAGGAGGAAGATTTGGTCCTGTTATATGATATTTAATTTGCACGCCACCCCGGTAAGTTTGAGAAGAATTGGTTAGGGCCATATATTGTGAAGGAGATCACTGATGGCAGTGCAGTTTTCCTAGCCACGCTATGCGAAGAGAGTCTCCCAGGATATGTTAATCGAGGAAGGTTGAAGCCGTATAGGGATAATTCAGTGCCAACCAAATGACTATATGGCTGAAGCATCATAATCAACGGTTATGCGCATATTAGAAGGGAAAGGTGTAGGCAGGTGCACCGGGAGCACATGGATGACGTGTAGGAAAATAACCTCGTCATTGGAACAGTAAAACTGGGTAAAAGAGTGAAATTACTATTGGATGGAGCGATTTTCTCACATTTAATGAGGCGACCTTGGAGGTTTTTTACCTTTTTCTTGAAGGTAAGTGGAAATTACTGAGAATCCGATTGTTTTTACCATGGATGGCTTATAAAAACGAGGGCACAGATCTCAATTGGTTTCTTCACTATTTGAACATTTGGCGCCCTGTGATTGTCTGTAATGTATGTTATATTGTTATCTGTGAGTTTTGTATGTCTGGTCGTGAATCCCCTTCTGACACCAATAACATAGAGTTCATATTCCGACCGAGAATGACGGCCACCAACCCCTCCAAAGAGCCCTCTACGCCTATCACTGCATCGACCAAGATGGGGTTGGATGAAGTTCAAGAAGTAATCCATGAGGTAGAAGAAGTTGTGTCCCCACCGGCTAAGGGAAAGAGAAAAGTATCAAAGTGGGCTTCCTCAAAGAGGCGCACCTCTCCGCGCAATGCAACGTCCCCAAGGCAAGCTACTAAGGAGCGATCCCCCATTGGAAATCCATCAAAGCGCCCGATGAGTGATAGACAAGAAGCGTTGTTCGTGGAACCTATCTCGTGGCGGCCACCCTATGTTAAGCCCCAGAAGTCCTCTGTGCTCAAGCCACAAAACATAGATATTGTTCGGGAGTATCTACAGATGTCGTTGATTCCTTAGGATGTCCCTCTGATTGGCGAGATGTTTGGAAATATCCCTAAGATAAATTTCGATGATTATGATCTCGCTAATGAGGAAATGTTCCTTGAGCTCGCACCAGAAAATTACTTAGAACAAGTTCTATACGACGATGTACCAAAGGTGGAGTCGATGCCCTCAACACACGAGTTGCACAATGCAGGAGTCCTCAACCTGCTCTGGATTCCATATTTTGGGAGGTACCCCATCACCGGAATTTGCATGTGCCAATTGTTGGCCTTGGTCCATGAGGGATCCCTATGGATTTAGGGGAGAATTCCTATAGACACCACACTAACCCATCAGATCATCGGCATGCCCCAGAAGGGGCCCCATCCAATGAAGGGATTTGGAAAGAGAAATGAGCTGAAAGTAGAGATGGAGGTGAAGGAAAAATACAAGGTAGGACATGATAAGAGGGGATTTATATCCCAAAACATCTCTGACCCAGCGGTGCACATGGGAACCCTTGTCTTCAGATGCAAGCTTATGAGTAAGTGCCAACCAAAAATGGTCCCCGCGCACGTCATTGCCTTGGCAGGGCAATGTGAAAAAGGAATGTTGTATAATTGGTCACAATTATTATGCGAGGAGTTCCTGGAAAATGTGCGTGAGGTGCAGGAACTAGGTAAGCAATTCTGCTACTCATGGCTTCTATTGCTGATTGCACTGGTGGCATGGGAAATCCCAGCTGATGCAGCCCTTCCTGAAATTGAGCCAAGCGTTGTGAGACGAGATGGAGGAGCACCGTCGCAAAAATCAAATAGTCACAGATCATATGAAGCCATGGGCAGATGAGGCCATGAAACTATCCCAGGACCTTGACCTGGTAGTCCGGAACCTAAAATAGATCTTTCAGAGCGTCACATTCACCATTGAAGGGCTGACTTCAAAAAGGTTGGTGGAAATCGTGCAGAGTGCAGCAGATCAAATCGCAGGTATCTTGGTACCCTTTGCAACTGCTATCTAGGAGCTCCAGAATAAAATGAAGAATCCAGTGCCTGTGTGACTTGAGACGAGTCGCAAGATTGTGTTGGGGGCTTGTTGGAGGAGGCTCCCTTAAGTCCAACCATTTTTTATATGTTTTGTAATAGATTAGTCCTGCATAAGGGCTTTGGGTGGATCAAAGCCCCTCATGAATTGTAATGGGTCAAAGGGTATATCAAGGGGATGCAAACCATGATTTGCAGACCATAGAGTAGCGTAGGCTAATAGTATAAATAGAATTCTAGACCGAGTCTAAGAAGGTAGTTTTTGGATAAGTCTGAATGTGAATGTTAGATCTGGTAACTTGGTGATATTTTGTGCAGATTTGTTTCGGTGGAAGGCTCCTGCTGGCTGTGTGCACGGATTGTTGAAGGGTTTTGTATGAAGGATATGAACTGATATCAGTAAAGGAATGTTGTCATGGATATCTAAGTTCTATATGCATCTGTTGTTTATGTTATGAATGTTTCTGCATCTTATTTCTGATTTCTGTACTATCTGCAAATAGATCTCTTGCAGAACTATGTTTGGGTTTATATTAATGCTTAATGAATGGATATGGCAGTATATGGTTCTGATATTGATTGTTAAGGGTTATTACTTAAATTCTAGATGTTGTGTTAACCCGCACAAGGTATTCTGCATATTTTTCTGTCTGTAAGGGTTTCCTAGTTAGGGCTGCTATTGCGGAGGTTCGTTTATGTTTAATTTGGATCTTAAGGCTCCCACATCATTCAAACCTCTCTCAGTGTGTGGAAACTTGGTTCCAGCACCCCCCCATACTGCTTCGGGTGAGAATTTTACTTGTGCAAGAAGGTCACTGATGAAAGGGCCACTAGTAAGAGGGTGTTTTTGGTTAAACTCAACTCTGAACCTAGGTCAGGACCCCTCAAGCCAACAAATGGTTCCATTTCCAGGACCGGGAGAATTTTGAGAGAGGTTGGGTGATGCCGAGAGGTCATTGGTAGCCATTAGAGCCTGAACTTGAGGACAAGTTTGAAAACAGATTCAGGAATTTTCCCTAAAAGAAAACATAAGTAAGAAGCTGTTTGTTAAAGAGTGGAAGAATAAGTACATTTTTACCGATGTTAACGAGATACTCTTCGTAAAATTCATGCACGAATTACATGAGTGGTTTTCAAGATTAGCGGAATTCCAAACCTGTTGGAAGGACGATCAAGTCACGCAGTGGACCCCTGAATTGATCCAACATTTGGAGAAGACTGATAATTCCATTACCCGAACTATAGATCACTGAGTTGACAACATCTTGGGTGGGTTTGTAACAGATTTTGCAATTGACCAGTTTGTGTCATACTCAGAAGCAGTCCCTATGGGTATCCTTAAGTCACCCCCACAAACTGCGTGACTACATCACAGTCACCCACGCAGTCAAATTTTCACCCCTGAAAAATAGTACCTGCCTCTCCTTATGCGCTTCCTGGGTCACAGGATGAACGCAATGATAAAAACAAATCTAGAAGCCTCTTTTCTCTCTCAAAATAGCAAGTACGAATGAGGTTTCATATGGCACACTTTACCACTTGTATCACCCACGTTGCCATCTTCCAGAACCTAGTATAGGATATCAATACCTACATTCTCAAAACTGTCAGAAACATAAGGATCAGAACCATGTCACCTTCATCATGGTACCCTTCATTCCATTTCAAATCCAAACTCATTTTTGGCTCATTTCATGCTTAGAGTACCCTTCTAAGTTTGCCTTCTTATGTTCTTCAATTCATATTGTTTAGAAGATTTAAACTTATATATGTTTTCATCAAGATATTTTCAGTTGGGGTTTTAGTTGTTGAGGTTGCGAGTTTATCAACAAATTCCCATCAGAATCAATTCCTCGGTGGCCATCAACAGAGCAAGTATCATTCATCACTCAACATGATAGGCTTCTTACAAATATTTTCATATCCTGACATCATTTATATGGAATACACCATAGGATCCCTCAGGAGCTTAGGATCTCCATTCTCAAAACCATGATAAACATAAGGATCAAGACCACATCATCTTCATCATGGTACCCTCTGTTCCATTTCAACTCCAAACTCATTTTTGGGCCCATTGCATGCTAAGAGTACCCTTTTAGGTGTTCCTTCTCATGTTATTTGATTAATTTTGTTTATAATATTTCAACTTATATATGTTTTCATCGGGATGTTTTCACTTGGATTATTGGTTGTTGAGGTTGCAGTTTTATCGGTAACTTCCCATCAAATTTAGTTTGATGGTTGTCATAGACAAAGATAGTATCATTCGTCACTCAGCATGATAGGGTTCCTACAAATATTTTCATATCCTGACATCATTTCTCTGAAATACACCATAATATCCCCCAAATCAACCACATTCACCATCACCTCCCCTTGCACATGGTAAATTCCCATGCATGTTGATAAAACCTCCCATTTCATGCATTATCTCAGGTTATAGACCCTGCTTTCTATTGGAGTCCATGACCATCTACATTGGCCCAGGAGCCATTTCACTTGCATGCCTTGACTATTATCCTCATGCTTCTTTTCTTCACTTATTTCTAACCAAACCTACTCTCGGGCCACTTCATTCATTTACGACAAATCAAGTTGAATGCACTACCATGTTCTACATTTGGCCTATAATTGTAACACCCTCCTCACACATCTACCCAAGTAACGGGCCAACCAAGGTAAACATGTGACGAAGGGTTACTATGATCTGATTCAACCACCTAGGTCACCTTAAGGAAGTGGAGCTGACACCACACAACAACAAAGACATTCTGCACATGTTGCAGGACACCCAAAATCTATCCCAACCTTCAAGGAGGCTAGCCCTGATCCAACCTGACATTTCCATGCATCAACCACCCACTTGCTCCCTTGACATGGGAAAGAGTGCGACTGGAAGCCTCAAGTCGCACACACACCATGGGTATGCATGCAACTGGGGATTTTTCCCAGTAGTTCTGAGCCCATGACCCTGATTTTTGTGCCACTTTTTTAGGCCCAGCACCTAGGTCATTTCCTAGAACTCCTTGACACTTTCAGAACTGAAATATAGTAGTGAAACAACAATGTAAGAGAAAACAATTGAACAATTACTTGACTGGACTTCTACTAGCCATGATAAGAATTTCTTCAAACATGTCATAAATATGTAATATACATGTTTAAACAACATATATGAGCATAAGGGTCTCATACTTATTTGATAATCACTAAGAAGCATTGTTGCCTCATCTCATTAACTACAGTATCATCTATTTGGTTATATATATATATATATTGTTCATTCATTTACAACTCAAAACATGATGAGAGCCATACATAATCACCATCATAAAACACATTCATAACCAAAATATAAAAAAACATAAATGAAAAGCACATAAAAAACATATAAGACAAATAAAAACAAGCATATTTACACATCAATACAAGAGGAAAAGAGCTCTTATTTCCATAAGAAAAATGCAACCAAGTCTGGGACTTCCACATTCCACCTGACCGTAGACATGGCTGAGCCAAATATCTCTTCAACCATTCACCCACATTCCATATTCTAAGCATGAATGTGGGATATCATAAAACTCATCAATCAAAAACAAACTAAGGCTTCCATAGGAAAAACTACCTCAACCCTCAACTAGTGATTCCACCTCATGTTTGGACATCACAACCATCACCAGATCGATCTCCACCCAAGATGTCCAGGGCTCCAGAGCATTTATTCCAACCAAGGCTTCCATGACTAGTAAATCAACCCACAATTACCACCGAGATTCTAGAGAATTTTTCCAACCAGGGATTCCATTACTAGTAGCTCAAATCACCAAGGGATTCCAGAAATTTTTTATAACCAAGGCTTCCAGGACTAGTAACTCAACCCAAGATGTTGTAGGGCTTCTAGAGCTTTTTTCCAACCAAGGCTTCGAGGAACTAATAACTCAACTCAAAACCAAAGGCACATGATAACCAACCAGAAAAAAAAAAGGAAAAAAAAAACAATGAAATGAACCCATAACACCATGGCTATCCAGGAAATGGCAAGGCTAGGAAAATACACTGTCAATCCAGGAAATCCTCCATGCCACCCATAACACCATGGCTATCCAGGAAATGGCAAGGCTAGGATAATACACTGTCAATCTAGGAAATCATCCATGCTAATGATAGATCATGACCACGAAACCACATGCATATTCCATGCATGCCAAAACTAGTGAGGAAAAACATAGATGCAACTCAATACCTACAAACAAAAACCATTGTATCTGTTGATCCTAATGTCTTCTTGCGCTTTCCTACTCTTCCTTTTCCTTCTTGCTCGAAAACTCCAAGTATTCCACACTCCCCAAGAGTGATCTGAAAGGGTTGTATTAGTTTTCTGTGCTAAGTGTCTTTTCAGTTAAAAAACATGTACAATTTGTCTCCATTTGTTTGCTTAAGGAATGAGTAATTTAATTTTGAAACATAGATGAATTTGTGAGTTTTAATCATCTAAATAAGCCTAAATAACACTAAAAATCAGTGTATGATAGAGAAATAACATTGCACATAAGTTTTACACAGCAGGCATGATGAAGCATTTCACCCCTCCTGGGCTACATCTGCTGGTCCAGCTCCCAATGGCATGTCCCTCTTTTTAATTATGCTCAAAATTGCAATACATGTGTTTACAAGCCTCTAATGGTTATTTTCTCTGCACCAATGGCTCCAAAATGCTCGAATTAGTATAGGTAGACTCTTGTTTCACCCAAATTGGTCGAAAATTGACCTCCCTAGCCATTTTCCCAATCACAACTAAAAATGCTCCAATAAATGTGGAGAACTACAGTTTAACTGCAGCTAACTTTGGCCAAATCCGAAATTTTAGGGGCGCTATTAAAATTCCTGCCAGTTACTAACCACTGGCATTAAATTTTATGGTTAGGGATGGGGGTGTCCACATGCCAACCCCCTTAAACCCCACTGTTAACAATAAAACCCCGCAACATAAATGGAGTGGAACACGGATTGCATTGGAGTTTAGAAACCATTGCAGTAAATACCACGTAATCCACGTGCATGTGACAATGTTTAAGGTTATCCACTGGAATTTGTATTTTATGGAATCGTTGGAGTTTAATGCTGCTGTTTACATATTTGAATGCGTTGTGAACCGTTTGATGTTTATCTGGTGTAGTTTTGTCTTCAAGTCAATAGTAATTACAAAAATTGTTGTGGTGTAGCATGTGAACATATTCGTTGGGGCCGCCGGTGGTCCCCCCTGATAGCGCAACATTACAAACCATAACTTAAACTGGCAACTTATATGGTTAAGATTCATCCGATAGCACTGTTGGTCGAAGTCACGGGTGTCCTGGAGGTCACGAGGTCGAATCCCCCAAACTCCAATATAATTTTTACCCTCTGTACAGGGGGCACATGGCAGCCTCTGAGCTAGCCCCATGTCACCCATATAATTGACCAAAAATAAATCAACATGCAACCAAATCAATGTTCCTGAATGTACCACGTGGCAAAACCTTACTAGTCTAGAGGAAATAGAATATTCCCATAATATTCCCTTTTGCTTACTGTACCTGCATGTTGACTGGGCATCCCAGTCACTCCTGTCACAAATTTTTAGTTGTTTGGGAAAATGATCAGAACATAATATCTTCCTCATACGACATCGGTTTTTGAACCATTCACAGCATTGGAATCGCAACGATGAGATATACCCAGACGCTCAAGTTCGGTATAGTTTCGAGCACTTTCAATTTTGAGAAAAATACATGATCTCCTTATCACACCTCCCCATTGGGAAGATTTTGGACCCTAAAAGAGTTTAATTACATGTTCAGTAGATGAGGGTACAAATCCCTCACCTTTGCAACTTCCATCCACTTTGCCTAACTTGGCTTACTGCCTTTGAGCCCAACTCGAAGGTAGTCGACAGTTCCCCTCTTAGATGTTCTTGTCCTCCTTTAAAGGATGGTATCCTCCTTGAGCTCATCCAGAAATTATAGAGAGAAATATTCTATAGACAGTAGTTGAACATCACTCCCTTGATAATAAATCAAAGGAGGATCATACGGACATAAATTTTCAACATTGACAACTGAATACATTTGCATATATGAAGGCAAGTCAAGTTGAAATGCATTTTTACCAACTTGATTGATGATCTTGAATGGACCATAGTGAATGGGCTTGATATTTTTACCTTCTCCTTGCATCCTTTCTTTGCTTATGTGCAACCATACTTCATCTCCTTCTTGAAACTTGTGATCAACTCTATGCTTGTCATGTCTCTCCTTGTATTTTCTTTGACTCTTCTCAAGTTGTTCTTGAACTTGTTGATGAATAATATGAATTTTCTCAATGAAATTTTGAGCCTTGTCAATATCACTATGCCCATCAATTACAACATCCTTCCCAAAGATGAAGTCTAATAGCGATTTTGGAAAATACCCAAAGCATGCTTCAAAAAGTGAAGTATTTGTAGAAGAGTGCTTGGCCCTGTTGTAAGTGTGTTGAATGTAATGCAGTTGTTCATCCCACAACTTGGGATGTTTGCTACAATATCCTCTCAATAGATGCACAATAGTTCTGTTCACCACCTTGGTTTAGCCATCAGTTTGCGGATGAAAAACAATACTCTTTTTCAACTTTGTGTCAATCATCTTCAAAATATTGGACCAAAAATTCCCAATGAACCTGGAATCCCTGTCACTAACAATAGAAGTGGGAAATCCATAATGAACCCATACATGTTGAAAATAAAGTTCAGCAGTAATGGTTTTATTACATGGCATAAGTATACGCATTTTACTGAATCTATCCACAACTACATAAATATAATCATGTTGTTTTCTTGAGATAGGTAGACCTCTAACAAAGTCCACGGAGACACTCTCCCATGGCCTTGATGGTACCAGTAGTGGCGTGTACAACCCAAGATTCCTATTGCTAGGCTTGCTTGTTAAACACATAGAAAAACCTATTATAAAACGTGACACACTATCTATCATGCAAGGCTAATAGAAATACCTTTGTATATGCACCATTGTTTTGCTTACCCCAAAGTGTACATCAATAAGAGACGAATGAGGCTCTCTCATGACACTAAGCCTCTCTCCTTGTGGTATACAAAACTTTCCCAAATAAAACAACAAATAATTTATGCATGTAATAATCATTTTCCTCAACTTGATTCCCTTCCAAAGTGTACATCAATAAGAGACGAATGAGGCTCTCTCATGACACTAAGCCTCTCTCCTTGTGGTATACAAAACTTTCCCAAATAAAACAACAAATAATTTATGCATGTAATAATCATTTTCCTCAACTTGATTCCCTTCACTCAAACTAGCATACACATCTTGAAAATCGGTATCATGTGCATATTGTTCTATGTAACTCTCATTTACAATAGAATCATTTTTAAGTAAAGTAGAAGAACTTATAATTGGCCTTGAAAGAATATCAACAATTTTATTTAAAAATAACTTTCTTCTACCTTATAACCAAGTGAAACTATTGAAGAAATCCCATCCACCTGAAATGTCGTGATTGCTGCAATTTTGTTTGCGACTCCAAGTACTGTAATGGTTGGTGATCGGTATGTATAATTGTCTCTTTTCCCATCAAGTAGTGTTTCCACTTCTTGACACTTTGTACCAATGCATACAGATCTTTGTCATATGTAGGATAATTAGTTACAACACCATTGAATGTTTCAGAATGAAAATCTATAGGCTTACCATGCTGCAAAAGTATTGTGCCCATGTCATAATCACTAGCATCGGTTTGTATCTCAAATACTTGTCTTAAATTCGGTAATGCAAGGACCGGAGCTGAACTGATATTGTATTTTAAAGCTTCAAAAGCTTGTTGTTGTTTTCCTCTCCATTGGAAGCCTTTCTTCACACTTGTCATTGCATGCATAGGAGCTGTTATGGCAGAAAAGTTAGCAATAAACTTTCTCCAATACTGAGTTGCGCCTAAGAAACTTCTTACCTCGATTACTGTTTTGGGAGTGGGCCAATTCAAAATGGCTTCCACTTTAGAAGGATCAATTCTCAACTCTCCTCCTCCTACAATGTGTCCCAAATAAACCAGACAAGTCTTTCCAAACTCACACTTTGACATCTTAAGAAATAATTTATCTTTCTTCAAAACATCAAGCACCCTTTTCACATGCAAGACATGTTCTTCTCTTGTTTTTCTGAAAATTAGTATATCATATAAATACACAATCACAAAGTCATCAAGAAATGGATGCAAACCATTATACATAACACGCATGAAATTTGTTGGTGCATTGCACAAACCAAACGGCATAACCAACCACTCAAAGAGCCCTTGTTTGGTTTTGAATGCAGTCTTCCATATATCACTTTCTGCAATTCTTACTTGATGATATCCACTTCGTAAATCTAACTTAGTGAAAAAAAAAAAATCTTTCAGCTGGTCAAGCAAATCATCTATCCTTGGGAGTGGGTATCGATTCTTTATTGTTATCTTGTTCAAAGCTCTAAAGTCTACACACATGTGCCAAGTCCCATCTTTCTTTGGAATCAAGACTATGGGTGAACCGCATGGCGAAGTGCTTGGCCTTATGAGTCCCTTTTCCAATATGTCCTTGATTTGCCTCTTAATTTCAGCATTATCCATTATCGACATGTGATACATGTTGATGTTTGGAAGAGGACAACCTTGTTGCAACTGAATCTCATGTTGAATCTCCTTTTTTGGAGGCAATCTTGTTGGCTCCTGAAACATCTCATGATGTGCATCAACTACATCATATAAATCTTATTGCAACTTAGGATCACAATCCTCAAATGATTCATGATTAACATCAGCTTTAGGCTTAATCATTAGAAGAAAAAAATTATTACTTGAATTCACCAACCTCTTTACTTGTCCAGCATTTACCATTGCAATATTTGTCTTCTTGCGATGTGCTCTAACAATTTACTCCTTGCCATCTTTGAATAAATGGTATTTGTTCTCATGGTGATGGAAGATCGCTTTCCTGTCATACAAGTAAGGACTGCTCAACACAATACCTGTAATATCAAGTGGAACCACATCTAATTCAACTGTGTCAACAAAATGTGCAGTTATTGCAAAACACAGTTTGCACTTCTTTGAAACCTGTAAATTTGCATCCTTACAAAATCCACCCTAGTGGATATGGTTTTAGATGTGGAATGGTCTCAAGATTAAGTTTCTTGACCAAGTATTTAGAGATTAAGTTTGCTTGTGACCCACTATCAAACAATGTGTCAATCTTGGTATGTTTGGATATGACCCTCACATGAAATAGTTCAATTCTCTCTTCTTCATTTGGAGCTTGTATGTGACAATTTGATGTACTAGTACTCGGTTTTGTTTCAATTTTTTTCCCCTTCATGTTCTTCAATCCCATGGCTGTAATTTTAGATTCATCACCTAAATCCTCTCCTAAATCATGTTGAGTTGTAGCTGCAATTTTCTATTTCCCTTTGTTGTTCTGATGTTTGGGCCACTTTTCAGGATGTAATTTCCAACAATTTTTCTCTTCATGGCCTTCTCTTGAACAATGTTTATAGACCATTTTTTCTCCCTCTTTCTTGAAAAATGCATTCTTTTTTCCCTTACCTTTTAAGGTCTTCTCTTTGTTTTTCCCCTTAAAAGGTTTCTTCCTACCCTCATGAGTAATGTTTTTCCCTCTAACTTCTAGATGTGTGGCTTGAACACAAACTTCATCTAATTTTGTAGGGTTAAACATGAGAATAGTATGTCTTAGGTAGCTATGTAAGCCTCCTATGTACTTGAGCAAAGTATCTTGGCTCTGAAAATCTACCCCTAATAAGAGAGCTCTTCTCCTAAATTCTTGGGTGTATTTTTGCACATTATGTCCTTTCAGTTGTCTAAAAATTTTCCAGTTCATTATGGCTTTCTGCATATGAGCTAATGGATAAAACTGTTGTTTTATTGCAGTAATGAAATCAATCCATGATAGGATAATCTTACCATGCTTCTTGGTCTCCTCCTTTGTCTTGGCTTCCCAACAAACAAGTGTTGCATCTTCCATTCTCAATGAAGCTAATTGGATTTTGGTATCATCATCATGAAGGTTTTGAATTCTCAAATAGACCTCCAATTTCCTAATCCAATTATCAAGATTTTCTGCATTGACTTCACCATTAAACATTGGAAATTCAAACTTAATATCAAGTTTTAGAAAATGGCTTTTACCAGTGTTCTTTGACTTGTGTGGCTGATGTACTGAAGATGAAGTAGAGGATGATGATGATGAGGGTGAGGATGGTGAATTTTCACTGCCTCCATTTCCTCCATTTCCCTTATTTGATTTATCTTCATCATTTTGACCTCCTGATGATCCCTGACCTTCCTTGTGAAGTTTGGATCCTTCTCCTTCTAGTCTCTCATTCCTTTTTTAATAAAGGAATCTCACCATCTCAGTCAAGTCAAGGAATGTTTTCCTGAACACTCTTTCTTCTTCTTTGGGATCTAGCTCTTCATGGATTTCTTCTTCCTCTGGAGGCATGCTTAATGTTGCTTTTGCTTCTTTTGGAGGTGAACTAGGTGGTGGAGAATGCGGAAATCTTTCCCTCCTTTACTATGGCTCACTTTGAGACCCTCTTACTTCTGTTGGTGTCCTGTGATTTAGCAGATTGGCATACTAAATTACAAGGCAACATATAAACCAGTCTTTAGAGCTCTAGGACCTAGCCTTCCTAGTCTCATAGAGGGATCTCTTAGTATGTTTGTAAGGATATAACTTCATTGATTTTAAGAGGTTGATTTTAGGCTAGTTATTAAGTGCAAGTTTGTTTGTTTGTGTTTGGTTGGTTGGACATGAATGATATAGGAAACATAGATAGAAAGGGGAAAAGTCAGAGCCATTGGGAAATGGATTCAAGAAGAAGTAATAACAAGCTCAATCAATGGATATGGGGTATCAAAGGGAAAATCTAACTTGGCCAGTGGATCTTGGGTTTGGTGGATGAAATGAAATGAACATTAAGGGTTTAGAAATGAAAAGCAAAACTAAGGGCAATTAAGAATCCTTAATTATATGTACTTCTCAACAAAGGGACTTAAAACATCATTTGAACATGAAGAGACATTTCATAGACAGGGCTAACCATAAATTCTAGAAACCACACTTCAGCAAATAACAATTCCAAGACAAAATATTCAAATGAAATATAGGAGTTGGGGAATGCCCTATTTCATCCAAAGATTTCACTTTCATGGATAAGAAAACATTAAATATTCACAAATAACTACATTCATAGAAGAGGGAATTCCTAGAAATCTAAGATTGCAATTATAAAGACCTTTAAAACAACTATCTCAACAAGAACAGAGGGTATGATCAAAATAGACCTCTTTGGCAGACTGTAAACAATGGTATTTAAAGGGAGACTTCAGAAATAGTTTTCAAGAGGCAAAAAGTAAGCAGGGAAAACCATAAATCATTCTTGAGACCAATTGTATGAACTATTTCAGAAATAAACAAGATTAAAGGTTGAAAAGCAGTTAAACTACTCAATAAAACCTTCAGCGGATGAAAACATAAAGGCAGTGAAGAGAAAACAGGTCTAAGGTGCTTATAGGAGACATTTCTTAGCCTAAAATTTTTACTCTACTGCAAGCAAAGCATAATGGAACAAAATGGAAAACAGGAAATAACAATTAACATATTAGAATACATCACCAACAACCATGCTCAGGAATCCAATGATAGATCCTTCTCATTAACAAAACATGTCACAACATCATCAATCTTCAAAAACTTCAATTTCTTCTTAATCTTCAGCCAAACTATGTACAACTGCAAAGAGTTCAAATGCCAGCAACCAACCCCTAACAAAGAGCTCCTCATAGAGTATTTATAGAGAAATGAGGAGGTGGAACTATTTTTAGGGTTCAAGTGCCATTAATTACAGATTAAATGCATCCTTGACCTTGAAAACCACGTAGGGCATAATGTAGGAATGAATTGCACTACTTCTTTGTTTTAATAACTCTGTCTTTAATTTCTACGAAAAGATAGGTGAAAAGTTTGACTTTTGTGCCTTTTGTTGTCTTTTAAAATAACTACCTGATAGTTTAAAATATCTTCTGACTGTGTAATAACTGTCAACTTTCCCCTTAGGACATAAAGTAGGTCATAGGTGGCAGTTAGGTTTATCAAGTGAATAAATGCTCTATGTTGATTTATCTGAGGCCTTCTTCAGCTTATCTTTCCTTTATTTTATCATTAAACTATTTTTAAGGCCTTTTAGCCTTGATCTGTCTTTAATTAATCTGCTTTGAGGCTTTGATTTAGCCCTAAGCCTTTATCATCATCCTTATGTTGTCTTTATCTCCTTTCTGGTTGATCCGAGCCTTTATTTGTTCATATTTTTCCTTTGATCTTTATTACTTTTAAACATTATTTTAGCCTTTAACTTTATCTATCTTAATTGTCCTTATTATTTTCTGCTTTAATAACCTTAACCATTATTTAAGCCTTTCAACCTCCTTTCTCGGCCTCTCTTACTGATCTACTCTTGCGCTGGAGGGTTTAGTGAAATAGACAGTGGTCATGGATCATTGGCTGATACTTTAACAATCAACCCTTGGATTTTCCTTTTCTTTGTATTTCTGGCGCTTTGGATCATTATCAAAAAGCTCATTTTTCATTCAATTTGACTGTGGGATGGTCTGCGAACTTTGGGCCTAAATGTCCATTAAACCTGCAACAAAAACACAATTATTAAATAAACCCTGCGTATTTTGTGGTTAATTGCGTTCCAGAGTTTGGGAGGTGTCGAAGGAGCACTACAGAGGGAGGGAGAAGCAACAGAGGGTTACATAGTTGAAAATAGGCATGGGGAGGCTTTTTATGGAGAAAACCATGAAAAATAGGGTTTAAAATTCGATTTATGGCACGGAAATGAAAAGTAGTTTTGCGAAACCATGAATGGCTTTCGTACTACCCATGAGCGGTAAGTGGTATTGTGCGTTTTGAATGCAATACCACACAGGTGATGACACTTTTCCACCTCAATACTATCATTTTCGCATTGATTTTTTGTGTTAAACCTTGGCGGCGAATCGAACACGATTTGCGATTTGGACCATCAGATCTCCATCGGTGAGATCAACGGTGTGGAAAGAACGCAAGACCGGGTGCAGGTTTGGAGGTGTGGCACCTGGCGGACAGGTGGCAAAGGGAGTTTGAGTGCAAAGGCTTGGGTGGAAAGTGGGACCCAAGGGGTGACGTCAACGGTTTTGTCGCGGAGCGGTTGGGTTATGGGAGGAGATGAAGGGATGGTAGCAGGGTAAGGGAAAAGGGAAGGGGGCCAGGAAAGGCGCTGGGGCACGGTCCTATGGGTGGAGCAAAGGACCGGGGGCAAAGTAGAAGGGGCTAGGGACTTGGAGGGGAGAAGGTGCGGTCCCGTTGGCAGGTTATATGAATATAGGGGCGAAGTATTTTAAGCCCTTGAGGGCTTAAGGCCCAGTTTTTGTAAAAAGAGTGGAAAAAAGGCCTAAAACCAAGGCTTTTTGGCCTTTTAAAGGCTTCCGATACAAAAAAATAGGGATTTTTAAACCATATAAAGGTGTTATAATGGTTTTAGAGGCTTTTTAGGGGAAAATAGGCCTAAAACCAAAACTTTTAGTCTTTTTTGAAGTTTCAACAGGCTTAAAGGAGGGTTTTTAGAGGGAAATGAAGGGTTTAATGAAGAGAAAAAGATATTTTTAGAGGGAAAAAGACTGATGTAGAAAATAGGGGTAGGAAGGATAATATGAGGGAAAAGGGCTATTTTTCAGAGGGAAATGGACTAATAAAAACAGGGATAAATAGCCTGAAATAAGCTTCTTTTAAAACAACAAGATAAATATTTCAGTGAACTGATGGATTTAGGCTAATGAAGGCAGTGAGATTTCTAGAACTCACAATGTTTCTTCAAATATTGTTTCTAGAAATTTGAGTTTTTCAACTTTAGTCATTTTTGGATAAAGTCAAAATTATGGATGACTAACAGTGGCTCCACTTGGGGAGGACAACTTGCTTTTTAAGGTGTCTATAACCTCAACTTATAATCTTTGAGTTTCAGCAAACCAGTGCCTTATCCATTCGACAAAATTTCTTTGTTTTCTTGCTGATTTTCTTTGCATTTTGACAATTCTTCAATGATTTGCAGCATAAAAACTCTTTTAAGACAACAACTCTACCTACCCAAAACTACTTGTCCTAGAATTTTCTCTTCTTTGAGTGCACTTGGACTGGAAAAATCATTGACATCAACATTTTATTCTTTTGAAAGAAGGAAAAAAACCTAATCTATTTCTATCCTTATTTCTTCCAAGAGTCCAGATTAAACAGTTGCACTATTAAAGCTTCTCTACCTAATCTACTATCTGTCAAGATTAAGCTGTTTGACAGATCTACATTCTCTATATTCTAAAATAGAAACTTAAACATAGACAAACCAAGATTAGACTGTCTGATTTGCTATGGTGTCTATGGTTGTATGTACAACCTACACATAGACCTTATTTGCAGAAAATTTAAAACAAAATTGTGAAGGCTTAAGATGAGAAAATTAAAGACATCCTTCTTTTTTCTTGGCTTCAAGTTTTTAGCATTTTCAGAACCAACCTTTCTTTCCTTCTTTGGCTCAGGTTTTTATCATGTTAGAGCCATCTTTTCTTTTGATTCCTGGTTCAGAATTTGAGAATATTTGAACCATTTTTCTTCTATCCTAATCTATTCTACTGACAAACCAATATTTAAACAGTTTGGAAAATCTGATTCACTAACCTATCAGCAGTAAATTGAAATCTATATAGTCATGATTAGGCTGTATGACTATATAGCAGTGTTTTCTTTTAGTAGTGGCATTTAAGCTTGCACACTTTCAGATTTTTTTCTCTTTTTGGTATGGGGTTGTACCTTTCTTCTTTTCATCTGCCCTCTTTTCTCTTTTTTTTTTTTTTTTGGTATCTTTTCAATTTTTCTTTTTCAAAGAAAAACAAAAAATAACTAGATGCTCCCAGGCTGAGCTTATTTTCTTTCCAATCTAACCTAATCTAACTCTGAAATTTTTACATGTTTAGCTGACAAATTCTCTTTTCCAATACATCCAGTCAATTAGATGGTTCCATGACTGGTATTTGCTCATATCTTTGAGCATGTTGGATAAATAGGGCCACTCCCATTTCCCTTGTTTTTTAGCAGCAGTGCTAAATAATCTTCTTGCTTTTGGTAATACACTACTCCTAACAACCTTTATCCCTTCTTCAAATATCTTCAAGAAATGAGCATAGGGATCTTGAAATGAATCCTGGTTATGAATATTTGGAAGATAGTTTTAAACCAGGATTACCTTTTCCTCCACTGGATCAAGGTTAAGATTCTTTTGAGAAAGAAATTCTTCCTCATCTTTATTATCATCTGAACTGGAGGATTCATCATAAATTACAGCATTGTCCTCTTGGAGTCCTGGTATGTCTTGATTCAGTGGAATGTACTCTGTGAAGAGATCATCATGTTCTTGAGCAGGGGTATCTTTTATTACCTCAACCCTCTTAGGAGAAGGCTCTTTATCTTCATTCTGCTCAAGAAATTCCTCTTTATTTTCAACCTCAACATTATAACTGATAGATTTCCGATTCCCAATTATGTGAAAGTTATTTCTGATGGGTTGCATTGTTTGATTACTGCTTTCATGATGATGATAATGAAATTCATGACACCAATCCACTGCTGGTTGCCCTACATGATTAGTTTCTATTTGGAGCTCATCATCATCATCAAATTGATAAAAAATTGGAAAATCATTAGTATAGACAATTTCACCAATCAAGCATATTGGGTTATCAGTATATTTTTCTTTAAGCTGATCTACAAGTTTATTTTCTAGTTCAAGACAGCAAGGTTTAGTATGTAGGTGAGCAGAAGTGTTTTGTTCAAATGAAGTTTTGAGGGCTGGTTGTTTGTTTAATATTTGATCAATTTCTTCTTCTGTCAAAAGAGGAGGGATTTTTCTTTCAGCATAGGCAGAAGTACAACAGTCCTCTTTCTCTTGTGTTAACTGGTTTTGAGGCTGGATGTCCTCTTGAGCCTCTTCTAGTGGATCAGTACTTGTGTTTGCAAGGAAACCTTGAGGATTTTCTACTGTTTCCTGATCTTCTTCTGTCTTAAAAAACTCCTCATGATTATTATGAAACTCAGTTTGAATACAGGGTTCATGAGTTGTTTCTTCTACATTATCAGGATGCCACTCTTCTTGTGTAATCTGAAATGAGTTGTAACATAGAGGGAGAGTCCCTATATGTGCTAGTTCTCCTTCCACATCAGATTCTGCGTTTTCTAAGTGGATACTTGTTTCCTCAAAGCACTACTCACTTTCTGTACTTTCAGTTTGTTTGTAATGTTCCCTTATCAGTGAAACACAAGGTGTAGGTGGGTAGCTAGTACTCTTTGGAAAATATTCTTCATTCTCTTCTTCGAAATCTTGCTCATCATGTATATTTTGCTTGTTGTTTATGCCTTGGGTATGAAATTCATGAATGGCTGCTAAGAGATCCTCAGGATGCATATTAACCAAATCCTCATCAATATCTAACAGGTATTGTATGATGTTTTGAGATTGATCACAAAAATTTGGAGTCCATGATAAAGATGAAGGGTTTTCTTTATATTTTTCATAAAATACTTGGTGCATGTATTTTAAGGAAAACAAGCTCTTAGTTTCTAACCATTCATACCAATCCCTTGCCTTTTCTTCTAATGTTAACATGAAAATTTTCATAAGGCAGTCTTCATGCCATTCAAATTTTAACCTCCATATATGTATATGAAACTTGATAAGATGTAACAAGGGGTCATCAAGCTTTTCATCTTGAAAAATAGGCAGGTTTTTCATCCAATCTATTCGAGGCATTTTATGTGGGAATCGAGGGATATGATCTCTATTCATTGGAGCATATCTCCTTTGTATCCTTGGATCCATGTTTGTAAATCAGAAAAGAGGTCATTGTGTCTGTTCAACCAGTTCAGAGTCTTCTTCCAGTGGATTCATTAGGTCTTTTGGAGTTTGTGGAGTCGCCAGGTGAAAGATTTGAACTTTGTTGTCCACCAACAACATGATTGGGTTTGCTCAGTGCATTCCCAAAGGAGTTTTCAAGGTCTATTGAAGTAATAGGCCTACTGGAGGCCAGTGGAGTCACCAGGTGGGAGTTTTTAGCTCTTTTGCAGGTAAAATGTTTTATGGTCCAACACCAATGTTTATTTATGAAACCAATCTGAAATTTTTTTGGGGTTTTTTGAGTTTCTATGGTTATTGAAGGACTAATGAGTCTATAAGAGCTTGTTAGGCAACTATGAACTCAGAGGTCCCATCGTGATCGACATAATGTTAGTGTCCTGTGATTTAGCAGATTGGCATACTAAATGACAAGGAAACATATAAACCAGTCTTTAGAGCTCTAGGACCTAGCCTTCTTAGTCTCAGAGAGGGATCTCTCAGTATGTTTGTAAGGATATAGCTTGATTGCTTTTAAGAGGTTGATTTTAGGCTAGTTATTAAGTTCAAGTTTGTTTGTTTGTGTTTGGTTGGTTGGACATGAATGATCTAGGAAACATAGATAGAAAGTGGAAAAGTCAGAGCCATTGGGCAATGGAGTCAAGAAGAAGTAATAACAAGCTCAATCAATGGATATGGGGTATCAAAGGGAAAATCTAACTTGGCCAGTGGATCTTGGGTTTGGTGGATGAAATGAAATGAACATTAAGGGTTTAGAAATGAAAAGCAGAACTAAGGGAAATTAAGAATCCTTAATTATATGTAGTTCTCAACAAAGGGACTTAAAACATCATTTGAACATGAAGAGACATTTCATAGACAGGGCTAACCATAAATTCTAGAAACCACACTTCAGAAAATAACAATTCCAAGACAAACTATTCAAATGAAATCTAGGAGTCGGGGAATGCCCTATTTCATCCAAAGATTTCACTTTCATGGATAAGAAAACATTAAAGATTCATAAATAACTGCATTCATAGAAGAGGGAACTCATAGAAATCTAAGACTGCAATTATAAAGACCTTTAAAACAACTATCTCAGCAAGAACAGAGGGTATGATCAAAACAAACCTCTTTGGCAGACTGTAAACAATGGTATTTAAAGGGAGACTTCAAAAACAGTTTTCAAGAGGACGCAAGTAAGCAGGGAAAACCATAAACCATTCTTGAGACCAACTGTATGAAATATTTCAAAAATAAACATGCTTAAGGGTTGAAAAGCAGTTAAACTACTCAATAAAACCTTCAGAAGATGAAAACCTAAAGGCAGTGAAGAGTAAACAGGTCTAAGGTGCTTCTAGGAGACATTTCTTAGCCTAAAATTTTTACTCTACTACAAGAAAAGCATAAAGGAACAAAATGGAAAACAGGAAATAAAAATTAATAGATTAGAATACATCACCAACAACCATGCTTTGGGATCCAATGATAGAACCTTCTCATTAAAAAAACATGTCACAACATCATCAATCTTCCAAAACTTCAATTTCTTCTTAATCTTCAGCCAGACTATGTACAACTGTGAAGAGTTTGAATGCCAGCAACCAACCCCTAACAAAGAGCTCCTCATATAGTATTTATAGAGAAATGAGGCGGTGGAACTCTTTCTAGGGTTAAAGTGTCATTAATTACAGATTAAATGCATCCCGGACCTTGAAAACCATGCAGGGCATAATGTAGGAATGAATTGCACTACTTCTCTGTTTTAATAACTTCGTCTTTAATTTCTAAGGAAAGATAGGTGAAAAGTTTGACTTTTAGGCCTTTTGCTGTCTTTTACAATAACTACCTGATAGTTTAAAATATCTTCCGACTGTGTAATAACTATCAACTTGCCCCTTAGGACATAAAGTAGGTCATAGGTGGCAGTTAGGTTTATCAAGTGAATAACTGCTCTGTGTTGATTTATCCAAGGCCTTCTTAAGCTTATCCTTCCTTTATTTTATCATTAAACTATTTTTAAGGCCTTTTAGCCTTGATTTGTCTTTAATTAATCTTCTTTGAGGCTTTTATTTAGCCCTAAGCCTTTATCATCATCCTTATGTTGTCTTTATCTCCTTTCTGATTGATCTGAGCCTTTATTTGTTCATCTTTTTCCTTTGATCTTTATTACTTTTAAACATTGTTTTAGCCTTTAACTTTATCTATCTTAATTGTCCTTCTTCTTTTCTACTTTAACAACCTTAACCATTATTTAATCCTTTTTGCCTCCTTTCTCCGTTTCTGTTAAAACATTAGTTTATTTCTTAATCCTTTGGCCCTCATCTTTCGGCCTCTTTTACTGATCTTCTGTTGCGCTGGAGGGTTTAGTGAAATAGGTATTGGTCATGGATCACTGACTAATCCTTTAACAATCAACCCTTGGATTTCCCTTTTCTTCGTATTTCTGGCCCTTTGGATCATTATCAAAAATCTCATTTGTCATTCAATTTGACTGTGGGATGGCCTGCGAACTTCGGGCCTAAATGTCCATTAAACTTGCAACAAAAACACAATTATTAAATAAACCCTGTGTATTTTGTGGTTAACTGAGTTTTAGAGTTTGGGAGGTGTCGGAGGAGCACTACAGAGGGAGGGAGAAGAAATGGAGGGTTCCATAGGTGAAAACATGTGCGGGGAGGATTTTTATGGAGAAAACCGTGAAAAATAGGGTTTAAAATTCAATTTATGGCGCGGAACTGAAAAGTGGTTTTGTGAAACCATGAATGGTTTTCATGCTGCCCGTGAGATGTAAGTGGTATTGCGCATTTTGAATGCGATACCACACAGGTGATGACACCTTTCCACCTCAGTACCATCATTTTTGCGTTGATTTTGCGCATTAAACCTCGACAGACGGATCGAACGCAATTTGCGATTTGGACCGTCAGATCTCCATTGGTGAGATTGACGATGCGAAAATAATGCGAGACTGAGCGCAGGTTTGGAGGTGTGGGACCTGGCAAACAGGTGGCAAAGGGAGGTTTAGCATGAAGGCTTGGGTGGAAAATAGGACCCAAGGGGTGACGTCAATGGTTTTGTCACGGAGCGGCTGGGTTATGGGAGGAGAGGAGTTGTGGGGTTAAGTGTGGGCCATTGGATCTAGGCCTAAGGCCTTTGATCAACGACCAAGAATGGACCGGGAGATGAAGGGATGGGAGCAGGGCAAGGGAAAAGGGAAGGGGGTCAGGAAAGGCGCTGGGGCACGGTCCTGTGGGTGGAGCAAAGTACCAGGGGCAAAGTAGAAGGGGCTAGGGACTTGGAGGGGAGAAGGTGCAGTCCCATGGGTAGGTTATATGAATAGAGGGGTGGATGATTTTAAGCCCTCGAAGGCTTAAGGCACAATTTTTGTAAAAAGAGCAGAAAAAAAGGCCTAAAACCAAGGCTTTTTGGCCTTTTAAATTCTTCTGATAGGAAAAAATAGGGATTTTTAAACCATATAAAGGATTTATAATGGTTTTAGAGGCTTTTTAGGGAAAAATAGGCCTAAAACCAAAGCTTTTAGTCTTTTTTGAAGTTTCGACAGGCTTAAAGGAGGGTTTTTAGAGGGAAATGAAGGGTTTAATGAAGAGAAAAAGGTCTTTTTAGAGGGAAAAAGATTGATGTAGAAAATAGGGGTAGGAAGGATAATATGAGGGAAAAGGGCTATTTTTCAGAGGGAAATGGACTAATAAAAATAGGGAATAGCCTTAAATAAGCTTCTTTTGAAACACAGGATAATTATTTCAGTGAATTGATGGATTTAGGCTAATGAAGGCAGTGAGATTTCTAGAACTCACAATGTTTCTTCAAATATTGTTTCTAGAAATCTGAGTTTTTCAACTTTAGTCATTTTTGGATAAAGTCAAAATTTTGGATGACTAACAACTTCCACTAATTTTCCTTCTCCTCTCTTAAGCTTGAGCTTAGTAAACATGTGAACACTTGCAAACAATTAAAAAATCTTTGCACACAACAACACCAGAGAATAAACTCTACATCTGATACCAACCTGATCTGAAAGGACTTTATTAGTTTTTTTTTCTAAGTGTCTTTTCAATTATAAAACATGTACAACTTGTCTCCATTTGTTTTCTTAAGGAATGGGTAATTTAACCATGAAACATAGATGAATTTGTGAGTTTTAAGCATGTAAATAAGCCTAAATAACACTGAACAACAGTGTATAACAGAGAAATAACATCACACATAATTTTTACACAGCAGGCATGATGAATTAGTTCACCTCTCGTGGGCTACATCTGTTGGTCCAGCTCCCAATGGCATGTTTCTCTTTTTCATTATGCTCAAAATTGCAAATACATGTGTTTAAAAGCCTCTAATGGTTTTTTTCTCTACACCAGTGGCTTTAGAATGCTCAAATTATTCTAGTTAGACTATTGTTTCACCAAAATTGGTCCAAAATTGACCTCCCTATCCATTTTCCCAATCACAGCTACAAATTCTCCACTAAATGTGGAGAACTGTAGTTTAATTGTAGCTAATTTTGGCCAAATCCAAAATTTTAGGGGCGCTATTAAAATTCCCACCAATTACTAACCGTTGACATTAAATTTTATGGTTAGGGGTGGGGGTGGCCACATGATGACCCCCTTAAACCTCGTGGTTGACATTAAAACCCCGCAGCATAAATGGAGCAGAACCTGCATTGCATTAGACTTCCAAAACCGTCACAGTAAATACCACGTAACCCGCGTGCATGTGACAACATTTAAGGTTATCCGCCGGGAGTTGTATTTTATGGAACCGTCAGAGTTTAATGTTGCGGTTTACATATGTGAATGCGTTTTGAACCGTTTGATGTTTATATGGCGTGATTTTGTTGGCAGGTTGATAGCCGTTACATAAACTGTTGCGGTGTAGCATGTGAACATATTCGTTGGAGCCGTCAGCGCCCCCCCCCCCCCCCCCCCCCCCCGCAGCACAACATTACAAGCCATAACTTAAACTGGAAAAATTATATGGTTAAGATTCATTGGATAGCATAGTTGGTCGAAGTCACAGGCACCCTGGAGGTCACGGGGTCGAACCACCCAGACTCTAATATAATTTTGACCCTCCGTACAGGGGACATGTGGCAGCCTCTGAGCTAGCCACGTGTCACCCATCCAATGGACCAAAAATAAATCAACGTGCTTGAATGCGCCACATGGAGAAACCTTACTGGTTTGGAGGAAACAAAATATTCCATTTTTGCTGACTGTACCTGCATGCTGACTGGGAATCCTAGTCACTCCTGTCGCAAAATTTTAGATGTTTGGGAAAACGATCAGAACGTGATATCTTCCTCATACGACATCGGTTTTTCGAACCGTTCATGGCGCCAGAATTGAAACGATGAGATATAATTGGTCACTTGGGTTCAGTACAGTTTTGAGCACTTTCAATTTTGAGAAAAATACATGATCTCCTGATTAAAGAGTATCAGAGAGAGAGAGAGAGAAAATGAGAGCTCCAAAACTGAACTGGAAAAAGGTTACCAATTGATCCTCAAAATCCTTTTTATTAATGAGGCCTCTAATTTCTTCAATTTTCCATTATTTTCCTTCATTTTCATCCTCACATGCAATTTGTGACCTTTCACCTCCCTTTTCTCCTATTTTCCATTATTTTCATAAATAAATTCCACTTTTCCTTTTCAAAGCCTTAGCAATTTCCTTTGCCAATTTCCATAGCCATAATAAACCATATGAACACTCACACTAGGATGTTTTTCCTAACATTCATCTTAGAATACATGTCCCATGAACTTGGTTATTATTTTTCCTTTATCAACTTTTATTACATGGAATTTTAACTAGGGATGTTACAATCATCCCGCCTTTTGCATAGCCTATTTGTGACAATTTATCCACCTCATCCTCTCCACACCGATACCAACTAATGGGGCCCCCGCCCTCCATGCAAAACACCTTACCTTCATCATGCGTGGGAGGTACCCACAATCGAATACCCATGCATCCATGAGAACCTCGCTCAACAGTTCTTTAACTTTTCTCGATGCATAGGGGCACCTAATTCTGTCTATGTTAGAAGCGCCCTTAAGGGTGTAAGCAATTATCACCATCATCCATCAACATGTCAGCTACTCCAATGCTGAATTGAAGGGAATATTTCCTATATGATTGTAATACTTAGTCATTATTCATCATAACAAGCATGGGACATGCTTACCTCGTATAGAATTTTTTTTCAGAGCATGGTTATATTTATCCTAAGTTAAGGTTTTTACCTACTAATATCCACAACAAGTTATTCTCTCTCTCAATAAGTTGGCCAGATTCTCAGTCAGAAAAGAAAACGTGATGTAGTTCAGCTACACTTATGCTCCTAGCCTCGTATATCATGGGGAAACTATTAAGAATGGAAAATTGTACACACATTAATGCAATCCAAAATATGCCCAAATTTGTGCAACATAACATACAGGTGAAGGTTTTCCACCAGAAGACATTATGAAATATGAAAAATTTAAATTATCCAAATGTCTTATATGAAAAATTGAGTTGCGTGGCCTATTTAAAGGCAACAATTACAAGTACACAACTTTTCCTTTGAAAGCCACATGGTCAAAGGAAATTCCGACTTAAGAATTGAGGACAACTTCCCACACTTGGAAGATGTATTAGCTGACATTTTCCAGTCAAGGACAACCGAATTCAAGCCGCCCTAAAGATATGAAACCCTCAAAAGGATATTAATGTCCTACTCAGGATTCATTTTCATTCATGAACCAAGAGAGGGAAGAAGAATTCGAAAAATTCTATATAAATATACCATTGGACAACCGAAAACAAGGCAATGATATGCTGGAAATTTTTTTCATAAAAAATCATGCATTTGTTGTTGGAGAAGAAGTAGATCATTATTGTGTTGGTAAAATTATTTCTCAACAATCCAACACTCTACTGTAGAGATGATTTCACCATTGAGATATCCTTGATACTTCTTTAAGAGAGAGGAGAATATTACAAAGAGAGTGAAGAAAGGAACCTCCTCCTTTTTGAGGATTTTTTAGCACCATTTCTTAAAGAATTCTCTCCAAGTGTTTAGTATTCATCTGTTTTATTCATCTTCAACTTTTAGCATTCAATAAAGGGAGAATTCTTCCATTATTTTTTTGACTAAGTTTGCTTCATTAAGTATAATTTATGTGTTTTTTTTAGTTTTTAGTTTATGTTTCTATATGCATTTTTTTCACCACTTGCAATCCTTTGTTTCTCATGTTTTTACACTGACAACAGCCAAGTCCATATGTGATTTATTTTTAGGAAAAAACCAACTAATAAGAAGGTGTCTTTTGGTACCCCATTGTTACAAAAACATCAAAACATTGTCCTTCAATGAAATTAAGAGAATATTTTTTTTGAAACACTCTTCTTGAGCTAATATGAATACCATTTATATCAAAAGGAGTTGTTTGGAAGTGTTTTACCTCAACATTCTAAGTGGGCTGAGCTACTTCATTGTTTGAGTTTAGAAATGGTGGTGTAGGTATTTGAGTGGGAGTGTGCCTTTGAAATGGATGTGGTTGAGGTTGTGGTTATGGTGGAGGTAGATGGTAGAGATAGCATGTAGTTGGGTATGGATAATATTGAGGAAAATATTGAGGATATTGTGGATTTCTCCCAAAATGTCCTTGCCAACCTTGTTTCCAAGATTGGTTTTGGGGTTGAGATGGCCAAGGTTGCCAAGGAAAAGGTGCATTCCAATTACTTTGAGATGGATGTGCATAACCTTGAAATTTTGAATTAGGTTGTTGCTTCATACCAGGTTGACTAGGATACCATAGTCTTCTTGGATCTACATAATGAAGATGCTTTGGTGATTGCATTGCTCCACTATCCTCCTGGAAAACTTCCTTCAACCTTGGTAATGATGGGAAATATTTATTATCAGGTGATTCTGCATGGATAAAAAAAATATCAGCTTCCTCTTTTTGTTCATTTGAATTCTTAAAATTTCTACTTGTCCACTTAGATTGCTAATAATTTCCGTTTTAAAGTTATCAAGCAAATTTCCAAGCTGAGCTTGACTTATCGATCTCGATGTTGATTTACTTCGTCTTGCCCTTCCTCTTGATATTAACTTTCATATTTCACAAATTTCTTCAAATTATAATTGGTATACATCACTTCTACTCATGAGATCAAGGAGATCAATCAAATCATCCCAAAGTGTTCTAAGTAAGAGGTTTTTTTGTGTGTCAAATCCTAAATGATGTAATTTTTCCCTCTTAACATTATACATAAATATTTATATTAGTTCCTCAAGGCTCTCATCTTCATTCCAATAATGATTTATTCTTTAAGATTATGATCTTTCTGTTTTTCTAGAAATATTTTTTTCATATCATTCTATGATCTTATTGAATTAGTTCCTAAAATCATGAACCATTTAAGAGATCTATCCTTTAATATTGGTGGAAATAATCTCAATTTTTGAGTATTTAATAAGTAACCATAAGATTTACAAAGTATTTGAATTCAAAGAGAAAGGTTTCCGCATCCTTTGACCTCATACCATGGACTTTTGAAAGGAAATATGGATGTATGTTTGTCATATGAACGTTGATATCAATATCTTGAATGAGAAATCCAAGAGGATCTTCCTCATTGTCATCATCTCCATCCATTTTTTCTACCTTATCTGCCACCTCTTCTTATTCTACCTATAAAATTGAATGGTGATGTGGCTCTTACTGCACCACATGATCAAGTGGGGGTGTTTTACATTGGAGAAGTATTTTTTGTTTTTAAAATTTGTTTTGAATAAGAATGTTAATGCAATGAATTTTTTATTTTTTTTTAAATGAAATATGCCTAATGCAATTTTTGTTTTTGTTTTTTTAGAAATTAAAAGAAATGAATCAACTAGGGAAGAAAACAATGCATACTTTAACACCTCCCTGTCAACAACACCAAAAAGTGATGATCCCCAATATTGCAACAAGAATCTTACAACTCCCAAGGCTCTACCAACTTAAATTATTAACCCAAGGTTCATACAAACTTAAGAGGTGTTGAAAATATATGTGCATCATGTGATGTGTCCTTCTTTCATTGATATGATGCAATGAAGTGAATATCATGAAATCAAAGCCTAAACTAGTTGTAGAAATGGAAATGTTACTATATTCACAAGAAATGCAAATGGCATTTTCCCTAGTTGCATAGATTTAAATATTAGGCTATTTTCATAAATGTAAATTATATGCCACTTGCAGGAATGCAAACACTAGCCTAATTGCAGAATGTAAAAGTTGCACTAAAAAGGAAACCTAACCTATGAAATCAAAATAACAATGCTTGCAAATAAAATCCAAAAATAAGAATGAATCAAAGAGAATCGGTCCTAGTATACCTTGAATGAGAATCAAATAAGCCTTTAATCATTGTATTCAAAGAGATTAGCTTTAGTGATAGAGTTCATTAGGCATTTCAAGAGGCAATCAAGAAAATTATAATCATTGTATCTTTAAATTCACAAATATGTCCACTAACCGTAACCGCATAGGTGATTTTCAATGGAGAAGAGGCAAGGAATAATATGTATTTGTTCTTACTCAATCATGGTTTTGGAGCCTAATATTCATTATTGAAGGCTAGGAGGAAAAAATAAAGGTTCAAGGACAATTATGGTCAAGTTTGGAGGGCTTTTACATGGTGCTACAGGATGATACAAAATTGGAAGCGTGAAAATTATGAGGGTGTAAAATGTGATATAAAGGTGGGAAATGGTAGTGGAAGGTAAGAGAAAGTTGTATGTTCCTCTTTCCAAGAATATTACCCTTTAGGGGGGCCATCTTGCACAAGGAACAATGCACACGGTGGCCTTCAAGAAACCATAAATGTACTCTCGGTGAACAATGTTTTGGAGGATTTTTTGAGGTATAAAGAAGGAGATGGTAAGGAGTATAAATGAAAATTCTAACCCTGGAAATCAACAGTATCACCTAACCACCACAAAAATATTATGATTTTTATACTTGAAAAGACTAAATACCTAGTCTTCTAGCTAGTCTGTCCTCTAAGTTATCTCACTAATGGCCAAGAAAATAAAATGTAAATGGTATGGGGTAAATTTTTTAAATAATTATGATGTCTTAGGACTCCAATACAAGTGGAATCACTCAAAAATACCCTTTTAACATGTGATAAAAAAATACCAGAAAATTACTACTTCAAAAACTAGAAATTCAAGAACCAGTGAGCTAGTTAACCTACTAAATTCCTAACCTAATCAAGTGAAAATGTTGTGGCGTAATTTTTTAATTAACTTGAATGTTTTTAGGACTAAATCCAAGTTGAATAAACTCAAACTAGCCTCATTAATATGTGCTAAAAAATAGCATAAAATTACTACTATTATGCTACAAGAGACTTTCGGAAACTCCAGAATTGTGAACTAGTAAACCAATCCAAGTAGCTCAATAATGAATATGAGTTTTCAAAGTTGTTCTAAGGATTAATCATGCTTGTGACTCTATAAATAACCTACAAAAAAACTCACTTCAATCACTTAACCAATATAACCTACAACAAAGGAAGAACGAACACTAAATGAAGAAATAAGAGATGCAAGTGAAAAAGACATTCAAAGGAAACAAAAAAATTGTACAACAGGGCTCTAAGGCTCCTAGGATGAGTAAGCTCAAGGATACTCAGATTATTATGAAGGAAACCAATCTTTAGAAGCTAATAATGACACCAAACTTCATTATCTGAATCAATTCAAGTACATATCTGCTAGAAATGAAAGTGGAGCTGCAAAATAACAAGTTTTCTCCACAAATGGACTAAGAAATACATGTGCCTTTACCTTTGGTGGTGTGTCTACAAAGAAAGAAGAAGAAGTGGGATGATTCCGGAATTTCTTCTTGTTTTTGCTTCGCTTTTCTGAGGCAAATTCGAATTGATACTTATACAAATAGATGGGGAAGCATTTTCCTTGAAAGGATGCAATTTTCCCGTCCAAAATTCCTTAAAAGGTGGATATGGTTTCCAACACTAGGAACCTTCATTAAATGATAGGGAAGCTGTTACTAAATTTTCTCAATTAGTGGAGCTCCATAATTTTTCAATAATTTCGTGATAGCTAGTTCATTTATTATCCAATCTTGGTCCATCCTATAGTAGGGAGAAAGTCCCTATATTATCTCATTCAAAATTTACTTAATATTCTCTCAATATTCTGCAAAAATAAATAATATTAGACACATAATATGAAATTATCTCTAAACCTTCTTAAGAACATATCGAAGCTAAAAAAAATTAATAAGTGTAGAAGGAGAGATTTAATATAGTCTTTATGTCCCTAAGAAAGGTTAGATGGGCCTTAATTTGTGTCTAATTTGAAGGCCTGTCAACAAGTTAATGGGTCATGGGGGATTTCCTAAAAGTAACACCAAATATCAAAATGAGAAGAGAGAGGGGTAAGGAGGGAAAATCATTAATAAATTTTTCGAAGAGGGCTGGACTTACAACATTAGGATACCAATATTGTGCTTCTCCACAAAGTATAAGAGGAAATAAATGAGAAGCAATATAAACGTCTTGAACTTCCATAGATTGACAAAAATCAATCATTTTGAGAACATGATTCTGAGAAGATTCTGAAGGATGACCCAGAAAGGTAGGGTAGTTATACCATTGTAAATATTTGATCAAGACTTGAAAAGACATGTGCATGTTGTAATTAGGAAAAATGAAATGAAAAATAAAAAGGAGTGGAATTAGTTACTCCTCAGTATAATCGCCAGATGATTGATGTTTGAAATTATACTGCTTTGGCATCAACAACTTAAATCTCATAGCGACTAGCGAGAAGAAATGGGAGCACTTGCCCGAGGTTTAAACAGTTTCACGAGGAGAACTGAATTCATGTTAAAATTGGTGCAACTCAATCCTCTTGTCTTTATACAGGAAATCGTAGCTCACAAGGAACAATATCACAACATATGATTATGATGAAAGAGAAAAATAAGTAAATAAACCAAACAACTAACTATCTTAAACAAGATGCCATAAATTAAATTACTCTATTTCTCTACACAAAATAAACTGAATAACGCACCCCCTTTTAGACAAAAAGTGTACAGGTTAAAGCACCAAGATTATAGACAAGGTATTAATGTGAATGTTAGTTCAATATTTGCATAAAATATTTTTTTTTAATATTTTCTTTTATTTGGAAAAATAAAATAAAATTCTATAAAAATATAAGATTAAATTATAAACAATTAAAAGAAAGAAAGAAATAAAGTGAGTAACTTGGTGTAAAGAAATAAAATAAATTGATATTATATAACTTTATAACTTTAATAAAAACGTAGAAACTCGATATTGTACAAAGAAATGAGGTGACTCATTAATATATATAAAAAAATCAAATGTCGCAAGAAAATGCCACAAGAAATAGCGAAATCAAATTTGGACCAACAATTTTTTTTTAATTACTGCTCCAAGAATTAAATTACATAGATCTGCAAATAAAGATGATAAATGCATATAAGAAAGGGAATGAATCAGAATTAAATTTGAATAAATCGTTGGCTATTAGTGTGATCTTTCTCCTGAAAATCCATCATCAGATATACCAATGAAATGATAATTAGGACTTATGGAAAAAATGCAGAGAAACAAAATCAATACCTTCACCTGCCATTTCTTCATAGATCTCCACCTTTCACTGGAGAGGGTGACTTGCAATTAGCCCAATCTACATTTTCTAAAAACAATATTTGTTTATTCTTTTTTGCAATGCTTTATTTTAAGGATGTATATAAATTCATACACATATTTTAATTGTTTTACTTTCTTCTCACAAATGGAATTACTCCCAGGTCTACAACAGATGAAAAACTATCAATTTTGGGTTCTCTTCTAGTTACAATGGATAATGCATAGTTATTTTCATCGCCTCTATTGATCTGTAAACCATCTTCATGATTCTCCTCTTTAGTGCAAAATCTACTTTTGAATCTACTTCCGATTGTGAACACTACTTTGTGTCCTCATTCCCGCAATCTCAGAATATAGATTGAACTAGTTGCGCCAATTTATACAACCTAGTGTGATCTATAACACTGTTTGTCCATGCTCAAAATAATATTTAATGTCCGCTCATAAAAAAATTAAATAATTATATAAATAAAAATTTAGTTTCGGCTTATAAAAAACTTTAAATAAGTGTATAAATAAAAAATTACAAATCTATTTACCCAACACAATTTGATCGTTATTATTCACATTCCTATATTTGTGTTCATTGAGTTGTTGGGTTCGTTGTATTTTATTTATGAAAACACAGAAAATAGGTATGGTAAATAAATACATAAAGAGGGAGGGAGATAGGGAAGGAAGAAGAAATACATAAAGTGTGAGAAGGGGAGAGATAGAGGGAGTGACAAGGGAGAGATGGAGAGAGAGTGTGTATGTTTAGGGGTGAGATAAAGAGATAAAGGAGAGAGAAGGAGAGAGAAGGGGGTAGGATAGAAATGGAGAGGGAGGAAGGACAAGAGAGAGGACTTGAGAGATAGGAGGAGAGAGGAGGAGAGAGGGATGAATAGAGAGATGGAGTTGGACGGGGACAAAGGGAGGGAAGAAGAAAGACATATAGACTAAGAAGTGAAGACAGAGAAAGGGAGTGACAAGGGAGAGATGGAGAGAGAGTGTGTATGTTTGGGGTGAGATAAAGAGACAAAGAAGGAGATATGGAGAGAAGGGGGGAGAGAAGGTGAGAGGGAGGTATATAGTAACATAGTTGGAGAGAGAGAGAGAGAGAGAGAGAGAGAGAAAGAAAGAGAGAGGGAGGGAGGGAGGAAAGGAGGGAGGGAGGGAAAGATATGTGGAGTTGGAGGGGGAGAGAGAGGGAGGTAAGAAGAAAGACATAGAGAGAGAAAGGTGGAGAGAGAGGGGGAGTGATAAGGAAGATGGAGAGAGAGATAGAGATATAGAAGTGGGGGAGAGGGAGAGAAGGGGAAGATAGAGATATAGATGGAAGGTTAAGAGAGGGAAGAAGAGAGAGATGGAAAGAGGGAGGGAGGGATACAGAGATTGCTAGATATGGTATGGGATTATGTGTGTGTGTGTTTAGGGGGGGTTAAGATAAAGAGACAAAAAGGGAGAGATGGAGGGAGATATAGATATAGATGGAGGGGGGAGAGAAGGAAGAATATTTATTGCACTAGATGCATTGATTTCAGTGTATATGGTAATTTCTAATCCTATTTGATTGCTTTCACTAGATGCATTGATTTCAGTGTAGATGGTGATTTTTAATCCTATTTGATTTCTTGCACTAGATGCATTGATTTCAGTGTCTATGGTGATTTCTAATCCTATTTGATTGTTTTTACTAGATGCATTTATTTTAATGTAGATATTGATTTCTAATGATATTTGATTGCTTGCATCAGATGCATTCATTTCAATGTAGATGATTTCTAATCCTATTTGATTTCAGTGTAGATGATAATTTCTAATCCTATTTGATTGCTTGCACTGGCTACATTGATTTCAATGTAGATGTTAATTTCTAATTATAATTTAGATTGCTTGCACTAGATGCATTGATTTAAGTGTAGATGATTTCTAATCCTATTTGATTTCTTGCACTAAATGCATTGATTTCAATGTAGATGATGATTTCTAATCCTATTTGATTTCTTGTACTAAATGCATTGATTTCGATGTAGATGTTGGCTTCTAATCCAATTTTCTTGCTTGACCTAGATGCATTGATTTGATTGTAAATTTTGATTTCTAATTCTAATTGATTTTGCATTAGATGCATTGATTTCAATGTAGAAATTGTTTTCTAATCTTATTTGATTGCTTTAATTAGATGTATTGATTTCAGTGTAGATGTTGATTTTTTATTTGATGTAATTGGATGTATGATGGTACATTAATTTTAAAGTGATTGGGTTAACAATGTGCATTGATTTCAGTGTAAGCATAACAAATTATTGACAATGTACATTTATTTTTATGTTATAGTAATTCAACCTATTAATATCGGAGAGCAAGAGAGACAATGTATGATTTTTACTACAACAACTCGAGCTAAAGATTTAAATGGTTTACAATATGAAAAGATGACAAATCTAACATGGGTGACAATACGAATAGTAGAAGAAAATAGTTTGAGATTGATCACAATGAAGACTATTTGTAATTGACAACATTATTATTATTCACATTTTCTATCATTAAACACTATTATTGTCACTTTGCATTCAAAATTTGTATTTCATATTTTTTCATAATTAAAATTATTAACAATATTTATCATCTCAAAAAACTGAGGTAACTAATAAAATTTAAAATCAAAATGACGAGGTTGACTTGTTGTTTCCACAATTTGATGGAACAGTCCATTTGGGAAGTCGGTTGCTTGCTTTCATTGAGTCTAGGGGGGTATTATTTCTTTGTTGTATTTGGGTTTTCAGTGTCGATATCGATTCTCTACGAAATCATGCTCTAAAAAATGGGAACCTTAGCCTTGGGTTGGAAGGGTTACGCCTGTAGATCTCCTAAATTCGCAGGGTTTGACACCCATACTGAGGTGTTCTTGATAGGTTCTGGCTTGAATGACAATTCTGTGTGTAACATTGTGGTTTTGAGTCACTTTTGTCGACTCTATTTTGGGAGAGGTGAGATTATGAAAAATGATTATGGACATATGTCTGAGGGGATGGTTGAAATAGGCCTCGAACCTTCCCTTTGCTGGTAATGGTTCGAAGTAAGATGTCTACGATAATTAAGCATCATCGTGTGAGAAGGAAGTGCTTGTTTCATAATTAATGTTATTTGTGGGAAATTGATGTTGCCTCGCTCTTGTGTTTGGTCTTGACCCCTGTTACATAGGAATGTCTCAAGAGCGGAGACATGTCTTATTTCGGGTGGACATTAGTCTATTTGATTTTTGACTGCCTCTGCATTCTAGTCCCTAAAGTGTAGATGGTGCGTGCAAAGGTAGTCAAGGAGGAAGCAGTGGTAGAGTGTCACTGACAAACTTGGAAGTGTGGTGCACGGAAAGAGAAGGGTGAGCCCTCCTCCCAACAACTTAGAAGATCCATATGTAAGACTCAATCCCAACACAATAGAGATGCAGCATAGGCTTATGTGAAGGAGATACCATAGCAAGTACGAAAGGTCATTGCAGGGTGGGAAGAGACTCACACTCTCCAAGCAAAGGAAGAAGAACCAGATTTGGACTTTGAACTTTAAGTTCCTGATTTGGGTCACACTCGAGACAGAGTATCCCAATACAAGTAGACCATACACCTTTACTAGATGGTGAAAAATTTGGTGGCCAAAACCATAATGCATAATTATGATTTCATGCAGATCGACCCTTCCCTTCAGGAAATTCAAAAATATTTATAGCTGCTGCAGTTTCAGGTTCAACTACAGAATGCCCACCTGGGAAAAATTGAGAATTCTTTGGCACCCTCAACATTTTGAAATACCAGGGTCTAGTGCTAAATGCCCTATGCCTGAGGATTAGTTATTTTCTGTTTATGTATGTCAACAATTTAGTTTTTGTTTAATTTTGATGATGGTCATAACGGTAGGGAGTTTTAGACTTAGAAGGAAAAACTTATTATGGGATTCATACATTAAGGCTTATCTGGACGAATTTGATAGACTGAAAACATTCTAATTTTGGTTGGCTTATAATTCCTTTCGATGGCCAAAAAGCCTGGTTTCCCAGTGGGCAAGTTGAGGCCTCGGAAGCTCTATCTTGATTTAACCTGCTCTTTTGTTGAATGAATGAAAGGTCCTACTCAACTTACAAAAAAAGAAAAATTAAAATGACGAGATTAATATTAGAAATATTTATCATATTTAAAATGACTATATTAATATTAGATATATTTACATATTATTGATAAAAAATTTCATATCTTCAATATATTTTCCTTGGCCGCACACGATTTAAAACAACCTAAATCCATCTTAACTCTGGATCTATCAAGCACCGAGAGGGATAAAATATCTCGAGGTGCGAACCTTTCCTCAAGTTTTTCTTTCTAAAAATATATTTTCACCTTGAGATATTTGATCCCTATCGACGCTTGATAGATCCATAGTTAAGATGGATCTAGGCTAGTTCAACTTCAATAATGGAAAGAAGGTAATCATGAATTTCTCATATCTAGATATGAACTTCTCATAGATCTATACTTTTGAACATCGATATTGTGACACTTGTGCTGACCAAAACATTCAAATTCCCTATACAGAAAAAATGAAGAGTACTTTGTTTTGTTTTTGGACCAATTATATCCAACAGACCAATCCCACAAACCAAATAGTCACTAGTGATATAAGAAAGGCAATCAAGTTCCTTTATCAATCTTGAGATGACAATAGCTGCTATCACTCTCTCAACGAAGATTATACAATGTATCTCTTTAACCCGCCCACATCATAAAAGGAAACACAAGAATATATGAATTTTAAGTGTCAAAAGTACCTCTTTAACCCCAACAAAATTTTCCTCTTGCATACCAAGGAGTCTATCCATAACTTAATAAACCTTTGCACAAGTTTTAACAAAAGAGAATTATTATTGTACCCATTGATCCAATGTGCACACGTATTAGGTGAGTTATTTTGAATAGTGATTTTAGAAGTCCAAGAAGAACATTCACAATCCAAGGGTTTGGTTTCAATCCCTCTTCATAATATTGACACAGATATCCCCATTGTTTGTAATATTGGGGAAAATTTGTTTTGTGACAAAATGCCATTTTCAAAAACCTTCATGCACATTTTGAAGCATATAAGTTTTTTTTGGTCAATGATTGATAACAACACTTGTAGGAGAATGGAATGCTGATTATGAATGCTTGACATGAGAGATTTAATCGATCCAAGATAAACAACATTGGTGAGGATTGTCATTAACTAATGGATCCATGTGCATTAGAGTTCCCAAAGCTATTTTATTTGATTTGGCTGGCCTTGAAAGCATGTTTTCCAACTTGTTTGTGTTGCCATTTTTGTACTTGATAATTAAATGGAACCATTATAGAAACTCCATCCACTTTTAATGCATGGTATATTGTAGCTAACTTTGTGCCTGCAAGTATTGTAGTGGATGGTGACTTGTGTGGATTACTATCTCCTTTCCCACCAAATAGTGCTTCCACTTCTTCACAACTTGCACCAGGGCATAGAGATCCTTGTTGTAGGTTGTATAGTTAAGAATTTCCCCACAAAATACTTCTTAATGGTAGCATACAATCCTTCCTCACTATGTTAATATCGCTCCCATATATTACCCACTCGCATCCATCTCCACTTCGAAGGGTTACTAAAAGTTTGGTAATGCCAAAACTAATGCTTAAATGATCTTCTTTTGTAACTCCTCAAAGGTCCATTACTGATCCTTTCCCCATTGGAAACTCTTGCCACCTACAACTATGGTGTGGAGTGGTGCTACTACCACTAAAAATGAGGCTATGAATTTCCTTAGGTACTGTGCCAGCCAAACAACACTCTTAACCTTAGAAACATTAATAGGCATTAGCCATTTCATGATGGCCTCCATCTTGGCATGATCTATCTTCAGCTCCGCTCCACCTATCACATACCCCAAATACACTAATGAATGTTGGGAAAACTCACACTTCTTGAGATTTCCTGGTGACCGGTATATCTTTAATGTCTCCAACACCTATGTCAAATGTGAGATTTTCTCCTCCCAAGTGGCATTGTATACCAACATATCATATAATTAGATAATAATAAATGAATCCATAAAAGGGCACAATATATTATTCATTAATCTCGTAAACATAGCCGGTGCATTTCATAGGAAAAATGGCATGACTAAACACTCATACAAACTACATGGTTTTGAATGAAGTCTTCCAATTATCTTCTTCTTTGTCTCTAACCTGGTGATATATAGACCTTAAGTTCGTCTTGATGAATTTTTCTTGCTGCAGCTGATCCAGGAGATAATCTATTCTAGGCAAGGGGTACCAGTTCTTGAGCATGATTTTTTTCAATTCCCTGTAATCTATACACATATTCCAAGTCCCATTCTTATTTGGCACAATGATGATGGGTGACCCAAATGGTGATGTACTCGACCAAATGACACCTTGTTCCAGCATTTTTTGTAACTATTTATTCACCCCACTTCCTTCTATAAAAAACTACCTGTAAAACCCAATGTTTTGCGATGGGGAGTCTGGAAATAGCTAGATCTTGTGCTCCACTTCCTTCTTCGGTGGTAACCATTTAGTCCCTCGAAACACATCTCTGTATTCCTATCGAAAATATTCTAGTTTTTGGTTCTATTTCTTCGAACACCCCTCTAGGGATGCCTTTCCTCTTACTTTCTCTTCTACAAACTGATTTTCTCTTAAAAATAGTAAAACATACTTCCTGTTGGAACCAATCAATTTCTTAGCTTGGTTGGCACTTATCAATGAAATATTTTGACTTGCCTTTATGCACATTTATGGTGAACGATTTTCCATCCTCAATGAGACATTACTTGTTGGCTCTTTGCATTAATATTGCATCTCACATGTACATGTAGGGACTTCCAAACACCACTCCACACACACCAAGGGGAACCACAACTATTTCTACTTCATAAATAAAATTAGCACTGATATAAAATCTAAATTTTCACTGTATTGTTACCTTTAAATTTGAATCCTTATTTTCACATCCCAATGAATATGCACTTAGATGGCCACAAACCTGGAAATCCCAATTTTTTGACTAAATATGTTATAATGATATTCTCATGTGATCGCAAGTTAGATGGAGCATCAATATTTGTATTGTTTCTCTATATATTGATGTGGAAGAGTTTGGTAATTTCTTTCTCTTCCTGTTGCTGAAGTTTAATCAAATTCACCTCCTTCTACATTAATGTATAAACGAACTTCTCATCCATGTCTAAGCCACTTTCAACCTAGTTTCTCAAATTGGTGGCCATGAGATTCTTCTTCTTATTGTCTTTATATTTGTTTTTTAAACTTTGGATGCAACTTCCAACACTTCTCCTATGAATGGCCATCATTGTTGCAATGGTTGTTAGGATATTTGCATTAGTGTGTTGTGGTTTCTATATTTTTATCTTTTCCCACTTTCCATTTCTTCTTCCCCTCCTTAGAATCATTTTGTTTCTCCTTCTAGTTCAATCCACTTGATTTCCCTTTCCGTAGGCCTATGTTCTCCAGATATTGTGCCTATACAAAAGCCTCATCCACCAATCTTGGCTTGAAAAACTTCACTTTCTTCCACAAATGGCTGTGTAGACCCCCCATACACTTGAGGAGAACATCAATGTTCTTTGGGGAGATATCTAACATTATGTCTATATTTCTAAATTATGTGGTGTACTCTTGTACACTTTGCCCCTACTTCTGCCTAAAGTAGTGCCACCAGATCCACTAGTCCTCTACATAATTGATAGGGTAAAATTATGATTTTATGAAGGTTTTAAAGTCCCCCCACTTAGAAATTTGAGGATATACCTCCAACCTTAAGGTATCCATGTGAATTTCCCACAAATTTAGGGCACGTCCATATAATTGCAGTCACACAAATGAAATATTATGTTCTTCCTCGATACGATGGACACTAAAATACACTTTAATTATTGAAACCCATGATTTAGCTTCAAATAATTGATCTCACCTTGATGATACTTTATATCAACCTTCGCCTCCATTTTGAATAGGATTTTTGAGTGGTTCATGAAACTCGAATTGGGTTTATCTTTTTCTAGTACTTTCTTCAACTGGTTCTCCATTTGTTCTTGATCTCTTCATCTACCCTCTTCTATGTATTTTGTGTTAGAACCCCCATACTCTCTGAGTAACTTGAGACATTTTTTTAGGGCTGACATGGGGAGATTCAAATTATGACTTATATCTTCAACTTTTGCTTCCAACTATGAAAACCTATCCTCTACAAGATCAGGAGGGCTATTCACAAATTCATTGACTATGAATAGGTTTAACGACTTTTGTCTTAGTTGATCTAGATCCCATGAAAATATGCAAAATATACCTAAATAATATTTATTTAATTCCAATGTGATATATAAACTATCATGGATATTCCATTGGACAATTCGTCACAATATATTTTAGAAAACTGTATTTAAAAATACGAAATCTACACTATCAAGAATTTATTTTTCTTTACATTTACGGATTTGTAGATTATTTTTTATTGTGTATTCATGCAAATCATTTTTTTTACATAAAATAGAGAAAAAAAAAACTAAAACTTACAAACCACTATTTGACACAAGATATATCCTGGGAAACACTTTCAGGGGAAAACCTAGCTAGAAGTTGAGGTTGCTTTGCTTTACTTCATTGAATAGAAAATAACTGTGCATACAAATAAGTATGTCTTGTGGCCCAAGGGCTAATACAATGCACAAATCCTATTTTTATGCTCTCAACATATCCCTCTCAACTAATTTTCTCATCTATGGAATAAATGCACTCGAAAAGAATGCAATGCCTTTTCCTCCTAGTGGTTCGATTATAACAAAACCTAGTAGCCTACTAGTGGTTAGGTTTGACTACTTAAAATCTTAACTAGAATTAAAATATGGAATATTATAGAGTCCACTTCATGATAATCATGTGTCTATCATATTTTCCACGAGTTATATGTGTTGGAGTGGCATCCTCTCTATTTATGGTGTTGAAAATAGGAAGGTTAACTTCTAAGTGTCATAACTTTTGTGTACAAACTCCGATTGACGTCATTCTTGCGTTGTTGGAAAATTCCCTCCGTTTAGAACATTAAAAATATATTTTTTGTTAAAGAAATAAAAATTTACCTCCTAAAAACATAATTTTATGCCTAAAAATTATCCCAAAAGGTTTCAGACCACAATTTGGCAAACTGGGTCCTATTGGTAAAAATATTCCTATGAGTTGATTCCTCCAATTTTTCAAATCTAAAAGCATTGATATGTATGCCATACAATATAATAACCCAACGTAGATCACACTATTTATCAAGGCTAACATTATTTCCAACAATACCCCCTTTTTCATTAATGGCAACACCATCAGACAATGATAGTCAGTGATGGCAATAGACTGAACTCCCATTGACATGCTGCTAGGAACTCACCCTATAATATTGCTGGCTACGAAAAATCTTCTTTCTTGATATTTATTTCTCCCCTTCAATGTCTATTTTCTTTCAAAAATTCTCATACTTATTCAATATATGCTTTCTCTCCCCTTTTGACATCAATCACAAAGCGCGTGCTAATGATGTTTGCTTATAATGCTTCATAATTGTCCCTGAAACTTCCTGTGGAGATCATATTTTCGTAAATGGGACTCTCCAGCTAAGAACATGCTCCCTGACATGAAATTATCCCCTTGCCTATAAAATCTCTTCTTACAATGACTTCCAGCTAGAAATATTCTTTTGAGGTCATCTCTACATCTTATATTACTTTTACAAATCCTCTAATGTAAATTTCTCTTTCTGTCATATGGACATATTTCCCTCATGATACTTAAATATCAACTACAAGTTTCCAAATATCCTCTTCTAAATTGGTAATTTTCCTTAAGAAATTAAATTTCTTCTTCCAATTAGCATTAGTTCAATTTTTTTCAACTACTCTTCTATTGTGTAATTTGATTTAACTGTGAACCTATTTTTAATGGTGAAATTTCTCCACCTATGTATAATATATCCACCTATACATGCATGTTTCATACTAATGTCAGCATACTCTCCCTGTCAGTAGGATGGGAAATATCAAGTATTTTATATCTAAGATATCACCCCCAAAGGACCTATAGAAATCTTTCGAAAATACAAGTGTCCAAGTCTACTCGTCTACTTGGACTTACTAATAACATCTTTGCCTATACTTGTTGCTTCTTCAAGTTACATTTATGTCGCACCAAACACATTTAAGGATATTCTTTGAACATATTTTTCATTTATTCTTTCCTCTTATAGGAAATGGCGTCATGTGATCTATGATCTCATCCTTTAGTATCTTTGGGAACTCAACAATATTTGACTTACTTTCATACCGGTTGATGATGATATATGAGTTGTACTTGCGGCATTGATACCTATAGGTAGGCTCAAATATTCACTATGATTTCCCTTACATTCATCTCTTCCTTTAGTTCCTAATTCTATTTCATCACATTCTTTATTAGGTAGAAACTCAAATATTAGAATAATGGTTTCTTCCTTAGAGCATATAGCCAATCAACAACTCAAACCAATTCCTTAAGAACTCAAGGCGAGTTCATGATGTTCATTTTCTAGCTCAACATATTTCCTTCTCCAAACCCTAGTGCAACTTCCTCCTTGCTTGGTAGAAACCATTTCTTCCTTGGTTTTCTCAAATAACCTCTTCATGTTGCATTCTCGCGCAATGTGTCTAAGATTGTGGCATTTAAAGAATTATCTATTGTAATTGAATAAAGGAGAACCTAACGTATGCTTTCTGCTATTGAATCCATTTGGATTTTTTTTGCTTAAAAACTTGCTTCTAGAGGTCTGATAATGACCTTTATAATCATTTTCGTTAGATAATTTTCAATCCCTAGCCTTATGCCCAAAGTTCGTACATGAAAAGAAATAACCAAGAAATGTACTTTGATACCTAGATGAGGAGGGTTCCCTTGATGAATTTGATCCTCTAAAGATATTTTTCCTTGGAGGAAGATTAGCATAGCTCGATAAAGTAGCAACACTTCCAACATTATTTTGGATTTCATTATGATTTGGCTCTTAATGAATACTAAATTTTCTTTTGGAATTTTCTTCAAATTTATCCTTTGGATACTTGGAGCTTGTGATTGATATTTATGAAGGAACAGAATGCAATACAAAAAAAAACAAGAACACAGAGATATAATGAAAATATAAATTCAATTAATAATAACAAAGTACTTAAAAATGTTTATATGTAGAATGGAAATAAACTAGCTTAGTCGATAGTAGCTTATCTCTGAGAAGATATGTGGAGGCTACATGCCTTCTGAACTCTGTTAAAATGAGGCTCAAAGGCCCATTCATTATTGAGAAATAATGGAAAACCCTAAACATCCAAAAACCTATCTCTAGGAGATGAAGTGCCAAAAGTTTGTGGGCCCCATTGGGGTAAATTGGTACATCAACTTTCTAGGGCCGTAACTTTGACATACGATCTCCGTTTGATGTGTACAATACTTCATTAGAAATATCTATATGAGGAATAAAAATTTCAAGTGAAAACCTTTGTTGAAAAATATATCTCTTCCAAATTTAAAAAAATAAAACATCGTTTAGGGTCTCAAAATGACTCCGAAAGTTCAGGACCTGAAAAACTTCCAAAAATAGTAAATTTTGCTACAATTAAGGAAAATCAAAGAAACAACGGTGGGGGTCCAAGTGGAATAGGTGGATGGCCACCAATATCCACATGGATCAGTCCTCCCACCTTAGGAAGCAATGGTCCCTATTGTATTGAGTGCTTCCATGAGATGGGGAAATTTCAGTTGAAGTTGGTCCTTGGTGAGCCACTTTCCTTGGTGTAGGAGTTGGCCAACTTTGACAACCCGATACAGTTGTATCTTCTTTTAGAAATTTTTATTGATCTACGTGTATATGATCTGATCATTTTTTTCATGTTAACTATAGTCTAGGTTTAGCTCCATTGGCATGAGCTATTCTGTACTGTGTGATGTGTCGAGTAATTGTGGAAAGTATGTTCGTCGTCCAAATTGAACACTAGGTGTAGGCCAAGGAATGGGGGAATAATAAGATAAAAAATTTTGTCTCCCACAACCTTGGTGATGGTGTAAGGCCCATATTGGAGTGGTAAGAAACTTTTGTGACACTTTATGTTGATCATGCCGCTACTTGTACTTAGCATTGGAATTATCCAAGATGTCATGCACTTGTTGGATGATTTTTTGGATGCATTCAATAAATAGAGTTGTTTTATCAACCTCCGACTATACATGTGTGGATTATGTCTGTGTAGTTTCATGAGGCATGAAAACATCAAACCGACACATTGGTTGAAAAGCCATACCCACTTGAAAAGGACTGCAATCAGTTGAGTAATGGAGAGCTCTATTATAAATGTGCTATACATAAGGAATTCTCTCATCCCAATTTCGTGTATGCTTGGTATTATACATGCATATTATGTGCACTATCATCCCGTTGCCAACCTCTGTTTGGTCATTAGTTTGGGGATGGAATGCAATCAACTTGGTGAGCCTAGCATCCAATAATGTCCATAGTTTCAACCAGAATGTACTCAAGAATGTGCTATCCCATCTTATATAATGGTCTACAAGATTCCAAAATGTACACATACTTGTTCAAAGAAGAGTTTGGTAGTGTCCTCTGCTATGATACTCTTCTTGCAAGCCATCAACATGTTTATCTTAGAAAATATGTCCACGGTGACAAATACATAGTCATTACCATGCTTGGTGGAAGGAAGGCCCAACAAATAGTCCATGGAGATGGATTACCAGGGCTACCTGGGAGTAGGCAGAGGAATTTACAGGCCATGCTTCTTGATGGTTAACTTGGAAATGACACAAGAAGTTCAAGATCTGACATATTTTCCAACGTCCTATCAAAGTTTTGGCCAATAAAAACACTTCTATAATACGACCATAATTTTATCTACACCAAAGTGTCTTGCGACCTATAGGTTTTAGCCATGTATATATATTACCCGAAAAATGGATTATTAATACATAAAATAAACAATGGCGAGAGCATAAAACACAAAATAAATATACACAGAGATTTTCCCATGGATCCCAAAACTGAGACTACCAGATTGATTTTTCATTATATTCATTTTAATGTTACAACACACACAGATATATATATACATGTCAAATCATTCACAAATCTCAATCCATTAACCTAGTATTAGAACATAACTGTAGTTCCCTTGACTGAATCTACAAAATACCATGGGAAGAAAACCATCATGCACAAAACTGATCTGGATCTTGGGGGGAAGGTCCCCAAGATATGAAAAAATGAAATGCTAGACGAAAATAGTTAAGAAAACATAGTAAAAAAAACACAAAGAAACTTTTTTTTATTAAAACAAAGAATAACTGTAGAGGCTACATTGTGGTGGACAATCTGTCCTTTTAAAAAATGTGACTCATTACTTATAGTCTTTCTTAGTTACAATACCACGGATAAATTCCATGGGTGGGTAAATATCATGGGTGAATGATTACCATGGGTAGATGCAACTTACAATACCATGTGTTGGAGCAGGGTCCCCTGAGGCACAAGTTTCAAAACCTCCATTTTGGGTAATATTGTAGTTTTGCGATGTGCAAAGGGAGTCAAAGGGCTTTGGGGTGGTCAAAGTCCCCTATTTTTGTGTAAATGAACTTAAATGTAAACTGTGGGCCTCAAACCAAGGTTTGAGACCATAGTATCTACACGCTAGGCACATATAAATAGATAGAAGATTTCTAAGCTAAGTAGTGGAGGATTGTGAAATATAGTTTATGCTTTTTCTTGCAAATAGTGTGCAAGAGTATCATCGAGTTATGGGTGAGTAAAAGGCTCTTGTTGGCTATGTGCACAGAGACCTAGTCTTGGCTGTGTGCAGAATCCACTCATTGTGTGCACGAAAGGGTTTTGTAAGAGTTTGGTAAGGGATGTTGTGTAAAGAAGATTGATGTACTCAATGATATCTATGGAGATAATATAAGGAACTATTTTGGCGAACCTATTATGTTATGCATCCGTGTTGTTATTGTTATACTTGGTTGAGGCCACATTGTTCTAGCTTCTTATTATCGATTGTGAAATATATTTGGATAACTTATGATTAAATTCTGATAAATAATAGATTTGTTTAAGTCTTTGATGTGATGTGACTCGGGTCGGATTCTGTTCTCTCTGACAGCACCAAAGTGATAGTGATTATGTGGTATTCTGTTAATGTTTGTGCAGTCTCTGTGTGCGCATTTTTATAAGTTCACTTCGGGTTTTTACCGAGGACCACTCATTAATTTCTCCCTCAGGGTGCAGAAACCTGGTTCCAGCACCCCCCATACTGCTTTGGGTGAGGCTTTGGTCTGCGCAAGAAGATCACTACTGAAAGGGCTAGTAGTTGGAGGGATTGTTGGTTTATCCCTAAAATTTCAACCTAGGCCAAGACCCCTCAAGCCAAGATATGGTTTCGTTTCTGAGACTGGGATCATCATTTTGAGGGAGATTTGATGTTGTGGCAGCCCTCGTGAAACGAATTACAAGATTGGTTGGATAGAAAAATCTTGGAATTTTTTCTTCAAGAGAATAAGAGAAATAAGCTATTTGCTAAATAGTGGTTGGGAAAATATATTTATATAGAAGCGCATGAAATTTTCTTTATTTCCTTCACATACGAGCTTTAGGAGTTGTTTTCAAGCTTAGTGGAATTCCATCGTTGTATAAGAGATAGCCCAGTCACTGAGTGGACCTATGAATTGATCCAAAAAGTAGAGAAATTTGATAATAATATCACTCACATGGTATATCATTGGATTGACTGAATCTTGGGTGGCTTTGTGACTCAATTTTCCATTGATCAGTTTGTGTCCTACTCTAAAGCAGAGAGAATATTTTTCAAAGGCCCTAGAGATAAGTTCTCTTGCTCATTGAAATTGTCGCGGAAGATGTTATTGTGTGAAAAGGGTTGTATGTACGAACACGCTACTTGAATGCGTCATAAGGGTTCAACTATGCGTAGTGGAAAAATTTACTGCGAAGTGTCTGAAGAAGTTCCTTATAGCCTTCTAAAGCTTAGATCTGTTAGTAAGCCTAAACCAGAAATCGCTAGTTCAAGTGATTCTGACGAAGAAATATTTTTCCATTAGAGACCTTTATGTCTATTTCCTACCCCATCCACTCCACTTATGTCATCACACCAGAGGCCACCTACTCCACTGTGCGTTCCATCTCCTTGTCCTCTCCCGAAAGTAGAAATGGCCACGCCAATGAAGCTGCCTAATTTCAAGGGTATCGGGAATGAGGACACCAAAAAATTATGGTTTGTGACTGAGGCTGTGTGGCATGCATAGTAGGTTCACAGTAATGATATCAAGAAAGCGCATCTCACTATTTCCTTCCAAGATAGAGCATTGGATTGGTATATGAGGTACGTTCATGATAACTTTGATGCTACCTTTCAATAGATAAAGACAACCCTAAAAGATTAGTTCAAAAAGCCTAAATCATACTCATAGTTGGTAATTGAGATGAAAGATATCCACCAGGAGGTTAATGAGTCTGTATGGGAAGAAGACCAATGGTTGAAGCGTGTCATCAGGGATGGAGGGTTCATCATTGACGATGCTCTGAATAAATAATGGTTCATTGCTCTGTTGCTCCCCCATCTATGTCATCCATTAGGACAACATAATATTTCCACATTAGTTGAGGCTGTAGAGGTCGCAATGAAATTAGAAGCTATGCCAACACCTGTTGTGCTTGCAACCCAACAAATACAGAATCAAATGGAAGTCATGCACTTGGAAATTCAAAGCCTACGCAACGATAAGGGAAAGGAAGCGTGCACATAGATCTGGTGTATAAAATGAAAAGCTTCCGGGAACCATAAGGATCATTAATGTACTGTTTTCACTAATTATTTGAATGCTGGAGGTCCCAGCCCCTTGAATAGCCATGTCTGGTGTACAATTTCTCAGGTTCCTAGATTGCATGACATAGATTCCTGTCCAAGGATTGGGAAGTATCATCCTAACCAAAAGCGGTTGTTTTGCAAGTTCTATTCATCATAAGGGCATGATGAGCAACAATATCACACCTCTGAGATGATGATGGATGAATCTTAAGTGTATAGGGTGAAAGCTGATTTATTCTCACCAGCATCCCCTTCTGGGCACGGAGGATCTCTGAGCTAAGGAAGAGGTCGAGGAGGTGAATCAAGTGGTCGAGGAAGGGGACAATTCATTTGTTATAATTGTAGAGATGTTGGTCATTATGCGCACGATTGTACGAATCCTACGTGCCAGTCTTGCAAGTATTTTAGGAAACTTGATCATGTGCTTGAAGATTACCCTATCTTAATTACTAAGATGTAGGAAATAAAGAGGTAGACCCCAACACAAAATCTATAGATGGTGCACACTGAAGCCTGTGGGGAGGTTCCAAGTGTGAATGTAGTAACAAGGAGTATCATAGCTACCAATGCGTATAAGGGAAAGAAATCAACTACATGTGTCTGGATCCATAAGGTGCAAGAGCATAAAACATGAGTTGATATTCAACACGCAAAAGAAAGCTTTATTAAGGCAAGGAAATAATTCACCTAGGGTGGTGTATCAACATCAAGTATACCGTTGCAAGGCACTGGAGGAGATGAAGAGATTAAACCCTTCCTATAGGCATGTATGAAATTACTGTGCAATACGAAGGCGGTGGAAAATATATAGGCTTTGATAGATAATTGCGTAGAGAAGGGACCACCAATGGTAGAACAACGCGTCGTCCATAAAATCTACAAAAACAAGAAAAGAACGAGTAGAGAGATGTGCTTGAATGAGCATATAGGAGATTATGAGATGGACTAGGTAATTCTTGATCTGGGGTCAGATGCTAAGGTTTTACCAAAACAGACATGGCAGTGCATGGGCGAACCCAAGCTGGAATGGTTCGCGATCCAACTGCGCATGGCCAATCAGTAGAGGCTCATTCCTCTTCGGCTGTTGCCTTAAGTCGTAGTTAGTATTGAGGGAATTAATGTGAAATCTGACTTTGAAGTGATATATATCGTGGATGATAAGGATCCCTATCCTACACTGCTGGGATTGGATTGGGCTATAAACATGGATGGTGTCATAGACTTGAAGAAAATAAGGATGGAGTTTGAGAATAATGGAGTTCAAGTTATCATCCCTCTAGACCCTATCGAAGGACACAAATATATGGAGCCTGTGCATGCTGAGGATGAAATTTCCAAAATCTACAACCTAAGATTGCGCAAAGAGGATTGGCTTAACCCAACAGCAGATGGAAGTCTTAAGTGGGAGAAGGAAAACTCTTGTTTTTCAGATTCTGATGAGGAGTTCGCGAATTGGCAAAACCGATTGCATGCAGTGTATGTGTTGCACTGTAATCGTGTGACTAGATACCTACACTGTATAACATCTGAGGAATGTAATATACTTCACTATGATGGTTCGTCTAATGTAAATAGATTTATCATGACAGTGGAGGCGATCGTGCCCGAAGAAAAGAGATTTCATGCTTTGAATCTGGGATTGCACACTACTCTCGCCCATTGGTGGGAGACCCATAAGAGCAACCTGTGCACATGGGATGAATGCAACAGAATGATGCGGTTGTGCTTTGAGAAGCCCAATGCCCGAACAACAAAGGTTTTATGGCTGGGGTGATCCGCATAAACACTTGGCTACATTGATGGATGCCTAGGATAAGAAGCCCAAGTCTGAATGGGTTCACATTTTTATTCATACGTTGTGACTGATCCTTACTACTTGGTATTTGGAGATGAAGTTGCGTCGAGAAACTCTCAATTAAGTTACAATGATAGAAATCTTTATGTTAATTCTTAACCTGTCCAGTGGATCAGAGGGACTGGATGAAGCCTTGCACGATATTGTGGCAGTTGTCTTTTATGACTCCCGACCACGGGTGGAATGTGTTGTGCCAGCATGGGATGTGCAGATGCGGGACATTGTAAACTGCCAGAATATGACCATTGAAGAACATGAAGATAACCCTAGGAATATCTTGACCCTCGAATTTGAGGGCCAGTGTGCAGTGGTCGGTCCCTCCTTCACTGCACCCGATGTAATAAAGCCATTAAAGATTAGACAGGGGAATATTGGCTCTAAAGAACTGTTATCACCCTAGTAATTCTCAGGTTGTGGGATGAGGATTTATAGTTGAAGAAAACCAGGGGTAACCAAGAACCTACTTTTGAAATTCAGGATCTAGCCTTCCTAAATTCCAGAGAGGGATCTCTCCTTATGATTTAACTTTGTTTTTGATATAAGATTTTAGGCTAGTTATAATTGGACAATTGATTTGTTTTGAATGTTTGGTGGGAATAAAAGGTACTTCAAGGTAAACCACAGAGGGATCTACCAGACCATTGGGCTATGGAGTCAATTTCTTAGCAAGCAGAGCTAGGAAATAAGGTCAAAAGAGAAAATGTACTAAGGGCAGGGTAGATTACCTTTAAAGGGTTTGAAAATAGGTTTTTTGATGAAATGGTAAAATCTGAACAAAAGGGCAATGAAGGATGCTTAAGTTACATAAAAGAAGATGAAAGAAAGGGATCAAAAGGGACTAAGAAAAATTAAGGATTCTTAATCTGGATATCAGCAGAAAACATATCAATGAATAACTAGTAAAAAACAGGGAGCTTTTAACACTAATCTTGTTTAAGCTTTCCTAGTCAATCATTAAAGACAAAAAACATGTAAATGTATGTATGGAACTTAGAAAGATAAACAGTGAAAAAAGGAAAATACTTGACTTATCTGATCAACACAAGAATCCTGAGTTATGATGTCTGTTTGACTTAGTTCCAGTCTACTGCTTTACAAATCGACTCACACAAATTCCCAATGTATTCAGAAAAAATGTCTATAGTATTCTTGACAAATTTTATTCCACCCTTAATACTTCAAAAAGAGAAGTATTTATACAAATCGATTGTTTACAAAATATCTAAGAGATATGAGAATATCTCTAGGAAAAAATAAAGATTATTACATAGAAAGAGGGACAGCTGCAAAACAAACTGGCAAGCTATCCTCTTATCAATAAAAAATAGGACTAATTATCTTAACTTATTGCTTTGTTGTAGCTGCTGGAAATGCTTGCTAGCACTTGGAAAAATATCTTTGGAAGATAACTTGTAATACACTCTTCATCCTGTACTTTATACTCAAATACTCTTTACGTTGTTTTCTTACTACTTGATTGCTATAAAACGAGGAATAACCCGCAGTAAAAATTGTTTTGACGGATACTCTTTGACTCTGATCATTTACCAGATACACTTTCAATTTGATTTTTACCTTTATGTAACAATAATGTTCTGATTTTCTTGTAATTTTCTGCTCTATTTTCAAACCTTTATATCAAATCAGTGAATTCCTGCCATTGTTTTGCACTGGGAATTCTCATGTTCTTCAATTTCCTGTAGCTCTCATCAGCCTCAGTGTACTTTGAAAAGTTTGGCTTGACAATGAAGATGTGTTTAATATCATTTTGTAGAAAAATAAGTTCTCAAAATACTCCAAAATAACTTTGCCAGTTGGGGAACCTTGTGGCAGAGGCTTTTTTACCTGTTCTTTGGCATATGCTCTGATATTCTTGTCATACATTGCCTGAACCATTAACTTTTCATTAAAGACATGAACGTCTGGAAGGCCTTCTTGTGTTAGTATAGTGTATTTGGCCAAAAACTTTGTGATTGACAAGTTCATGTCTTTACATCTTTCCTCCAAACTGTTCATCATATTTCTTTTGTTTAGGACTTTCTTGATTTGTAGTATGCTTTTAGTCCTATCCTGAATTTTCAGCCCTTCAAGCTCCTCTCTATTTTTGTTGTTTAAAAATGTAATAAGTTTCAAAGCTTGAGAAGGTTTGTCATCCAGTTCTTCTTTGGTTTTCTGAATTTCTACTTGGGCTGCCTTGAGTAGATCTCTCTGCTCATAAATGATTTGTATTGAAGGCCACTATAGATGTATGCCTTGAATTATGTTGTTCCAAAGATAGTTCTTGATGTATGATACCTGTTCACTGAGATTGACCTATTGTTGCAAAATCTTTACCTGCTCTTGAAGTCTGTTTGCTCTTTGTTCATGTCCCTTGGAGTAATCAATGTATTTCTATTTGATGTTTCAAGAGTTTGAATGGTGCTTTTCAAGTTGATTATCTCATTATTCTTTAGGGACATCTCTTCCATGGCCTTTACTATGTCAGTTGTTTCACTTGTTTGATGTACTTGTGATGTAGATGATGAAGTGGAAGAAATATATTTAGATGAAATTGACACTGCAGTTGCCAATACTCCTTCTAGTGCTAAATGTTATGCCAATGTGGAAGGGACAACAGCAATTACCATTGGGATGATTGTAGGAATGGAGGTTTCCTTTTCTTTTTTCAGTGATTCATTTTCCTTCATCAAAGTTTTTGTCTGGTTTTCCATTTCTTTGATCTGAGTTGTCATCTTTAAAACTAGCTGCATTAATTCATCTTTCTCTTTTTTATCCTGAAGAATTTCTTTAGCCTGTGGGTGCTCACTCTGTATAAGTTTAAGTTGCTTTCTCAAGGTAGCAATATCTTCATTCTTTTTCCTTATCAATGTCTTAACAACTTCAATATTGGAGGGATCTACTCTAGTTTCTATCACCAAATCTTCTAAGGATGTGATCCTCAAATCCTTAGCATGTAGATATGCCTTATCTAATTTCATTTGAGTTTGTAGATTAGATACAATATTTTGAAGCATGGTAGCACTCATGGTTTTTTGGACTACCTTTGAATATAGCATTTTATTTGTGCTTCTCTGGAACTCAATCTGATCTAATTCATGAATTGTATCAGTGTCCACCTCTACATATTTCTTTGTATAATCAGCAATTGACTTAGGATCATCAACTGTGGGTTTCAGAAATGACATGAGCATTTTTTCGGTGGAGTAATCAAATGTAGTAAGCAACCTATCTTTGTTTCCTAGCTTTTATTTAAGGAATTTAGAATAAACTTCATTCTTAATTTCCTCATTCCTTTCTCTAATCTTCTTAAAAAATTTCTGAGTATCTGAATCTCTTTCTTCAGCTGCTTTGGAAGAGGATGGACCTTCTGAATCAACCTGTTTTTCTATCATTAGTGTGTCATTTTCCTGTGCTACAATCTGAATTTTCTGAATTTCTTGGAGTGTTTCCTTGACAATCAATGTTGCTTCATCATCTGTTTGTTGACCATTATTGTTTGTTTTATCTTCATTTTCAGCTATCTCTATGGATTTTTCTTTCTCTGTAGTTGTCATTTTGGCTTTCTTGCTGTAAAGGATTTTAAATTTATTATCTGCAATGGCTTCTGCAGTATAGCCTTCTTCTTCTCTGGGTCTTTTATTAGACAATTATGCGTGTTTTCCAACTATAATCACCTGTGTACTATCCATCTGTTTTCCCTGCATGTTATCTGTTTTCATTCCCTGTATATCATTTGTTTGCATTCCCTGAATATCATCAATCAATGTGTTTGTAACCCATTCAATCTGATTAGCATACTTTTCAATTTGTGGCTTTGAGTCATGGAGGAATGGAGTTAACTTACACTTGACCCTGAGGTTACTTAAAACACCTTGAGGGTCATAGTTCTAGTGAAAGCTTTCTTGGAACTTAAATTCTGATAGTTTTCTGAATATCTCTTTCAAAGCATCTCTGTTATTGACTATGAAGGGCCCAATTTGATTTTTGAGCTTGAACTGTGTTTTCTTTTTGGAAGCTATGAAATTCACTGCATCTACATTCAAGATCTGTCTCAAGTACTCCAAAGAAAAAATATTGGTAGTTAGAAACTTGGGTAATTTGTAAGGAGCCAGGAGTGCACCATATCTTCTTATTTTTGTGTGATTTTTGTACAAATACCAGTCTCCTACCTTATAGTTTTCAGACAACTGTGGAACTCTTTTGATGTCTTCATTAATCCTTGGTGGCTCTGATTTTTTCAAAAAATTCATGGCAAGTTTAATAAACAAATAATTGAAGACTTTATAGCTATATTCACTGCTATCTTTTCTGAGTAGAGAAGTCCAGAATATCACTGAAAGAGGTTTACCTTCCACATCCATCTTCTACAATGCAATAGGGAAATTTTCTTCCTAAAAAAATAGGAAGAGATGTAACAGATAAGATGAATATCTGAATACTCCTTCCTCAGTTAATTTAGTTGACTAATAATGCATATTATCAGCAATGAGTTTGGAAAAGTTGAAGACTAGTTCTGGATGTTGTCTTGGAGACAAGGTAGAGAGGAAACCTAGAATGGAGGCATCTGTAAACTCATCATTAGCATAGCCTATAATGAATGAAAGCATGGAAATGATTTTTCTAGAGCCCTCAGGGAAGTCAAAAGTGTCATAAGGTGGATTTACCTTAGGAATGTTAACATGAGTAGGCATGAAGTTCTGAAGGATCATAAACTTCCTAGGGAAATACAAGTCTAAATACATCTGAGTTAAATATTCAATTGACAATGATACTTCTCTTGGATCATGGCTCAGTTGGAGCATATCATTGATGGCTTCAGCAGTTATATAACACATGAACTCTCTATATTTGTTTACCATACATCTCTGGGCAGGGATATAGTGTAATTGACATAACCTAATGAAATATTGAGCTTGATGGGTGATGGGAACCAGATATTTTGGCAAGTTTGAGTCCCAGATAGGTATATCATTTTCAACCTTTTTCACAAATTTTTCATAGCACTAGTTGTCCACTTCAAGTAAATTGAATTCTAATGAAGGATCAGAGATTTTGTAGTCCAAATCAATTAATGAACTGTTTTCTTCAGAGGTGACAGGTGGATGCAAAGGTCTAACTACTTCAGTGGAATCTGCAGTTAGGGCAGGAGTAGGTTTGTTGATTTTTGAAGGTTCAGGGTTTGGAAGCTTGCGAGAGGCAGGCTTCTGAGGTTTGGGACCTCCAGTCCTAGGAGTGACCTTATTTTTTGTCATTTTTAATAAAACTAAGCAATATTAGATTGTTTTCTTAGTTTCTTTTGGAAAATAGAAGGCTAATTAAGCTTCTTTTTAGGAAAAATTCAGAATCTGGGTGAGGTTTTTAGGATGAAAACGCAGATTTACAATGTGTAGAGGACTGGAAAAAGGATTTTAACGGCTTTTTATGTAATTCAAATAGATTTCAACTGTGAAAATTTCCTTTAGATGGTCAAAAATACTGAAAAAACTGAATTTGGAGGAGATGGCAAATTCTGGGAAAATTTTGACAGGGTTCCCCCTGTTTGTTTTCAAGGTTTGGGCACTTTCAGATTAGGCAATTTATATTTTTCACTGTGACTGATTTCAATTTTCATTTGAATTCATGAAATGTGGGTTTGAAATTCAGAGAAATACCTTTTTAAAGGTATAATGCTGGTCGAGGAGAATGTTCAGGATTGTAGTAGTCTTCAAACTGGTCGTAGTTGCTTGATAGAAGGTGTAGAGAGTCTTCGGCGGTGAATTTCAAAGGGGAAATTGGCTTCAGATGGGCAAATTGGTCGGCAGAGGCTCGACAATGGTGTCTGTGAGTAGTTTTCTATAGGGCGAAGGCGCAAATGATATGGAAACAATGAAAAACTAAGGTTAAAACCTTAGGTTTTATTGATATGCAGGACATTAATTACAGGTCAAAATCAAATGGTGGGAGTGGTTTTTGCATTGAAGGTGAAAACATTAGTGGTTATCGCATTGCTCTTGAGCGGTAAGCAGTTTTTCCCTTTTGGAACATGATTCAGTAGAATTGAGACATGTAGCATATGGTGGTTTCATGAAACAACTTTTATCACGTTATTTCTCATGAACTTTACTCGATCACTTTTGGGATGCAATATTGAATATACGCCGTTGGATTTGATTGAACGATGAGAATGGTCAAGATCTCTTGGGAAGCTGCAGGGCAAGGAAAGGTGGGACCTAGGTTTAATGTCAGCCTTTGATTCGATAGGGATGATCAATGGTTGAGTTTTAATGCGATGCGGAGTGGTGGCGCAAGGGAATGGTTTATCGCATTAGATTTGGACCATCAGATTAATGAAACGAGGATGATTGAAGGGATGGGAATGAATGCAAAGGTGCATAGTTATTTGATGAATTTTATGTATAAAAGGAGTTTATACCTAGAATGGGGCGGGTTTAATAAAGTTCAACCAAGGTTCAGACTTTGGTAAAGGGATATATACCGAGGGAAAGGGGTAAGGTTAAAGCGTTAACCTTGGGTAAAGGTAATGCGGGAATGGGAGTAACAGTATTGTTTTTCTGCGCCATTTTTAATACAAAGAATGTAAAAATGCGCTTTTTAGCAAATTTAATTATATTATATAGTTTTAGATTTAGTTAAAGTTCTAAAACTATAGGGGAGCGAGGGTATTTTATCAGGGTATTTTTATGTCAAAGGGGTAATTTAGGGATGTTATTTCAATATGTGATTAATATATTTGACATAAAAAACATATAATAATAGGGTTTTTTGGGATATTAAATAAAAATAAGTTATGTTAATAGGACTAGGATATTTGATAGGGAGTTAATAAAATAGGTTAAGTGTTAATATGAAAAGGGACAATGAATACTAAAAAATTCACAAATAAAACTAAGGAAAGTGAAAATTAGAGTAAAGCTTCATTTTCATAACTCATTCACTTTTACTTAGTATATCATGTTTTTTGAGGGTTTTATGCTTTGTAAAATAGAGGAAGTTAATCAAATAGACTTTTATGTAAACTTTAAGTAAGAAAAGAGTTCTCACTTATGAAGTTAAATGGTGATGAGTGCATGAAGGGGTAAATGATGAAAATTTCTGGGATTAATATAGAAACTTAACATTTTCAACTAATCAGTCTTTGAGCCTTGGGTCCGGTCCCAAAAGAAGTCAAGGAAATTCCTTGAGCCTCTTTGACTGATAGTCTAGAATATTAAATTTCTATGGGGAGGGGAAATTAGTTATTTATAGCCTGGTGAAAGATATTTACAATGATGTTTCCCAACTTCTTCTACCTACCGAGTCATATCTTCTAACATTTTTTCTTTTTATTTTAATCAGGTGCATTTGAACTAGCAACCTTACAACCTTTTATTCTTTTTTGAAAGCGGTAAACTATCTAATTCTACACTTATTTCATCCCAAAATCCAGATTAAATTGTTGGATTCTTTTATTCTCTACCTAACTATTGAATTGTCATGATTAAGTTGTATGACAATTCTTTATTCACTCTCTACAACATTTGAAATTGAAAGATGACAAGTCAAGATTAAATTGTTCAACTCATCACAGATTATGGCATTTATTGACACTCTGCCATAATCAACTGCAAAAAGTAAAAGTAGTGGCATTTAGACTTGCACACTTTCATGTTTATTCATCTTTTTTCTTTTGGGGTATATTATTTTTTCTAAGTCCTTTGATATTTTTTTTAGGACTTTTTACCCTCTTTTTTATTTTTGATTTTTGATTTTTATTTTTTACAAAATATGGGAAAGTAACTTACAGAAAGCAAAGTATGTACATATTTACAAGACTACCATCAGTCAAGTCAAAATTATGAATCCCATATTTATAGGTTACTAACAAGAACAACCTAAACTGGCGAATATTGGAGACTAATGGGATAATGATACTGTAGGTAAAGTTGTCCAGTTGCTGAAAAAATGCTAAGATTTGTTCCCTATGAAGTTTTCTAAACTGAAGGGAATCATCGACGAACTTGGGGTTATGAATATCACCTTGAAGTTGGATGCGCGACCGGTCAAACAATTCCCATACAGGTTGAATCCCCGACATAAGAAGAAGGTGAAAGAAGAATTGGACAAAATGGTTGTGGCAGGTCTCATTGAGCTAGTAGAAGAATCTAAATGGTTCAGCCCTAGGGCAGTGTAAGACAAGAATACTAAGGGAGAAATCCGGATGTATGTTGATCTGCACAAAATAAATGATGCTTGTGTACATGATCCATTCCCTACCCCATTCTCTGATGAAATTTTGGATAATGTTGGTGGCCAAGAGGCTTATTCCTTTCTTGATGGGTTTTTTGGACATCATCAAATCCATATTGCACTGGAATAGCGTAGTAAAACTAAGTTTGATACCGTAATGGGGGTTATTCCAATATACACTAATTCCATTTGGATTGAAGAATGCTCCTGCTATTTTCTCACACGTGGTTGTAGCTGCCTTCAAATAATTTATCCACAAGTTTTTAGAAGTATATTTTGATGACTGGACTATATTTGTACTCTTGAAGAACCATGTATCAAACTTGCGCCTCATGTTTGACACCTGTAGAAAATACCAGATATCCATGAACTTGAAAAAGTGTATCTTCTGTGTACCATTTGGGATATTGTTGGGACATATTGTGTGTCAAAAAGGGTTGATGGTTATCCCTGCCAAGATCGCAGTAATAGTTAATCTGGAGGTGCCCGCGAACGTGAAGCAACTGTGCTCGATCTTGGGGCACACTGGGTATTACTGGAAATTTATTCAGGGATATGCAATGATCACTGGGCCTATGGAAAATATACTAAAAAATGATGTGAAATTATACTAGGATGACAAGTGTCAGAAGGGCTTTGAGTTTCTATCAAAAAATATGGTTACTGCACCCATCCTAGTCTTCCCAGTCTAGTCGAAGAAATTCCATGTACATGTAGATGCATCATGCATTGCGCTCGGAGCCATGTTAGTGCAGCCAGGCGTAGGAGAAATAGATCACCCCCTCACCTATGCCAATCGAAAGAAATAGATCACCCCCTCACCTATGCCAGTCGAAAACTCTCCAGCACAAAACAAAACTATTCAACCATGGAACATGAAGGGCTAGCTATGGTTTATGCGTTGTAGAACTACCTCCACTACTTGTTAGGAGGCCACTTCAAGATGTTCACTAACCATTTTTCTTTGAAATACCTGGTAAACAAGCCTATGTTGGGGGGGCGGATCTGTTGATGGTTGTTATTGTTTTAGGAGTATGATTTTGAGTTTGTGGTAAAGCCCAAACCCCTAAATGTCGGGCCAGATCACCTGTCGTGCATTGAAATTAGTGAATAACTGACCAACCTGGAAGATGGCTTGCCTGACGCGCAACCGTTTGAAATAAAGGTGGTTGATGAGAATTTCCCGAATATCATTCAATTCTTGACTACTGGATGTGCACTTGAGGAATATACGGTCCAGAAGAAGAAAGAACTTGTATCATGCACAACTGACTTCACCATCATCGCCAGGAAATTGTACAAACTGGGTGCAGATGAAGTGTTTCACAGGTATGTCCTTGAGTATGAGAGACACGCAATTCTCACTACGCTGGTAAGGAGACAACACAAAAGATTTTGTGATTTGGCTTCTAGCGGCCCACTCTGCGTAGTGACGCTGCTGCACATTGCTACACATGTGATGTTTTCCAAAGGACAAGAAATCCCTCGCATCGAGATGAAATTCCCCTACACCCCCAAATGGCCCTGTAGGCTTTTGAAAATTGGGCTATTGTTTTTTCGGCCCTATCAATCCCCTGGAAAGCACATTGGCATGCACTAAATCATCACAACAATAGATTATGTCACCAGATGGGCTGAAGCCAAACCTATAAGGGACTGCACTGCCGATACCACTGCACAATTCATATTTGAAAACATTGTGACATGGTTTGGTTGCCCCAAGATTCTAATTAGCGACCAGGGCACACATTTTTTCAATGAAACCATCGACACACTCACAGAGGAGTTCAATATGCGCCATCGGAAGAGTTACACATACCACCCATAGTAAAATGGTGTGGTTGAAGCATTCAACAAAATATTAGAGGCAATGCTCACTAAGGTATGTAATGCTAACATAAATGATTGGGATGAACAGGTACTTGCAGTTCTTTGGGCGTACAAGACGACCTGCAAGAACTTGATGGGACAGACACCTTTCAAACTAGTGTATGGGCAATAGCCTGTGTTTCCAATGGAATTCATCATCCCCAATATGTGTATTGCAACATTTACAAATATGGAGGAAAAATATGCTCTGGTAGAACGGTTGGCACAACTGGTTGCTCTGGAAGAAGATCGGTTTATTGCAAATTATCACCACCAAGTCTAGAATGTACAAAAAATCATGATATGATCGACACATTAGACAAAAGGTATTCCAGGTTGAGAATTTGGTCTTATTATCTGATAGTAAGTTCGCGCGCCACCCCGGGAAATTGCGAATGCACTGGCTTGGCCCTTATGTTGTGAAGGAAATCACTAATGCCGGTGTTATGCGTATGGCCACCTTGAATGGTCAATTCCTCCTCAGATATGTTAATGAAGTCTCCTGAAGTCATACATGAACAACCATGTGCCCACACCCTAGTGACTCAGGACGAGTCACATGTTTGTGTTGGAAACCTTTTGGAGTGGGGTCCCCTAAGGCACAAGTTTCAAAGCTCCATTTTGGGTAATATTGTATGTGTGTGCTATGCAAAGGGAGTCAAAGGGCTTTAGGGTGGTCAAAGTCCCCTATTTTTGTGTAAATGAACTTAAATGTAAACTGTGGGCCTCAAACCATGGTTTGAGACCATAGTATATGTGCACTAGGCACATATAAATAGATAGAAGATGTCTAAGCTAAGTAGTGGAGGATTGTGAAAGATAGTTTATGCTTTTGCTCGCAAATAGTATGTAAGAGTCACGTCGGGTTAGGGTTGGGTAAAAGGCTCTTGATGGCTGTGTGCAGGGAGACCTAGTCCTGGTTGTGTGCAGACTTTGTTGGCTATGTGCACAGAAGGGTTTTGTAAGTATTTGGTAAGGGCTGTTGTGTAAAGAAGATTGATGTACTGAATGATATATCAGGAGATAATATAAGGAATTTTTTTGGCGAACCTCTTGTGTTATGCATCTGTGATGTTATTTTTATACTTGGTTGAGACCGCACTATTCTAGCTGCTTATTATCTATTGTGAAATATCTCTGGATAATTTATGATTAAATGTACATAAATAATAGATTTGTTTAAGTCTTTGATGTGCTATGACTTGGGTCGGCTTCTGTTCTGTTTGACCAGGCCAAAATCATAGCGATTATGTGGTATTCTATTAATGTTTGCGCAGTCTTTGTGTGCACATATTTATGAGTTTGCTTCAGATTTCTATCGAGGACCACTAATTAATATCTTCTTCAGGGTGTGAAACCCTGGTTCTAACACCCCCCCATACTACTTTGGGTGAGACTTTGGTCTGCGCAAGAAGATCATTGTCAAAAGGGCCGTTAGTTGGAGGGATTTTTGTTTTATCCATAAAATCTAAACCTGGGTCAGGACCCCTCAAGCCAACACCATGGGTGGATGCCACTTGCAATACCATGGGTAGATTCCATGGGTGGATTAATACCATGGGTAGATGCCACTTTCCATTTGGATAATTCCTCCCTCCTTAAGAAGTAATGTTCCCCATTGCATGAAGTTACCTCCTCAAAATCATGATTTAAATATGAAGAGTCATTGAAGAGAAGGTTTTTGTGTGGTTAACCCATAACCGTGATGAATGAAAATCTGAGGATAGAGATACCCTGTAATGATTGTGACCAATTGTGATATTGATAGTGTGTGGCCTAGAAAATGGACTTCAATGAAGTGTGGGTTTATGGATGACCCATAACCATGAAAAATGAAGATCCAAGGATAGAGATACCCTGTAATTCTTGTGACCAACTGGGAGAGTAACAATGTGCGGTCTAGAAAATGGACTTCGATGACAAGGATTTTGTGTGGTTGACCCACAACTGTGATGTTGTATTGATGAAGTAGCAGCTGCCTACATAGCCTGGGGTGGGAGGTCATGTCTCCATAGAAATCAAGCTAAATGCTGCTATGCTCAAATTGGTGAATGTGAAGTAGGTTCCTACTAAAGCAGGGTGGGAGGGCATGCCTCCAAGGGAACCCGCAACGAATGTTGCTCCAGATATAAAAAATAATTTAAAGGGGGCATAAATTGGTCAATATAACTCATAATATTTATTATAAAATATTTTTGGAAATATAATGGCCATTATGCATCTTCCCATGTCATTTAAATCCCTATCTCGACACTATGGAAACTCAAATTCACGTTGCAACTGTCATGTCGTAACAAAAGTGCTGAAAAAGTAATTGATTTTAAATCAACGATATCTCCCTCATTTGAACTCTGATTCGACTATTTTTTTTTTTACATTGGGTTATTTTTCAAGAGGAGCTCAGATATGCAATCAGTTTTATGAAATGTTGCATAAAAATGTAAAAAACGATAAGAGAACAACCGTCCACAAACTGTTGTAAAAAAATTCTGCAACATATCTCATTTTAAATCAACGCTATCTCCCTCATCTGGACTCCGATTTAGACAATTTTTTTTTTGAATTTGGGTATTTTTTCACAAGGAATCTAGATTTGTTGTTTTTTTTTTTGTAAATTTTGGACCAAAAGTTTCATATCTAATATGCAAAATCGCCGCCCAAAAAATTTCCTGCAAAAAAAATGAAAAAACAAATCTTTCCACTTTTCCCAAGAAAGTGCTCTGTGGAGGTCTTAGCACGTGCATGAAGTTTTTTGAAGATTTTTGAAAAAAATTGAAACTAAAATATGTGTCAAAACCTCATTTCCATGGAGCCAGAATCTGAATATGATACCACTGATCCAGATCTTGGGGGAAATTCCCCCAACTGATCTGGATCTTAGGGGAAGGCCCCCAAGATCTGAAGAATTGAAATGGCAAAAGAAAATAGTTGATAAAACATAGTAAAAAAAACCACAAAGAATTTTTTTTTATTAAAACATAGAATAACTTTAAAGGATACATTGTGGTGGACAATCTGTGCTTTTACGAAATGTGACTTGTTACTTATAATATTTCTTAGTTACAATACCACAAGTAAATTACATGGGTGGGTAAATACCATGGGTGAATGTATACCATGGGTAGATGCAACTTACAATACCATGGTTGGATACTACTTACAATAACATGGGTAGATTCCATGGGTGAATGAGTACCATGGGTAGATGCCACTTTCCATTCGGATAGAAAACCATGTGAAAAACCCATGCACAAAACCATAGGTAGGTCCGACCACCTAATATAGGCACCTAATATCACCCCCCTATAAATGTAATATTCCAAAAGGGAGAATGCAGTAATAAACAAACACAATATTTGAAACTGCAGCAAAGTAAACATTTAATCTAAATACACCATTAAAATGTATAGAATTTTATTAATAGGAGGTGGAATGCAAGTACAAAAATGAACAAAATATGATACACTCAAGCCAAATAACAAGGCTAGAATGACCCTAAGGTCCTCCCACAATAGGGGCTATGTAACTGCTGGATTGCTGGAAGGAAAAATCTGTTGTCCCCGCTAGAAATGTTGGGGCAAAAACTACTATAAAATGTAGCAATATAGATCTGGTAGTTCCGGAGCTCCAATGATGTTGAAACTTTAGATCTAGGCTCTATGATGGATACCCAAGATAACCTATAAAGGGTTTTCCATATCTATGGATCTGGGAAAATCACTCTCTTAGGGCTTCACTATACAACTGCTGGGTATGCATATCTACTACATAATCTTATGAAGGATGGATGTAATGTGATGTATCATATCTATGAAAGAAGGGTTGATCCCTTCACTATATCCTTGGGCTAAAAGCTTGAGATATAGCTCCTCCAATCTCCTCCACTGAATGTGGTTGCTGATTACTCAACAGATTCATGGAGGTAAAATACAATGGACTGAATGCCATATATAGATATGTTTCTCCTGGAAAAATGTGCATGAAGCACAAGTGAAAGGATGAATCCTCCACTGGTTTCCTAGCTGGAATGCTAGAAATAATCTCCTGAAGATGGCAATAATGCCTGATGAGGAATGTAGCTCAATAGAAACCTTCCCAGAGTAGGAACTCTAAGTACCCCATGCGTAAGGGTGGGATTTCCTCTTGGAAACACCTTGTGCTAAACAACACCGTAGACTTAGCTAAAAAACATAAGCGTGCATAGAAATTTCAACCGACAAATCTAGATCTAAACAAATTAGAAATAATAATCTAAATCTAGCCTTCTATTGTTCCTTCACCTTCATTATATAGATTGTGAGACTTCCATAGCCTAGGCCCACCTCATAACTGCACTACCTATGTGGCCACTAGCCTCCATGAAGACTGCGCTATCTCTCCATGATATCCATCATGTTCTGCATTTAGTTCCCACTCTCTCCATCATGTGTGAATTAGATTCACCACTTCCTCCACTATCTCATCATAAGTGCTTTATGATCTTACTTTGAATGCACTATGATCTTAGTTTACCTCCTCCAAGATCCTCATGATTCTGCATTAATTTCCATGATCTCCACTCCTTTATACATTTAAGAAGCTTCTCCACTACTCCATAATGTAGTTCTAGATCTAAAATATCCATCAATGGGGTTTATGGGTCCCTTCACCCTCTTATTTACTTAATTATTTATGAAAATTAAGAACTCTAATATTCCAATTATCTTGTGGAGAATTGGGAATATTACAATCCTCCCTACCAAAATGTTGCTTGTCCTCAAGCAACTACAAAAGAGGATGCTACAGCAAACATCCTCCCTCCAAATGGCATCCTCATATGGAAGGCCTCCCCATCTGTCATAATGTGTCATGCATGTCCAGTTCCAAAGATTCCTCTCTAGAATGTCTAGAATGGCCTCCAACTGAAAAGTTAGATACCCATCCTCATCAATGAATCTCCAAGTGGCAACCATATGATGTCCAAAGATCTCCTCTATACATGAGATACATGAAATGAAGTGGTTCCTTCCCAAAGTGGAAAGTCCCAACTCATGAACTATCTCTCCAACCCATGATACATAGAGTATATTGCATCCATCAATGCTCTCATCATTAGCCCTGTTGGCCATGTAGGATCCAAACATAACATCAACATAGTGAAAAACAAGAAGTAGAGACATATGGAGAAACATGAACAATGTCAAACCATATTCTCCTAATAACAAACGATGCAGCAAAGCCTTCTACTGCCATGCTAGATCATCATGAAAACAAGTAAGAGAGCCATACTCTCTTAGTAGAATCCACCGCAACAATTCTTCTTGTTTCCATGCCAAACCAACATCAATATAAATATGAGAGCCATACTCTCTCAAAAGAAGCCACTGCAACAATTCCTCTTGCAGCCACACCACATCATCATTGTACAAAATGTAGTGGTCATATTATCTCAAGAGAAGCCACTGTAGTAACACATCTTGCTACCCCATAACATCATCATCAAACCAAGTATAGTGACCATAATCTCCCAATAGAAGCCAACAATGTAAGGCCTCCTCTTTCCATCCTCTATCATCATCATGTAATGTATGGGAAGAAATCAACCCATAATCTCCTAAGAGTAACCAAAGAAAGAAGGACTCTTCCTGCTTCCTTACATCATCATGATGCAAGTCATGGAGCAAAAACATACTAATGGACACGTGTAGTGTATCATTAGAACAATATAAATAAGCTCCCCTATTCCACATCATGTGAGAGTTATGCAATGTCCCAAAACCAAGTACATACATGAACATGAGATACATTCCAAATAGAAATACATGAAAATACATGAGACATATCCCAAACAGAAGAAAATACATTGGCATAAGGTATATCATGAGATGTCCATGTTGGACATTGGGTTCAACGCTCCCCGTGTGTTTCGCGACATGGACTAACCACCTCTCGTGGATCCTAACACTGGAAATTGTAGCGGAGACTAATGCCTACAGGTTTTGGTCTAACAGAAATCGTGTTTCCAACAATTGATATCAGAGCGACAAGTCTCGAGTTCGAAACTCACCCGGCTTGCGTTGGGGGGTAGATTGTTGGACATTGGGTTCAATGCTCCCCGTGTGTTTCACGACATGGACTAATCGCCTCTCGTGGATCCTAACTCTGGCGATTGTAGCAGAGACTAACACCTACAGGTTTTGGTCTAACGGAAATCATGTTTCCAAGTCCAAACTCTCTTATCAACAACCAGCGCAGCCATGCCTCCTCCTGCTGCATGTCATCAGTGATATACATGGCATGGATCCTGGAAATGTGAAATGTTGGGTAGTATCCATACTCACCCAAAAGTAACCAATGTAGCCATGCATCTTGCTACCTGATATCATAGATCTACAGGAAGGTAAGCAACCTCCTGCTCCTCATCTGGATCCATTCATCCCAATGTGGATGATGAATCATGCCAAGCTCAATCTTGGTGTCCTCCCAATGTAGAACACCAACATCCTCCATATGAATAGCTTTGCACTCCATGAAATGTTGAAGTGCACCTCCTTTGAGGTCTCTCCATGAGATCCTCTCATCAATGGCCCATTGGAACCCATAAGGATCCATACATGATGTAGGTAGAATCTCCTCTTTGAGTTGTGAGGAGCTCATCAAGAAAAAATCATCTTGAAAATGGAAATTTCTTCCCATCACAAGAGGTCTACCATCTATCATCTTTCCCTCCAGTGCTTCATGAGTGAAGCTACCTTCAGAATGCTTCAAGAATAATGGGTCCTCCTCTCATCACTGCTACTCATTAACAGTGTTGTATCTGTCGTCTCATGGCAAGGTACACTGTTGAACTCATAGCCAACCATTATACATAGGATCATACTCATCCCATCTTCTGAAACTCCACACTTCAACTCAAAGGTTCGAGTGTAGCTCATCAATGAAAAACTAGGATAGTTCTTCATCTCTTCCTTGATCAGATCAAGGGTCCTCTACGCAGTGATAGGTTGCTGCTTTAAATCAACATGTTGCTCTAACCCTTGGTTATGCAATGGCCCTGATGGCATGTCCCCAAAAGCTTCAATAAGAGTTAGTGAAACAATATGGGATGGAATTTATTGGAAACGTTGGATCAACTGATGTGTGGGAACCTCTTGCAAGACCATAAGAGTTCCTCCAACTGGGACAATGGTCTCTCCTATTACTAGTAAGAGTGATGGATGATCTTCTATCAATGTACTAGCGCTGGAATCTACATCCTCTTCCTCATGCATCTTCTAAATCATGCATGGGACTCTATATGTCAAGAGCTTAAGAATATCTTGCAAATATGAAAGTGTCTCTCCTTTGAATACAAGTGCTTCTGCAGCTAGTGGTGAATGTAGTGACTCTTTGTCTAGAGTGACAAGAATGACATTCTCCTTTGATTTCTTAGGAAATGTATCTTTGTGAAATGTCTTTGGTTTTCTTATATCAACCTTCTTCCTTAACATTTGAAATAAATCTAAATATTTATTCACCTTTTCATGCTCCATGTGACCAAACCACCAATCATTGGCTTCATCTTGAAGATGAAGTGCTGCAATCTGGACAACCTCTCTTTAAGCTACAGGATGTATCTTGAAGAATGCATCTAACTCTTTCCTCCAAGCCTTTGCAGTTCTTAAAGAAGATCCATCAAATGTAGGAAAATAGAATCTAATGTGCCTCTTTCTTCTGTTGCAGTTGTAGGATCTTCTTTCTTCTTTGAGTTTGAAGAATTTTTGGAGAGTTAGATTCTCCCTGAATGCTCTAGACTGAGACTTGTACTCTTCTATATATAGACTAAGAGTCTCATGAGTCTTAGGCTCCATATTTCTTCTTTCTTCATTTCTATACCATTCACCTTCTTCAAAGAAAGTGGGCATAGTAAATCTTTGAGGAGATCTATGCTTCTCCAGTCTTCTTTGCTGCTGATAAGAAGTAATGGGACCTTCTTTATTATGAAACCTTTTTGAGGTTTCTCTTTTCCTTTATTTCTTCATTTCATTAATCTCCTTGGAGAGATCCTTCACTGTTCTAAAGAAAGATGCAGTAAAACTTAATCCCTCCATTATATACATATCTCTATTATCTGCTTTTCATATGTTGTCAAGAATGTCCACAAGTTGAACCAAAGAACTTGGCTCTAATACCACTCTAATATCCTGAAAGGGAGAATGCAGTAATACAAAAACAAAATAATTCAAACCGCAACAAAGTAAACCTTTAATATAAATACACCATTAAAATGTACAGAATAACTGAGCCATTTTATTAATAGGAGATGGAATGCAAGTACAAAAATGCTCAAAATATGAGACGCTTAAGCCAAAGAACAAGGCTAGAATGACCCCAAGGTCCTCCCACAAGAGGGACTGCATAACTTCTGGACTACTGGAAGGAAAACTATGATGTCCCTACTGGAAATGTTGGGGCAGCAACTACTGGAAAATGTAGAAATATATATATATATATATATATATATATATATATATATATATGGTAGTTCCGGAGCTCCAATGACGCTGAAACTTTAGATCTAGGCTCTATGATGGATACCCAAGATAACCTAGAAAGGGATTTCCAGATCTATGGATCTAGGAAAATCACGCTCTCAGGGCTTCACTGTACAACTACTGGGTATGCATATCTTCTGCATAATCTGATCAAGGATGGCTGCAATGTGATGTACAATCATATATATGCAAGAAGGGTTGATCCCTTCACTATATCCTTTAGCTAAAAGCTCAAGATCTAGCTCCTCCAATCTCCTCCACTAAATGTGGCTGCTAATTACTCAACAACTTCAGAAAACTATGTTGTCAAGGAGGGAGGCTCTCTATCCTACTGCTAAATATGTCAAATCAACTCAAAAATGGTGAAAACAATGAATGCAAAGTGAGGAGATGAACCCTCACAGGATTTCCAGCTGAAATGCTGAAAACGTCCTTCCTCCAATAGATATACAGGACTGAAATGCGCAATCCTTGAGGGGACTGCTGTTGCATGGAGGTAAAATACAATGGCCTGAATGTCAAATATAGATATGCTTCTCCTAGAATACTAAACATGAAGCACAAGTCAAAGGATGAATCTTCCACTAGTTTCCTAGCTAGAATGCTAGAAACAACCTCCTGAAGATGGCTCCAATGCCTGATGAGGAATGTAGCTTAATAGAAACCTTCCTAGAGTAGGCACTCAAAGTCCCCTATGGGTAAGGGTGGGATTTCCACTCAGAAACACCCAGTGCTAAACATCACTACAGACTTCGCTAAACAACATAAGTGTGCATAGAAATGTCAACCGAAAAATCTAGATATAAACAGATCAGAAATAATAATTTAAATCTTGCCTTCTATTGTGCCTTCACCTTCATTATATAGATTCAGAGACTTCCATAGCCTAGGCCCACCTCATAACTGCACTTCCTATGTGGCCACTAGCCTCCATGAAGACTGCACTGTCTCTCCATGATCTCCATCATGTTCTGCATTTAATTCCCACTCTCTCCATCATGTGTGCATTAGATGCAACACTTCCTCCACTATCTCATCATAAGTGCTTTATGATCTTACTTTGAATGCACTATGATCTTAGTTTACCTCCTCCAAGATCCTCATGATTCTGCATTAATGACCTATGATCTCCACTCCTTCTACATTTAAGAAGTTGCTCCACTACTCCATAATGTAGATCTAGATCTAAAATATCCACATACACACATCAAAAGTGGATTTTATTCATCAATGTGGTTTATGGGTCCCTCCACCCTCTTATTTACTTAATTATTTATGAAAATTAAGAACTCTAATATTCCAATTGTCTTGTGGAAAATTGGGAATATTAAAATAAACCCCTTGACAGGGGGGCCTGTCGCCTCCCCTATCACCCCCCTACTGCACCCTGACGCAACAAACATGCATATATTTCACCCTCCATGTGACCCCCCCATGCGTGCGACTAGTCTTGGAAAGAATATAACACACACCCAACATGACCCAAATGTAGTGTGCCTCCCAAATAATCTTGGTACGCTCGCTTGAAGGGACACAAAGTTTTCTAAGGTAGCATAATAATGCATCCTGGTGGTGGAAATTTGGAACTTTCTTTCCATCCACTAGCATCTGGTATGTGGTGCCAAACTCTGGATCATCTTTGTACAATTACTACTATCTAGAGGCCTGGTGGCCATAAGAGTTAAGAATAGTAGTCAGTGCTGCAACTAGGGGCGATTGAGGAAATATGCAACATGATTGGTGTTTCCCTTCTTATATTTAATGTTCAAGTGGAATTGTTGAATATATGTATACAAATTATGATGTCGATCATTATGAAACTTCCCTCGTCTCTGGATAAACTAAACATGTCAATGATCTATGTGGATGAATTTCTCCTTTCCCAGAATGTAATGGTTTCATTGTCGGAACACCTACATGATGGAATACATCTCTTTATCATAGGCATGGTATTTTCAAATTGTAAAGGAAAATTCCTCACTATGATAGCCCACTAAAAGCCCCTGTTGGGTGATAACTACACCAATAGAAGAGTCAGAAGCGCATTTCTCAATTTCAAATCCTTGTTGCAGGTTTGGAAAAGTGAGTAAAATTGTAGAGCAGAGGCAGTGCTTCAACTCAACCAACACCTTCTATTAGGAATCAGACTAGAAAAAATTTCCTTTCACTCCTCCTTGTAACCTGACTCAGAGGCCAAGTGATATGAGAGAATCCCAACATGAACCTATTATAAAAATTGGCAAGGACCAAAAAGCTACAAAGCTCTATTAGAGTGGTAGGGTCTGGGAAATATCGAATGAATTGGATCTTAGCCGTATCCATATGCACACCTTTCTAATTAATGATGTAGCCCAAATATTGGACCTGACTCATGCCAAATGTGCATTTCTCCAAGTTGGCACATAGTCTATGCCGACACAATGTTTGAAGGACTTGTCGAATGTGTTGTAGGTTCTCTTCAAAACCCTTGTTGAAGATGAGGATGTCGTCCAGATATACAACCATGAACAAGTTGGTGAAGGGTCGCAAGATGTTATCCATCAACCTCATAAAAGTTGCAAGGGAATTTGTCAACTCGAAAGGCATGACCAACCACTAGAAAATTCCCTCCTTGGGTTTGAAGGTGGTATTACATACATCTATGGGTTCTATTCACACATGGTGATAGCCAGAATTCAAATCGAACTTACTGAAATACTTGCCCCCCTTAAGCTGGTCAAGAATGTCATCAATCCATGGGATTGGATATCTTCTCCTGATAGTGACTTTGTTTAGTGCTCGATAATCAATGAAAATTCTCCAGGTTCCATATTTCTTCTATACAAGTACAATCATGCTCCCACAAGGTGAGGAAAATTTTCATATGTGCCCTTTTTGTAGCAACTCCTAAATATACCACTTGATTTCGTCATTTTCTAAAATGGAGTGACAATATATCAACCCATTGGGTAGAGGTGCTTCAGGAGTCAGATCGATCGAATGCTTGACCTAACAGTGCAAAGGTACCCTTGTGGGTGAGGATAATATGTCCCTTTATTTTTCCACGACCTTATCCACCTTCTTCTACTACACGGTGGAGCCCTTCCTAGGGGCCATAGATGTGGCCACTATCTTCCCCTTGGTTTGAGAGAAAATTAGAAACAAAACAAAGTTCTCGGTGTGGGAGATGATCAAATTTCATTTCTTAGTAGAGATAAAAGAGATGGCAATAGGTGGGGCTACCTCCGGTATCCTGTATAAATGATTTCCCAAAGCAACAATAATAGCGTGAGGTCTAGACTCATACAAAACATGACGCTTCCAAAAGTAAGGTTGACCTAATAACACATCACAAAATTCAAGAGGAGAAAAATTGCATAATACATCATCCATGAAGGGCTTGATGTTGTAAGGAAGGCGACATTACTGGCTAACGTGAATATATCATCCTTGTTGAATCCACACAATGGTGTATATTTGTGGGTGTGGTGTGGTCAGTAGGCCCAACCACTTCATAACCTCTTCTGAAATGAGGTTATTTTGGCTTCTGCTGTTGATAAAGAATTGCAACAGAGAACCCTTCACCCACATCTGTGAATGGAAGAGACACTCCCACTCCTTTGGATCTTCGGGCTCAATATTCTTGACCTTGGTGGTGGAAATTGTGTCACTATGTTCTATGTCAATAATCTACTTCTCTTATCACTCCCCTTGTCAAGTTCTAGCTCAGAATCAGAACATTCATAAGATTTTGAAGCTTTTAGCTCGATCACTAATGAATTCTTAAAGCAACACTGATTTGTGTTGTGAGATGAGCTCTTGTGCAACTCACACCACTTTATTGTGTCCTTCTTCATCTTCGTGGTTCAATCATTTTCTTTCAGCTTCAATGGGTTGTCCTAGGTCGCTCACCTTGGCTCTACCCTTTATTCTGTGGTTTAAGGGCACTCTTGCCCTTCTTTTGATTCATAGATTGAAAATCGCGCTTCTATTGTTTAAATTTTTGTTTAATCTTGATAGCATATCGATATGTTGTGCCAAGCGAGGAGATGTCCATGGAATCCATTTTTTCTTGAATTTATTTGTGTAGACATCAATAGTACTTCAACACCAAATGATGCTCGGAATATTTGATACCCAAATTTGTGCATAGAGTATGAAAAAAATTTGTGATCTCATGCACATCTTGTTCCCTTGGTTGCCATAGTGTGGTCATTTGTATGTACTTTTCATCATAGCTCTTCATGGGGTGATATTGTTTCTTTAAATAATCTCATTAAGAGTTCCAATAGGGGGTGGCTATAAATAGAGAGAGTTCCTCCACCCTTTTCTCATAGTAAGTCTCCCACTAGTCCTTGACATGGGGGGCAACCTTAAGTATTAAAAAAGTAATCTTCTCCCCATCAGAGAAACTATGGACCGAAAAATAACCTTCCAACAGATTCAACCATTTATTTACAACATTTGCATCTATTTAACCTTCAAATATAGGGATATTGAATTAAATTGTACCTTGAAGGGGGGCAGTGCCTCCTTAATGACTTCTGGATGTAGATGTGTTGATGGTGGGTGTCCACCGAAGGATTTGGGAAAATTTTTCCATGATATTGTTCCTTTGACGCTTGAGGGATTATTCAAGAAACAATTTGATAGGATCTCCTGCTCCCTCGTATTTCTTTTATTTTTCTATGGGAGTCCATCAGTGTCAGTGGGGATGGCCTTACAAAGGCTCAAGCAATTCAAGTCCCAAATCATTATACCCCGACCTCATTGGGGACATGCACAGAAAAATAGAGAAAGAGAAGACTACTCTGATATGACTGATCCAAATTTATGAAAGAACAAAATAAAATACAGATATAAAAGAAAAACACAAAGATACAATGAAAAAAAAACTTCAATTCATGAATAACAAGGTACTGAAAACTATTTACGTGCAAAATGGAAATAACTAGCTCAGGTGATGGTAGCTTATCTATGAGAAGAGATGTGGTGGCTACATGCCTGCTAAACTATGTTACAATGAGGTTTGAAGGCCTATTTATTATTGAGAAACAATGGAAAACCCTAAAAATCCAAAAACTTAACCCTAGGAGATGAAGCGGCAAAATTCTATGGGCCCCGTTTGGGTAAATTGGTATATCAAACTCCCAGGGTCGTAATTTTGGCATATGATCTCCATTTGATGCGTGTGATACCTTGTTAGAAATATCTATTTAAGGACTACAAATTTTGACTACAAACCCCTGCCACAAACTATTAGTTTTCCTACTTTCCAAAAAAAAATGTTGCTTAGGGCCTCAAAATCACTCTGGAAGTGGAATATGTGGGTGGCCACTGATATCCCTCTGGATTAGTCCTAACCCCTTAGAAGTAAATGATCCCCATTGTGTTGAGTGCCTCCATGAGATGGGGAAAATTCTATTGAACTTGGTCCTTGATGAGCCACTTTCCTTGGTGCAGAAGTTGGCCAACTTTGATAACTCGATACAGTTGGATCTTCTGCTGGTGAGTGTTCTCTATCTATGTGTCCATGGTACGATCAATTGTGGTATGTTACATGCAGTTTGGGTTTAGCTTTGTTAGTGTGATTTTTTTTGCAATGTATGATGTGTCTAGTAATGGTGGAAAGTATGGTCGAGGGCAGTCCACATTGGACACTAGGTGCATGCCAAGGAATGGGGGAATGTCGAAATCAAAAGAATTGTCTCCCACAACCTTGGTGATGGTGTAAGGCCCATATCAGACTAGTCTAAGCTGCTGATGGGATCCAATAAGGGGTTCTTTCTGCAAATGCAACCAAAAATTTTTTCCCACCTAAAACTCATGTGACACTCAATGTTGATCATGTTGTTGCTTGTACTTGGCATTGGACTTATCAAAGATGTCATGAACCTACCGGTAGCTGTGTTGGATGCGTTCAATAAACTAGGTTGATTTATTAGCTTCAGAATGTACACGCGTGTATTATGTCTATGTAGTCACATGAGGCATGAAAACATCAATCAAACACAATGGTTGAAAACTGAAACTGACTTGAAAAGGACTATGACTAGTCGAGCTATGGAGAGCTTTGTTATAACTATGATGCACATAAGGAAGAATCTCATCCTAGGTTTGTGGATTCTTGGAGTTATACAAGAATAGTATGTTCACTATCATCCTTTTGATGACCTATGTCTGGCCATGAATTTGGGGATGGAATGCAGTCGACTTCGTGAGATTAGTGTCCAATAATTTTTAGAGGCTTGAATAGAATGTTCTCAAGAGCTTGCTATCCAAATATAATATAATGGTCTACCAAATTCTAAATTGTACCAATGCTCGTTAAAAGAAGAGTTTCGAAGTGTCCTCTACTGTGATACTCTTCTTGCAAGATGCCAATATCACCATCGTAGAAAATATGTCCATGACCACAAATACACAATCACTTACCATGCTTAGTAGAATGGAGGCATGACATATTTTCCATGGATATGAATCCCCAGGGTTGGTTAGGTGCAGGAAGAGGAGTGTATAGGTATTTATTCTTAATGGTTGGCTTGGAAATGGTACAAGAAGTGCAAGATTTTATATATTTTCCAAGGTCTTGTCAGATTTTTGGAGAATAAAAATACTTCTGTAGTAATACCACAATTTTCTCCACACCAATGCATCATGCGACTCGACTATAGTGTGCCTCCCAAATCATCTTGGCACACTTGCTTGAAGGAACACAAAGGTGTTCGAGGTAGCATAATAATGCATCCTAGAGGTGGAGATAGGTAACTTGCTAGCCATCCACTAGAATCTGGAATGTGGCGATGAACTTTAGATCATCTTTATACAATTGTGGCCATCTAGAGGTCTTATGGCCACAAGAGTTAAGAAAAATAGTCAGTCTTGCAACTAGGGGCTAACTGAGGCAATCTACAACATGATTGGTGCTACCCTTCTTGTATTCAATGTTGAAATGTAATTGTTGTAGATATGTAGGCCACTTTTGATGCTAATTGTTCTGCAACTTCCCTTGTGTCTGGATAAACTAAAGAGGTCAATGATCTATGTGGATGATCATTTCCTTCCCCAAAATGTAATGTTTCCATTGTCGACATGCCTGCGCGATGGAAAAAATATCTTTATCATAGGTGGGGTATTTATGAATTGTATCAGAAAGTGTATCACTGTGATAAGCCACTGAATTCCCCTGTTGGGTGAGAACTGCGCCATTAGCATAATTAAAGGCATCTGTCTCAATTTAAAATGGTTGTTGCAAGGCTGAAAATGTAAGTACAAGTGTAGAGAAGAGGCAGTGCTTCAAATCAATGAATGATTTCTCTTGGGGTTTAGAGCAGAAAAAAATTTCTTTCACTCCCCGTTGGTAATCTCACTCAGAGTCCAAGTGATATGAGAGAATCCTAACATGAATCTCTGATAAAAATTTTAAAGGCCCAAAAAGCTATAAATATCTGTTAGAGTGGTCGGGGCTAGCCATTCCCGAATGAGTTGTATATTAGTTGGATCGACATGAAAGCCTTGCTCATCAATGATGTAGCCCAAATATTGGACCTAGATCATGAAAAATGTGCATTTCTCCAAGTTGGCACATAGTTTGTGTTGTTGTAGGGTTTGAAGGACCTACCAAGTGTGTTGTACGTGTTATTCCCAACTCTTGCTGAAGATGAGGACGACATCCAGATATACAAACAAAAAAAAATTGGTGAAGGGTTGTAAGATGTCATGCATCATCTTCATAAAATTTGTAGGGACATTTGTCAACCCAAAAGGCATGACAAACCACTTGAAAAGGCCCTCCCCGGATTTGAAGGCGGTTTTCCATACATCTATGGGTTCTATTGGCTCCTAGTGATAGCCAAAATTCAAATCAATATTGCTAAAATACTTGGCCTCCTTGAGCTGGTCAAGAAGGTCATCAATTCATGGGATTGGATATTTGTTCCATATTTATTCTGTACAAGTACAATTGGGCTCCCATAAGGTGAGGAACTTGGTTGGATGTGCCTTTTTTGCAGCAAATACTAGATTTGACGCTTGAATGCTTTATTTTCTAAAATAGAGTGGTGGTATATCGACCCATTGGGTATAGGTTCTCCGAGAGTCATATAGATTGAATTATTGAACTGAAAATGCAAAGGTACCCCTCTGGGTGAGGATAATTCATCCCTGTATTCTTCAATGACTGTATCCACCTGCTTCTACTGCATGGGAGAACCATTCCTAGGAGCCATGGTTGTGTCCAATATATTCCCCTTGCTTTGAGAGAGAATCAGAAAGAAAAAAAAATTTCCACTCTGGGAGACGATATTATTTCATTTCTTAATAAAGATCAAATATATGACAGTAGGCGGGGCTACCTCCAATATCCTATATAACTTATTTCCCAAAGTAATACTAACACTGTGAGGCATGGAATCATACATAGCATGACACTTCCACAAGTATGGTTGGAATAATAATACATCACAAACTTCAAGAGGAAAAACATCACACAATACATCATACATGAAGGGCTAAATGTTGTAGGGAAGGTGGCATTGCTGACTGACTTAGAGATCTCATCCTTGGTGAAGCCACCCGATGGTGTACGACTGCGGGTGTGGTGTGGTCGGTAGGCCCAAATGCTTCACAAACTCTAATGAAATGAGTTTCTTTTGGTATTTTGGCTCTCAATGTCGACAATGAACTACAACGGATAACACTCCTTCCACATCTGTGAATGGAAGAGACACTCCCCATCCTATGGATATTCAGGTTGAATCTTCTGGACCTTGGTGGTGGCAATGGTGGAACTGTGTTCTACTTCAATAATATTGTTTCCCTTGTCATTCCCTTTGTTGAGATCTGGGTCAGAATTAGAACATGCATCATATTTTTAATCTTTCAACTCGATCACCAATGACTGTTTGGTTGACACTCATTGGTGTTGTGAGTGGGGCTCTTGTGGAACTCACACTAGTTTCTTGTGTCCTTCTTCATCTTCATGGTTCCATTCTTTGCTTACAAATTTTATGGGTTGTCCTGGGTCGCTCCACCTTGGATATGTACTTTGTTTAGTTTTTTGGGGGCACTCTTCCCCTGCTTCTGATTCATACATCCAAATTCATGCTTCATTTGTTAAAATTTTTGTTAAATCTTGGCAGTGTATCAGTATGCTGCAACAATCAAGGATATGTTTAAGAAATCCATTCTTTCCTAAATGTATTTTTGTAGATAGCTGTGTTAATTGAGAACCAGATGATGCTTAGTCTTTGATACCTAGATGTGTACGTAGAGTATGAAAATAATTTGTGAAATCATGCACATCTTGGTCCCTTTATTGTCGTAGTGTGCTCCAATTTATGTACTTGTCCTCATAGCTCCTCATAGGGTAATACTGTTCCTTAAAATAATCTCAGAAAGAGTTCCAAGAGGGGACAAATGTAAATAGAGCAGATTCCTTGACCCTTTTTTCAAAGTAAGTTTCCCACCAATCCTTGACATGGGAGGCAACCTTAAGTATTCCAAAAGTAATCTTCTCCCTATTGGAGAAACTATGGACCAAAAAATTACTTTCTAAGAGATTCAACCATTTATATATAACATCTACATATATTTGACCTTTGAATATAGGGATATGAAATTTCACTTGTAACTTGAAGGGAGCAACACCTCCGACATGACTTCTGGATGAAGATGTGTCAATGGTGGGCATCCAACAAAGGATCTGGGAAAATTTGTCCATCATCTCATTCCTTTTCTGCTCGAGGGATTCTTTGAGAAAAAATATGATAGGATCTCCTGCTCCCTTGCCTTTATTTTATTCTACCATGGGAGGTCCTCGGTGTTAGTGGGGGCAGTCTTGCAAAGGCTCAACCAATTCAATTCCCAACTCCTTATACCTCGACCTCACTGGGGACATGCATAGAAAAATAGAGAAAGAGTAGACCACTCTAATACCATTGTTCCATATTTATGAAGGAATGAAATGAAATAAATATAAAAACATAAACAAAAATATAAATATAACTTCAATTCATTAATAACGAAGTACCAAAAACTGTTTATATGCAGAATGGGAATAGACTAACTTAAGTGATGGTAGATTGTATCTGAGAATATATGTGGTGGATACATGCCTTATGAACTATGTTACAATGAGGCTCAAAGGCCTATTTATTATTGAGAAAAAATGGAAAACCATAAACATCCTAAAACCTAACTCTAGGAGATGAAGCGCCAAAATTCGGTGGGCCCTGTTGGGATAAATTGGTACATAAACTTCTCGGGTTCATAACTTCGGCATACGATCTTTGTTTGATGTGTGTGATACCTCATTAGAAATATCTATTTGAGGAATACAATTTTTTACTAAAACCCATTTCCATGCACCTTAAGTTTTCCCATTTTCCAAAAAAACGTTGTTTAGGGCCTCAAAACAACTCCGGAAGTTTAGGACCCGAAAAATTGCAAAAAATAGTAAAATGTGCCACAATTAAGGAAACTGAAAGAAAAATGGGTGGGGGTCCAAGTGGAATAGGTGGGTGTCCACCAATATCCACCTATATTATTCCTCTCACATTAGGAAGCAATGATCACCATTGCATTGAGTGCCTCCACGAGACAAGGAAACTTTTGTTGAACTTGGTCCCTAGTGAGCCACTTGCCTTGGCGCGAGAGTTGGAAAATTTTGAAAACTAAATACGTTTGGATATTCTACTAGTGAGTGTTATTGATCTATGTGTCCATGATCCGATTATTTGTGGAATTTTACATGAAGTATAGGTTTAGCTCTATTGGTTTTAGTTTTTCTGCAATGTTTGATGTGTCTAGTAATGGTGGAAGGTATGGACAAAGGCAGTCCACATTGAACACTAGGTGCAGACCAAGGAATGTGGGAATTCTAAGCTCAAATTAATTATCTCCCACAACCTTGGTGATGGTTTAAGTCCCATATCAGAGTGGTATGAGCTTTTTATGGGTTCCGCCAAGGTGTTCTTTATGAAAATGCAACCAAAATTTTTCGCCCACCTGAAACTTGTGTGGCAGTCGATATTGATCATTCCACTACTTTTACTTGGCATTGGAATTATCCAAGATTTCATGCACCTACTGGTGGATGTGTTATATGCATTTAATAAACTGGGTTGCTTTATTAGCCTTAGAATGTACATGTGTGGATTCTCCCTATTTAGTCACATGAGGCATGACAACATCAATCAAACACAATGGTTGAAAACCCAAACCCACTTGAAAAGGACTATGACCAGTTGAGATATGGTGAGCTCTATTATAATTGTGTTGCAAACAAGGAAGGATATCATCCCAGGTTCATGGATGCTTGGGGTTGTACATGCGTAGTATGTGCACTATCATTCTTTTCATGACTTCTCTAAGGCCATCAGTTTGGGGATGGAATTCAGTCGACTTGGTGAGCTTAGTGTCCAATAATGTCGAGAGGCTCGACCAGAATGTGCTCAGGAACCTTCTATCATGATCTAATATAATGTTCTACATGACTCCAAAATGCATCGATACTCATTCAAATAAGAGTTTAGCAGTTTCCTCTACTGTGATATTCTTCTTGCAAACCGCTAATATGGCCATCTTAAAAATTCCATCCACAACCACAAATACACAATCATTACCATGCTTGTAAGAATGGATGCTTGATAGATAATCCATGGAAATGGATTCCCAAGGCTAGCTGGGAGTAGGAAAAGTAGTGTACAAGCCTTTATTATTGATGGTTGTCTTAGGAATTTCACACATAATTCAAGATATGATATATTTCCAATGTCCTATCAGAGTTTTGGCTAATAAAAATAATTTTCTAGTATGAACACAATTTTCTCCACACCAAAGTGTCCTGCTACCCCACTGTAGTGTACCTCCCAAATAATCTTGGCACACTCGATTGAAGGAACACAAAGTTGGCCCTAAGTAGAATAATAATGCGTCCTAGGGGTGGAAATCTAGAACTTTCTTTCCATCCACTAACATCTGGTATGTGGTGGTCAAATCTGGATCATATTTGTACAATTGCAACCATCCAGAGATGTCGTGGCCACAAGATTTGAGAACAACAGTCAGTGATTCCACTGGGGGCTGACTGAGGAATCTACAACATGATTGGTGTTGTCCTTCTTGTATTTAATGTTCGAGTGGAATTGTTGTAGATATTTATACCACTTCTAATGCCGATCGTTTTGGAACTTCCCTCATGTCTAGATAAATTGAAGAGGTCTGTGATCTACATGGATGACCATCTCCTTTCCCAGAATGTAATGTCTCCATTGTTAGTATGCCTGCATGATGGAATACATCTCTTTATCATAGGTGGGGTATTTCTGAATTGTATCATAAAGTATCTCACTATGATAGGCGACAAGATTCCCATATTGGGTGAGAACTACACCAATAACATAGTTGGAGGCATGTCTTTCAATTTCAAATGGTTGTTTCATGTATGGAAATGTGAGTGCAGGTGTAGAGAAAAGGCGATGCTTCAACTCAATGAACACCTTATGTTGTGACTCAGAACAAAAAAAAATTGCTTTCGATCCGTCCTTGGTAACCTCACTCAGAGCCCAAGTGATATAAGAGAATCCCAACATGAACCTCTAAAAAAAATTGGCAAGGCCCAAAAATCTGCGAAGCTCTGTTAGAGTGGTTGGGGTTGTTCAATATCGAATGAATTGCATCTTAGCAGGATCCACATGCATGTCTCGCTCATCAATGATGTAGCCTAGATGTTGGACTTGGATCATGCCAAATCTGCATTTCTCCAAGTTGGAACATAGTTTGTGCCATCAGAGGGTTTGAAAGACCTGTTGAATGTGTTGTAGGTGCTCTTCCCAAATCTTGTTGAAGATGAGGATGTCGTTTAGATATAAAAACATGAATGAGTTGGTGAAGGGCCGCAATATGTCATCCATCAACCTCATAAAATTTGCAGGGGAATTTGTCAACTTGAAAGGCATGACCAACCACTCGAAAAGACCCTCCTTGAATTTGAAGGTGGTATTCCATACATATGTGGGTTCTATTGGCACCCGATAATAGTTAGACTTCAAATCGATCTTGCTAAAATACTTGGCCCCCTTGAGCTGGTCAAGAAGGTAATTAATTCGTGGGATTTAATATATTTTTCAAACAGTGATTTTTTTTAGTGCCCTATAATCAATGCAGAGTATCCAAGTTACATATTTCTTTTGTACAAGTACAATTGATCTCCCACAAGGTGAGGAACTTGTTCAGATCGCCATTTTTGCATAAACTCTCAAATCTTCCGCTTGATTTCTTAATTTTATAGAATGGAGTGACAATATATCATCCCATTGGGTAGAGGTGCTTTGGGAGCCATATTAATCAAATGATTGATCTGACAATGGAAAGGCACCCTTGTGGGTGAGGATAATATGTCCCTATATTCTTACATGACCTTATCCACCTACTTCTGCTATGTGGGGCAACCCTTCCTAGGGGTCATGGATGTGGCCACTATCTCCTCCTTTCTTTGAGATTGAACTAGAAAGAATGAAAATTTCCCGATCTAGGATATGATCTCATTGCATTTCTTAGCACATATAAAAGAGATGGCAGTAGGTGGGGCTACCTCCAGTATCCTATATAACTTAATTACCAAAGTAATAATAAAATTTTAAGGCATAGAATAATACATATCATGACACTTCCAAAAGTGTGGTTGGCCTAATAATACATCACAAACTTCAAGAGGAGAAATATCACACAATACCTCATCTATGAAGGGCTTGATGCTGTAGGGAAGGAGACACTACTAACTGAAACGAAGATCTCATCCTTGGTGGAGCCACTTGATGGTGCATGAATGCGAGTGTGGCATGGTTGGTAGGCCCAACTGCTTCAAAACCTCTACTGAAATGAGGTTTTTTTGGCTCCCATTTTCGATAATGAACTATAGCGTAGAACCCTTGACCCACATATGTGAATGGAAGAGAAACTCCCCCTCTAGTGGATATTCTAGTTGAATCTTCGAGACCTTGGTGGTGGCAACGATGGCGTTGGGATCTGTATCAATAAAATATGCTTCCCCTTGTCATTCCCCTTGTTGGGCTCTAACACAGAATCAAAACATGCATTGGATTCTGAAGCTTTCAGCTCAACCACCAATGACTACTTGGAGTGACACTCATTAGTGTTTTTAGTGGGGCTATTTTGGAACTCACAACACTTTCCTGTGTCCTTGTTTGTCTTTGTTGTTCCTTTCTTTACATGTGGCTTCGATGGGTTGTCCCAAGTCACCCACCTTGGCTCTGTCCTTTGTTCTACAGTATGGGGGTATTGTTTTGTGGTTTGAGGGTACTCTTTCCCTACTTATTATTCACAGATCCAAACTCATGCTTATTTTGTTTAAAGTTTTGTTCAATATCAAAAACACATAGAAAGAGTATATCACTCAAATACCTCTGATCCTGATTTATGAATGAATGAAATAAAATACAAATATAAACAATCACACAAATATACAACAAAAATATAACTTCAATTCATTAATAATAAAGCACTGAAAATTGTTTACATGTAGAATGGAAATAAACTAGCCCAGGTGATGGTAGCTTATCTCTAAGAAGAGATGTAGTGGCTACATGCCTTCTGAACTATGTTACAATAAGGCTTGAAGGCCTATTTATTATTTAGAAACAATGGAAAACCATAAACACCCAAAAAACTAACCTTGGGAGATGAAGCGTGAAAAGTTTGTGGGCCCCATTGGGGTAAATTGATACTTCAACTTCTGGGGATCGTAACTTTGGCATATTGATCAGGAGATCATGTGTTATGCTAAAAAATGAAAGTGCTCAAAACAGGACCACACCTGAGCGACCGGAAAGATCTTGTCGTTGCAATTACGGTGCCGCAAACGGTTCGAGAAAATGATGTCGTATGAGGAAGATATCGTGTTCTGTCGGTTTTCCCAAACAACAAAAAAATTATGACTGGATGCCTAGTCAGCATGCAGGTACAGTCATCAATTATATTCCAGGAATATTCCATTTTCCTAAGAAAACTAGATTTCACCACGTGGCATGTTGTGGGCCATTGATTTGATTGATACAGAGATGTATTTTTTACCGTTGATGGATTTGTTATGAGCTATCAGATGAGCGACACATGGCAAGCTCAGAGGCCACCACGTGTCCTCAGGAGGGTCTTGTAAAATTTGTTGGAGGGCATAAGATTCGAACCAGAGACCTTGGGCACGGGCGTGGGTAGCTTAACCAACCCGCCTACGATTTATTTCTTAGCTATACAGTTTTCTGCACATTTATATTGTCTACCTGTTTTACATTTGGGGGAGGGACTGCTAGTGATCCCAACCCGCTGGCGGCCCAAGGCAATGGTCACATGTATACAACCCGCAACATCAAAGTGTTAATCGATGGAAATGAAATGTAATCTTCAGTAGAAATTGTAACTATCACATGGGGTGGTGTTATGGCATGTAATGCCACCGTTTGTAGAACATTTCATAACTCTCCGAGTTCCACTCCAAAAGGCGGAGTTAATTCAAACTATAAAACCACATAGTTAAAGGTGGAGGTTTGGTTTGTGACCACTCCACCTTAACCATACCATTTAACATCAAACAGTTTATATGGTGGGATTTGGAGCGTGCCCCTATTTTTAGGGATTTTTATTAAATTTAACTCTAGTTAAGTGCCTATCTCCACTTTTTAGTGGAGCTTTTCTAGCTAACATTGGGAAAAATGCATAGGGAGGTCAATTTTCGACCAATTTTGGTGAAACAAGAGTCTACCTAGACTAATTTCAGAATTCTGAAGCCATTGGTGCAGACAAAACAACCATTAGAGGCCTGTAAACACATGTAATTTACAATTTTGAGCATAATGACAAAGAGGGACATGCCATTGGGAGTTGGACCAACAGATGTAGCCCAAGAGGGGTGAACTTCTTCACCATGCCTACTATGTAAAACTTATTTGTGATTGTATTTCTCTATTATAAATTTTTTTCAGTGCTTTTAAGGCTTATTTTCATGCTTAAAGTTCACTAATTCATATATGTTTCATGGTTAAAACACTCATTCCTTAAGCAAACAAATGGAGAAAAATTGTACATGTTTTATTTACTGAAAGGACACTTAGAAAAACAGAACTAATAAACTCCTTTCATATCAAGTTAGTATCAGAGCTCGAGTTTAATCTCTGGTGTTTTGTGTGCAAAGATTTGTCAACTGTTTGCAAGGGTTTTCATGCTTACTAGGCTCAAACTTAAAAGAGGAGAAGGAAAATTGGTGGAAGCAAGAGTTTCTCAAAGTGAGCCACAACAAAGGAGTGAAAGATTGTCACATTCTCCACCACCTAGTTCACCTCCAAGAGAAGCGGAAGAATCAATAAGCATGCCTCCAGGAGAAGGATAAATCCATGAAGAGATGGATCCCAAAGAGGAAGAAAGAGTGTATAGAAAATCATTTCTTGACTTGACTGAGATGGTTAGAGTCCTTTATCAAGAAAGGAATGAGAAACTAGAAGAATAAAGGTCCAAACTTCACAAGGAAGGACAGGGATCATCAGGAGGCCATAATGATGAAGATAAATCAAAGAAGAGAAATGGAGGAAATGGAGATAGTGGAAAGTCACCATCATCACCCTCATCTTCATCCTCATCATCCTCTACTTCATCTTCAGTACATCAACCACACAAGTCAAAGAACACGAGTAAAATTCCTTTTCTAAAACTTGATGTTAATTTTGAATTGCCAATGTTTAATGGTGAAGTAAATGCATAAAAGCTTGATAATTGGATTAGGCAATTGGAGGTCTATTTGAGAATCCAAAATTTTCATGATGATGATACCAAAATCCGATTAGCTTCATTGAGAATGGAAGGTGAAACACTTGTTTGGTGGGAAGCCAAGACAAAGGAGGAGATCAAGAAGCATGGTAAGATTATTTTATCATGGACTAATTTCATTTCTACAATAAAACAACAGTTTTATCCATTATCTCACATGCAGAAAGCCATAATAGACTGGCAAATATTTAAACAATTGAAAGGAAAAAATGTACAAGTGTATCCTCAAGAATTTAGGAGAAGAGCTCTTTTATTAGGAGTAGATTTGCAAAGCCAAGACACTTTGCTCAAGTATATAGGAGGCTTACATACCTACCTAAGACATACTATCCTCATGTTTAACCCTGCCTAGATGAAATTTGTGTACAAGCCACACATTTAGAGGCAAGGGGAAAACAAAACTTAGATGAGAATGAGGAAAATGAGTTTAAAGGAAAATGGAAGAAAAAAGAGAAATGCAAATATCAGAAAAGAGAAGGGAAAATTCTTTTGCAAACATTGTTCTAAAAATAGCCATGATAAAGACCATTATTGGAAACTTCATCCGAAGTTGAAACCAGAAAGTTTTAAAGCCAAAGAGAAAGCCAAGGAGAAAGGCAAAACTATTGCAATAGTTGAGCAAGACTTAGGGTCGGATTCAAGAGATGAAACAAAAATCATATCTATGGGACTACAGAACATGAAGGGGAAAGAGATTGAAACTAAACCCAGTTCTAGTATATCTAACTGTCACATACAAGCTCCAAATGAAGAAGAGAGAATTGAACTATTTCATGTGAGGGCCATTTCCAAACATACCAAGGTTGACACATTATTTGACAATGGGTCACTAGAAGAATTTAATCTCTAAAGACTTGGTCAAGAAACTTGATCTTGAGACCATTCCACATCCAAAACCATATCCACTTGGTTGGATTTGTAAGGATGCAAATTTACAGGTTTCAAAGAATTGCATGTTGCACTTTGCAATAACTGCACATTTCATTGACACAGTTGAATTAGATGTTGTTCCGCTTGATATAATAGGTATGGTGTTGGGAATTCCTTACTGGTATGATAGGAAAAAAATCTTCCATCACAATGAGAACAAATACCATTTATTCAAAGATGGAAAGGAGTATATTGTGAGAGATCATCGCAAGAAACTAGAGACTTCTTTAGTTAATGCAAGGAAAATGAAGAGGCTAGTCAATGCAAGCCAAAACTTGACATTGATGATGATTAAATAAAGAGAGGTTTCCTTTTCAAACAAATGCTAATGTATGTAATGAGTTCTTTCAGTTTGAAAGAAAGCTTTCTTTGAGAGAAGATGACAAGCAGTTGCAGCAATCGACATTGGTGTTGAACGGTGCTGAAAACAAGGTGTTAGTGCAAGAATTTGCAAAGGTCAAAGAGAGGGTAGAGAAACTTGGAAAAGAAGGCACAAGATTCAGAAATGTTCATTACTGGTTTCCGAAAGGCATGGTACAATGGCGAAGAAACTTGGTCAACAATCAACACAAGTTCAAGGCAAATTCAACAAAAAATTGGCATAAGAATAGAGTGCAAGGTGAGAACAATTCCAAGTTTCCTTTGATTATAGACCAATGTAGAAACAAGAAGTCTACTACAAAGTTATATTGTTTTTCTACAATTTCAGTAAATGTGTAGCATGGCAATGTCAAAGAAAACAATGGTTGGTCAACGGAATCAAGGAAAAACTTGTCTTTTCATGAAAATCTCCAATTAATGAAATTAGGGAAATTTCAATGGATAAAGATTGGAAGAGTGGGGACACAACCTCCTCATCTTCATGTTCAATAATCCAAAGAGATTTTGGGGTCCAAAAGCTTCCCAGTGGGGAGGTGTGATCAGGAGATCATGTGTTATGCTAAAAAATGAAAGTGCTCGAAATAGGACCAAATCTGAGCGAAAGGAAAGGTATTGTTGTTGTGATTCTGACACCGTGAATGGTTCAAAAAACTGATGTCGTATGAGGAAGATATCACATTCTATCAGTTATCCCAAACAAAAAAAAATTATGACTGGATGCCCAGTCATCATGTAGGTACAGTCAACAGGTATATTCCAAGAATATTCCATTTTCCGAAGTTAACTGGATTTCTCCATGTGGCATGTTATGGGCTGTTGATTTTATTGGTATGGAGATGTGTTTTTGACCGTTGATGGATTTTTTATGAGTCGTCAGATGAGCGACAAATGGAAAGCCCGGAGGCCACCACGTGTCCTCAGGAGGGTCTTGTAAAATTTATTGGAGGGCACGGGAGTCAAACCGGAGACCTCGAGTGCAGGCGTGGGAAACTTAACCAACCCAACTATGAGTTATTTCTTAACTATACAGTTTGTTGAACATTTATATTGTGTAATTTTTTTACGTTTGGGGGGAGGGACTGCCAGCAGTGGGCCCAAGGCAGTGGTCGCATGTATACAACCGGCAACATCAAAGTGTTAACCGGCGACAATGAAACATAATCTCCAACAGAAATTGTAATTGTCACATGGGGAGGTGTTATGGCATGTAATGCCACCATTTGCAGAATGTTGCATAACTCTCAAGTTTCCACTCCAAAAGGCAGAGTTAATTCAAACTATAAAACCGCGTAGTTAAAGGCAGAGGGTCGGCTTGTGAGCACTCTGCCTTAACCATACCATTTAAAATCAAACGGTTTATATGGAGGGAGTTGGAGCGTGCCCCTATTTTTAGGGATTTTTATTAAATTTAACTCCAGTTAAGTGTCTGTCTCCACTTTTAGTGGAGCTTTTCTAGCTGACATTGGGAAAAATACATTGGGAGGTCAATTTTTGACAAATTTTGGTGAAACAAGAGTCTACCTAGACTAATTTGAGCATTCTGGATCCATTGGTGCAGAGAAAACATAAATTAGAGGCTTGTAAACACATGTAATTTACAATTTTGAGCATAATGAAAAAGAGGAACATGCCATTGGGAGTTGGACCAGCAGATGTAGCCTAGGAAGGGTGAACTGCTTCATGATGCCTACTATGTAAAACTTATGTGTGATTGTATTTCTCTATTATACACTATTTTTCAGTGTTTTTAAGGCTTATTTTCATGCTTAAAGTTCACTAATTCATCTATGTTTCATGGTTAAAACACTCATTCCTTAAGCAAACAAATGGAGACAAATTGTAAATGTTTTATTTACTAAAAGGACACTTAGCATAGCAAAACTAATACACTCCTTTCAGATCACATACGATATATGTTTTATGCGTGTGATACCTCATTAGAAATATATATCTTAGGACTACATTTTTTTACTACAAACCCTTGCAACAAACTATGAGTTTGCCTATTTTCCAAAAAAAAATGTCATTTAGGGCCTCAAAATGACTTCGGAATTCCAGGACTCAAAAAATGGCTAAAAATAATAACCTATGCTATAATTAAGGAAACTAAAAGAAACAATGCTGAGGGTCTAAGTGGAATAGGTGGGTGGCCACCAATATACCCCTATAACATCTTGAGTTCTATTTGCATGGATATTTACATGTATGACCAAGAAGTATTAATTTGTCTCATGGTGATTTGATAGTTGAGAATACTACCCAACACTTGCAAGATTTTTAATTTATTGTTGAAGTTGTCAACTCCAATCCTAAATGAAGAAACTTCTTCTTCAAGCTTCTGAGACTCTTCTTATTTCTTCACCATATGGATATTTATTACTTCAAATTGCTTCCTTGTAGAAACAACTTCTTCTTCTTCTTCAAGTTTTCCATATTCCTGCAGTTTTTATTCTAGATTACTCACTGAGAGATTTTTTTTTAATTATATTCTTCTAAACATGTCTTCAGAATAACATCATCATATCCATGCTTTCCAACAACTTCTTTTATTCTTGTTTAAGAGTTGTGAATCTCCTTAGCTCTTGTAGAGAAGTCATGAGCTCATATTGAACATACTTCATGTTTTGTGTCTAATCCCTCGATCCATCTTCAACTGATTGAGCCCTCAAATTGATAATAGGTTCTTCATACAAGGGGCTGGCAAGTTCATATGCATCATTTTGATTTATTTTTTCTAGCACATTTTTTCAAGGAAGTAATTTTGGCTTCTAGTGCATCATAGTGACTTTTTCTTACTTTTAGCTATCTCTACCTCACTTCTTCCATCATTCTTGATTCTTCTAGCTGGGCCTTAAAATTAGAAACATCATGGTCTTGATTTTATATTTCTTTAAAATATCCTTATGGTTTTTTCTTCTTCTAAAATCTTCTCTATGGCTTTGTCTTTACCTTTATAATTTTGGAGCTTCTCTTGTAATATAATAACACTTCTTCTTGAAGCTTTTAATTCCTTTAAGGAAATTATAAGTTCTCCTTCATAATATACTTTTGTTTCAATTTCTTCTTCTACTGCCTCCTAGCGGCTAACCTCAATTAGTTTAGGAGCATCATCTTCATTATTTGTAATAGGTAATGGGCACAGACGTATAATGTCCTTCATTTACATAATTGAAACAATATGCAATACTTGATTCCTTTTTTTACCTGTCATCCATGACCATGAATAATATGTATTCTTTGGGATCTGATGTATTGAAACCCTTCTATTATAAGACAACTTCTTATTCTTCCCTTTATTGGCCATAGTTCCTTTGATCTACCTTCCAAGAGTTAACTATTCCTAAAAGAACCTACTCTGATACCACTTGTTAGCCTCAAGATTACATTGAAGGGGGTGGGGTGAATAAGTGTAATTGCTAATTTAACATTTCAAAACCATGTGATTAATAATTTAATATATAGTAGTGCATCAATAAGTATCATGCATCATAACAATGAATAAAGAAGTGCATCAAGTAATAGTCACCACATCAACACATGATAAAACAAAATTTTACATGAAAATCCTTGTGGGAGAAAACCACAAATATTATCTTCTTCTCTTCAATATTTAATTTACAAGGTTTACTAGCACCAACCAAAACAAGACACCCATCCCCTGAAAAATGCAAACACCAAGTTGCTTTACGCTACAACATGATTAAGGCATCGACCTCGAAATGATGAAAAAACTAACTTGCTATAGGAAACAACTTGATTGAGGCACCATACTTTGATGATGTAGGAAACAACCTGATTCAAGAAACCACCTCCTTATTGAAATTACTGTGGACCACTTTTCACAATATTTCAAATTGGATCCATAAGCTCAAATCACAACCAAATCAACCTGCCTTTTGTTCATCTACAACTTCAAATGTCAAAAACCTATTCATACATTCATATTAACAATAATTATAACTTACCTAATCTCAATAAATGTTTGCAGCTTCCATTTTCAAAAGATAAAATAATCCAACCAAAACCCCTTTTCCAAAAATAATTTTTATCTCAAATTAACCCTAAAAAACATCGGAAAGATTAATTGTTCTACAAAATGGCTCTTTCTAATGCACGTTCCATGAAATGCACAAATAACATCAATTGTTCTATAAAATTTTACCACCGTTTTGTTAGCCAATAGATAGAATGGATATTTGTAGGTGTTGGGTGTAGTTTTTGTGTGTATTTTAGATACCTTATTTCCCTATTTTTTCCATTTTTTCCTTCGAACCTGCATAGATTTACATGTTAACTGTCCCTTTCATGGCTATTGAAAGCATAATTTGTTATAACATGTTACTTTTCCATTTTTTTTAAATACAATGGAGTGATACTTCTTCTTTTTTGGCTAACTGGGACAAACGTGGAGAAGTCTTTTTGTTTCTATTTTTCTCTTTCAAGTATTGTCCCTAGGTACAAGGCCATAAAGTGAACAACTGTGCTAACTGATCCATGAATATTATGTGGCAAGTTGCTGCTACAAACTGTTATTACACCTCGATGTTGTTACATACTTGTTGTTACACTTCATTTTTGTTATAGACTGCTATCATCACACTCCAAATGCTATTACACCACAACTTTCAAACCGTGGGTACTATTCCATGTGACAAGTATTAATTAGTTACAGACTCTCTATAGAAGGATAGGAGATCCAGGTGGATATAATTTCAAAACTGATGTATTTTATTAAACCTTGTAGTTAGGAATTTGTTATAACAAAGTCTATTTTAATGATTAGCATGAGAATCGTGAGATTCTCATGATTGATTTGTTCCTAATTTTGATTTGTAATTTCTATAAGAGAATCGGTCGCTTGGGGAACATGAGGACATATATGGAAGAGAGTATTGTTATTTTGATTATGTAATTATCAACTATTTTCAATATAGATACATTGTGGTAATGTTATTACATGTTGAGTTTAGTTTTTAACTAAGTTCGCATTTCATCCTTGCGCCCTGCTAGGGAGGGAGGGTCCTCCTCTTTAGCAGGGATTGCATCAATAGAGTATATGTCTATTGTTATTCTTTCTTCCAGTACGTATGATACTGTTGTTGTTTTTGCAAAATTTGTAGAATAGATCTGCTTTAGTTTCAGGATTATGGTGTGTTGTTACACTAATTTGGTGAGAAGCGTGGTTATTGACTAGCTGGTATAGATCTTAGTGTGGTGTGTGGTGCAACTTTATTCTAGTAGATCTGAAGTGTGATTTTATTATCTGAAAGTGTTAATTTCTATATAAGCATTATTTCCTGCAAATCGATTCAACGCCATTCTTTCTTGTTTTCCCATTTTTATTCTTGGTTGTGGTGTATCGGCATAGATAGTGCAGAATCTTTTGAAATAACCTACCTACCCTGGTTGACAGTTAATAGTTACCGTTTTAGAAAATTAACCGTGATTAAAATAGCTCAACATTTTGGCACCATTTCCGGGGAAGGAATTTGATGATACAGTCAACCAAGTTGCTTTTTTAATGATAGAGTGTCTCTAGTGAACAATCGCTGGGTGGTAAGACGAGAGGTAAGAACCTACGCATCGCTCTAACATACCTGGGTGGGCTAACCATTGTGATCACTAGGGAATTTAGGGTGTGGAATTTTATCTTTTCTTAGAGTGTGTCCTCAGCTCTATAGTCGCTGGGCAGTAAGACGAGAGGTAAGAACCTGCACATCGTTCTAACATACATGGGTAGGTTCACCACTGTAAAAGCTGGGACATTTAGGGTGTGAGTTAATAGACATAGGTTCCATGTGTGAAGACATAGGAATAATAAAGAAACCAAAATACCCCCACTCTAATTAGTCACATGAAAAACGAGTCATAGAAAGGAAAATAAGAGTGTATATTTGGGGAGGAAGACATTTATTATGGATCTGATTTAAAAAGAAGAAAAAGAACAATCCATTTCATACAAGGATACAAGGAAAATAGGGCCACAAAAATTTGTTGTCACACGTAATCCGGGAGCATCTGGTCCCTCTGTCTCTAGACCTCATCATCCTTAAATAGATATAGCCACCACGAAGGTTGGAATTCTGGAGCAAGAGCAACAACGGGAATCTACTGAATAGGGTTTGAAGCTTGAAAGCCAAGGGGAGACTAGAGGGGAGTACCAAGGGCCTGAACTGGAAAAGCACTCATTTGACTATCATTATTGGGATTCAGGGAGTGTGGTGAAGCATCCAAACCTAGAGTAGCTTAACCTGTCATCTCAGAATCCCTCACCTATAAGACAGTCGCTTGAGCATTTTGGTCCCTCTATCTCCAGACCTCATCATCCTTCAATAGATATATCCACCCCTAAGGTTGGAATTCTAGAGCAAGAGTAACAATGGGAATCTACTGAATAGGGTTTGAAGCTTGAATTCCAAGGGGAGACTAGCTGGGAGTACCAAGGGCCCGAACTGGAAAAGCACTCATTTGACTATCGTTATTGGAATTCGGGTAGCGTGGTGAAGCAGCCAACCCCAGAGAAAATTAACCTGTCATCTCATAATCTCTCACCTATAGGACAGTCGTGAAGGATATTTATCACATTATGAATTAGGAGATTCAATTATAGGATATGGAAATACTAAGACATATGGCACTATCACTACCTTTGAGTTTCCAATACAAGAAGTAAGTGGTGACGCTCCCATGAATAATATTCCTTTGTAGTCTCTTCCATATTTTTAACGAATGACAATAGAAGATCCATATACATTCCTTTTTGAATTTTATTTCTTATGCAGAAGTTATGATTATACCACAGATGCACAGAAACTGAAATTATTCCCTACCACTCTAAAAGGAGCAGCATTGAGATTGTTTATGGGACTCAGTGCTGCTACTATTCGGACATGGGGCGATATGAGAGAGAAGTTTCTTTCCAAATATCAGGATTATTTTTGGAACAAGGATTTGAGGGAAGAAATATTCAAAATAACACAAAAGGAAGATGAAACCCTGGAAGATTATGTGGAGCAATTTCACTATAATTTGCAGGGATCTACATTTAGTGATTTAGCTCCCAAAATTCTGAAATCCATATTTATAAGGGGAATGAGAGATGAATGCCTGGAACATATGAATTTAATTTGAAAAGGGAACATATCTCAAGAATCGTTTTATGAAATAATAATACTCTTTCTGAGAAGTTCAAGAGGATCGGCTAAAGGAAGAAGTTTAGTACAAGACCCATCGGTTCGAATACATAAATCTGTAAGTGGAGGCTTGACTAGGGCAAATCGGGAATTTATTCGAATATTTTAAAACCAATCTCCTTAGCACTTTATCTACTCGGATAACAACAACACAAGTCAAGAAATCACATGAGGAAGCTGATGCAACTTTAGCTATGTTTTTTCCAAAATGCAGAAAGAAACATCCCTTGAGGGAGTGTGAAATGAACAACATCAACTTATACAATATTTGTGAATTAGAGAATTCTACAGGCTAGTGCACGAAGCTTCCCAGATTAAAAGTGGTACTTAGAGAATAAAATGAAGATGTTCAGTCCTCCCATTTCATTGGATGGAGAAAACAATGGTAACCACGACCTCTAGGTATGTATCGAGACTTTTCTTCTTATAATTAGTGGAATAATGCATATAATTCTCAACAATTTCCATGGAAATAATCTACCCCTTCTCCAACATAGATCCCCTCACCTTGGAACCAGTGGTTTCCCACTCCTCCTATTTAGTATCCTCCATCTCAGCCATATCCTTGGAGTCAGAATTGGAGGGGAAATTCCCAGGGTCCAGCCCCTTCTGCATTTCCGATGCAAAAATAGTTACAAGTAACTCCTCTCCAAACACTTGTTCCTACACCTCCTATGCGACACCAATTACATGTACAACCTAACCCTAACCCAAATGATAAGGCAACCTAGAGTATAGAGGCCCTGACTATCTTCCAGACTTATTTCATCACTGTTACACAATAATTTTTCACCATTCTCATTTCCTCGTCCCTCATCCTTAAATGACCCGTGACAGATCCTGTGCAATGTTTCAATCATTAAGAAATATGCTAACATATCCCCTTGAAGATCCAAAGAAGACTTCCTTGAAAGAATACTGAAGAAACTTGGTCAAATTCCTAGTTTTCTGGGTCAGTGCTCTTCGTGGTGCCATGACTACACTGATGTCCTTTTCATAGTTCTAGCCTAGTGCTGTCAACACCTTAATTTTTGGAAAACCATGTTGATCCCCTTTCTGGCAGTGCTTCCTTAAATGGAGGAGAAGATTTGACCACTAGAAGCTCAAGGGCAGTGATTTGGTTGTTAAACAGAGATGATAAGGTCCATCTCTCTCATTTTAGAGCCTTGATCTCATCCATAGGGGATCATCCCTTAGAAAGTGGGCCTTCCTCCTCCTTTCATTGGCTCCCAACCTCCTCTCCCTTGATATATATTCACATCCCTCATTCCCCCCAGTTTAGAGCTTGGTTGATAATTTTTAGACTCGTTTGAACTCTCATCCCTTTGCATGCTAGCATCGTGATTAAGCCTAAGTGCACAGGAGAAGGAATACCTTTGAGCTAGGTGAAGGACTCATATTTTCACCTAAGGACGCCTCCAAAATCAAGGCCTAGTTTTAAGATCTCCTTTTGTAATTTATCAAAATAACATCTAATTTTTTCTTTATATATTTGTCTACATGATTATGAAAATATTCTGGTACTCCTTGATCTTCTAGATCTAGTGTTTACGTTTATTATGTATTGTATCAAATTTTTTGTTGTCTCTTGATGATCCATAGGTATTCACCTGCCGTTAGTAGTAGGAAGCGAGCCAACAATGATCATGGATTGAGGTCACCATCAATGGATCCAAGGATATAGATTGGAAAAATGTATCTATGTCTATTTCCTCATTGCATTGTAAGACTTAGTTAAGAAATCTTATTTTAGAAATAATCTCGTGTTGCTAGACCCAATCTAGGCTAGAGAGATCACCTATGTCCACATAGGGGATTTATCTTGACAACATAACTGGCAACTCCACTGGGGAGCTTTAGCCTTTTAAGTCCTCCTTCCTCTAACTAATATTTGATCAGTTTCAATTATTTTTGAAATTTAAATCAGATTAGGCCTCTGTCAGCTTCTGTAAAGATTGTTAGTCACTTCATTGTGTCAGGTTTGGTGTTTGTGTGAGACTATTTTTATTTTTTCCTTGTTTTTAGCGACCAACGCCCTTTCTGTCTGCACAATATAACTGGAAGCGCTATTTTATATAATACAACCATGTTGATTGGATTTTCAGCACCCTTCTACTCAGCATAGAAGTGTTGATCTCAACCTTAGGAAATTTTGAGTTTCCCCTCTGATTATCTAGTTTGTCCTGGCCCTTGAAGGAGTCTGTGAGATTTTAGTGATTTCCTTGCCATGTGTTTGACTTACCTATCTTCTTGGAGCGAGTCTGATTCGTCTCTTTGATTTGTTTATAAGTTTGGGAGTTTTATTCGCCATTTAAAACACCCCTTTATCGCATTTTTCTTGTCTTATTTCGAAGTGAATTGGTGTATGCTTTGGTCATCTCTCCATCTCTTATTTTTTCCCTTCAGTTTAGTGTCAAGCACAAGATTAAAAATTGTTTAGTGCATAAGTCTATAAGAGTGTGTCTTGTCTAAATTCAAAAGGAATGGACGTGATTTTCATTTAGTTTTGATTTAGATTATCTTTGTCGTTTTAAGAAGAGTGAAAAGCATTTCATTCATGAATTTCTTTGAAGCGATTTTTGTTTGGTTCGATTGAAAGAAAGTAAAGGGAATTTAATTTTTTCTTTCATTCATTTTTTTTTCTTTTCAAAGTGAAAAAAAAAAAAAATCGTGCATCTTATTGAAAGGAAAGACATTTTCATTTTTCAATAAGTTGCATTTAGGAAAGTGAATTCAATTGAAAAGCATTGCATTTTGTGGCTCTAAACTAGTTTAGGGGGAATTATTGTTGCTGCATTGAGTGAATTCTCTCTTGTCTCTCTTCCCTAAATAGTTTAGGATTCATCAAAATTGAAAGCTTCTTTCTTACATTTATTCTGCACCATAAGGATTTAGGTGACATTCGTTTTGAGCCTTGAAACTAAAACTTTAATCAAGATCAACTTAAAAAGAACCCAATTTACCTTAAGGATCATTGGAATTAACGATAATATTTAGTGGTCTAGGCTAGAGAGGTGTTCCAACGTTGTTAAATGTAGGAGTTGTCACTAATAGTCTGCGTTATAACCTGGGGGTGATATCTCGTCCCACGTATGGAAGTATATTGATGTATTATAAGACGCTCTCATCGAACGATTACGCATTAGACAACACTACTATGGACTGGACTCCCATGTACCATCGCTTATATTTGGGGAGACACCACTAGGTTGCAAGCCTGCCATAGGTAACCAAGTCAGACGCCTTGTGGATGTGATACATCGAACACAACATTCAGGGAGATTGGATGCCACACGTTAACTCCTTGGTCATTTCTCTTTCATTTGATCAACATGGTGTATATTGCAGTTCACGGATACTTGGTAAACCTTTATGCATAGCACACCATTTTTTATTTAAATTTTTGTTAATTGTAAAACTAACCGCCCACAAAAAAATATCAACCGTGTAGTTCTCCAACCTTTTATTGATTGGTAAATTGTGATTTTGACCACCTCCTTCATTTTGATCTTATTTCTGAAAGGTCATCATGGCTTAATCATCAAATTTACCCACTCCCTCCTTTGACGGATCTCAAGAACATCCTCCTGAGGTCCCTTATTTTCTATTTGGACCCCTCGAATCGTAAGGTGAAGAGCTTGGAATTGTCATCAGTGTTCAACCCATATCATCTCGAGTGCCTCTTGACGATTCTCCTTAGACCACATCGGTAGAATCTAAGTCAGAAATCCCTGAACCATCTTCACATTTCTCAGCCTTTCCTCAAAATCTACTCATTGATCCGATTGTAGTCTCACCTCGATAACCTTACAGCACTTTCGATCAACCCATAATCCTTTTTCGTGCTTCTCTGGTAGCATCTTGCTCTGCCATCCCTCAGTTGTTTCCTGAAGAAATGGAATCTAATGTTGATGATGTTCCATTCGTGAGCGCTCCTCAAAGAACTCTTCAAGAAACCTCTAGCTTGTATATCCCGTAAGCCTCTTCATCGGTATTTCCCTATGAGGGATATTTTTTTGAATCCACACCTCATGATTCAGGTAGTGGAACTGAAATACTATCTAGTTATGTTGCGTCTATGATCCTACACGGTTATACCTCTTTGTGAAACCTCATTTATGGAGCTTCTAGTATTACACCCTTATTTCTGGATCACGTTTGGTCAATGGGTATACCTCCATATTTCGACCCATTCCTTTCGAATGTGGCCACGGTGTCTCAACCTGTTTTTTGACCGACGGTTGGCATTGGTCAAACGACTATGTCATTCGGATCCTTTGTCCCCTATTCGCCATCTACGATTACTATAGTCCCACCATTGAGTGGGAAATCCATGGTTTCATCCATGCCTGGGGCGCAGTCTAACCCTCTATATGTACCTCCCCTGTTGGGTGTGGGGCAGCCGAGTTCTGGGTCTATTCCCGAGGCATCCCAACCTCATGTTCAATATTCTCAGGTTCAACAACCCCTTCAACAATTGAACGTAGCATATTCATATGTTCAACAACCTAACATTCCTTATGTTCAAAGGTTGAATGTAAAATACCAATATGTTCCTCAACCAAACGTATCTGAGCAGTACATCCAACAATCCCAGTATTCGATGAGTGCTATTGCGACTAATCCTCATTTTCGTTCTTACACTGAAGTTGGTTTGAATCTCCTTTTGGTTCAATCTGGTCCTTTCCCTCATTAATCTAGTGCTCAGTACTAGCCATTTCCTCAAGGTCAGTACCAGCAACCCCAGCCTGGGCCTCAACCTGGTGCTTCATATTAGAAAATTCCTTAGTACCAGCAGTCTCAGCGAGAACCTCAGGCTAGACCCTATGTTCAACAAGGACTACAAGCTAGACCTTATGTTCAGCAGGGACTGCAAATTGGACCTCATTTTGAGTAGGGACCTTATCCTAGACCCCATGTCCAGGAAGGTCTGCAGCCTCAGTTCCCGTAGGGGTCGTATCAAAAACGCCAGCAAGGTCCCTATCAATAATATTTGCAGCAAGGTCCTTACCATCCATGGGGGAAATTTGCATATCCTGGTCAGAATCCGTGCTACTGGCCTAAAACTCCTTATAAATCAGGTTGGAACCCTCGACATTTCTCTTTTCATCATCCTCCTTTTCCATTCTTGGCTACGTTGGAATTTCCAGATATGTCAAAGCTCACAAATGACCCCATCCAGCATCAGCTGCATTGGCCGCCAATTCCAACCAAGATTTTAGGATATTTTCACAAGTTTGAAGGCAAATTTGGGGAAGACCCTCAAACCGATGTGATGAAATATCACTTACGGTGTTCCTCTAATTCTTGGAATGACGGATATATTTTTCTTTATCAAATCTTTCGGTGAAAATCACGATGGAGAATTTGTGATTTATTCCTTGTGATTTCAGAAATATTTGATACATAATTTATGGATCCCAGTCTAATGACGGATATATTTTTCTTCGTCTTTTCCAGTGCACTTTAACTAGTTCTGTGACTAAATGGTACATTGATCTCCCTCGCAATATTTTCTTCGATTTTAATTCCTTGACCATGGCCTTCCTCACTCATTTCTAGCTGCCTATCCAGTATGAAATTGACACCCATATTCTCACCTCGCTGAAGCATTCAACTGCTATGAATATCTTGGATCACATCCATGAATGGCGTCATCACCATCACCTCATCAAATTTGAGATCCTTGATCAATTGTTGACCGAATGGTTTACAAAATTATTCGTTCCCAAGGTTGCAAAAGATCTTTCCATTGGTGGGTGTGTTATGGAAGATGAGGTCATTGCTAGAGCTCAACACCTTGATCTAGTATATTTGCAGTTCGGAACCCTATATGAGTTATTACCTAATGCACCACATCCTTAGACTAATCCCGTATCATCTCAATCTCCTGATACACCTTCGGTGGATGGCGTTATTGGGACAGTGGCTCATGTTGATAGTAGTGCACCTAAGATTTCTTCAAAGTTTAAATCCACTGCTTCTGTTGCACAACCTACTCCTTCCCATAACTAGAAGAATCATGTTAAAACATTAGAGTTAAATTTTTTTTATTCTACCATAGCAGATAAATCCTCGAAGGGTAAGAAGAAGAAGGGTAAAGTCAAGTCTAAATCCGAAAACCCTAAACAAGATTCAAAGAAGTCATCTGCTAGTGACTCTTCATCACATAGTCCCAAATGTCCTTGTTTGATATATGATGATGATCATTACACCAAGGATTGTCCTCGATGTGCCAAAGTTTCCTATATTTTGAAGGGCGCACTCAGTACTCCGGCTATTTTGAAATAACTATTCCCTTCCTAGCAAATGCAAATGTAGATCAAGCTCTATCGTCTAGAAACTCTCAAGTGTTCATGGCTGGAATGCAATTTTTTTCTATCACCATGAGTATGAAATATTATCCAAATCCATCCAAGGTGATCCAGGTGGATATCGGTGGCCACCCACCTAATCCATTTGGACCCACACCATCAATTCTTATAGATTTTCACATTTAGCACCACTTACTATTTTTAGAAGATTTTCGGGTCCTGCACTCTCGGAGCCGTTTTGGGGCCTTAATGATCCAGGTGGATATTGGTGGCCACCCACCTATTCCATTTGAACCCCCACCATTATTTCATTCAATTTTTAAGTTGCAGCACAACTTACTATTTATAGCAGTTTTTCGGGTCCTGAACTTTCAGAGCCGTTTTGAGGCCCTAAATGACACTTTTTGGGAAAACGAGGAGCAACATGGGTCATAGACCAATGTTTCTCACTCAAAATTTGTAGTCCTCGGATAGATATTTATAATGAGCTATTGAGCACGTCAAACGGAGATCGGATGCCAAAGTTACGTCCCTGGGAAGTTGAAACACCAATTTACCCAAACGGGGCCCACTATTTTGGCGCTTCATCTCCTAGAGTTAGGTTTTTGGACGTTTTAGTTTTTCCATTGTTTCTCAATAATAAATAGGCCCTCGAGCCTCATTGTAACACAACTCATAGGTCTGTAGCCACCACATCTCTTCTCAGAGATTCGCTACCAGCACCCTAGCTATTTTATTTCCATTATGTCTGTAAGCATATTTTTTTTATTTGATATTAATGAAATGACGCATTATTTTCACTGCATCTCTATGTTTATGGTTATTTCTATATTCTTTTGCGTTCCTGCATAAATCCAGATCATAAGGCTCCTATGAAACTGGAAGTTACAGATCACCCTTCCTCTTCCATGCCTCCTACCTCTGGTCCTCTCCAAATTGAGAGACCGAGTAGTGACTCCATCATCCAACCACCGCCAAAAGGTGTTCTTTGAAAATTGTCTTACAATCCGAATGTGAGAGCAGCACAACACTTTAATATTGTAGAAGATCTGACTCAAGTGCCTTTGAGAGTGTCAACTTTGGAGGTCCTCCAGCCGTACCCATCACAACGGAAGGCACTACTCTCCGCTATTGGAGGGATTTATCCTTCAAATTCTAGTCTGATTACTTTCGATATCGATAATTTTGTTCCTCACCTCCCATCTCAGGTATCTTTTCTTATCCAAGTTACCATTATGGGAAAGACTATTCATCATACTGTCATTGATGAAGGTGCTTAAACCTGCATCATGTATATCACATGCTAGAAAGCCATCGGCTGTCCCCCATTGAGTTAGTCCTTGAATACCTTAGAAGCTTTCAATGGTAGAGCCTCTTGGCCATATGGTATTCTCAAGGAATTTCTTCTCCTGTTGGAGGGGAAAACGGTAAACATGGAAGTTGAAGTGGTAGACGCCAACTTGAACTATAATATCCTTCTTGGATGTAGTTGGACAAACGTTATGGTTTTTGTGGTATCCACCCTCTTTCGCTTTCTCTATTTCCCTCATCAAGGGAAGATAGTGATTGTTGATCAGTTGGATTTCTTCCCCTCTGATTCTTCAATAGGTAAAATTTTGTATGTTGGGAAGACCGCTACTCCTTAGGAGAAGATTGGGTCAGGTCTGTTCAAAGACTCGTCTCTTATGGGAGTTTTTCCGCTTTTGCCTCTGAATTTCACCTCCATTAATATGATCTCGTCTGGTCATGATCCATGGATTATCCCCAATCCTGACTAGATAAAGAGTTTTGGTGACGTTATCCCTCTTAGCCTGACAAAGAAAATGTATCAAAATATTCTCATGGCTTTTGAGGCTGCATCCGAAACCAATACTCATTTGGTTTCCTCTCTAGACACTTATGGTAAGTCTCCCTGGTTTGGTTCTTGGGACTCTAATGATCACTTGAATGAGAATTTCCCCATTGATGGGAGTGTCATGGAGGTAATGTATCTCGAAGAAACTCCATGGGATGATGCACATCATCGTTCCTCATTTCTCCCAATCCCAGGTGACATCTCTGCCTGTCTAGGATCCCATACTTCACCAGTAACGACTGACCTACTTCAAAATCCAACTCTAATTCATGAATTATTTTCCAAAGGGAACATGGGAAATATCACTCCGACCATTCCGATTGACATATTTTTCAAACGAGGGATTTTCAAGAATGTAATATTCCTAAATTAGCTTCAGCTAATTGGAATATTAATTTTGCCTTGTTTATTTTTGCATTTCATGGTTGATGAATAAATTGTAAAGGAGGACATGTAAAACTCCTAAAAACTAAGAATAAATCAATTCCTATGTGAACAGAGACATATCTGGGCTGTATAAATTACATCTTGCAGGTGTGAATGGGTTTAAATCACAAGAAGGGTTCATCTTTGACCAAGTCAACAATGCAGTCTAGATGCATTGAACCTCCTTGAGGGACAGCGCAGTTCTAGAAGGAGATTCTAAATGTGAAAAGGGCTAAACCAATGAAGTGGTTTAGGGTTTTGCCAAGACTCCAATATTATAAAAGGAGGAGGAGATCAACAAGAGAGGTTTTTTGAAGATTATCATTTCTCAAGGAATTGTTTGCTAGACATCCCTTGTTGGGCATTCCTGTTCAGGAATCCCACCTCCTTCCTTGAGCAACTCTTGGAGGAGAATTGTGCTAAACTTGTCCACTATTAGGCTTGGGCCAAGCTTCACCTTACATCTACAACGCTACTCCTGTTGAGGGTTGAGCTGTCCTTGTGAGCTGCAGCAAGTGGAGATCTAGATCTGCTCAGATCTAGATGATAGCAGTGGCTCTTCTCAGTGAGTGTGTCATTTAACCTCCTAGAAGATTTCATTTGCTGATTGTACTTCATATCTACATCTTGGCATCAGGCAAAATCATTATTAGAAGCTACAACGTTGTTCCTTTCCCTAAGACAACGTTATTTTCAGATCTATAGCTACAAGGTGTTTTGTCTGCATTTTGAAGGAGAGATCTCCGGTGTTGGGGTTCTTCCTTTCACTGTGGTGATCCATGGATTGGCCATCCAATACATGTTTTTTTTCAGATCTGATCTGCTATGTAATTTTATTATTCAGAAATTTTGAATCATTCTACAGATCTGAAGTCTTAGATCTTAGATCTACTTCCGGTGCTTCATGTTTTGAGCAAAACCCCAAGGGGAATGTATAGATCAGCTCTTCTTGTACATGGATCTGTATTGGAAATAAATTTTTATGTACAAATATGATCTAGATATGAATAATTACTAAACTACTACTTCAGCCCTAGAAATAATGCTGTTTATGGTTATGCAGTCTTTTATCATGGTTGTGGCACCTCATTTCTGAGGATTTCTCCTGTATTTTCTCATTATTTCTTCTGTAAAATGTATGAGTCATGCCACTGATATTATTTATTAATGTTCAGACCCTAATGCAGCCAAAACCTTTAGAAAATTACGCTCTCATGCTTCAGTAAATTTCTGCATACTTCTATTCATGGGAAATCAGGGTTTTCTAGCCCAGTTAGGAAAGGAGGAACTGTTTAACATAGCAAAACACAATTTTTTTGCTAAAATTTGACATGAGGGTCCTCATAGCCCTAGCTATCATATCCAACCACTTTCCCACCTTATTTTTTCACAAATCTATGAATACATCCGTTTTAAGGCCTAAATCGTCAATTTCCCCCACCTTTTGGTCTATAAAACGCTGTATAAGTTTGCTGCTGCATATTTTATTGAATTTTGAGTGATTTAACATCTTTATATGACATATTATTTCAGCTCCACATTGGTAATAACTCATATTATTCCCAATATTGTAGTTTTTCCTTAGTTGGGAACATTATAGTGGTATCAGAGCAAGATCTTTGGCTCAGCCTGTGGCTTCAAGCCAAAGTGCTGTAGAGAAAGAAGCAAGATCAGAATGATGAAGAACATGGGTTTTCTCTCATCAGTTTTCAGATCTAAGAAGAACCTCTCCAATGAGGTTGAACAAGAAGAATAAAGAGGAAGCAGTGAAACTCCTAGAAAGTTTCAAGAGCAGAAAGATCTTCCGATCAGATCTACAAGATCTATACATGAGGAAAATTCTGAATCCTCATCTCATGGATATGTGCACTTAGCCATATCACCAAATATTTAGTGTTCTGTTTATGATTTCTTCATGAAGAGGAAGAAAGGAGGTATACCCGAGAAGGAGACTCTTAGAGAGTATTTGCAGGAGTATGAAGATCAATCCAAGGGGTTCAAAGATAATTTGAACTTCCAAGGGTTCTGTAAGATCAAGGAGAGAAAAGACACAAGGGAGGAGCAGAATGATAAGGGTAGATTCTATCTATCTTTCTTTGATGGATCACCTAAATGTCCAATCAGGGTTTGGGTGGAGGAGCTAGACAACTTCATGCAACAACATCAAGTTTCAGAGATTGAAGCCATCAAAGTAGCAACGCTGCATTTTGAAGGTAAAGCATATGCTTGGTGGTTGTTTGAGTCTTTCTCCTTGAATAATGCCAATACACCTACTTATGCAAGGTTTGTTGCAAGATTGATAGAAAGGTTTGATGAAGCTCCATATGTAACATCTTCTGTTGACACTATCAAACCACATCAGATGAATATTTTGCATGAGTTGGAAGGGTCTATTAATCCAACTCCATTTATGAAGACCATGGAAGAGGGTGTAAGTTTGTTTGATGCCTTGCCAAGGGAAAGATCTCCATTGAGTGAAGGGTCCTCTTCTCAAGAGGAAAGTATGAGGGTTTCTCTTCAATAGATGACCAAGATCTAAGGTCTCCTATTGACGATGATGCAATTTCAGTTATGGAAGAGGAGGAGAAGACAGGAGATGATAACGTAGTAAAAAAAATAGGCACCTTAAGCATCTCATGAAGAGGAGGATGGAGCACTTGCTCCAAAGGAAGAAACTCTTGCACTTTTACAAGGAGTTCCACGAGGTATCACACATAGAGCTCTTGGAATGACACACGAGCAGCATGTACCATCACTATCAAATGATGAGATATTGAAGATAGGAGGAAAAGAGGAGGAAGGGCATCACATGATGAGGATCATGAACCCTTCTCTATTTCAAAGCTTGGAAGTACAAATAAGGCAAGATGACCTATTCATTAAGGGTGGAGGCAAATCTGTCTACCTGCATCCACATTCTACCTTATGCCTTGACACCTCTTTGCAAGGAGGTACTTTACCAGGAGCACCTCTTGATAGGAAGAAATCTAAAGTGTTGTCTCAACTATGGGCAGAATATGCATACTTGGCTAAGGAGGGAGCCTTGGGAGAAGCTAGCACAATGTAGATAATCTCTCATGAATTCAGAAGAGAGGTGAGCAATTTCCTAAAAGGGGCATTGCTAACTCCCACTCAGATGTCTGCGCTGAGAGAGGAAAAATCAGAGATCTATGATGGCATGAGCATGAGGACACATGGAAACTCCACATATTTGGGGCAGCCCATGATCTCTTCATTCACAAATAATATTTCTAAACATGGCAAGGGGCTACTAACCCTCTTGTATAAATGGGCCAAAATGAGGAAGTTTTGGAAGGCAAGGACTTTCCAAGGGGAAGTTGATTTCCTTATGCTCCAATATTGTCCTAGCAATATCAGCTGCAAATGGGGTAGAAAAGGAAAGGTTATGATGCTCCAACATGTGATTTTTATACCAATGATGTCAAAGGAGGGAGCCATGAGAAGATGGGGGCAGCATTTCAGACTTCTACAACGTTGTCATTCTTGGGAATTCTAGATCCTTTTGGGATTCCCAACTCGTGTTGGAATACTCCAAGGACCTTTCACATGTGGGGTTCTTGATGGGGAAGTAAAGGATGAAAGGTTCAGGGTGGTTGATGGAGTTATATATTTCTATAATATTATTATTTTTAATAGAGACTCCAAGCTCAAGGAGAGACTACTAGATGCCACCTCTGAGATCTTTCTTTCTAAACCCATTGGTTTCATTAGAACATATCATACACTCTTGGGTGGATTCATATGGGAAGGTTTCAAGGAAGAGGTGCACTCTCATATGAATATGTCCATGGACTACTTGGTAGAGGAGGAGGAACATAGATCTTGGGAAGAGCCACCATTCACACTTCCTTATTCATTGAGTGTGAGAGGGAACTCATCCATGAGTTACCCCACTGATGTAAAACAAGTATGTAGAGAGGCTTGTATTTCTGAGCATTATAATGTATCTCCTATATGCTTATATTTTTCTAACACTCATTTGTAGGATAGTGTGACAAGATGGGGCACTAAGTATGATGGGTTTCATGGGCCACTCAAGGCCATGAACTATCTTGATGCAGGTCATTCCTTGGAGAATCTTGGGAAGCTATTATATTTTTCATGGTGTGATTCCTTTACACCAACTATGATGTTCATTCTCCAAGCATTCCAAAGGCATGAGGCAGAAAACAAGTGTTGGGGAAGGCACTTGTCATATATTATTCTATGGCAGTTGAGGATAAAACTGCGCTGGTTGCACATGAGGGAACATCTTCCTTCTCATTTATTATACATGGCAGCTAGCATGATTCTAATTGTGATCCCGCAAGCTGAAGATGTCCTTATATTTTTTGGGGGAATGGCTGGAGGAGAGGCACACTTGTTGGATGTGCCCTTGGGGAAAGGAGTTCCCCATTATTTTTGCATTGCATGCTTCCATGGGAGCATGAGATCTTGTATGGCCACTATGATAGATCACTTGCCTCTTTGTAGAGTGAGCCATATGTTTGTTGAGAAAATGCCTCTCACAAGTGTTGGGGAGGAGTTTTTCTATGGATTGCAAACTGGGAGGTGATCCACTTGATTTGGATGATAGCATGGAGATGGGAGTCTCTTATGAATCATGAAATTCCCCATGATTATTATCACTTCTATCTAGAGAAGGCCATGGATCAACAAGAAGGTTCCCATAACAACCTTCCTTTCTTTCATGATGAGAGCCATTGGGTTTATTCACCAAGGGCCAATTTGCACATTGAGGAGGGACCATTGGAGGACAGTACTATTGCAGAAAATTCAGGGAAATGGGGGAGACTATTGGATGAGGAGGACACAAGAGAAGAAGGGGAAATTTTGCAGCACCCTTGCAGTTGCTTGAGGACAATCAACATTTGGGAGGGGGAGACTGTAATATTCCTAAATTAGCTGCAGCTAATTGGAATATTAATTTTGCCTTGTTTATTTTTGCATTTCATGGTTGATGAATAAATTGTAAAGGAGGACATGTAAAACTCCTGAAAACTAAGAATAAATCAATGCCTATGTGAACAGAGACATATCTAGGCTATATAAATTACATCTTGCAGGTGTGAATGGGTTTAAATCACAAGAAGGGGTCATCTTTGACCAAGTCAAAAACGCAGTCTAGATGCATTAAACCTCCTTGAGGGATAGCACAATTCTAGAAGGAGATTCTAAATGTGAAAAGGGCTAAACAAATGAAGTGGTTTAGGGTTTTTCGAAAACTCCAATCTTATAAAAGGAGGAGGAGATCAACAAGAGAGGGTTTTTGAACATTATCATTTCTCAAGGAATTTTCTGCTAGACATCCATTGTTGGGCATTCCTGTTCAGGAATCCCACCTCCTTCCTTGAGCATCTCTTGGAGGATAATTGTGCTAAAATTTTCCACTACCAGGCTTGGGCCAAGCTTCACCTTACATCTACAATGTTTCTCCTGTTGAGGTTTGATCTGTCCTTGTGAGTTACAGCAAGTGGAGATCTAGATCTGCTCAGATCTAGATGATAACAGTGGCTCTTCTCAGTGAGTGTGTCATTCAACCTACTGGAAGAGTTCATTTTCTGATGGTACTTCATATCTACATCTTGGAATCAGGCCAAATCATTCTTAGAAGCTACAACATTGTTCCTCTCCCTAAGACAGCGTTATTTGCAGATTTATAGCTGCAGTGTGTTTTGCCTGCGTTTTGGAGGAGAGATCTCCAGTGTTGGGGTTCTTCCTTTCACTGTGGTGATCCATGGATTGTCCATCCAATCCATGTTTTTTTCAGACCTAATCTACTATGTAATTGTATTATTCAGAAATTCTGAATCATTCTGCAGATCTGAAGTCTTAGATCTCAGATCTACCTCCGGTGCTTCATGTTTTGAGCAAAACCCCAAGGGGAATGTATAGATCAGCCCTTCTTGTACATGGATCTATATTGGATCTAAATTTTTATGTACAGATATGATCTAGATCTGAAGAATTAATAAAATTCTGCTTCAGCACTAGAAATAACGTTGTTATGGTTATGCAATCTTTTATCATGGTTGTAGCACCTCATTTTTTAGGATTTCTCTTGTATTTTATCATTATTTCTTCTGTAAAATGTATGAGTCATGACACTGATCTGATTTATTAATTTTCATACCCTATTTCAGCCAAATTCTTCAGAAAATTATTCTCTCATGCTTCAGTAAATTTTTGCATACTTTTAGTCATGGGAAATCAGGGTTTTCTAGCCCAGTTAGGAAAGGAGGAACTGTTTAACATAGAAAAACGCATTTTTTTTTGCTGAAATTTGACATGGGAGTCCCTAATAGCCCTAGATATCAGATCCAACCACTTTTCCACCTTATTTTTACGGAGATCTCTGAATATATCTATTTTAGGGCCTAAATCATAACTTTTCCCCACCTTTTGGTCTATAAAACACTGTATAAGGTTGTTGCTGCATATTTTATTGAAGGTTAAGTGATTTCACATCTGTATATGACATATTTATGTAGCTCCACATTTTTAATAACTCATATTATTCCCAATAGTGTAGTTGTTCCTTAGTTGGGAACATTACAAAGAATGTGCATATTGGTGCGTCTTGTTCTCCTGATGAGATCAAGACCTATAAGAAATTTTTCAAGATTTATGTGATGTATTCACATGGTCATACAAAGAAATTCTCGCCATTGATCCAACTATCATGGTGCATGAAATTCTCACATATTCGGATTCAAAGCCTGATCACTAACATCTTCGTCCTATTCACCCGAGAAAGGCTGCCACTATAAAGGGTGAAATTGAAAAAATTCTTAAAGCTAGTTTTATTTACCCCATACCATTAACATTTTGGGTCTCGAATATTTTTCCTGTCAATAAGAAGAAAGGGACCTTTCGAGTTTGCGTTGATTACCATGACATCAATTGAGCTTGTCCGAAGGACAATTACCCCACTCCTTTTATCGATTAGATTCTTGATGAATGTGTCAGGAGAAAGATATTTTCCTTTATGGATGGTTTCTCTAGCTACAACCAAATTAACATTTCTCCAACTAATCAACATAAAACCACTTTTATTTTTCCATAGGGGACTTTCTCCTATAAGAAGCTCCCTTTCGGCCTGAAGAATTCTAGAGAAACCTTCCAACGAGCTATATCTTATGCATTTCATGACATTAAGCACATAGTTCAACCATATCTCGATGAACTTCCTGCTCATTTTGTGAAATTTCAAGCTCACCCATAACACCTTAGAGATATCTTCCTACGTTGTCGACACTATAATATCAAGTTGAATCCTCACAAGTGCGTCTTCTGCGTCGAATGAAAATGACTCCTAGTTTTTGTGGTGTCTAAAGAATGCATCCACATCGATCCTCTAAAAGTCGAGGCAATCGTCAATTTGCATTCTTCTTCTATTCATCAATTGTAGAGTTTGTAGGGGAAAACCAATTTCCTCTGTCGTTTCGTACTGAATTACACTTAGCTTTCCAAAGTTTTTACACGCTTATTGAAAAATGGAATCCCATTCTTATGGGATGAATTTTCTTAGAGCTCTTTCGATGCATTGAAATGAGCCCTCATCATGGCTCTGTTGCTGCATCCTCCCAATTATCATCGATACTATTGCTTGTATATGGCTGCCACCGATAGCACTATTGGTATGGTGCTAGTTCAAGATGATTATGAATGTTAGGAACATGTAGTATACTACTTCAGCCGTAATATCTTTGATACTGAGACCCATTATGCTCATGTAGAGAAACTTGCATTGGATTCTTTCCATGTTGTTCAATGTTTTTGTCACTACATTCTCCTGTGTAAAACCCTGGTGATTTCTAATTCCAACCCCATAACTTACATTCTAACGTGTCAGTTGCTTTGGGGCAAGTACTAAAAATGGATCATTATCCTTCAAGAGTTAGACTTATAGTTCACTATTGCTAAGTCGAAGAAATCCCTGGACTTTTCTGAGTTGATCTATGATCTTCCCACCACCGATGATCTCGCCCCTCTCGATGAGTCCATCCCTGATGAGACTCTCTTTCTCATTAGTACTCTTGATCCATGGTATGGAGACATCATCGTATACCTCCAAACCCAAAAATTTTGGCCAGAGCTATCGCACTCTAAGGTAATACATATTTGTTACCAATACCAACCATATCACATCATTGGGGACACCCTCTATCACACTAGTATTGAACCTGTCCTCTGTCAATGTTTGAATCTTGAGGAAGATGAGAAATATCTCAATGACTGCCACTCCAGGGCTTGTGGTGGTCACATGTATGGTTACGCTACCACTCAGAAGATCCTTAGTGCAAGTTATTTATGGTTGTCTATTTTTAAAGACTGCATTATCATAGTATGAAAATGCCATGATTTCCATATTTACTCTCAAAAAGAGCACATCCCACCCTCACCCTTACACACAATTGTGATCGTCGGACATCTTGAGAAATGGGGCATTGCTTTTATGACCTGTAACCCTTGCTCGGCTGGGGGGCTTGGATATATCATCATTTTCATTGACTATTTTACTAAATGGGTCAAGTCAATGCCTACATACAATAATGAAGTTCTAACTGTGATGCAATTCTTATTCAATCATGTCATAGATCGGTTTGGTGTCCCGAAAGAAATGGTCAGTGATCGTGGCACTCATTTTCATAATCATATGATGACAGATCTCTTTCTTAGTTTGGGTTACGTCATGATAACTCCACCCCTTACTATCCACAGACCAATGGCCAAGTTGAGGTTTTCAACAAAGTCTTGGTGACTCTGCTTCAACGCACCATTGGGATGCATAAGCAAGACTGGCACCTCATGCTTTTATCTGCTCTATGGGAATACCAAACCTATGCTAATATTGCCACTGGATTCACACCATTCCAATTGGTGTACGGTCTAGATGCCACACTCCCGATCGAGTGTTAGATTCCTTCCTTGAAACTAGCTATTGAAATACTTCTAGGTACTTCGCTAGAAGAGGAAGGTCTATTGTACCTCGAGTGTCTCGACAACACCATAAGGCTTGTTGCTTTAGTTCTTGAAGCGTAGAAATGACAATTTAAGGTTCAATATGAAAAATCCATCCCCCCTCACGTTTTCTCTGAAGGTGACTTGGTCCTGCTTTATGACCAAGCCCATGATAAGTTGGGATAGGTTGGGAGTAGTAAAGCTTGAGCTAATGTGGCATGGACCCTATAAAATTTAACGTGTTTTGGAGCATGGATCCTATGAGCTAGCTGATTATGAGGGAAATCCTTTGGTTGAGCCCCGAAATGGGCTCTATCTGAAAAAATATTACACTTAGTCATAAGTGTGATACTGTGTACATTAGTGTGCTTTGAGTTGATTTTTGGTGTGATTGTTTGCCTTACAGACATGTTCCCTCTGCTCACCTTGTGTTCCACTTGGTTTTTAGATGTCTTCGAATCATTACTTTGGTTTTTCTTATGGTGCTTATCGTAGCACACATAACCTGTCTTCCCAAGCATGGGCACTATTTGCTCCTGATGGCAAGTTGATTAATTTACAAGGTATTTGTTTGGGTCAGAAAACTAGCAATATTTCCAAGTATAGTGTGGTGATCAAACTATTATCAAATGCCATTGATATTGGAATTAGATATTTGGTTGTTAAGTTGGACTCACAACTCGTTGTGTTACAATTGAATGGTCCTTATTTTGTGCGCCATCCTTAAATTTTTTGTATGTATTTGCGTGTTAGATTTTTGGAAAGACATTTTGATTTTATCACATATCAACATATTCCAATACCTTTAAATACATTAACAAATACATTATCAAGCCATGTATTAGATAGACATTTGCACAATATGTGAATCAAGACATCACTATAATACATAAGTAGCCATAGAAACATGCATATATATATATATATATATATATATATATCGGTATGTAAGTGTGTTACATCCAAAAGCTCAAAAATATGTGTTCTATTACAAAAATGGGTCTTCAAGCCTACATGAGAACAAAATTTATAAATAGGACTGCTATTCGCCCACATGGTGCTCATGGTAGCAGGTGACTGCTCAAATTACTCGTCAGAATAATCGACGCAGTCTACCTGGAACTCTGACTATGTGTCTCTAAAAGCGTAGTGGAATCACATCGAATGTATGATACTATAAAATGCCTCTAGTGAGGCTAACCAGGTTCCGCTCCAACTCAGCTAGTGTGTTTGTTACCTCCTCATATGGAGCATCCTCTCCTGGATGGGCTACCCTCCGTGTGATCGGTGACATTCCAGGTAGTCTCTAACGACCCATTTCTATAAAAAAATCATAGGTTTAAATTTTATAATACATAACAAAAAACATTTAAAAAGTAAAAAATGTTAAAAAATATTTTTTACCTGCATCAGTCCACTGTGTGCCTCGTGGGATCGGAAGATTTGGATCTCCTCTGAAGTCGATGCTGACATATGTGTATTCCTCAACTATGATAAGTTGAGAACGCAGCCAACTGAAGAAGGTTGTTGGGAAGTGCATATATTTCCCCCTTCCTGTCGGGGCATTATTTTGCACCATTGCATCGGCCTCGGATCTCTCGGGGCTAGATCATGGATCTCTAGCCACTGATACTGGAATAGGGGTACTCTCTCTAAAAAGAAGGTCACCAGAATTGACCCATACCCGAAATTTTTTAGTCTTCCTGTCTTGCACTTGGATAGCTGGCTCTTCATGTTAGCTAGAAACACCTCATAATAGTTGAACATCATTGGGGCCAAGAATTCCACTGTGTATTGGAACTGAGATTTCGTTGCCTCATGCAACACCTGGGATCTTGCCACTCTTATGATGAACTATAGTATGGTACACAAGGGAAGCACTCTGATGGAAGAAATATGTACCTTCCCACTCTTTGTCTTCCATTCCCCAGGGCAATATCTCTGGATGAGCATGCTTTAGCTCTCACCCCCTGCACGAGATCTAGAGAGTTGGATCCTCTCCCCTCTCCTTGAAAATCCAACGATGAAATAGATGTCCATCACATTTAGCTCTAACTCTTGGTCGTTGATGAAAAATAATTCTCGATCAATGTCCTAGATACTGATTAAGTATTGGAAAAGCTCCAATTGAGCTCTTAGACCGGATGTTTGGAATAATTTTAATTATCTGCAATTTCACAAAGCATTGGTGCAATATTGGTCTTGCAAGGCTTGGTGGTCTTCCACCTCATAGCCTCATTCTTTCCATTCAACTAGCATCTTTGATGAAAGCACCTGCAAAACACCGGTGAAACTAACATTGGAGTTGGGTTATTTTATCATTTAAAAATATTTTCTGCAACCAGCATGTTTGTCCGAAATAATTCAAAATTGGTGGCGTGCTGCCCTAACAGGCTAAACGTGACCTTGATAGCTCGAAATCGTGGTGGTCATAGGTGATTTTAATTTTTTAAAATACTCCCCTAAAATCCCTAATTTTAAAACAAAATGCAAAATGAATATAATCAAATTGAATAGGAGGTTTTGAGCTCTTACCTGGCGCTAACAGATTGACGAATGGTGTCCTGGATCAACCGCACCGCTGATTTGAAATTCAGAGGAAAAATGGACAAAATTCTCTTCTCAAAATAAAAAAGGTGGAAATGATTTTGTTTTTTGGTCTATTTATAGATTTTTGAAAAAAAAAATCCAATATTTTATTATTTTTCCTCGATATCTTTGATGTTCGTTGTTTATGTGCAGAACAGGACTTCCACACTATTGATGATCATTTCTGATGCAAAAGAGTTGAGTTTTATATTTTTTTTTGGTCTCGTTAAACGTTTAAGAAAAAGGAACTCCCCTAGAGTCAACTTTCATCTCTTTTCAGACTCTCGAAAAATGAAAATATTGCCGAATACTTGTCATTTTGAGCTCGTTAAAGTGAACGACCTGATGTGATCTCAGTATATGTTTACCTCTTTTTCGGGCTGAGATTTACTATTTACAAAAAAGTAATACCTTGATCAAGCATGGTCAAGAGGTTCTCTTGGAAATATTTTTCTACCTTTTCAGATTCGAGAGACGATTTAAGAAAAGGGACATGATGGAGTTTTCTTTTTGTTTCTTTTCAAACTCCTTAAACATGAAACATTACTAAGTTTCCATTTCATTGGACTCGTTAAATATTAAACAACAAAAGACTTGTCACCATGGCGAGACCAAGTTCCTCATTCCTAGGGATCGCTAAACTTACTAGGATGGATTCATTCAAATAATGAACTTACATTCTGAGCATATGTTATCCTCTTCATGATGGCTATAAAAAATAAAGAGGTAATTGTTAGCAATAACTGGGGGAAATTGAAAGTGAACATCCTATGTGTATTTTGGGCAGCTTGTCGCTCTTGAAAATGACACTCATCTGAAATTCATGTCGGGTTGGGGAGATCCTACATTCTTCACTTTACCTCCATGGGTTTGGTAAATCTGTTTGCCTCTCATCTGATTACAAATTTTGTCAACATGACCTTTGATCTATTTGAGTCAAATGTTGCCACCCTACGGAGTCGTGTCGCCAATATGTTCAAGAGAAATCTTTTTTGTCAAACATCCTCTGCCTATCTGACCTCCTCTATTACAATAATGAATCACTCATATCATCTTAAGATATATGATGTTTTGTGTCGATAATGTGGGAATCATCATGGCCCTCCTTCAACTAATCACTTCTTGTCGACTTTAGCTCATTATCCGGGAAGCATGGAAAATTTTAGGGGCTAATATTCGTATATGGGCCAATTTTCCATGGTTTTTCCAAAAAAATGATTCGCCAATTTTCATTTTTTTATAAAAGTGATTCGCCCAAATTTTACAATATAAAATTATTTTACCTTAAAAATCACCAACATTATATAGATAATATAGATAATATCATTATAAATTTGAATAATTTTACAAATACATCAATAAGCATTTTATAGTTTTCATATTAGGGACTAGTGAGATTCGCCAATTTTTTAAACTTCAAAATAATTTTCCATCCTTAAAATTTTCCCTACCGGGAAGGTGATTTAGAAACTTCTGTTAAATACCTTGGAGCTTGCATTCCTCAATGGAAAGTTCTTCGTGTTTGACGACAAGGTCACATCATTGGCCTTTGATCGAATGATTCTGCAAGTCTCCGACTTTGACACATTTATTCATACTTTTAGATTGTGTTGTACTACCTTGAGGTCCATCATCATTATTGGTGGTCTCTCTTGTGCATGTTAATGATTCTCATCATTGACTAGTAATCAGGTGGTTTCTACCATTTTCGACACCAACACATTTATTCACATGGCTATATTCATACATTAGGTTGATTGAGATCACGGTGAAGACCCTGGGTCACATCTGATTCTTGATCCAGGTTGTGAGGAGTTATTGAGTATTCATGATTTTATACATGATCATAGCTATATGGATTTATGCATCCATATCGCAGATCCATTTCTATGATCTCTTTTAGACGGATGGTTGCGACCATACCGTGGGTTCATGTGTCATTTAATGACTAGGGAAATATCTGTGGTTAGGAATATTTATACTATAGATGTCATATATTGTAAAAAAAATTATTTGGTAGGATTTGCAAAGGTGGTCTGCGTTCATTACCTTGGTTCATAAAGCATTTCAACAATCACTCCATATTTTTCCTTCATTCTTTAGGGGGAATCTGTTACACAATAATTTGTCACCATGCTCATTTTCTCATCCCTGATCCTGAAATTCCTAGTGACAGATCCCGTGTAATGTTTCCATCATCAAGAAATATGCTAACATATCCCCTTGAAGTTCCAAAGAAGACTTCCTTTAAATATTACTGAAGAAACTTGGTCCAATTCCTAGTTTCCTGGGTCATCGCTCTTCCTGGTGCCATGACCGTGCTGATGTCCTTTTCACAGTTCTGGCCTAGCACTATTATCACGCTAATTTCTTGGAAAACCGTGTTGATCCCCTTTCTAGGATTTCTTCCTTAAATGAAGGATAAGCTTCAACCTCTAGAAGCTCAAGGGCAGTGAGTTGGTTGTTAAAAAAAGATGATAAGGTCAATCTATCTCATTTTAGAGCCTTGATCTCATCCATGGGGGATCATCCCTTAGAATGTGGGCCTTCCTCCTCCTTTCATGGGTTGCCAACCTCCTCTCCCTTGCTATAAATTGACATCCCTCATTCCCCGAAGTTTAGAGCTTGGTTGATCATTGTCAGACTCGTCTGAACTTTCATCCCTTTACATGCTAGCATCGTGATTAAGCCTAAGTGCATGGGAGAAGGATTACATTTGAGCTAGATGAAGGACTCAAATTTTCACCTAAGGACGCCTCCAACATCAAGGGCTATTTGTAAGCTCTCCTTTTGTAATTTATCAATAATAACATCTGATGTTTTCTTTCTATATTTGTCTACTTGATTACGCAAATATTATGGTACTCGATATGCTAGATAGCTATTGTTTACATTTATTATGTATTGTATCACATTTTTTGTTGTATCTTGATCATTCGTAGGTATTCGCGTGCCATTAGTAGAAGGAAGTATGCCTACAAGGATCGTGGATTGAGGTCACCATTAACGGATCCAAGGATAGAGATTACAAATAAGTATTTATGTCTCTTTCCTCATTTCATTGTAATCATTAGTTAAGAAAAGTTATGTTAGAAATAATTTCGTGTTGCTAGACCCACTCTAGGGCTAGAGAGATCGCCTGTGTCCAAAGAGGCGATTTATCTTGACATCAATCACTCTATTTGGACTTAATGAAATTCAGCTTCAGTCAGGAAAAGTGATTAACTCAAACCATTCTCCTATTATCACTGATGAATAATATGAGTCTCCCAAAGAAGATACTATAGGTCTTAAGGCGGCTATTATACCTGTAATAGCCAACGCAAGACATATTGTTACGCTTGTAACAACTAATTTGAGAAAAGTTGTTTCTCTTGTAACAAACAAATCGAATAAAGCTGATACACCTGTAATAGTCGATCTAGTTGTTATAACTCAGGACCCTCCATATCCCCAAAGAGTAATTGAGACAGGAACAACCTCACAAAGATTTTCTAAGGGAGTTGAAAAATTTGCACCTACAAATCCCTCTGCTGCAAGCTCTTAAATAAGTACCTATCTATGCCAAACTGGTACGAGAAATGTGTATTAACAAACCTGGAAGGAAGCCTACAGATATTGCCACTATACATGTGTTGGGAAAAAATTTCAAATTAATAACTAATCAACCCCTCCTAACCAAGTATAATGATCCATAAAATCCTACAATTATTGTTTATACATAACGACAATCCGGCCATAACCAATACGTTGATTGATTTAGGGGTGGCCATTAATGTAATGACGAAATACCTCTTCACCACCTTTGTGTTCCATGGGCTTAGACACACACCTACGATGCTTGAATTAGCAGATAGGTCTCGTGTCAAACCTGAGGGGGTATTAGAGGATATAGTCATTATAGTCTCTTCCTAGAGGTATCCGGATGATTTCCTTATCTTGCAAGCCAAATCATCTCTTTTCTTACTCTCGAAAAATGAAAATATTTCCAAGTACTTGTCGTTTCGAACTCGTTAAAGTGAATGAACTGGCATGATCTCAGTATACGTTTACCCCTTTTTCGAGCTGAGATTTACTATTTACAAAAATGAATACCTTGATCAAGCATGGTCAAGAGGTTCTCTTGGACATATTTTTCTACCTTTTCGGATTCGACAAATGATTTAAGAAAAGGGACATGATGGAGTTTTCTTTTTGTTTCTTTTCAAAATCCTTAAACATGAAAGGTTACTAAGTTTACATTTCATTGGACTCGTTAAATATTAAACAACAGAATACTTGTCGCCATGGAGAGACCAAGTTCCTCATTCCTAGGGCTCGTTAAACTTACAAGGATGGATTCATTCGAATAATGAACTTACATGCTCAGCATATGATATCCTCTTCATGATGGCTATAAAAAATAAAGAGGTACTCGTTAGCAATAACGAGGAAAAATTGAAAGTGAACATCATATGTGTATTTTGGGCAGCTTGTCACTCTTGAACATGACACTCATCTGCAATTCATGTCAGGTTGGGGACATCCTACATTCGTCACTTTGCCTCCATGGGTTTGGTAAATCATTTTTCTTCTCATCTGATTACTAATTTTTTCAACATGACCTTTGATCCTATTTAGGTCAAATGATGCTACCCTCTAGAGTCGTGTCGCCAATATGTTCAAGAGAAGTACTTTTTGTCAAACATCCTCTGCATATCTGACCTCCTCTGTTACAATCAAAAATCACTCCTATCATCTTAAGATATCTGCTATTTCTTGTCGATGATGTGGGAATCATCATGGCCCTCCTTCAACGAATCACTTCATGTCGACTTAAGCTCATTATCTGGGAAGGTTATTTAGAAACTTATGTTCAGTAACTTGGAGCTTGCATGCCTCAATGGAATGTTCTTCGTGTTCGACAAAAGGTTCACATCATTGGCCTTCGATCAAATGATTCTTCAAGTGTCCGACTTCAACACATTTATTCACACTTATATATTGTGTTGTACTACCTTGAAGTCCATCGTCATTATTGGTGCTCTCTCTCATGCCTGTTAACGATTCTCATTATTGACTAGTAATCAGGTGGTTTCTACCATGTTCGACACCAACACATTTATTCGCATGGCTATATACGTACATTGGGTTGATTGAGATCGCAGTGAAGACCCAGGGTGACATTTGATTCTTGATCCAGCCTACAAGGAGTTATTGAGTATTCATGATTGTATACATGATCCTAGCTATATGGATTGTTGCATCCATATCACATATCCATTTCTATGATCTCTTTTAGATGGATGGTTGGGACCATACCGTGGGTTCTATGTCATTTAATGGCTAGTGAAACATCATGTGGTTAGGAATATTTATACCAGAGATGTCATATATTGTAAAATGTTTGATTTGGCAAGCTTTCCAAAGGTGGTATGTGTTCCTTACCTTGGTTCATAAAGCATTTCAGCCATCACTCCCTGTTTTTCCTTCATGCTTTAGGGGGAATCTGTTACACAATAATTTTTCACCATGCTCATTTTCCTGCCCTTGATTCTGAAAGGCTCCGTGTTCTATCCTATGTAATGTTTCCATCATCAAGAAATATGCTGACATATCCCCTTGAAGTTCCAAATAAGACTTCCTTGAAAGTTTACTGAAGAAACTTGGTCTAATTCCTAATTTCCTTGGTCATCGCTCTTCTTGGTGCCATGACCGCACTAATGTCCTTTTCAAATTTCTGGCCTAGCGTTGTTAGCATCCTAATTTCTTGGAAAACCACGTTGATCCCCTTTTTGGCAGTGCTTCCTTAAATCAAGGAGAAGCTTCGACCTCTAGAAGCTCAAGGGCAACGAGTTGGTTGTTAAATAGAGATGATAAGGTCAAGATATCTCATTTTAGAGCCTTGATCTCATCCATGGGGGATCACCACTTAGAAATTGGGCCTTCCTCCTCCTTTCATGGGTTGCCAACCTCCTCTCCCTTGCTATAAATTGACATCCCTTATTCCCCCAAATTTAGAGCTTGGTTGTTCATTGTCAAACTCGTGTGAACTCTCATCCCTTTCCATGCTAGCATCATGATTAAGCCTAAGTGAATGGGATAAGGATTAATTTTGAGCTAGGTGAAGGACTCATATTTTCACCTAAGGATGCCTCCAACATCAAAGCCTAGTTGTAAGCTCTGTTGGCTCGAGGGGTCCCGACCCAGGTTCGGTAAGCAAGGTTTTCCAACAAACCCCTATACTACTGGCCCTTTCGGAAGTGACCTGCTTTCACAGGTCAAAGTCTCACCCGAAGTAGTATGGGTGGGTGCTGGAACCAGGTTTCCGCACCTTGAGAAAGGATGGGTAAAGCAAGAAGAGCAGTGCTAGATCCTGTAATCCCCGATTACCTTATTATACTCAGAGTTAGTTATATCTCTATTCGCATCCATGTTTGTACTCAACCTAGTGTTCCTAAATTAAGTTCATTAATTGTCAACCAGGGTTGGTAAACTGCTGAAGTGTGGTGCACTATATGTGCCTAGGTATTTGTTTCTCACTACGTTGTGTCTAGTGTTTTATGATGTTTTTGGTTTTTATGGTTTTATGTTCACAAGGGAAAGAAATAAATGTTGGTGAAAAGAATCTACTGGTTAAAAACAGAGTGAAGCCTAAACTATGGATGGCAAATGACAAATGCAAATACTAAAACAGAACAAAGCCTAAACTATGGCTAGCAAACAACAAATGCAAAGCTTGATAATGACTTCAAGGAAATAAATCACAACATGAGCTTAAACTTTATCCAATTCATTCATTAAAGATGTGTTGGAAGAGCTTGGGAAATGGACAAGTTAAGTGAAAATGAAGTTCTCCTAACTAAACAATCAACAATCAACTTACAATGTTACAACATCTCATCCATGATTAAAGGTTTATTGGAATATATTTGGAAAAGAACATTTGTAGCATAATAAGATTTCTACTCTAAACTAGCTTCTAATTCTATTCTGCAACTCAATTTAACACCACTAGGCCTCACTCAAAAGTTATAGATTTCCTTTTTAGAATGGTCTTTGAGAAAAGGCTTGTTTGTGAAATGGTAAAAAGGTTGAAAAATACTCTGGGTCTTAGACTGATACTAACTTCTGTCCAAATGATTATGTATTAATATGAGGTTGGAACAAAAGAAGTTTTGTAAATAATGAAGACTGTGGTATTTAAATTTAACAACTAATACAATTTAGAAATGCAATTGATGACAACTAAACTGGAGTGATAACACAGTGAGCTAAGACTAAACTAGAGTGCCACTAGTCTATTTGAAGTACAATGAAACTGAAAAGCCATTATCAAACTGGAAATGAAATGACAAAGCTGAACCAAATGCATTCTACCTCCGGAGTGCTATAACTAAATTAACATGCAACTAACCTAAGGAATTCTACAACCCATCTCATTCAGTATGAATGATATTTTGGAAGAGTTTGTGAGAACAAGTATGGCTGTATTATTCAATGCAATTGAACATAAACATAAGACTGAAAGCAAATACAACTAGAATCTAAAACACCACAGCTATTTCTTATTCGTTGTTCATGATATTTTGGAAGAGTTTATAAGAGTAAGACCGGCTGTGACACTTAGTGTAAACAAGCAACTAAAACCTACAATACCACAGTTATGCCCTATTCATCATAATGATATTTTGGAAGAGCTTATTAGAGTAAGTCCAACTGTGATAATTAACGAAAGAAAATGCAATTAAAACCTACAATACCACTGCTATGCCTTATTCATCATAATGATATTTTGGAAGAGCTTATTAGAGTAAGTTTAGTTGTGATAATTAACGAAAGAAAATGCAATTAAAACCTAAAATACCACAGCTATGCCTTATTCATCATAATGATATTTTGGAAGAGCTTATTAGAGTAATTCTAGCTGTGATAATTAATGTAAACAAGTATTAACATAAACTTCAAAAAATTGCCTAAACTAGAAATAAAAACGAGACTAAAATATTTATCTACTATATAAACAAGGCTACTCAGGAGGTAGGGGCCCTCTACCACTAGAGTAGCATGAAATCTACTTTAAGATCGACTTCAACGCTTTCAAGGAAATACTACTTCTTTCATTAAAGAGAGATTACTTCAAAACAGAGTGTTTCCGGGCTTCAAAAATCTAGCAATCAACCATCAAATCTAACCAAAATCTAACCTTGTCCCTCGGTTTCCCGAGCTACATTTATAGAAAATTTACATAACAGAATCCGAGATAATCCAGGGATAATTGTCTTTCCATATTAAAATCGAACTAGAACTCTAGAGGTGGCATCGTAATATGACTAAGGACATCTGGACTGTCCTTGTCCTATTAGGAGTCTATCTCCTAGTTTGAGTTCCCACGTGCATAACCACGTACAGAATTCCGTTCAATCTTTGTGGAGAGCAACAAATGCTGAGGGCATGATTTGGAATACGACCATGTGTGGTTTTCTCTGAGAGGACACCTGGAACCTGCTTAGACATGAAGACAGCTGCAAAATTGGAAACTGGCTACAGAATGTCTGCATTCTGTAGCTAGTCCTAGTTCAAAAAGCACTACAATGACAAAATCATAAAAAAATAGCTAGTTAGTCATAATATTCATTCTTAAAGAAATTTTAACTAATTTCATTGATCATTTGAGCCTGGGATTAATAATGGACAAAAGAAATGGAGTGGAATGTGGTGGAAGAAAGATCATTCTTGGAGCTCAACAATCCACGTGCACTAGATCTATAGTTATATGCTTGTTATATCATCAACACAGCAGTACATAAACAGAGAATAACAGATCTAGATCCAAGAACACAGTACACAGATCTTTCGCAGCTTAAGGACAGAAAACGCATAATACAACAATTACCAGTAATTTAGATAATAGTACTCATAGATTCAGTTCTCTAACAATATTCCGCATTCATTCATTCATCAATTCTTCCTTACAATTCCAATTCCCTTCCCAACCTGCGCACACAGCAGCAGGGTCCACACACAGCTGGACTAGGATCTCCGTGCACATAGCTAGTAGGAGTCTGTTCCCCAAAACCCAAATAGATAGCTTAAACAATAGATCGCATCAATAGCTCATCATTTCCTTTCCTTTACAATACAAAATGCATCTCTATTTATAACAATATAGCCTCAACTTTCCTATGGTCCGCAACCCATGGTTTTTGGACCCCTAGTTTACCCTTTGACCCATTACAATGTGTTCGAGGCTTTGACCCACCCCAAAACCCCTCCGATATGCTAAATATAACCAAAAATATAAAAAATGGACCAATTTCGCAGATTTTTAGAAGACCCCATTCCAACAGTGCCCCAACACAATCTTGTGACTCGTCTCGAGTCACTACAGTGGTGCGGCTTCGACTTGCGCACGCAAGATAGCCAGAGTGCAAAGGAGAGGTGGGAGCACCTCCTTACTCTGGGCCGTAGCATGTTGCGCAATGTTGATCATTTTCAGGGAAGCAGGGCCATCTGGAGTCACGATGATCCGTTCCAATAGCCGGTGGAGGCGCGCAATGGCAGACTGAGCAACTTTGGTGAGCTGAAGTGCAGTGTCAGCCCGTGGTTTCAACCGTTTTCGAATGACATGCTTATTGTGGCGAAGGTTCTCAATCCTGTCCAAGATGGCTAGGTGTTACGCAGAGACGGTGGAGGGTGAGGAGGCTCTGACTTGGTCCAGAGTAGCTTCTGCCTACTGCAATTCCATCTGGATATGATGAAGCGTGGAGCAATACTGGATGTCCGTCCATAGTTGGGTAGCTGCTTCGACCAGTTGTGCACCCTACATCAGCTGATCACGAATAATCTATGTTGCCTTTCTGACTACTGCAATCCGCTGCCCCCATAATTCCTGAGGTATGTCATACTACTGTCGCCTGGCTTGGTCATGGTGGCGAACTTCACGCAACACTCTGGTGTGCAGTCCTTGTAGCTCTGTACGATATAGCTGTGCTAAATCCATTTGGATTTCCCCCGTAGTTGGATCAAAAGCATTAACGAGGGCAATTCAAGGGAGGGAACACACGTTGCTTCGGATGGGCAGTGTTCTAGAGTTGCGGATGAGCCACAGCATGTCCTTGTATCACAGTGTTCCTGCTGTGCATAGCTCACGGACAATCCTTTCTATCGAGAGCCATTGTTCACCCCTGTGACTACACTCATCATTCCCAGGCTCTCTAGTTAGGTCCATCCTAGCAACACGAAAGCGGACAACCCAGATAATATTGAGGAGCGCAAAAAACCAGTACGCAGATAGCAGGAGCATGTTGTAGGGTGAATAAATAGCCTGGTGTGTAATTATCCAGCCATCTGCACATCGTTGGAGCTATTTAATGGTGGAGTAGCCCATTCATGAGACTGACCATCGATCAGGTAGATCAATCTTACCATAAATGGCTGCATTGATGATCTACCACCAATTGTGCGTACTTGTAAGATCCCTTTTTTAATAAATCGAGATGCTCTGACGGTCATCTTATGTGCCTGAGGTTGTTTCCACGGAATGTCAGACCACGTATGAAACCTGTATGTCGTTCGCATACCCTGAATGAAGGTCGACTTGAGGTGTGTCTGCAAGTTGGCCATAAGTCTTTTTGAGCCATACGCTTCGCCCTTGGTTGGAACGTCCTTGCACGAGAGGGCTACGTCATGCGTCCTCATGCCATTTATTACTTGAGGTGTTTGCAAATTCTTCAAATTACACGTGGGTCCGGGCAGGTCCGTAATCCGATGCATGCCTAAGGCATCGGTACCCCGGCAAACCTGAATGTGCAAGGCTTGATCGCACCCTTGAGTGTGGTATGTTAGCAAGTGTCCACATAGGTCGACTGACCTCGAAGTCCATCTAGCAATTGGGGTCCCTATGCGTAGGATCACCCTTCTCCAATACTTCTCCTAAGCAGAGAATACTGATCCTTGCGTAGGTGCTCCGCGCAATGTTAGCGATAGTGCCCCTAGCCTGTGTTCTGTGGGAAGATTAGGTTCAACCGTCTTCTGACTATCATTTGTGTCCTCCTGGCAGGGCAAGTTCCTTTCCATGGTAGAGATGCACCGAAAATTCCTAACAATCTGAAGACATCGGAGCGCCGAAACTTCATGCAATCGGCCTTGCCAATTTTCCAGCTCCTCATCAGAGTCAGAAAAACATTCACTATCCTTTTTCCAGCAGAGCATCCCTTCATCCATGGGGTTAACCCGATATTCATCCTGCGCAATTAATTTATAAATGTGATCTAATTCCTCCTCCTCATAAGCTAGCTCTGTATATCGCGCACCTTCTGCTGGATCTAGTGGTACTATGACACACGTACCTTTTCTTTCAAACACCATATTGCGATTCTTGAGATTGATGACACCCCCCATGTCAATTTCCCAGTCCATTCCAAGGAGCGCAGGGTAGGGATTCACATCTTCCACAATTTCTATGACTTCAAAGTCAGTGAGGACCCTTACCCCTACAATGTCAACCATGAATTTTGGTAATCTCCCTAGAGGGATGATTTTCTATTGATTGGCCATTCGCAACTGGATGGCGGACCATTCTAATTTAGGTTCCCCCATTCGTTGCCATGTCTGCTTTGGTAATACATTCGCATCTGACCCCAGATCTAAGATAACCTAATCCATCTCGTAGTCACCAATATGCGCAATTAATCGCATCTCTCTTCTAGTGCGCTTCTTATAGTTGTATAGTTTATGTACATCCTTGGTTTCAGGGATCAAATTGGTCCGAACCGCGCAGGTATTCAATAGTTCTTGGAGATTACCTACAGCTTATGAATTTCACAGCAGCTTTAGATATGCCTTTAAAAAGGGCTCAATCCCTTCCTCTATCTGAGGTTGCATTGACGGTGGCGTGGGGAATGTTGGTGTTGTTTGTTCTTTGACAGGAACGCCATCCCAGGAGGTAAGCTCCTCTTTTTCTCCCTGGGTGACCAGCCCACTGCGTGTCATGACTTTTACACAGGGATCTGCCTTTCTTAGCTTGAATTTAACTCTTTTTACATTCTACGTAGGGGTGGGTTGCTTTTCCTGCATCTTGGCTATTAAAATTGGGCAGTCTTCTACCTCATGGTCTAGCTGCCTACAATATTTTCATGATGGCCTAGTGGGATTTGGGCATTCTCTGGAAAATTTCCCTATTTCCCCACAGTTATAACAGACTAGCTGCCCACATCCTCATCCTATGCTTCCTCCCCAACCTCCTCTGCCTAAGGCCGATGATCCTCCAAAGTGTGCAGAAAGTCTTGGCGACGCAGGGTCTGATTATACCCTATATAAGTTCCCACGATCCATCATTAAGTCATAAGTACGACAGTTCTACTAATCATGTCCCATTGATCGATAGAATTGACACCATTGTTGCTTTAGTTCTGGGACATACGCACCTAACCAAGGGCAATGGTTCGTATCATGCATTTTTGCTACCCGAAAATCATCACTCCATAGTGCAGGTATGCTTGAACCTGGTCGTAATAGGATGGGTTCCCTACTTACCCCTGGGCGTACCGGGCTAGGTCCTCCTGCTTACATGTAATCCGTCAACAGAGGACACTGATCCTTCATATGGCCAGACACCCGACATCGTATGCACCAGAGATCTGCGCAACCATCCTTTCCCCGCTCTTTTCGCAGGTTTTGTATCTCCATATGCATAGCCCCAAGTTGTTCTTGGATTTTTTGTACCCCTACTGACGTATCCTCTCGGGGGGCAACCTTTAGTTTCATAGTGACTTACACGGCCTTCTCCTACGACTCAAAGGTTTGATGACTCATTGGCATGCGCAGGTGAGGTAACAACATAGCGATGAACCATTCCGTATGCTGTCTATCATCATATTCGAATCCTCCTTCCCTGATTACTTTCTTCAGTCGCTGATCAGCCTCCCATACTGAGTCGGACGCACCTTGTTTGAAGTCCTTTACTTCTGCTACCAACTGGGAATAATATTTTGGCTTCCTGAACTAGTACTTCAAAGCATCCTTGATATATTGAATAGACACGCCCCCATTCTGGGCAATATACCGCATATACCAGTCCAGGGCCCTATCCTCGAAGGCCAACGACGGCTGCACCCTTTTTATTGTATCACTTGCCACATTTTGCGCAGTCCATACGGAGTCTGAAATGAACCAAAATTAGTCCATATCCTCATCTCTTACCCCCTTTAAGGTAGGTAGTTTCAAATGCGCAACCATATCACTGTCTAGGGAGGGTGGCGGTATAGGCGAATTCTGACCCTTACGCGGCCGAGGTGGCGATGTAGCTGGGGGATCTTGCATAGCTGGTTCCTACAATGGATTGTAGGTGGATCTCCCTCCGTTAAGGTTGGTCTGATAGTATTTACCACTATGGGTCGCGCTCCCTTCTAGATCCGAGGTCATTCAGTCAGTATGACTACATAGAATGCTCTTTTCGCACAACAATTTCTTGATCAACAACGGTAACGTCCTCAGAAATTTGCCTCGGAATCCTTTGAAGAATCGTCGTTCGGCCTTAGAGTATGATACAAAATTATCAATGGAAAATTTCGTCACAAATCCTCCCAGCACACTATCCACCCAGTGATCCACCGTGCGTGTGATAGTATTATCAGTTTTTTCTAGCTGCTCAAGCAGCTCTGAGGTCCACTGAGTGAATCACTCATCCTTCCAGCACTTCTAGAATTCCACAAGCCTGGCCAGCCACTCCTAGATTTCAATCACAAAGGTTACAAAGAATATTTCGTAGCTTTCAATAAGAATGTACCTATTTTTCCACCTTTCCGCCGTTAATTTTTCACTGCGGTTTTCTTTTACTGCGAACTCCTGGATCTATCTTTCAAACCGGCCTTCTATCTCTTTTCTTTCAGATTTCTAGTATTCTCTTGTCATTACCCAATTCCTCTCTCATACTTCTTCCGGTCCTGGCAATAGAACCATTTGTTGGCTTGAGGGGTCTTGACCCAGGTTCGGTAAGCAAGGTTTGCCAAAAAACCCCTATACTACTGGCCCTTTCGGCAGTGACCTGCTTTCGCAGGTCAAATTCTCACCCAAAGTAGTATGGGTGGGTGCCATAACCAGGTTTCCGCACCCTGAGAAAGGATGGGTAAAGCAGGCAGAGTAGTGCTAGATCCTGTAATCCCCGATTACCTTATTATACTCAGAGTTAATTAAATCTCTATTCGCATCCACATGCACTAGATCTATAGTTATATGCTTGTTATATCATCAACACAGCAGTACATAAACAGAACATAACAGATCTAGATCCAAGAACACAGTACACAGATCTTTCGCAGCTTAAGGACATAAAATGCACAATACAACAATTACCAGTAATTCATATAATAGTACTCACAGATTTAGTTCTCTAACAATCTTCCGCATTCATTCATTCATCAATTCTTCCTTACAATTCCAATTCCCTTCCCAACCTACGCACACAGTAGTAGGGTCCGCACACAGCTGGACTAGGATCTCCGCGCTCACAGCCAGTAGGAGTTTGTTCCCCAAAACCCAAACAAATAGCTTAAACAACAAATCGCATCAATATCTCATCATTTCCTTTCCTTTACAATACAAAATGCATCTCTATTTATAACAATCTAGCCTCGGCTTTCCTATGGTCCGCAACCCATGGTTTTCGAACCCCTAGTTTACCCTTTGACCCATTACAATGCGTTCGGGGCTTTGACCCACCCCAAAACCCCTCCTCTATGCTAAATATAACCAAAAATATAAGAAATGGACCAATTTCGCAACTTGTTAGGAGACCCCGTTCCAACAAGCTCTCATTTTTTAATTTATCAATAATAACATCTGATGTTTTCTTTCTATATTTGTCTACGTGATTATGCAAATATTCTAGTACTCAATCTGCTACATAGCTAGTGTTTACGTTTATTATGTATTGTATCATATTTATTGTTGTATATTGATCATTCGTAGGTATTCGCGTGCCATTAGTAGTAGGAAGCGGGCCTACAAGGATCGTGGATCGAGGTCACCATCAATAGATCCAAGGATAGCGATTAGAAATAATTATTTATGTCACTTTCCTCATTTCATTGTAATAATTAGCTAAGAAAACTTATGTTAGAAAGAATCTCATGTTGCTAGACCCACTCTAGGGCTAGAGAGATCGCCTCTGTCTACAGAGGGGATTTATCTTGACAGCAATCACTCCAGTTGGACTTAATGAAATTCAACTTCAATCAGGAAAAGTGATTAACTCAAAAAATTCTCCTATTATCACTGAAGAAGAACATGAGTCTCCCTTAGAAGGTATTGTAGGTATTGATGCAGCTCTTACACCTGTAACAGCCGATGCAGGACAAATTGTTACGCCTGTAATAACTAATTTGAGAAAAGTTGTTTCTCTTGTAACAACTAACTCGAATAAAGCTGATACACCTGTAACATCTGATCTTGTTGTTATAACTTAGGATCCTCCATATCCCCAAAGACTAATTGAGACAAGAACAACCTCACAAATATTTTCTTAGGGAGTTGAGAAATTTTCACGTACGGATCCCTCTGTTGCAAGCTCTCAAATAAGTACCTATCTATGCCAAACCGGTATGAGACCTGTGCATTAAAAAACCTGGATGGAAGTGTTACACCATTTTTTGGTCATCTAACCTATTATCATTAGATGGACCCAAGTACACCATGAAGACCAGTTTTACCCTAAGTAAAACTGCTTTCACTATGTTAAAACAGGAAACCCCAAAAGGAAATATTAAACAAACCCATATTTGTTTGATTTTCCTCATGGAATAATTAATTAAACCATAATTTAATTATTATTCCCGGTCATGTTTAACCCAAAATCAAAGAAATTAATTAGATAAACCTTTATTTATCTTATTATTTTCTAGGAATAATTATTTAAACCTTATTTAGATAATATTCCTTGTTAAATATGACAAAATCACCCACAAATAATTAAATAAATCATTATTTATTTAATTATCTTTCAACCACTTCCTTAAATAATTAAATAAATAATTATTTATTTGATTATCTTTCAACCACTTCCTTCAATAATTAAATAAATCATTATTTATTTGATTATCCTTCAACCACTTCCTTAAAAGATAAATAAATCATTTATTTATTTATTATTGACAAATAAAGGGATTTGACCCAAGTCAAATACTTTTTCCCTCCAACAAATATAATACAATATTCCATAAAAGGTGGATCTAGATTTGGTTAACATTATTTTAATCATGCACCAAGATCTAGAATGACCCAATATTTTGTTATAAATAGGAGGGTTTTTCCCATCATTCCTCACCTTTTATTGCCTACTAGATCACTCTGGATCTATACACTTGGTCCCATTTCTCATCATTTGCTCCCATTGAGCTCCATTTTTTGCATTGGGTTTTCTACACCTACAAGAGAGAGAGCTTAGATCTGAAGTGCTGAGGACTTCCAAGAACCCATCCCGCTGAGGAGAATTGGATACACCTTCTTGTTTTCCTCCCAGGTGCCCGATTAATACAAACATTCTTTCAAAAAATTGTTCTTGTCTTGTCTGTTGGATGCATGGAAGCGAGCCCTTTGCCCTAACGCCAATGTCTTTCCATTTATAGATCTGGTTGTTGCAGTATTTTTATTACTAACCGCAGATCTGAAGATATTTGGCAGCCACTATTGTTGTTAGGGCTATTAGTTATGCGTAGCTAAAGTGGTCCTTTTTCGTACACTTCGACAAAGGATTCATACTAAGAAATGGCGACTCCACACGGGTTTTAAATTACGACCGCTGTCGTTTTTCATATTCCTGCATATCCAGATACTTCAGCCCCTAGGGTATCTTTTCAGCTGTTTATTTTTCCTATTTTTATGTTTTTTTTCTCACATAAAACCCTAAAACCTTCAAAATTCTAACTTACGTGCATTTATGGCCCTATTGCGCAGGTGACAGACATCAGCCGCAACTGAGACGGCAACTTTTGCGAAAATTTGCCGCCGAGACAACCGGAGTTGGGGGTCGCACTTTTCAGCCCCTAAACTGCGACTTGGACCCCCAGGTCGCACTTTTTGGCCCAAAAAATGTGACCTGGGTAGCGGAAAACAGCCCAAAAACTGCTACCTGAGCGACAAACAGGTCAAAAAAAAAAATTTGGAATTTTTCTGAAATTTTTATGGGTTTTGTCTGACCTCTGTCAGGGTTGTCTGACCTTCGTCTCCGCTCGTTTAGACCTATTATTGCTCTTTTTTACTCAACTAAGTGGGAATCTAGCCCCCTAGGGCTTCGGTACCCTCCACTTTTTGTGGAAGAGTTTTAGCTACTGTAAGTGTCTAAATTTTCAGAGTTTCAGCCTTCCCTTTTTCAGATCTGATACCTCATCCTCCGATCCCTTTAAATCAACCTTCCTTCCTTTCAAATCACCTCTTGTCGTTTTGTTTGGACCTCTCTTTCGGACCTCCTCCCTGTCCTTTCTGCTTTTTGCTGATTTCTTCCCTTTTTTCCAGCCACCTTGCCTCGTCTCTTGGCTGTGATCTGCACCTCTTTTCAGTAGCTTTATCCTTTAGATTCCTGTCCCTTTTGACCCTTGATCTATTGGCCTCTTCTTACGTGTGTTTTGACTAGATTTTTTCCCTCTTTTAGAGTAGTTTTGAGAGACCCGCCTTTTTGGGTTAGAATGATGCATGTTTAGCTACTAAATTTACTAAATATTACGCTCCTTCAAGCAATCTATGCTATGGTACGCGATTTCTTTTCGATTTACTAACGACACACTTTTCTTGCTCACAAAAACGAAAAAGGGTTTAAAAATTAAAATTAATGCACACCACACAACGACCCTAAGTGAAGAAACGCACCAGTTGCTGCAGCGGCAAAGACTCTAAAATCAATTGTCACTGCATGCTCTGCCCTTCGACGTAAACGATTCGTACGCTACTGCCCCTGTCGGTTTCCTTCTTCCTGTCATCATTGCGCCCCCAAGGCGCCTTTCCCGGAGACTTCTTGGCCTTCACCCTCAGTTTCCGATTGATCGACCTGCTCCGACCCGCCGTAGTCGAGCCAGTCCTCCTTCGAGTCCGCACTCTGACTCCTCTCCTGATTCATCGGGTTCTCCTTTTCCTTTTGGTTCCCCCCCTGTCACCTTCACTATGTCTGGTCCAGGGCCTCATGCTAGCAGTGCTCCCGGCCCTAATGCCGGAACTACTACTAGCGGAACCGCCACAGGAACTACCTCGGCTGCACCCGTGCTCCCCTTCTTGGCAGGCCTCAGCCTCCCCGATTTGGACCGGTTGACAAACGACCCTATACACCATGACGCTAGTTGGCCTGCTATGCCAACAAAGCTCCCTTTCGACATCCCAAAGTTTGAAGGCCGTGATGGAGAAGATCCTTCCAATCATGTTCGATCTTTCCACATGTGGTGTTCATCTACCTCCATTACCAATGACTCTGTTTGTCTTAGATTGTTCCAACGCACGCTTACAGGCGAAGATTCTAAGTGGTATGTTGATCAGCCCACTTCCTCCCATACCACCTTTGCAACTCTTTCCCGGACTTTTTTATCTTACTTCCAGCTTCCCCTTCGTTATGACACTGGTATCGAACTCTTGACTTCCTTCAAGCAAACCTCTTCGACCTGCCTTTCTACCCATGTCCAAGAATGGCGAAGAAGACGGAGCCTATGCCAATCTCCTCCCTTCGAAGACCGCGTCTACATGGACTGGTTCCTTAGATCTCTCTTGTCCCCTATCGGGAAAGATGTCGCATCGCATTTTCCTCAAACCGAAGAAGATGCCCTCCAAATGGCGTTAAAGTATGACCTGATTTACGCTCAGACAGGTTATGATCCTATTGTCCTACTTGATCTCCCCAAACCCGGTGATGCCCATACACTGGGGGCACCTCATGCCACCGACCGTATCGTTGGATCTATCTCTCATCCATCCGCTCAACCTCTCATGAGCTATGGTTTTCCTGGGGGAGGGGCACCACTCACTGCTTCTCCCCTCTAGGTAGCACGCATTCGGGATACGGCATGCCTCATCCTTTTGCCCAACCTCCTGCTTACCTCAATGTTGCCCAACCTAACCATTACCCTCATCCATGACTCGGTGTGCCGGCTCCCTCCAGCGTATGCGCTTTTGCCTCCTTGCCTTCTCAGCTTTGCGACAGCCGTCACTCGCCCCCTCCGAGCCGGTGAATGCACGGCGGTTCGTAACTGCAGCACGACGGACAGGTGGCCCCTCAACCTTCCCCTTCTGGTTCCTCCAATTACCAGATCCTCATGATGAACTCTGATCCATCCCCATCCGTCGATCTCCACCTTCAAACTCGGTCTTGCCAGTACCCCAAGCCTCCCGCTCAATATGCCCCCGAGCGTCCTTCTTCAGGTTCTACAGAGCCTCTTTCGACATCCAATGGCCCCTTACATATCCCTCAACCCAGAGTTGAGGTTCACACCAACATTCCTAAGGGACCATTACGTCGAAACGCCGCTGCCGGTCGAGCTTCCCATTCATATAGCATAGTAGATGATTTGGCGCAATCTCCTACTGCCATTTCCACACTGGAACTCCTCCAGTCGTGCCCTTCCCAAAAGAAGGCTCTACTATCTGCCGTGGGCACTGTAGATCATGCTGATGACCAAATGATTATTTTTGACGCCACTCAATCAGGCCATCCTCCTCTTCCTCCTTCCGTCGCCTTCCAAATCCCCGTCAAAATCTGGAACGCCAACGTGTCCCGGTGTATAATTGATGAGGGGGCATCCATCTGCGTGATGTCCGCTTCGGTTTGGAAGCAACTCGGATCCCCCGAGCTGGCCCCTTCCACGATCACCCTTTGAGCGTGGGATGGTCATGCCTCCCATCCCATTGGCCTATTTCGTAATTGTCCTATCACCCTCGCCGGTAAGACTATTTGCGTTGACGTCGAAGTCATAGACGCCCCGCTAGACTACAACATTCTATTGGGGCGAAGCTACACCTATGCTATGTCTGCTGTCCCATCCGCGGTTTTCCGCAGATGTCTTTTCCGCAGATGTCTTTCCCCATAATGGAAAGATAGTCACCATTGACAGTTGACATATCATGGAGCCAAAATCTCGGACCTCACCGAGACGACCATCTCTTACGCGCGACGAAGCAAGACGCCGACTCCTTCGGCCGGTGTCTCCCCCGGTGTTTACAAGGATTCTCCACCTTGGAACTTTTCCTGGTCTCCCCCCTCCCCTCCTATCTGCGGCCCCGACTCCCTGTGTGTTTGCATGATGCGATCGTCTCGAAGTGCCGCTCTCGAAGCAACCTACTTCGGCTAGTCGGCAACCTTGCCCTCCCAACTTTGCTCACCAGCCCTTCCACTGCCGGTTGGTAGTCATGAGCCCCTTTATCCCCCAGCACGGTTCCTCGGACCTTAGCCATTTCGGAGCCGTCCCACCTGGCCATTACCCCTCTGGTCAGATACTGTTCCTAGCTCCCCCACCAGGAGTGTACACGGTACCGGTCATGGCCAGCCTCTCTCTTCCTAACTTGACCCTTGGGATTCCCATTTCGTACCTTGATCCTCCAGCCCCCACCATGCCTGGTCAACCTAAACATTATATTTCTTTGACCCTGGTTCAACCGGCCCCCATGCCTTCTCCCGCTGCATCAGTGCCTCAGTCACCTCAACAGAAACCACCTCCTGTTGCGACCGCTTCGGGTAAGAAGGGCAAAGCTCGCAAGGGGGCATCAAAGGACAAGGCTCCCCCGACAAAACCTGCTCCTTCTCAGCCTCCAAAGCATACCATCCAGTGTGCTTTGTGTGATGTTGTCGGCCACGCCTCCCATACCTGTCCTGCATTGCTTCATCTCAAGCCCATGGTTAATGTCACGTTCCCTGCGTCCGCGGTCCCAGAAGCCTCTGTTCCTTCAGCGACTGCGGCCAAGAACCCCAAGACTATTCACACCAACCACCCCTGTGCTTTGTGTGATCTCCATGGCCATTACACCCATCTTTGTCCCCGCCTCGAGGACTTCCGCACCTTTATCGCCGCGGTCCACCAATTCGAGGCCAAGCGCAATGAGTCCACCTCTCCCCTATTTGCGCATTCTGCTTCAGCAGAGCTACCAGATATGACTGCTCCCATTTACATTCCCCCTCATGATGTCGAGATGACAGAGCCTTCATCCAACATTTTTTACCTATCATCATCCATGAGACCCTCGGGGAACATTCCATCTGAATCCTCCCCTGTTGTTTCGCTTGACCTTCCTTCAGCGATCATCTTGGGCTCAACATCGGTAGACCCTTTATCTACTTACTCTTCGGTCACCCCTTGTGATGATGCGCATGTGAACCTTTCTTCTCATGATGATGATTCCGGTCACTTCACCACGTCAGGTGGTCTTTCTTCCACCAGTCAACCCATCGTCTATCGCGATGACGACATTATGGAAAAAATCCCCACCCCTGACGTTATCTATTCCCCCTTACATCAAACCCATGCGTTTACACCACATCCACCTTGTGGCCATTACATTGAAACCCACTGTTTGGGTAAGGGGGCATCCACATTTGAGAGACCAAGAGAAGCAATTCTCCACAACTCTCCTAGTGTATCTGGTCGTGTTGACTTTAGTCCCAGTATTCTTCCACATTTAGAAGAACCTCTAGAGTCCCATATCACTTCTGATCACTCTAGGGATGATACCCCTTATCATCCCCTCATCTTACATCAGCAACCCAGTCTCTTAGACATTATTGTTGACCAACCTATAGCTTTTCTACGAGAGCATCAGTTCATTATCTCCATATCCTCTTTTTGGGATAGTAACACCAGGTATGCCAACTCGGAAACTTAAAGTCCATTTGATCCCTATATGCAGTACCAACAGAGATTGGTAATCCTCCATTTCCTTTCTCAAACTGCATAACCATAACCAGCACAAATGGCACACCACATCATTACAATGTGTTTAGGTTCCCCTTTTTCTAAATACATTTTGGCATGACCACACCATGCTCAGGGGCACCCATGCCCCTCAACCATAACCCTCCTCACCTCGTTTTTGGAGAGGAGGTTGTCTTACCAATCGAGTGTGAAATCCCTTCCCTTCATCTGGCTGTTGAACTTTTCCCTGACACCCAACCTCTAGAACAACGACTTATCCTGCTCGAGCGTGCCTCTGAAGACCGCCGTGTTGCGTTGCAAACCATAGAAGCGGCCAAGAAACGCACCAAAGCTCCATAGGACCGAAAAGTCCAGCCTCGTCCTTTTCACGAAGGCGACCTCGTTCTAGTATATGACCAGGCCCATGATGTCCTTGGTCACAGGAAGTTCGACTCATTATGGCTAGGCCCTTACGTCATCAGTAAGGGTCTTGGTAAGGGGGCATACTTTTCAGAGGACTTCGAAGGCAATCCTCTTCCTAATCCTCGCAATGCACTCTATCTTAAGAAATATTACCCTTAGCATTTCCCTTCTGAGATGCGTGTGTTATGTTCTGTTAGATAGCCAGCATCCTTTTTTGTACTTTCATCCTACACCAGAAGCTATTTTGTCCAAGAAGGATCACTTCACCTCTCCTTCAAATCGAACTTCCTCACTTACAACACTTGTACTTGGGGCACCATTTTGCCTCCTTACTTGTCTTTGTTCGTGTCGATTTTCATCATGAGTTACCATCTTGTACTCATGTTTTCATGGTCCCCCATTGGACCTTTACTGTGTGGCAGCACCATCAAGTCGCCCTTGTTTAGAGCATCCAAGTTGAGTCCTCATCGCATTCATAGAGTCTATCCCGAGTCCCTTTGTACCCCGCTATAGCCCTCCATCCTTCATTGCTTGGTCTCTCTCTTGTGTCGCACATTATGACCCTCAGTCCCACTGTCCCCTATCCCTTATGATATTGTGTCAATCGCTGCCATGTCATTCATGCCCTTTATGCTCTAACAAGGGAAGTCGTCCATTCGCTACTCAGTCCTTTCCATTTCACCATCATCATTAGTGTCAGTCTGTCCGTCGCTCTACTATTTTCTCTCGTGCCTTAGTTGAGGATTTCTCATCGCTTCTTGCTGATTTCTCATCGCTTCACTTACATGACTCCCTTCTCGTTGACACCAGATCATTCCTTCCGTGTCAAAGTTCAGAGGGATGGGGTGTACCTTGGTTCCGCCTTCCACTCTTGTTTTCATGTTCTCGCATCAGCAAAGGGACCTCGTTCCCCTTGACTCGATTGTTTCTCCACCTCCTTTCAGCATGTTCGAGTTCCGTATACTTGATGTTCCAGTGATCCAGCAGTAGCTCTTGATGATTCCCGGGTGTGTGTGAGATGTCTCAACCCTCATGAGGGGGTGGCCCTACAGGTAGCCCCCCACACGCCCGGATGACCTCTTCCTTGCAGCCTTCGATGCAGCTCCAGATATTTGATGATGTTGGTCGCAGCCACTTGCAGCGCCTCTTTGATTTGCATGTATCAGTCAGATTTTGTGAGCCCTTCCCCATTTACAGGGGGCATTTGGGTTGTATTTGTATCTCATGTACTTAGATATTATTGTATCAGTCCTGGCTGTTATCCCAGGCACAGCATGTATGTGGGATTCCTCATTGTATTTTTATCTGGCTCATGATTATGCCGGCTGTACTTTATGGTTCGGTCCCTTGTTTACTGGACACACTATTCTTTTTTACTTTGTCTCGGCGGGCATAGGTATGCCTCCCCCACCGCCTTCAGCACAGGTACCCTCTCATAAAAAGAGACTTGTTGCACCTGCGAGTCTCGTCTCCTCAGGGTCTAGTCCTTCAGCACACTATCTACCTCACACTTCTCTCTCTGACACCCCTTTTTTGTTGTCTAGTGATTGTGTTCTTACAACGTACTTCGGTCATACGATTTGCTCCTGACACTCGCACGCTGGGGGGCAATCTGTTACACCATTTTTTGGTCATCTAACTTATTATCATTAGATGGACCCAAGTACACCATGTAAGACCGGTTTTACCCTAAGTAAAACTGCTTTCACTATGTTAAAACAGGAAACCCCAAAAGGAAATATTAAACAAACCCATATTTGTTTGATTTTCCTCATGGAATAATTAATTAAACCATAATTTAATTATTATTCCCAGTCATGTTTAACCCAAAATCAAACAAATTAATTAGATAAACCTTTATTTATCTTATTATTTTCTAGGAATAATTATTTAAACCTTATTTAGATAATATTCCTTGTTAAATATGACCAAATCACCCACAAATAATTAAATAAATCATTATTTATTTAATTATCTTTCAACCACTTCCTTAAATAATTAAATAAATAATTATTTATTTAATTATCTTTCAACCACTTCTTTAAATAATTAAATAAATCATTATTTATTTGATTATCTTCTAACCGCTTCCTTAAAAAGATAAATAAATCATTTATTTATTTATTTTTCACTAATCAAGGGAGTTGACCCAAGTCAAATACCCTTTCCCTCCAACAAATATAATAAAATATTTCATAAAAGGTGGATCTAGATTTGGTTAACATTATTTTAATCATGCACCAAGATCTAGAATGACCCAATATTTTGTTATAAATAGGAGGGTTCTTCCCATCATTCCTCACCTTTTTTTGCCTACTAGATCACTCTGGATCTATACACTTGGTCACCATTTTCTTCCATTTTGCTCCCTTTGAGCTCTACTTTTTGCATTGGGTTTTCTACATCAACTAGAGAGAGGAAGCTTAGATCTGAAGTGTTGAGGACTACAAAGAACCCATCCCATTGAGGAGAGCTGGATACACCTTCTTGTTTTCCTCCCAGGTGCCCTGTAATATAAAAATTCTTTCAAAAAATTGTGTTCTTGTCTTGTCTGTTGGATGCATGGAGCAAACCCTTTACTTTACTACTTAATATCTTTCCATTTATAGATCTGGTTGTTGCAGCATTTTTATTACTAACCGCAGATCTGAAGATATTTGGCAGCCACTATTGTTGTTAGGGCTATTAGTTATGCATAGCTAAAGTGGTCCTTTTTCGTACACTTCGACGAAGGATTCATACTAACAGGAAGCCTAAGGATCTTGCCACTATACATGTGATGGAAAAATTGTCCAAGTTAATGACTGATCAGCCCCTCCTGACCAAGTATAATGATCCATAAAATCCTACAATTACTATTTACATAACGGAAATCCCATAACCAATACAATGATTGATTTAGGGGAAGCCATTAATGTAATGACGAAAGACCTCTTCACCACCTTGGGGTTCCATGGGCTTAGACACACACCTATGTTTCTTGGATTAGCATATAGGTCCCATGTCAAAATTAAGGGTATATTAGAGGATATATTCATTACAGTCGCTTCCTGCAGGTATCCCAATGATTCCTTATCTTGCAAGCCAAATCCAACCTGGGAGGGCATCCTTTGATTTTAAGAAGGCCTTGGCTAGCTACTGCGGATGCATTCATAAGATGTATATTGGGATCCATGACAATTTCAAATGGCCAAGGTACAAAGAACTTTAATAGTTACCCTCCAACGAAGAAAATGGATTTGAACAATCCTTGGTGGGATGAATTTGAGCCTGAATCCGATCTTTCCCTACCACTTCTTACCCTTGGAAAAGCTCAGTATTTTAAGGATGAGACCGAGGATGATATAATAAATGGATTTATTAGTAGCTCACTTTCTGTCACTACTATTGAGAACTCAGAGGAGGTGTTAGTCATCAGTATTTTTCACTTGTTGGTGATGACTAGTTGTAACAGCCAAGTTTTCTAGCAGCTGATTTAAAAAATTGTCAAATTTGCCCACTGGAAAACACCCATAATTTTTTTTTGCCCTCCTACCTTTTCAATCCGCCCATGATGAGATGAAACCTCGTTATCAAGTCCTATCTAGCCTCAGCCATACTATCTTGTCCATCAGCTCCAAAGAAAACAATCCAAATTTGTCCAAAGAGGTCTCCCCTAAGTTAGGAAGTGGCGCTTTGGGCATTTCTCCCTTGGAAAACTATCCTAAAGCTAAAGAACCTCCATCTACTACAAACAAGTCATAACAGACCCTCCCATTCTGCAAGTAAATTTGGTTTCAACCCTAGGTCGCGCCACTAATAAACCCTCAAGTCTCAGCTATACATGTACCATAGGTCAAATTGATTTTAGGTGGTTTTATAGTGTTTTCATGGATCTTTCAAGAAAAAAAACATACCAGCATTCCCAGAAGACAATATTTGTTTCCACATGAGAAGACAGCTGCTTCTCATGTGATTTTGAGCCTGGAATGCAGCTACAGGGCAGAGAGTTGTTTCATTAAGCTCCTGCAATCACATTCAAATGTTAGTAAATTATGAATGACAAGAAGCATTTTGCAAATACTAGCCAAACTTCTTATGATGCCTAAAGAAGCACAGAGACATTTGAAAAGCAGATTTACATATCTCAAAGAAATGGTCATCTTAACTATTATCAATTTGTCATTCTTCATTGGCTTAAGCATGAAAAGACAATGAAAGGAAAAATAACACTGTTAACAGCTGATGAGATGGCATGACCGAAAAACCTCCTTCTTCTATAAGCAGAGGGTTTTTGAAGACTGAATAACCTCCTTCATTTTGTAAGTAGAGGGTTAAGAGCGCCTCCTTCATCTATAAGCAGAGGGCCAGTAGATCAAGTTTGATTCTAAGAATTTGCACAGACTAAAGGACATTTTTTGGCATATAGTGAGACAACAACTAAGAGTTTTAGAGGTAACAATGATGTTAAAGGTAGGGGCAAAGTAGTAGTGCTTTAAAAAATTGTTTACAGGAGTTTTCTCTATTATTTAGTTACTATGTGAAGCTAGTGGGTTCATCATCAATGAAGAAATATTATTAAAACTGATGGCCAAAGGAGTCAAAAGGTCTTGGTCTCAAAGTGACCTCTTGCATCAAGTATAAATGAAACCACTGTCAGTATGTCCACCAAGCATTATTCAGTTGGTTAAGACAAAGGTTGAAAAGCAATCATGGCATATGGAAAAGATTCTAAATTGACTGCTCTCAAAAGGGGTGAAATGAATGAAAACTCATGTTTTTGCAGACCTCCTTTACAGAAGAACAAAGGGACAGACTTCCCTTGTTCACTTTTCAACTTTAATTACATCATCCCCTGTTTTATTTTTACCCATAGTAAAAAAAAGCTCAAACAACGCCTGCCAGCTAAATCAGTTTCACGATAGGGTATCACTACCTCCAAAGCATCAGGAGCAAACAATGTCAGTTTAGGTTTCAAAAGGGTGAAGCTACCTCCTTCAAAGTGTCAAAGAAAACCTCACATAACACAAGGTGTCTTTATATAGGTGTCCTTTTTCAATAAGAAAAGCAAATAGGTGATGATGATATTCAGAGGTGCTTCTCTTTCTATTCATAAAGACCTTTTTTCAACCGATCAAAAGTGACAACAAATGAGCCATATAAAGACAAGAGGTGGAAAAGGGATTTTGAAATTGCAGTTAAGCTTCTTCCCCAGTAAAAAGGCAGTTGCACTCAAAAGGCACAACTACAGTCTTTCATGTGGCTCATAGCAAAATTTTCTTTTCCACAGTACAGTTATCAAAGAGAAAACAATTCTCCATTCCTTAGCAAGAAACTATGAAAGTCTTTAATTTTTAAACAGGGGTTTCTTTACTTCAAAAGGGGTCAGGCTTATAAAAGAAATGATCGTTGCCACTATGTCTTTGTTTGAACAAAAAGGAGTCTTAATTATTTTTTCAAAAGATATGAGCTTCATGTTTTGGTTTTAATCCAAAGGCCTTTTAAACATTTTCAAAATCTTCATTAAGCACACCAAAGGGTTTTGATCTTTTTCAAATACGAGGGTTAGATTCCATTCCCCATACCTATTTTGCATTTCAAAATGAAAACAAACTCCCCTTTGCTGTTCACTGGGTCAAGGAAGGAGTTTTTGAGAAAAATTCACAGAGTTTTCGGGCTTGAAGATTGCCCGGCGTGCCTATAGAGTTGCACGGCGCGTTCAGGCAAAGTTTTTCCAAAGGGTTGCACTATTGCGCAGTGCGCCTGTAGCGGCGTGCGGCGCGCCTATAGGTGCTGGTCACGACTGCCCGTCAATGACCCGACAAACTTCTATTGTGCGGCGCCTTCCCTGTTGAACGTGCCGCGCACGTTTTAAACGCTCAAAGCACCTCCAACAAGTCTCGAAGTTGCTCAAACCCCTCAAACAACGACTGCCATCGATTTTAAAGGTATTTTATGTGCCTCCTTGGTATATTCAAAACTTCTAAAAGGGTAATCAATGCTGCGTTTTTCAAAGACTAAATGATGGTGCAAAAATGAAACTATGGATGTAAATCAAGGTGTGTTGGGGATTAAAAGGTTTTAAGGCTATTGTTACAGTTGGTTGAAAGAAAGGTGGTCATGCTTGTTTCAAAGAAACTGAAGCTACCCTCGAAACTTATATAAAACCATAAACTCTAGCAGCTATATGCATTGGTGAAAAAAGTGCTTAGGAGGGTTGATCTTTTTGTTTAAAAACTCTGGGCTTGCAGTGGCAATGATTTCCCAACACTGACATAGTAAAAATGGTGGGTTCTTATTGATGTCTAACAACCTAACAAACTGCCCTCAAAACAAGTTGAAAGGTGGAGGCATTGTTTAAAGGGAGGAAAAGCATAGTGTTTGAAAAGTGAAACAGTGGGCCTAACTTCAAAAACAGTGATCATTGTATAAATGCTTTGCTATTTCAAAATTCCTCTCTGTGGAGTGAAAAAGAAAAAAACGACTATTTCCTCCTTTGTTCTATAAAGCAGACTTTAGTGAGTAAAGCAGTTGAATCAGTTTGGAGGTGTTGTTGTTTACCCATGTGTGAGAAATAGTGAGTACAAAGAAGGTGTTTTGATTGAGAGGAGTATTTTGCCTCTGTCTAAATACTAGACTGCCTTGCTTACACTAAGACACCAAGAGCTGTGTGACCTTACCCAAACATAGAAATCACTTGACTGTGTATACCCTTTATTTGATTGTGAGCTCGTTATTAAAACCATTTGTTGACTGGCATACCAAGGGAGAAAAATAGTGTTTTAGAAGGAGCAGAGAGTTTTGTGTTAAAAATTCATTTCACATAGCATTTGAAGAAATCTACCTTGGTCAAACAGTGACTAACCAAGAAGACAAAGTTGTGTTTGAGAGAGCATTTCAAAAAACCAGTTGAGCCAGTTGGGTTTTGTAGAGAGCATCCAGAACAAGATGCCTCCCAGGCAGGATAGTAGGAGTGGATTGCATAAGAGATTTGAGCCTACTTCCACTGAAGAAGTGAATGCCCACCCATCATTCTTTTTCAATTTCCATGAGGTTAGGTGCTTAGATTTTTTTCAAAGGGTACAAGAGGTGAAGAGTTTTTCTCCTTTGACACATATTTGCGCTTTAAGGTTTCAAGACAAGCATTTCCAATTGGCAGACCTTGACTTCAAATTTTCTCCAAGGTCCATCTCCAAGGCCACTAAAATCCCCTATATTAGTGAGAAATGGTTTAAACAAAGCCATTTGGACCCAGAAGATTACAAGCCCTTTCTAAATCCTGAGCACAGAGAGTCATGTCCTTCTATTTTCCCTTTCTCATATCTTTTAACCAGCTACGCCCCCCTCATGAAGATCATCATGAAATACTTCACTTGTGAGGGGAGATTCTCCCGAATCTATGCTTATCACATTCGAATTCTCATGCATTTCACAAGGACCAAGCTGCTAAATATTCCTTTCTTCTTACACAAGAGCATTGAGAAAATGGCATCCACTATTCAGAAGAAGCCTCCTTCATAGCCAGTAGCCTGTCTCTTCCATCACTCTCTCATTAAAATCATTATTCTTCATCAGCTTGAAAAGAGAGAGGTCTCTTGGGATACTTTCATCACCCATCCAGATTTCTCCACTGTCCCTCCAGTTCACACATCCCCTACACCTCCTACTCATCATCCTTCACCTTCCTCTAGTAGACCCGTTCCTAAAAAACTCAAGTTTACCGCAGAGAAAGCAGAAGAGCCTGAAAAAGGAGAAGAAAGTGGCCATGAGGAGGAAGAAGGACATGAGTAGCACGAAAGTGATGATGAGCAGCAGAAAGGGGAGGAAGAAGAAAGTCACAGTGATGATGAGTAGCAGCAAGGAGATGAAGAACAACAGACTTATGATGAGGGTGAGCAGCCTTATGATGACACACATCAGCCAAAAGAGACTGAACATTAGCATCACAGTGAGGAGGAACAGGAGCAAAATGAAGATATTGAACAAAGGTATGAAAGTGATGGACAGGGACAGTCAAAAGATGACACATAGCAGCATCACAGTGAGGAGGAACAGGAGCAACATGAAAGTGCTGAATAGGAGCAGCATGAGAGTGATAAACAGGGGCAACCAAAACATGTTACACATCAGCCACAACATGAGGGACAACAGCCTCAAGAAGAAAAAGGGAAAAGTAACAAAGGTAAAGAACCCATGGAGCATGTGCTAGCTACCTCTCCGAGGCAAGGGGCTCTCTTATCCGAAAGTCGCCAAGCCCCAGATAGAAAAGAAAAGGGTGCCTAGAGTTGTCACTCCAAATGTGACTAGGGCCCTCCGAAGTAAAGGAAAATTTCCCAAGAAGCCCATGATTGATTTGCCCAGGAGGAAGAGCACTAGAATAGCCACCCAAAGCAAAGGGAAGGGTAAGGAAGAAGGCAGTCATGAATAGGAGAGTGCATTCGACATCATCCAAATCCAGAGCGATGATAGTGATAATGAGACCCGAATTCTAGAGAACCTCTTGATACATAGAGAAAGAAAAATTGATGCCTTGAAGGATGACCTTCATAGAACTAGGAATTTCAATCAATTTTTGAAAATCCAAAATAAGCAAATGAGTGTCCATATGGTTGTTTATCAGACACAGGTGATCAAATACAAGAAGGAGGCCTCCAAAGCCCAAGTGAGGTTGGAAGAACTCATGCGTGAGTTCGATGAAAGTGAAGGCGAAGATCAGCCTAGGCGAAAGAGGCCAAGAACCATGGGGCTAAAAAAGGCCCTTGAGAAGCAAAAATAAGAGGAAATTTCCCTTCTCCAATCTACCCCTCTCACTGCATTGTTCGAAAAAGAGATAGAGAAAAATAGGGAGGCATGGCTTGAGAGAGTCAATGACCACTTGGAGAATAAATTGAAGAAGGCAAACATGGATTTAGACCTTCAAAGGAGAATGACGAGGCATTATAAAAAGTTAAATTAGTTTGCCTGGCACAAGTTAAAGGCTACTCAAGAAAAACTCAAGGGGGATAAAGGGAAGTGATCGGCAAAAAAATTGAGGAAATACACCTCAAGACTTCAGATCTTGGCCTCCACTTCACAACATGTTGTTGAGAACCCTTGAGGGTCATGCTTGCCAAGTTTGGGCAATTTTTGACATATTTTGGTTTTTTTTCATTTTTGGGTTTTTGGCCAAAACTCATGGGCCTCGCCATTTCAGTTTGGGGGATCATCAAAGGATGAGAATGGTATCATTGAATGCCATAATTTTAGGAGCACATACTCAGTGATTTTCAGGACATTTGAAGATCATTTTCTCCCCCAAAATGGCGAAAAGTGCTCGCTTTTTCTACACTCTGCCCGGTCTATCAGTAAGCCTTATTTTTTGGTTTTTTACACACAAACCTGTTTTTGAAAGACTTCTAGGCATCATATTGGTAAAATTAAAGTTTTTCCAGAAATTAGACACTAAGAGCTTTCCAACGAGCTATCATGAGCCTTATTTTGACATCGGGAAGGCTACCAAAAGTTGCCGGCAAGTCAGGGGACATTTTGCTGATGTATTTTTTGAGTATTTTTGTAAAAATTGAACCTTTAAAAACTACTTTTTCCTCATGTGCGTTTAGCTATTTTTTCACATGAGAAGTTATGAAAAGTCAATTTATTTCCCTCTTTTAGCATTTTTTAGATATTTTATGAGATATTTTGTGCCTTGGGCTTTGCAAAGCCTCAAGGACAAAATAAGATATTTTGGATAGGCCAATGAGATTGCAAGTTGAACTGAGAGGTTTTCCTCACTTTGGCCCATTTATTCCAAAGGTTTTCATTGTAAACAAGGCTGAACTTGATGATAGAAGCAATATATGGTCATATAAGCATTGGAAGAAATACTTGTCTCATGCTTTTGGATAGTCTCTTGGATGTTCTTGGATGATGAAAGAGGATTGTTGTTGGATTCCATGACTTGGTAGAATGGTATAGTGTCTCTCTCTTTGTTTTGTTTCCTAGTTTTCATTCATAAATCCATGCTCTTGCTTGCTATAGGACAGTAGAGAAAAAATTTAAGACATGCCCTTGGAGGCACCTCAAATTTCCTGTTTCTTCATAGCTTCCATGTTTTCTTCATTCTTAGTCACATTAAAGAATTCTTGATTGCTCTTTAATAACTTAAGGATATTGTTGTTTGTTTCATTCATGGTTTTATGCATGATAAGTGTGATTTACAGTATGCTCTGCTTGCTCATGGCTAGCCATAGCTCCATCCATGAAATTTCTCTTTGAATGATTAGATTGTCATTTTTTTGAACCAAGGAGGTCTTGTTCTGATCTTGCCCTTTGTTAAGACTATGCCATCTTGTTTTCAAAGTGCCCAATAACTTGAAGTACTTTGTTTAGGCATTCCGGAATAGTGATTTGAGTTGTTTTTCTGTCTTAAGTGTATTTCCCCAAATTCTGATTGCCATTTCCCGAAGTTAGAGAGTTATATATCTCTATGCATGGCTTGAATGTTTATTTCTATGTATTGATTAGCTTATAGTTACATTTCTCATTATTAATGGTTTGCCCTACCATGTTTATGTCAGCTATTAAATTAGTTATGCTTGAAATCCTTTGTTTTTCACAAACTTGATGTCCATCTTACTCCATTTTTCCCAAAGATCCTTTCTACCTCAAATCAAATCGGCCCTTCAACAACCTTGTATCACCATCTGATAGATTTCTTGACCTTTTCGACCCAATATCCCAGTTGATCTGACATCTTTTTACCTATCTTATATCTTTGATCAGTTTCATCCCTCACAACCTAAAAACCAAAAACAAAAAACCTACTTCACAACTAGCCTAAAATCAGAACACAATAAGCAAACACACAGATATCCCTTACACAAATAGAGAGAGCCCTCTCTGAGTCCAGGAAGGCTAGGTCCTTGGGCTCCAAAGACTGGTTTGATGTTACACTTTCATTTGGCTTTCCAATCAGCCAAATCACGGGACCCTAATAGGAAGAATATGAGATAAAAGATGAGAATTTTGAGCATATGAGAACCACTCTGCATACTAACAGCAGTCCAGTTGAAATAGAACAAGGGAAGTATTTGAATGTTAATCCAAAATTGACTATTGAGAAAACCAAAATGCTGTTACAAAAATATTAGAAATCATTTGCATGGGATTATACAGACATGAAGGGGATTCACCCCAACCTGTGCACTCACTGCATTTATTTGAAAGATGGCTACAATGTATTTTGAAAACTGTAGCGACGCATGAACCCTACACTAAAAGAGGTAGTGAAAGAAGAATTGCAAAAGCTCCTAAATGTTAACTTCATCAACCTGATATCTGATAGTCAATGGGAGTCTCCACTTGTCATCGTTCCTAAAAAGAATGGCAAGTGGAGAGTCTTTGTCGACTATAGAGAACTTAATAAAGCCACTCACAAGGACCATTTTCCCTTACTGTTTATAGATCAGGTCCTCGACACTATTTCTGGAAAAAAAATTCTTCTCATTTTTAGATGGGTTTAGTGGCTACAATAAAATACATATTGCCCCAGAGGATCAAGATAAAACAACCTTCACTTGCCCTTGGGAAAATTTTGCATACCGAGTCCTCCCTCTTGGACTCTGCAATGCACCAAAAACTTTCCAAAGGAAATACTTGGGATTTTCTTGAATTTGATGAATGACTGTCTTGAAATATTCATGGATGATTTCACATCTTATAGTGATGCCTTTGAAGCAACATTAGTAAATTTAGAAAAAGTATTAGAACATTGTGTACAGACTAATGTTGCTTTGAGTATTGAGAAGTGTCACATGACGATGAAGGAAGGGATCGTGCTGGGATATTTCATCTCTGTTGAAGGAATCAAGGTAGACTCTGCTAAGATAGAGGTAATCTCGAAAATCCCAACCCCTAAGACAAAAAAAGAGGCTCGTATTTTTCTTGGGCATGCAGGGTATTATAGGAGATTTATAGAAATTTTTTCGAAAATTGCATCACCTCTATTCTCTTTACTTATGAAAGATGTGGAATTTGTGTGGACATGGAAGTGCGAGAAAGCATTTTTGAAATTGAAAAATTATGTATTAACAACCCCTTTTTTGTGTGTACCAAACTAGAAACTGTCATTTCACATAGCTATTGAAGCATATGAAATTGATGTGGGTGCTATTTTGGGCTAGATGGAGTCTAGAAAACCTTATGATATCTATTGTATAAGCAATAACTTGACCCAAACTAAACTCAACTATACAGTGATTGAGACAGAATTCCTTGCAGTGGTGCATGCTATTAACAAATTTCGACATTACATCACTAGGTATTAAGTATTTGTACATACTAGCCACTCTACAATTCATTTTTTAATGAATAAGCCAATTACTAATGGTAGGGTTACACGTTAGTTATTGTTTTTATAGGAATTTGATATGAAAATTCTAGATAAACCTGGGAAAATTAATGTAGTGGCTGATTTTCTCTCAAGATTAACTATTGGTGATGATTATGTACCTACAGAGGATTCTTTTCCTGATGAATATCCTTTCTCCATTTAAACTCACTCACCATGGTATGCATACATCAATAATTACCTTGCTGCAAGGAATTTCCCACAATACTTATCCCCCAGAGAAAGGAAAAATATCATACAACAGAGCGCTACGTACTCATGGATAGAAGGGAATATCTATCACACTAGACTAGATTTTCAATTCAGACGTTGTGTAAGGGAGGATGAAATTTTTGATATCATTAGGGCCTATCATAGGGAACCCTATGGAGGGAACTTTACAGATAAGCGGACAGGATATAAGGTACTCTCGATAGGGTATTACCGGCCAACAATATTTTAGGATGCTAAGAAGTTCGTGAAAGGGTGTGATAGCTACTAGAGAATTGGTCAACCACCGCAATTAGATGAGATATCGTTACAGCCTCAATTATTTTTGGAACCATTTGATAAATGGTCCTGGATTTTGTGGGATCAATTAACCCATATTCTTAGCAAAACTCCTACATTTTGGTTTTCACAGATTATGTCACAAAATGGGTGGAGGCAAAAGCAATAACCAGAGCCACAGAACAGGTTGTTTCAAACTTTTTTTTTGAAAACATTTTCGTTCACTTTGGGATACCCAAAGAAATAGTGACAGATTGAGGACCCCAATTTACATCTCACTTAATTAAAAATTTGGTTGAAAAGTATAAGATTTGTCATAGAATCACTTCACATTATCATACACAAGAAAACAGACACGTGAAGAGCACCAACAAGGTTATTGAGGGGATTCTTACTGTTGGCTCGAGGGGTCTTGACCTAGGTTCAGAGGGTAAGGTTTGGCAAAAAACCCCTATACTACTAGACCTTTTGGCAGTGACTTGCTTGTGCAGGCCAAAGTCTCACTCGAAGCAGTATGGGAGGGTGCTGGAACCAGGTTTCCGCACCCCGGGAGAGAGTAGGTAAGTCAAGCCGGTTCGCAATTAACAGATCTATACAGCAAGGGGCGGTTTGTAGGATTTCCAATAGATAACCAGAATACATATCTACTTAACATGTTTACATTCACGTGTGTACTATTAGCTATAATCACAGAATAGTATAATCACAGCAAATTAACAGATCATAGATACATGTACCATAAACACAGATAGTTCGAAGCTATAACAGATACATAATCATATAACTCAAGTTCACATCAACCATAACATACCAGATCTAGATACATCAGATGTCCACAATAATTTTGCATATATATATCATTACCCAAAATCCTCTTACATTCCCAAACTACCATCTACACACACAACTAGCATGGTCTGCACACAGCAAGACAGAGGACCTCCATGCACACTGTTAGCTCCCCGTAATTTTCTAGATTGATTGAGATACAAATGAATAGGGGTAACATCAAACCAAGCTTTGGAATCCAAGGACCTAGCCTTCCTGTATTCAGAGAGGGCTCTCTCTATTAGGTGAAAATATGTGAACTTGTTTGCTGATTAAGGTTGATTATAGGCTAGTTATGAAGTATTGGGTTTGTTGATTTTTTTTTTGGTTGGGTATGATACTTAGATAGAATAGATAGAAAAAAGGAAAACTTCAAGTCATTGGGAAATGGAGTCTAACAAGGTCATCATAGGTACATCAATGGATTAAGGAGTATTGTAGGGAAAATCTAGCTTGGTTGGTGGATCTTGAGGTTTGAAGGATCATGAGATGAACATTAATTTTGAGAAAAAAAAGTTTGACAAAGAGCAGTAAAGAATTCTCTATCATATACTTAAACTAAGGGAGTTAGAAGAATCATAAGCATAGAGAAGAAATCGAAGGTGGAGGAAACCCTAAACTCTTTGATTCAAACTTAAAGCAAATAATCATCCAAGACAAACATTCAAATGAAATACTGAAAGGAAAGAAAGTTATTCAACTTGCCTGTATTTCATTATCAAGAATAGAAACCATTAAATATGCACAAATAAATACAATCATAGAAGGAGAGAAACTATGAACATCTAAGATTATGGCTATGAAGGTTCTTTGAAACAATTAGCTAAGCAAATGCAAAGAGCATGATTGAAACAAACTTCTTTGACAAACCTAGGTAATGGTGCTTTAAAGAGATGGCTCCAAGAACAGAGCTTTTAGTGGAAAAAAATATGCAGGGCTAGCCATAAATCATGCTTGATACCAACTGATCTAAACCATTCAAGAAGTAGACAAGCTCAGGAGATCCTTATAGAGCAAAAGATGAATTCTCTAAATATCCTAGCAGAAGAAAAAATAAAGGCAGTGAAGAACAAACAAACCTAAAGTGCCATCATAAAACATTTATTAGTCTAAATTTTTTGTCCTACTGTGACATAGAAAAATGGAAACACAATGACAAACTAGAAATCTTGAACATAAAGAAACACTTAACCATCAACCAGGCTCAGGGATCCTGCAACCAATCCTCCTCCATCAACAAACAGACTAGGGAATTCATATGCTCCAAGACATCAAATTCTTTTCAAATTCCAAGGGACTATGTATTACTTCAAAATCAGTCATGAAAATCCAACCCAATACATAAGAGCCTCATTCTCTATTTATGGAGAAAAGTGAGGAGGTGGAAACCATAAGAGGCTTCTAAAAACCCTAACTTGATCATAAATGTCATTTATGTGCTTAAAGACCATGCAAGGCCCAAGACACATAATATCTAAGCTAATAAATGAAAAATATCATAACATAACTCCTCAATCAAATTTGGAGTGATTTTCCCAAGAAAATATTAAAAAATCATTTTGCCATCAATTTTTGTGTTTTGTTGACTTTTGCCACTTTTGGTCCTCCGTGCGCAGCACCAAAATATCAAAAAATAGGTGTAATTGCTGTCCATTTTTGACCTCCTTCCCGGTGTTGGATTTTTCTCCGTGATAGCTCGTTGGAAAGCTTGATGGGTCTAGTTTCCAATATTACTTCATTTGTACTGAATGAAGTCCACTTTCCTTCTCAAAAATAAAATCTCCCAAAACTGCTCTGTGCGCAACACCTGGTCTGAAAAGGAGGCATAAAGGTCAAATTTGAGGTGTTTTTTGACCTTTTGAGGGGGTAAAAATGCTCCAACGGATCTGAAATTTTGTGGGTAGACTGTTGGTGATGTAAAAACACCAAAAATGTAAACTTTGAGAGCAGAAGATGCACCAATTTTGTGCATAGCACCTAGGGTGTTGCGCTCCTAGGGGTCAAAATTTGGAAAAAACAAAATTTTGTCCAAATTGCCTCAAACTTGGTGGAGAAGGTCTTCAAGGGTTTTGATAAGCTCATGAAAAATATTGAACCATGTCTCTAAGTTTTTTTTGGTATTTACCTTCTTTGAGTGCCCAAAATTCAATGCCTCCTCACTGATTTTTCATTGTCACTTTGTTCCTCTTTTTGAGTTACTTGTTGCACTTTCTTCACTATCCTCTTACTCAGCAAGAAAACCACTCTCTTCTTTGTCTTCACCATCTTCTTGTCTCTTATCTTGCTACCTTTAGTGTTTTTTCCTTGGTTTTGGAGTTGAACATCAGCCTCTGCATCTGTTTCACTTTGGTCTTGTCCTTCATTGATGTCTTCTTCTTTGTCATTGCCCGCGTCTTCAAAATTAGTTTCAGCCTCATCATCTGTTTGTTCTTGATCTTCTATTTCCTCATCATCTTCCTTCATTTTTCCAATGTTTGCACTATTATTGTGCTCACTGTCCTTCCCATGCTCATATTTCTCTTGGCTGCCTTGTGAGCCTTCTTTTTGGCTGTTACCCTAATTATTTTCTTCATTACCTTCTTGGTCTTCATCTTTTTCATCATCAATATCATTTTCTGTGCTTGGGAGTGAGTAACTTGTATCATCTCCATCAATTTTTTTGCTCCAATTTTTCACTGTTTTTACTTTCATGGCTGTCAATTTCATCTTTATTTTTATCTAAACTCTGCCTCTAACCTTTTGATTTCTTCCTCAGACATGCTGACTGGTCTAAAACAACAGGATTGTTAGGTTGGTGAGGGCCTTTAGGTTTATGGAGGGCAATTGAGTGATGTGTGGGAAAAATTTCAGAAAATGAGGGCAAGATGAAGCAATCAGAGAATGTTTTTAGAGTCCAGAGGTAGGTTGGCCGGTACTGAATGTTTTACACCTATGACAACTCTCAAATTTGCAAACTCTACCCTAGAAGGTCAATACTTGGATTTACATGTAGATTATGGTTTGGTCGCATTATTTTTTTTAATGTTCTCCTTGATTATGAAAAGAACACCTGGAAGGTGAGGAAAAAGGACCACCAACCTTGCTTGACTGATGCAGGAGTTCTGGAGGCAAAGATTTGGATTTAGGCAAATTTTGAGCAATTTTGTCAAAATCTGTTTGTGCGCAGCGCCTACCCAGGTGCGTAGCACCTGGCTCTAGGTGTGTAGTGCAGTGTTATTGAACACTACACCTACCTCCTCTGTGCGTAGCGCAGGGCTCCAGGTGCGTAGCACCTTTTCCGGTGCGCAACGCCCATTTGCAGAGGGCATTTGGAGGCCTTCTCGATGTCGGAATGAGCTCCGTGATAGCTCGTTGGAAATATTGTGGAGTCTAATTTCCAAAAAATCTTTTATTTTTGAATTTGGTGTCAATTTACCTGTCCAAAAACTGATTCTCCCAACACTGGTCAAAAAGTGTTGAATGATGGTGCAGAAATGTAGAGTGCTAGTGCAGAAATGCAGAGTGCTGGTGCAAGAAAATTTTCGGGTCCTTCCTTAACTCCAAATTGAGCTCATGATAGCTCATTAGAAGCTCTTCAAGTATAGTTATATTTTGACTCATCAAGAAAGTCATTTGGACACTTCAGCTATGAAAAGAAACTGATTTTTCCAAGGTCACTCCAGCAATGAAGAAATTCTCCGGTGACACATTTATTTTTGACATTTCTCCCAAACCATGATACCTCTGTAAAAAATGAAGGTGGTTTTTCTTATTGGCCCTATTATGGACAAAAAAATCTCTCACTTTTTCCAAATTCATCTCTTTTTGGCCAAAAACACATTTTTGAGCAAAACTGGCCCTAGGTGTGACACATGGCTTGTCTCTTGGAATGAATTCTTGGAAAATGATGGAGGCATGATTTTTATGAGCTGGTATAGAATTATTATTTCTGACATGATCTATCAAATTAATCCTTCACTCTTGTGCCTGCTTTTCATATCAAACCCTAGCTTAGTTGGAAGAGGAAATTAGGGTTTGGTGTGAGGAATTAGGACTACCTTGCAGAGGGAGGGGAATGAAGGGGTTAAGGGTTGTCTAAATTCTTGGGGAAATTTTGGGGGACAGAGATAGATGTTATGGAGTAGGGGAAAGGGTAATTTCAATAATTTAGTGAGGGGAAGGGGTCCAAAAGATCAAAACACATGCCTAGTCTTAAAAAGTGTCAATTTGTGGCAATAAACTAGGTTTTGTAGAAAAATGATGATTCTAAGGGATAGGAGTGAAGGGAAGTATTTACAGAGGTATTTTAAGGATAGGAGGAGGTGTAATAGAATCAATATATAAGCCATGTTGATTATTTAATCATGGAGGTCATGAAACCAAGAAAAATTCCCTTAAAAACCATAGATAGATAATGGAGGAGTTTAGGCAAAACAAAAATAGAGGACTGAGGCCAAAGGTGGTAAAACATAGTGATAATGAGTGACATGAGCCAATAATGGGTCTTCTGGGATGGTTGAGCTGAGCTTGACACAACGGAATGATGAAATAGTGAAAATTTATCCTAAGGAGAATGAAGGCCGTGATATTTCTAGAACTCACAATGTTCATGAACTTTGTTTCTAGAAATCTAGAACCGATACTTAGTTATCTTCAGATAGTGAAAATTATGGATGAATAATAGTGGCTCCACTTAGGGAGGGCAGCTCCTTTTTAGGAGGTGTCCAGAACTTTCAAATATCTTGGTTTATGAAGACTAGTGCCTCATCCATTGAGCAGATTTTACCTCTTTCACTTGCTTATGCTTGCTTGAAGCTGTGATCTTAGTAATCCGAAAAACATGATTAACATCAACATCATCTCTACCTACCCAACCTACTTGCCTAACATTTTTTATTCCTTGGGCGCACTTGAACTGGCAAACCCTTGACATTTCTTTTTTGAAAACAAAAATCAAACTATCTAATTGTACCCTTATTTCTTCCAAGAGTTCAGATTAGGCTAATGAACTCTTTTTATTTTATACCTAATCTACTCATTTGTCAAGATTAAGCTATTTGAAAAACTTTATTCTCTATCCTACTAACATGAAATTGAAAGCATGGTAAATCAGGATTAGGTAATATGACTTACCATGAGTTGTGGCATAAGAACAAGCTCCACACAAATTTTATTTTTGTAAAAACACAACTAGAAAAGAAAGGGCTGTGATTTATCATTTGGTAAACATTCCTATATTTCTCTTTGGTTTAGTTTTAAGCATGTGGAACCAGCATTCTTCATCCCTAATCTACTTCTTTTAACAAGTCAATTTCAAATGATTTTGACAAGCATCTTTCTCACTAACTTATCAACAATAAATTGAAAACATGTTCAACCATGACTAGGCTAGATGACTAAACAAGACTTCTTTATGAACAAGTAGTGGCATTTAGGCTTGCACACTTTTAGTAAGACTATTTTTTGGGTATGGAGCTGTACCTCTTCTTTTCATCTGCCCTCTTTTTCATTTTTCTTTGTTTTTTACTTTTTCTCTCTTCTTGGTCAAAACAATCTAAAAAAAAGGTAGAAAGATGCTCATAGTGCTGAGCTTATTTTTTTGCCTATCTATCCTAATCTAACATATACATGATATACATTCAGCTGGTGAAATCTATTTTCCAATATATCCAATCAAGCAGATGATTCCATGAGGGATCTTGGTTTAGCTCTTTGATTGTTTTGAAAATATCAAAAGGCCACTCCCACCTCACTTGTGTTTGAACAGTAGTGCTTAACATTTATCTTGCACTTTGCAACAAAATTCTCTTGACATCACATACTCTTCTTTTAGATGTATCTAATAAATCAGCAAAGGGATCTTGAAACAATACCTAAACATGAGGATTTGGAAAATAAGCTTGATCCAAGAATGCTTCTTCCTCCACTTGGCTAAGCTTGGGAATCCTTTGGGAAATAAACCCTTTAACTTCCTTATGATCATCTGCACTTTCAAACTAATCATATATTTCCATGTTTTCCTCTGGCAAACCTTATTGAAAAGAGCTATAGCTGTTCTCTTTCTCTTGTGAAGGCTGGACATAGGGCTGAATGTGTTCTTTGTTGTTAAAATCAATACCCAAAGATTGTTGACTTCTGATTGCATTAAGGTTGTATTTGATGAACTGAAAGGAAGCACAAAAAAGAGGTAAAGATCCTTCCCTTTCTCCCAAAATTTCTGCGCTTTCTTCTTCACTGTCATAGTTGAGTGGTATTTGCTAATCATTATTTTTGAGCAGTTGAAAATGACAGTCTTTGTCCCACAAACTAATCACTGATTGTTTGGTAGTGTTGGCTTGAGTTTGGAGAACATAATCATCATCATATTGATCATATTTGGGCAGCTTATTCATAGGAATAATGTCATCCATTATGCACACTTGATCAGCCGATTGTTCCATCATATGAAAAGGATAGTGTTCATGGCCAATAGCTTCTCCTTTAGCAATCTGAAATGACTCGAAGCACAAGGGTAGGGACTCAAGAGGTGCTGGCTCATCTTCCATTTGTGGTTTTGTAATCCAAAAAGTCATACCAAGATGATTTGAGGGGAGAAATTCTGGATTTGAAAAAGGGTTTGTATTATCCATTTCCTCCCTTACCGATTCTTTAGAGCATTCTACCTTGTTTCTATTTTCAATTTTCTTGTAATAATGTCTTAATAGTGAAGCACAAGATGTAGGAAGGCATATAGTACTTACTTGACAACTTTCCGCATCTTCTTCTTTGCAACCTTGGTCAGCCAGTCTGTTTTGATAGCTATCTTTGCATTGAAATGACTGATTTGGTTCTTCCCAAGAAAATGGTATTGACTTATTTGAATAATCAGCACCAACCTCAACCCTGTATTCTTCCTCTTTCCTGCCAAGAATATGCATCATTTTTCTTATTGTATCTGTCAACATCTCTAGCTTTAAGATATAAGTCTCTCTTGATCTGCTTTATCTTTCTCTATTACTCTTATCTTTGCCACCCTGTTTAGTATGTTTTCTTACATCAACTGCTATCTTTTTCATTTCCTCCAGGGTTGAAGGATATATTTCTCTTATCTCGAAAACCATCTCTGGGTCAAAATTACTTGGGTAGTGCAAGAGAGCCCACCCTAAAGGTGGCTTTATATTAGCAGGTATTGCATTGTATACCTTATTGAACCTGGCTAAAAAGTCTTGTACTATCTCCCCTGGTTGTCTTTTTAAATGCTTGTATTCCTCTATGATGAGAACTTCATTTCCCATGACCACCCACCTATCTAGGAAGACTTGAGTGAATTGATAAAAAAACATAATGCTTGCAGCTGGAAGGTCCTTAAACCAACTCTTAATTTTTCCTTGTAATGATAAGGCAGACATTCTAATACGCACATCATCTTCTTCTATTTAAAAAAAGGTCAAGTAAATTCTCAAGATTTTGAATGTGTTCTTCAGCAGTGACTTTTGAGCTTTCTCCATCAAATTTGGGTAGTTTATTTGCAAGATTTGCAGGGAGGGCTTGGAAGATAGGAGGTAAAATCAGAGGCTTGTATCTTTCTAGGACCTTTGTGGGTATAGGTAGTGTAAAAAGAGATTTATGACTGTTTGAGGTTTTAGCAAGAGCAGGAAAGGTAGCATGAGGCTCATGTTTCACTAGGTCTTCCAAAGGTGAATCTGGGGTAAGCACAGGTATATAAGTCTGCTCATAGTCTGAAATTTGAGGCTTGGCTTTTCGAGGCTTGAGATCTTTCCAATGATCAATGTAGATCTCATCTTTGTATTCTTGATTAGGCTTAAAGTAGGATAGAACATAGTTATAGATAAAAACAATAATTTCTTGAATCCAAATTAGGCCTGAGTGCTCTTTCTTTCTAGGATGACTGGTCATGTTTCAGTTTCTTCCTCCAGTGGAGTCTTTAGGTCTACTGATAGCTGTCGATTCGCCAGGTGGAAGCTTTTTGTTGTTTTAAGGATATGTATGTATGGTCTACCACCAATAACTGACAAAAATCAATCTAGGGATTGTTTTGTCTTTTTCGAGTTTCCTTATGCAGCCCTGAGGTTTCAATGAGTATCCTCTAGCTAAGTCATCATCTTGCTAGGGTGGTGATGCAATTAGCTTCTAGTCTTGGCTATCAGTTGATTCTCCTAGTCTAACTAAGGGTCTAAATGAGTCTATAAGAGTCTGTTAGGCTACTATGAACTTGGTCCCACAGTGATCGCCATTATGTTAGTGTGGCGATGAGGTGGCAGATTCACTGGATATTTTTTTTAACAAGGGATTTTGAAGTCCTAAGGGATACTTAGATTGTCACTAACTCAGAAGTTCCCACTGTGATTGCCATTATTTTAGCTCCTAGTAATTTTATAGATTGATTGAGATACAAATGGATAGGGGTAACATCAAACCAAGATTTGTAATGCAAGGACCTAGCCTTCCTGGATTCAGAGAGGGCTCTCTCTGTTAGGTGCAAAGATGTGAACTTGTTTGCTGATTAAGGTTTCTTTTAGGCTAGTTATGAAGTATTGGGTTTGTTGATTGTTTTTTGGCTGGGTATGATACTTAGATAGAATAGATAGAAAACAAGGAAAACTTCAAGTCATTGGGAAATGGAGTATGACAAGGTCATGATAGGTTCATCAATGGATTAGGGAGCATTTCAGGGCAAATCTAACTTGGTTGGTGGATCTTGAGGTTTGAAGGATCATGAGATGAACATTAATTCTCAGAAATCAAAGTTTGACAAAGAGCAGTAAAGAATTCTCTATCATATACTTAAACTAAGGGAGTTAGAAGAATCATAAGAATAGAGAAGAAATCAAGGCAGAGGAAACCCTAAACTCTTTGATTCAGACTTCAAGCAGATAATTATCCAAGACAAACATTCAAATGAAATACTGAAAGGCAAGAAAGTTATTCAACTTGCATGCATTTCATTATCAAGAACATAAAACATTAAAGATGCACAAATAATTATAATCATAGAAGGAGAGAAACTCTGAACATCTAAGATTATAGCTATGAAGGTTCTTTGAAACAATTAGCTAAGCAAATGCAAAGAGCATGATTGAAACAAACTTCTTTGATAAACCTAGGTAATGGTGCTTTAAAGAGATGACTCCAAAAACAGAGTTTTTAGTGGCAACAAATATGAAGGGCTAGCCATAAATCATGCTTGATACCAACTGATCTAAACCATTCAAGAAGTAGACAAGCTCAGGATATCCTTAGAGAGAAAAATATGAATTCTCTAAAATATCCTAGCAGAAGAAAACATTAAGGCAGTGAAGAACAAACAGACCTAAGGTGCCATCATAAAACATTTCTTAGTCTAAATTTTGTGTCCTACTGCAACATAGAAAGATGGAAACACAATGATAAACTAGAAAAAATGAGCATAAAGAAACACTTCACCATCAACCAGGCTCAGGGATCCTGCAACCAATCCTCCTCCATCAACAAACAGACCAGGGCATTCATAAGCTCCAAGACATCAAATTCTTTTCAAATTCCAAGGAACTATGTATTACTTCAAAATCAGTCATCAAAATCCAACCCAATACATAATATCCTCATGCTCTATTTATGGAGCAAAGTGAGGAGGTGGAAACCATAAGAGGCTTCTAGAAACCCTAATTATATCATAAATGTCATTTATGTGCTTAAAGACCATGCAAGGCCCAAGACACATAATATCTAAGCTAATAAATGAAAAATATCATAACATAACTCCTCAATCAAATCTGGAGTGATTTTCCCAAGAAAATATTAAAAAATCATTTTTCCATCAATTTGTGTGTTTTGTTGACTTTTGCCACTTTTGGTCCTCTGTGCACAGCGCCAAAATATCAGAAAATAGGTGTGATTGTAGTCCAGTCTTGACCTCCTTCCCGGTATTGGATTTTGCTCTATGATGGCTTGTTGGAAAGCTTGAGGAATATAATTTCCAAAAATTCTTGATTTGTGCTGAATTAATTCCATTTACCTACTCAAAAATCAAATTTCCCAACACTACTCTGTGCCCAACACCTGGTCTGAAAAGGAGTCAGAAAGGTCAAATTTGAGGTGTTTTTTAACCTTTTGAGGGGGTAAAAATGCTCCAATTGATATGAAATTTTGTGGGTAGACTATTGGTAATGTACAAAATCCAAAAATTTAAACTTTGAGAGCTGAATATGCACCAATTTTGTGTGTAGCGCCTAGGGTGATGCGCTCCTAGGGGTCAAAATTTGGAAAAAACAAACTTTTTTCCAAACTGCCTCAAACTTGGTGGAGAAGGTCTTCAAGGGTTTTTAGAAGCTCATGAAAAATATTGAGCCATGTCTCTGAGTTTTTCTTGGTCTTTACCTTCTTTTAGTGCTCAAAATTCAATGCCTCCTCACTGATTTTTCATTGTCACTTTGTTCCTCTTTTTGAGTTACTTGCTGCACTGTCTTCACTATCCTCTTGCTCAGCATGAAAACCACTCTCTTCTTTTTCTTCACCATCTTCTTTTCTCTTATATTGCTACCTTTAGTGTTGCTTCCTTAGTTTTGGAGTTGAACATCAGCCTCTGTATCTGTTTCACTTTGGCCTTGTCCTTCATTGATGTCTTCTTCTTTGTCATTGCCTGCCTCTTCAAAATCAGTTTCAACCTCATCATATGTCTGTTTTTGATCTTCTATTTCCTCATCATCTTCCTTATTTTTTCCATTGTTTGCACTATTATTGTGCTCATTGTCTTCCCCATGCTCATATTTCTCTTGGCTGCCTTGTGAGCCTTCTTGCTGGCTGTTACCCTAATTATTTTCTTCATTACCTTCTTGGTCTTCATTTTTTTCATCATCAGCATCTTTTTTTGTGCTTGAGAGTGAGAAACTTGTATCATCTCCATCAATTTTTTTGCTCCAAGTGTTCACTATTTTTACTTTCATGGCTGTCAATTTCATCTTTATTTTTATCTAAACTCTGCCTCTGACCTGCTGATTTTTTTCCTCAGACATGGTGACTAGTCTAAAACAACATTATTGTTAGGTTGGTGAGGGCCTTTAGGTTTATGGAGGGCAAGTGAGTGATGTGTGGGAAAAATTTCAGCAAATGAGGGCAAGATGAAGAAATCAGAGAATACTTTTAGAGTCCAGAGGTAGGTTGGCTGGTACTGAATGTTTTACACCTATGACAACTCTCAAATTTGCAAACTCTACCCTAGAAGGTCAATACTTGGATTTTCATGCAGATCAGGGTTTGGTCACATTATGTTTTTTAATTTTCTCCTTTATTATGAAAATAACACTCGGAAGGTGAGTAAAAGAGGACCTCCAACCTTGCTTGATTGATGCAGGAGTTTTGGAGGCAAAGATTTGGATTTAGTCAAATTTTGAGCAATTTTGACAAAAATCTGTCTGTGCGCAGTGCCTCCCTAGGTGCATAGTGCCTCACTCCAGGTGTGTAGTACAACGTTATTTAACACTGCACTTTCCTCCTCTTTGTGCAGCGCTGGACACCAGGTGCATAGCGCCTCTGCCGGTGCACAACGCCCATTTGCTGAGGGCATTTGGAGGCCTTCTCGGTGTCAGAATGATCTCCGTGATAGCTCGTTGGAAATCTTGTGGAGTCTACATTCCAAAAAATATTTTTTTTTTTCATTTGGTGTCAATTTACCTATCCATAAACTTATTCTCCCAACACTGGTCAAAAAGTGTTGAATGATGGTGCAGAAATGCAGAGTGCTGGTGCAGAAATGTAGAGTGCTGGTGCAGGAAAATTCTCAAGGCCTTCCTTAACTCTAAATTGAGCTTGTGATAGCTCATTGGAAATATCTTCAAGTATAGTTATCTTTTGACTCATCACAAAATTCATTTGGACACTTCAGCTGTGAGAAAAAATTGATTTTTCCAAGGTCACTCCAGCAGTGCAGAAATTCTCCGGTGACACCTTTATTTTTTATGTTTATCCCAAACCATGATACTCGTGTAAACACTGAAGGTGGTTTTTCTTCTTGGCCCTATTATGGACAAAAACCTCTCTCACTTTTTCCAAATTCATCTCTTTTGGCCAAAAACACATTTTTTATCAAAACTGGCCCTAGGTGTGACACATGGCTTGTCTCTTGGAATGAATTCTTGGAAAATGATGGAGGCATGATGTTTATGATCTGGTATAGAATTATTCTTGCTGACATGATCTATCAAATTAATCCTTTGCTCTTGTTCCTTCTTTTCATATCAAACCCTAGCTTAGTTGGAAGAGGAAATTAGGGTTTGGTGTAAGGATTTAGGACTGCCTTGCAGAGGGAGGGAAATGAAGGGGTTAAGGGTTGTCTAAATTCTTGGGGAAATTTTGGGGGGTAGGGATAGATGTTAGGGAGTAGGGGAAAGTGTAATTTTAATAATTGAGTGGGGGGAAGGGGTCCAAAAGGTCAAAACACGGGCCTAGTCTTAAAAAGTGTCAATTTGTGGCAATAAACTAGGTTTTGTAGAAAAATGATGATTCTGAGGGATAGGAGTGATAATAAGAATTTGTGGAGGTATTTTAAGGATAAGAGGAGGTGTAAGAGCATCAAGATATAAGCCTTGTTGATGATTTAATCATGGAGGTCATGAAACCAAGAAAAATTCCCTTAAAAACCCTAGATAGACAATGGAGGAGTTTAGGCAAAACAAAAATAGAGGACTGAGGCCAAAGGTGGTGAAACATAGTGATAATGAGTGACATGAGCCTATAATGGGTCTTCTGGGATGGGTGAGATGAGCTTGACATGACGGAATGATGAAATAGTGAAAATTTATCCTAAGGATAATGAAGCCCGTGAGATTTCTAGAACTCACAATGTTCATGAACTTTTTTTCTAGAAATATAGAACCGATACTTAGTTATCTTCAGATAGTGAAAATTATGGATGATTAACAGTGGCTCCAATTAGGGAGGGCAGCTCCTTTTCAGGAGGTGTCCCAAACTTTCAGATCTCTTGGTTTATGAAGACTAGTGCCTCATCCATTGGGCAGATTTTTACCTCTTTCACTTGCTTATGCTTGGTTGAAGTTGTGATCTTAGTAATCCGAAAAACATGATTAAAATCAACATCATCTCTACCTACCCAACCTACTTTCCTAAAAAAATTTCTTCCTTGGGTGCACTTGAACTGGCAAACCCTTGACATTTCTCTTTTGAAAACAAAAATCAAACCATCTAATTGTACCATTATTTCTTCCAAGAGTTCAGATTAAGCTAATGAACTCTTTTAATTTTATACCTAATCTGCTCATTTGTCAAGATTAAGCTGTTTGAAAAAAATTATTCTCTATCCTACTAACATGAAATTGAAAGCATGGTAAATTAGGATTAGGCAATCTGACTTACCATGAGTTGTGGCATAAGAACAAGCTGCACACAAATTTTATTTTTGTAAAAACACAACTAGAAAATCAAGGGATGTGATTTATCTTTTGGTAAGCATTCCTATATTTCTCTTTGGTTTAGTTTTAAGCATGTGGAACCATCATTATTCATCCCTAATCTACTTCTTTTGACAAGTCAAGTTCGAATGATTTTGACAAGCATCTTTCTCACTAACTTATCAACAATAAATTGAAAACATGTTCAGCCATGATTAGGCTAGATGACTGAACAAGACTTCGTTATGAACAAGTAGTGACATTTAGGCTTGCACACTTTCAGTAAGACTATTTTTTGGGTATGGGGCTGTACCTCTTCTTTTCATCTGCCCTCTTTTTCATTTTTGTTTTTTTTTTTACTTTTTCTCTCTTCTTGGTCAAAACAATCTAAGACTAAAGTTATAAATATGCTCATAGTGTTGAGATTATTTGCTTTCCTATCTATCCTAATCTAACCTATAGATGATATACATTCAGCTGGTGAAATATCTTTTCCAATAAATCCAATCAAGCAGATGATTCCATGAGGGATATTGGTTTAGCTCTTCGGTTGTTTTGAAAAAATCAAAAGGCCACTCCCACCTCACTTGTGTTTGAACAATAGTGCTTAACATTTATCTTGCACTTTGCAACAAAATGCTCTTGACATAACATAATCTTCTTTTATATGTCTCTAATAAATCAATAAAGGGATCTTGAAACAATACCTGAACGTGAGGATTTGGAAAATAAGCTTGATCGAGGAATGATTCTTCCTCTGCTTGGCTAAGCTTGGGAATTCTTTGGAAAATAAACCCTTTCTCTTCCTTATGATCATCTGCATTATCAAACTCATCATATATTGCCATGTTGGCTTCTGGAAAACCTGATTGAAAAGAGTTATAGTTGTTCTCTTTCTCTTGTGAAGGCTAGACATAGGGTTTAATGTGTTCTTTGTTGTCAAAATCAATACCAAAATATTTCTGACTTCTGATTGCATTAAGGTTGTCTTTGATGAAATGAAAGGAAGCACAACAAAGAGGTAAAGATCCTTCCCTTTCTCCCAAAATTTCTGCACTTTCTTCTTCACTGTCATAGTTGAGTGGTATTTTCTGATCACTATTTTTGAGATATTGAAAATGATTGTCTTTGTCCCACAAAATAATCATTGATTGTTCGGTAATGTTGGATTGAGTTTGGAGAACATAATAATCATCATATTGATCATATTTGGGTAGCTTATTCATAGTAGGAATGTCATCCATTATGCACACTTGATCAGAAAATTGTTCCATCATGTGAAAAGAAGAGTGTTCATGGCCAATAGCTTCTCCTTTAGAAATCTGAAATGACTCGAAGCACAAGGGTAGGGACTCAAGAGGTGCTGGCTCATCTTCCATTTGTGGTTTTGTAATCCAAGAAGTCATACCAAGATTATTTGAGGGGATAACTTCTGGATTTGAAAAAGTGTTTGTATTATCCATTTCCTCCCTTATCGATTCTTTATAGCATTCTACCTTGTTTCTATTTTCAATTTTCTTGTAATACTCTCTTAATAGTGAAGCACAAGATGAAGGAAGGCATATAGTACTTACTTGAAAACTTTCTGCATCTTCTTCTTTGCAACCTTGGTCAACCAGCATGTTTTGATAGCTATCTTTGCATTGAAATGAATGATTTAGTTCTTCCCAAGAAAATGGTACTAGCTGCTTTGAATAATTAGCACCAACCTCAACCTTGTATTCTTCCTCTTTCTTTCCAAGCATATGCATCATTTTGCTAATTGTATCTGTCAACATCTCTAGATTTACCTCTGAAGATATAAGTCTCTCTTGATCTACTTTATCTTTCTCTATTACTCTTAGCTTTGCCTCCCTATTTAGTATGTTATCTTCCACATCAACTACTATCTTTTGCATTTCCTCCAGGATTGAAGGATCTCTTTCTCTTATCTAGAAAACCATGTATGGGTCAAAAGTACTTGGGTAGTGCAAGAGAGCCCACCCTGAAGGTGGCTTTATCTTAGCAGGTATTTCATTGTATACCTTATTGAACCTGGCTAAAAAGTCTTGTACTGTCTCCCCTGGTTGTATTTTTAAATTCTTGTATTCCTCTATGATGAGAACTTCATTTCCCATGACCACCCACCTATCTAGGAAGACTTGAGTGAATTGATGAAAATTGATAATGCTTGCAGCTGGAAGGTCCTTAAACCAACTCTTAATTTTTCCTTGTAATGATAAGGCGAAAATTCTAATACACACATCATCTTCTTCTATTTCAAAAAGGTCATGTAAATTCTCAAGATTTTGAATGTGTTCTTCAGTGGTGACTCTTGAGCTTTCTCCATCAAATTTGGGTAGTTCATTTGCAAGATTTGCAGGGAGGGCTTGGAATATAGGAGGTAAAATCAGAGGCTTGTATCTTTCTAGGACCTTTGTGGGTATAGGTAGTGTAAAAAGAGATTTATGACTGTTTGAGGTTTCAGCAAGAGAAAGAAAGGTAGCATGAGGCTCATGTTTCACTAGGTCTTCCACAGGTGAATCTGGGGTAAGCACAGGTATATAAGTCTTCTCATGGTTTGAAATTTGAGGCTTAGCTTTTCGAGGCTTGAGATCTTTCCAATGATCAATGTAGATATCATATTTGTATTCTTGATTAGGCTTAAAGTAGGATAGAACATAGTTATAGATAAAAACAATAATTTCTTGAATCCAAATTAGGCCTGAGTGCTCTTTCTTTCTAGGATGACTGGTCATGTTTCAATTTCTTCCTCCAGTGGAGTCTTTAGGTCTATTGAGAGTTGTGGAGTCACCAGGTGGTTTAAGGATATGTATGTATGGTCCACCACCAATAACTGACAAAAATCAATCTAGGGACTGTTTTGGGTTTACTGAGTTTCCTTATGCATCCCTGAGGTTTCAATGAGTATCCTCTAGCTAATTCATCATCTTTCTAGGATGGTGATGGAATTAGCTTCTACTCTTGGCTATCAGTTGATTCTCATAGTCTAACTGAGGGTCTAAATGAGTCTATAAGAGTTTGTTAGGCTACTATGAACTCGGTCCCACCGTGATCGCCATTATGTTAGTGTGGCAATGAGGTGGCAGATTCACTGGATATTTTTTTTAACAAGGGCTTCTGAAGTCCTAAGGGATACTTATATTGTCACTAACTCAGAATGTCCCACCGTGATCGCCATGATGTTAGCTCCCCGTAATTTGCTAGATTGATTGAGATACAAATGGACAGGGGTAACATCAAACCAAGCTTTGGAATCCAAGGACCTAGCCTTCTTGGATTCAGATAGGGCTCTCTCTGTTAGGTGAAAATATGTGAACTTGTTTGCTGATTAGGGCTTCTTTTAGGCTAGTTATGAAGTATTGGGTTTGTTGATTGTTTTTTTGGTTGGGTATGATACTTAGATAGAATAGATAGAAAACAAGGAAAAATTCAAGTCATTGGGCAATGGAGTCTAATAAGGTCATGATAGGTTCATCAATGGATTAGGGAGTATTGTAGGGAAAATCTAGCTTGGTTGGTGGATCTTGAGGTTTGAAGGATCATGAGATGAACATTAATTTTGAGGAAAAAAAGTTTGACAAAGAGCAGTAAATAATTCTCTATCATATACTTAAACTAAGGGAGTTAGAATAATCATAAGCATAGAGAAGAAATCAAAGGCAGAGGAAACCCTAAACTCTTTGATTCAGACTTAAAGCAGATAATTATCCAAGACAAACATTCAAATGAAATATTGAAAGACAAGAAAGTTATTCAACTTGCATGTATTTCATTATCAAGAAAAGAAAACATTAAAGATGCACAAATAACTACAATCATAGAAGGAGATAAACTTTGAACATCTAATATTATAGCTATGAAGGTTCTTTGAAACAATTAGCTAAGCAAATGCAAAGAGCATGATTGAAACAAACTTCTTTGACAAACCTAGGTAATGGTGCTTTAAAGAGATGACTCCAAAAACAGAGTTTTTAGTGGCAAAAAATATGCAAGGCTAGCCATAAATCATGCTTGATACCAACTGATCTAAACCATTCAAGAAGTAGACAAGCTCAAGATATCCTTAGAGAGCAAAAGATGAATTCTCTAAAATATCCTAGCAGAAGAAAACATTAAGGCAGTGAAGAACAAACAGACCTAAGGTGCCATCAGAAAACATTTCTTAGTCTAAAATTTTTGTCATACTGCAACATAGAAATATGGAAACACAATGATAAACTAGAAAACATGAACATAAAGAAACACTTCACCATCAACCAGGCTCAGGGATCCTACAACCAATCCTCCTCCATCAACAAACAGACCAGGGCATTCATAAGCTCTAAGACATCAAATTCTTTTCAAATTATAAGGGACTATGTATTACTTCAAAATCAGTCATCAAAATCCAACCCAATACATAAGAGCCTCATGCTCTATTTATGGAGCAAAGTGAGGAGGTGGAAACCATAAGAGGCTTCCAGAAACCTTAATTTTATCATAAATGTCATTTATGTGCTTAAAGACCATGCAAGGCCCAAGACACATAATATCTAAGCTAATAAATGAAAAATATCATAAAATAAGTCCTCAATCAAATCTAGAGTGATTTTCCCAAGAAAATATTAAAAAATAATTTTTCCATCAATTTGTGTGTTTTGTTGAATTTTTCCACTTTTGGTCCTCTATGCGCAGCACTAAAATATCAGAAAATAGGTGTAATTGCAGTCCATTTTTTACCTCCTTCCCGGTGTTAGATTTTGCTCCGTGATGGCTTGTTGGAAATCTTGATGAGCATATTTTCCAAAAATACTTGATTTGTGCTGAATTAATTCCATTTACCTACTAAAAAATCAAATCTCCCAACACTTTTCTGTGCGTAGCACCTAGTCTGAAAAGGAGGCAGAAAGGTCAAATTTGAGGTGTTTTTTGACCTTTTGAGGGGGTAAAAAATGATCCAATTGATCTGAAATTTTGTGGGTAGACTGTTGGTGATGCAAAAAAATCCAAAAATGTAAACTTTGAGAGCTAAATATGCACCAATTTTGTGCGTAGCACCTAGGGTGCTGTGCTCCTAGGGGTCAAAATTTGGAAAAAACAAAATTTCATCCATATTGCCTCAAACTTGGTGGAGAAGGTCTTCAAGGGTTTTGAGAAGCTCATGAAAAATATTGAGCCATTTCTCTAAGTTTTTCTTGGTCTTTACCTTCTTTAAGTGCTCAAAATTCAATGCCTCCTCACTGATTTTTCATTGTCACTTTGTTCCTCTTTTTGAGTTGCTTGCTGCACTTTCTTCACTATCCTCTTTATCAGCATGAAAACAACTCTCTTCTTTGTCTTCATCATATTCTTGTCTCTTATCTTGCTACCTTTAGTGTTGTTGCCTTGGTTTTGGAGTTGAACATCAGCCTCTGTATCTGTTTCACTTTGGCCTTGTCATTCATTGATGTCTTCTTCTTTGTCATTGTCTGCCTCTTCAAAATCAGTTTCAGCCTCATCATCTGTCTATTCTTGATCTTCTATTTCCTCATCATATTCCTTCATTTTTCCACTGTTTGCACTATTATTGTGCTCACTGTCTTGCCCATGCTCATATTTTTCCTGGCTGCCTTGTGAGCCTTCTTCTTGGCTGTTACCCTAATTATTTTCTTCATTACCTTCTTGTTCTTCATCTTTTTCATCATCAGTATCTTTTTCTATGCTTGGGAGTGAGCAAATTGTATCATCTCCATCGATTTTTTTTCTCCAAGTGTTCACTATTTTTAATTTCATGGCTGTCAATTTCATCTTTATTGTTATCTAAACTCTGCCTCTAACCTGCTGATTTCTTCCTCAGACATGGTAACTGGTCTAAAACAATAGGATTGTTAGGTTGGTGAGGGCCTTTAGGTTTATGGAGGGAAAGTGAGTGATGTGTGGGCAAAATTTCAGCAAATGAGGGCAAGATGAATAAATCAAAGAATTTTTTTAGAGTCCAGAGGTAGGTTGGCTGGTACTGAATGTTTTACACCTATGACAACTCTCAAATTTGCGAACTCTGCCCTAGAGGATCAATACTAAAAATTTTCATGCAAATTAGGGTTTGGTCACATTATGTTTTTTAATTTTCTCCTTTATTATGAAAATAACACGCGGAAGGTGAGGAAAAAAGGACCACCAACCTTGCTTGACTGATGCAGGAGTTTTGGAGGCAAAGATTTGGATTTAGGCAAATTTTGAGCAATTTTAACAAAAATCTGTCCATGCGCAGCGCCTGCCCAGGTGCGTAAGAGAATCAAGATATAAGCTTTGTTGATGATTTAATCATGGATGTCATGAAACCAAGAAAAATGCCCTTAAAAACCCTAGATAGACAATGGACGAGTTTAGGCAAAACAAAAATAGAGGACTGAGGCCAAAGGTGGCGAAACATAGTGATAATGAGTGACATGAGCCCATGATGGGTCTTATGGGATGGGTGAGATGAGCTTGAGATGACGGAATGATGAAATAGTGAAAATTTATCCTAAGGAAAATGAAGGTCGTGAGATTTCTAGAACTCAAAATGTTCATGAACTTTGTTTCTAGAAATCTAGAACTGATACTTAGTCATCTTCAGATAGTAAAAATTATGGATGAATAACACAGATAGCCAGTAGGAGCACTTAACCAAAAAACCCTACCATAGATCTAACAATTTGTACTTCACATCAATCTCTATTCTTTCCTACCTATGACTAAAAAATGTTCACCTATTTATAGTGATTTAGCCCTCGCATCCAATGGTCTGCAAATCATGGTTTGTGGACTCTTGGTCTACCCTTGACCCATTTACAATGCGTTAGGGGCTTTGATCCACCCCAAAACCCCTGTGTTAGACTAAACAATACAAAATTATACAAAAATGGACAAAATTCATAGCCTTTGGGAGACCCTGCTCCAATAGTCCCCCAACACAATCTTGTGACTCATCCCGAGTCACTGTGCCAGTGGGGCCTTGACCTATGCTTGCAATGATCGAATCGCCTCAGCTAACAGAGGTGGCACGCCTTCACTTTGGACAACAGCTTTCTGTGAAATGTCGACTAGATTTTCTGAAATTGGGCCTTCTATCGCGGCAGTGACACTTTCCAGAGTTTGGTTTAGCTACTTAATCGCAACATCAACATCCTGCAAAAGTTTGAGGGCTTGGTCAGCCCAAGGCTTCAGACGGTCACCGAGGATATTATTCTTTTTTCCGAAGGTCATCAATATAAACTTGGAGCGCTTGGCTAGTACGCATTTATTGCAAGCACTGAGCAGGCACCAAAGTGGGCAAGGTGGCTTCGATTGTCTCGAACTCTTCTTCTTTTTGCCACAGGTCCTGGTTTATTCCTCACAAGATCAAGTCGCGTTGGACCTTAGTCCATAGCAACATGGTTGTCTCTAGTAGTTGGGCTCCTTGAAAGATCTACCATATGATGACATTCGTAGTCGCGGTGACCAGCGCAATTCGCTGGGCTTGGACCTCTGGAGGTGTTTCGAGCTGCACCTTAGCCTGCAGATCTACGATCTGCTGCTCCATGTGTGTCTTGATGACCTGAACTTCTTCCTGGGAGGCCTTGAGTGCTATGACCAGTCTTTCTACCTTTTCCTGAGGAGTGGCAGAGGCTAGGATCTCTGTGGGAACATCTGCGCAAAGGCGGTGAATCTTGTTTTCGAGCTCTATGTGCTTCGCGGTGGCAAGGCACACCTAAGAATTATTTTCATCGACTGTTTGTTCAGCTATGCTGAGCTGATGGTGCACTTGTTGGTCGTGATGGTGAATTTCCTGAAATACAGAGGTGTGGAGACCTTACAAGGCCACATGAGGGAACCTATCTAAGTTCAGCTGGACTTTTGTACTGGCCTGGACTTGGAGTCCTAGGTCGGGTGGAGTGAGCACCAGAGCTATGCCAAGGAGAGAATAGAGGCGACTGTCATCTGTAACTAGTGCTGCGCTACTGGCGGTGGAGGGTGGGTGTACCTGAGTTGTACTAATCTGTATTGTGTCTGTCTTTAATTGTAGCACTCGAAGCTCAACCTGAATTGTGTCAACCACGGCCCACTGTTTCTATCCTAAGGAAACCCATCTGTCCTCCGTGGCCAAAGTGACTGCATCAACGATTTGTTCTAGGTTTCTGTCACTCAATGTGACTACTTCATCTCGTTCTGTGCGTTGAGATCAATGTTTTTTGTAGGGCGTTCTGACAGGCTCGCTTGTTTGCTTCATGTCACGGGGGGAAGCAGGTTCGCCTGCACCCAGAACTTCTGTACCCAAGTCAATTAGTGAATCCTTCTAAGTCTCCACCTCAACATCCTTCTTTTGTTGCACATCCTTTTGGGTGGCTACACCAGTGTCTTGTCTGGTACTCTTGGGCATACCTCTGCTATCTGAGATGATGACAGGAAGAGTTACTTGGGATGTGATGGTGCTTGCAACGCCCTCCGTGCCAGTTTTGAAGCCGATATTCCAGTTAGGGGGCCATAGCAAAATTACGTTGTCAATTTATTCTTCCATCACCATATAAGGAAGCGAAGTCCAGGCTTTCTCCTTATGCGCTCTGATCTGAACATTGTGCAGAGTGACCTAAAATGCAGCAATGCCCTTATATCTGTCGTACATGGCAGGGGACAATCGTGGTCAGGAGTTAATAGCTGCGGCCATGCTACTCTGGAAGAGCACCCAGAACACTTGGTTGTCCTCGAGCCATTGTGAATCCGTGGAATCCCATAATTGTGCATAGTGAGCCCCTTCGCACATGTCCGGGGTAATCTCAAGGAGGACTGACTCCACAGGAGCTTCCCAGGCAACCAGCGCTATAAGGAATGACAACCAAGAGTAACAAAAGGTGTGGCCCTGCTCCTAGGACTCGCGAACATTAGTTAGAAACTCATCACACAATTACTGTGCCCAGTTAAAACATACCCCTTTCCTGCATTGGCCAGCTAACCGAATTATGTAGGCTGGAACGGAGGTGACCTGACACTTCCTCATCATTTTACATGCCAACAGCATGGTACCCAACTGTGTACCTTGGTCACTAATGGTCTTGACGATAAACTCCCGAGTATTGAAGTCCACATGATACTTTTGGCACACGTACTTAGCAATCTCCCCCTCATATTTCTTATCCACGTGCTCCAGGGGGTTCGGCCCACTCATGGGGAGACCATTAATCTGATGAACTAGCACAATGTCAATGGGGATCCTGTCCTTGATCCATAGGCATCCATCATGAATCAGAGTGAGCAATTGTCATGTGAGCCAGTCTGTGACATTGTAGTGTCCGAAGTGGGGCATCCTGAGCAGATTTAGGTGCTCGGACCCAGCCAAACAACGTGCCCATCATTGGGGGAAAACTTTGACCTCAGCGGCGCCATGAATTGTATCAAGGTATAAAGCAGGTGCTAGCTCAAGGAAGGCCTCAAAGTTGGCCAAATCATGATCATCAAACTTAACTTCATGAAGCCATCCAAAAGGTTCACCTATGATAGGAACCTCCCCTGGGGTCAGCAGCATCTCCAAGTAGGTGATCAATCCATCAAGCTTCTTTGGTGTGCGCATCAATGTCATGCATGGTCGAATGAAGGGGGGCAACCAGTTGATCTTCTCAGCGGTCTGGGCCTCCTCCGAAGCAACCCGCGGGGATTTTACGTTTCGCGGGGAAGTATGGGGCTTCCCTGCGGCCCATTTCGTAGGTTTCGAGGGCTTGCCTGAGCCCTGTGCTTTTTCTTTTCCTTTCCTTGTGGTAGGGCTGGGTGTGGAGAGGACCTCTTCAACTTCGTATTCGACCTCCACCACTTCCTCAGTGTCTTGTTCCATCAAGGTCACTGGCTCCGACAGTTCGGCAGGATTCATGGCTGTCATCCTGGTGTGAAATATAAACTCAGGATTGCTACTGTCAAAGGGAGCAGGCTGCTCAGACATGAAAGAGATGCTATAGGCATAGAATTTCTTATAACACAACTTTGTCCAGGACAACCAAGCCAAGTACAAGCTATTCAAGTAATATGGAACCCGTGTCTAATCAAGCTCACCTGTTTTATAGCCTTGATGATCACCCAACGGTAGGGTAGACTGCACGTAAGAATTACCGTCAAGTAAACGGTAAAAAATCTCCCAATATCACCACATTAAATTTCAGCCACCTGCCCCATCCAACGGTAATTTTTTATTTTTACCTGATGTGACTGTTTCAACGGCTATTTTTTGTATCTGGGGTGCACTCAGCGTACCCCTGTGATCCCAATGCACCCCTGCGCTTTGAGTAACCCTCCTACGTTCCCAGCGAACCGACTTCATTCTGATGTGATTTCTTCCAACTAAAATTCTGCGTTGCTATAGACAGCCTTCAAGATCACTTGTGTCGTCGTGTTTTCTGCATAGTTACCTCTTGTTATGCCTTCGTGGGCTTCTACCAAGAGAGCATGGTTTTCATGCTCCAGACCGTCTCTGCGCAACACTCCATGAGCTGTGATAATGGTAAAGTCTACCACGCAGTGAACCAACCCTTTCTTTTGTCGTATCAAATATTTTGCAGGTGCCATCCTTGTGGTCAGGAATGGAAATATCTTAGTGAAGCACACATCCATGACCTTTATGGAAAATAGATGCACAACAGGCAATCCTTTCCTCCAGCTAGTGGGGCCTTCACCTGTCTTAATTCGAGATAAGTGATCCTGCCCCGTACTGATGATTTCAACATCGTATTCTTGAAACAATAACAACCACCTGCAGAATTTCCCCCCCAACACAAGCTTATTCCTCGGATGCTTTAAAGACAAATAATCGGTAATCATTTTAAAGTGACCTCCTAACAGACTGTGTTGATACTTATGTAGCACATAGGCCAGGGCCAACCCTTCCTTCTCTGTGGTGGAATAATCGCCCTCCGCACCCTTTGTCGAGTTGGGTTCATGTAGTCCCTCGCAAAGTGACTTACTTCCCTGAAATTATAGCAGATTAGTTGGCCTCTACCCCTACCTGCGCTTCCCCCTCGTCCCCCTCCCCTACCCCTGGCCGGGGAACCTCCTATACTTGTAGGGGATCTAGGTGATGAGCGGTCCAACTATACCCTATATTGGTTTCCTCGATCGATCATCCGATCATACGTTCGACAATTATGTTCATCACGTCCTACAGACCTGCAAAAGCTACACCATTGTTTCTTTACTTCTGGGATATATGCGGCGAGGTGGGGGCAATGGTTGGTATCATGCAGCCTAGCAACGCGACAATTATCACACCATAACGTTGGCCCACTTGGTCTCACAACTTCCCTAGGGCGCAGCGGGCTAGGTCCCCCAGCCTCCATGTATTCTGCGAACAACAGACAATTATCTTTGGTGTGGCCATTCACCCTACATAATATGTACCATATTTTAGGTCTGGCCTCCATCCCTCGCTCCTTTCACATTTTATGGATCTCCATGTGCATTGACTCTAACTTGCCTTGTATCTGCTGTACTCCTAACTGGGTATCATCTCCTTGCGCAGCTTCCAGTTTCATGGAAAATTCCAAGGCCTTCTCATGTGTTTAAATGGCTTGATGACCCATCGGTACGCATAGGTGGGGCAACAACATAGCAATAAACTATTCCATGTGTTGCCTATCATCATACTAGAATCCCCCTTCTCTGATTACTTTCTTTAATCATTGATCTGCTTCCCATATGGACTCAGACGGTCCTTGCTTGATATCTTTCAGGTCGTTTACTATCTGAGAGTAGGACTTAGGTTTCTTGAACTGTTGCTTTAATTCATTCTTGATTTCCTCAATAGTTGCATTCACATGTTGGTCAATGTATCCCATGTACCAGTCCAGGGCTCTCCCCTCAAAAGCAAGGAATAACTGTGCCCGTTTCACTGCATCGCCTGCTACGTTCTGCGCAGTCCATACCCATCCTGAAAAAAACCAAAATCGATCCATGTCCTCATCACCCATGCCCTTTAAGGTAGGTAGCTTCATGTGCGAGGCCATATCATCTTCTCGTGGGGGTGGAGGTGATTTTTTACCCCTATGAGGATTCGAAGGTGGCGTCGTTAGAGGGCTATGAACAACAAAATTTCTTACTGGACTATAGATAGATCGATCCCCCTCTTGGTCAGTTCTGTAGTACTTAACATTGTGCGTTGTGCCCTCACTCTGGTCGGAGCTCATTCACTCTGTATGGCTACACAAAATAATTTTTTTGCACAACAAGATCTTAATCAGTAATGGCAAAGTTTTCAAGAACTTACCCCGGAATCCCTTGAAGAACCTTCGCTCTGCTTCTGAGTAGGATACGAATTGATCGACTGGAAATTATATCACAAATCCACCTATCACATTGTCCACCCAATGATCTACCATGTGAGTAATGGTGTTGTCGGTCTTTTCTAGCTGCAGGATCTGCTTTGGGGTCCACTGCGTGACCCGTTCGTCTTTCCAACACTTCTGAAACTCGACGATCCTTGCGAGCCACTCCTGGAGCTCAATCGCAATTGTTACAAAGAAAATCTAATAGATCTCCGTGATAATTTACTTATTCTTCCACTCCTTTTTGGTCAACTTCTTACTGCGGTTTTCTTTTACTGTGAATTCCTGAACTTGTTTTTCAAAACATTCATCGATTTATTTTCTCTCAGGTTTCCAATATAGCCTTGGCATCACCCGATCTCTCTCAAAATTCTCCCGATCCCGGCAATGGAACCATTTTTTGGCTTGAGGGGTCCTAACCCAGGTTTGGAGGTTAAGGTTTGCCAACAAACCCCTATACTACTGGCCCTTTCGGCAGTGACCTACTTGCACAGGCCAAAGTCTCACCCGAATTAGTATGGGAGGGTGCTAGAACCAAGTTTCCGCACCCTGGGAGAGAGAAGGTAAGTCAATCCAGTTTGCAATTACCAGATCTATACAAAAAGGGGTGGTTCACAAGATTTCCAATAGATAACCAAAATACATATCTACTTAACAGGTTTGCATCCATGTGCATACTATCATCTATAATCACAGAAAAGTATAATCACAGCAAATTAACAGATCATAGATACGCGTACCATAAACACAGATAGTTCGCAGCTATAACAGATACATAATCATATAACTCAAGTTCACATCAACCATAACATACCAGATCCAGATACATCAGATGTACACAATACTTTTTCATATATATCATTACCCAAAATCCTCTTACATTCCCAAACTATCACCTGCGCACACAGCCAGTAGGGTCTCCACACAGCAGGACACATAGCCAGTAGGATTCCTAACCCAAACAACCCTACCACAGATCTAACAATTCGTACTTCGCATCAATATCTATTCTTTCTTGCCTATGACTCAAAAAGGTTCATCTGTTTATAGTGATTTAGCCTGCGCATCCAATGGTCTGCAAACTGTGGTTTGTGGACTCTTGGTCTACCCTTAACCCATTTACAATGCGTTAGGGGCTTGGACCCACCCCAAAACCCCTGCATTAGACTAAACAATACAAAATTATACAAAAGTGGACAAAATTCATAGCCTTTGGGAGACCCTACTCCAACACTTACTAAGACTATGGCCAACCTTTGGAGGGATTGGGCTAATAAAATTCCAAAAGTGTTGTGGGAATATAGGAATACATGGAGGAATACCACGTGATTCTCACCATATGAACTAGTGTATGGTAAAAATCCTTTATTCCCCATAGAGGTCGAGATCAATACATTGATAACAACATTACAAGTGAGCTTAGATCTCACAACAACACAAAAGCAATAGTTGAACCAGCTCAATGAACTTAAAAAGAAACAATTAGTTGCTATTCAACAAATATATATCATCCAGCAACAAAGATCTAAGTGGCACAAAAGATACATAAAAAATAAGAAACTCCAAAAAAGAGATTGGGCTCTCCTATACGATTCGAGATTCAAGGATTTCAAGGGTAATATTTGCACCAGATGGCTAGGTCCTTATGAATTTGATATAGTTTTTGACAGTGGAACCATAAGTTTAGTTACCATTGAAAGTGAATAAACAATGTTACTTTCTAATGGGCACCTTCTTTGGTTATATCATAAACCTTCTTCCAAGAATTCATTTATTAACATTTTCACAGACTCTGATCTCCATATTACAGGAGCAGTGGAAACCCCCCTTGTGCTGCCAAAATTCTAAATTCTCCAATAATTGTAACAGTTGAAAACCACTATGTGGTGACTATTAAACCTGTAATAATAATAATAATAATAATAATAATATATAAATGAATAAAATAAATAAATAATATAAAGTATATGAATAAGAAAACCTCTCTTTAGGGGCGTAGAGAGACAATTTGTGATAGTCGAAAACCACTATGTGGCGGTTGTTACATGTTTTTATTTTTTTTTTCTACTGTAACAAAATTTTTCATTTCAAGCATATCTTATAATATTGTTGTTACAGACCTCTTGTATTTTCTCTCTGTTTTTAAATGTTTGTGAAAATTAATAAGAAACTCCTGCAAGGGGTATCGAAGTTTTCTTGGTTGTTACACCTCTAACAACCGACAACTTACAACAGTAATTTAAAGTGATTCAACCCACCACAATGAATAGTAATCATCACAATATCATGAGTAATGATCACGACCACCAGAATTAAGCACACATACCTTGTCACCGGTATCTTCCCACCACGTCATGTCAGGTACATCATGAAAAGGTAATATCACTTTTTTTATTTAGCAATCATGACAATTTAATGTGAATCTCTTTTGACGATCGAGAATGGTTGTCACATCTAAATCGGGGGGATGGTGAATCACATCATGACCTGTGCATCATCTAAAAGTAATAATTTCATAATTATTACCCGATACAACCATTATTGCAGATATTTATGCTCAATCGTGCTAAAAAGGGAATCGTACTTCAAGATATATCTCCCATAACTCAGCATTGACAGGAAATTAAGGTTGCCCAGTACATTCCTCGATTTGAAATCCTTACCTTGTCACCCTACCATCACTCACCACTGAAGCACTACATCCTCATTCAAAATTCTCAGAGAAGTGGAAGAGAATAGGGTGCAGAACTAGAACAACTGAGTGTTGTGCCGATTGTTTCATAACATCCAGGAAATGTGTAGTAGCAGGACAGAAATGGGTGGAGCAGCAGTCCGACACGAACCAGATTCGACTAAGGCATTGGAGAATTTTCCTGAAGCATGCCAAATCTTCAAATATGCAAGTTGGTTTGGATATTTCCAAAATATCGAAGGGTCGGATGAAGTAATTTCCATGGAATTCGCCCATAATTTGAAAGAATACCAAACAAAGGTTAAGGGATTGCAGCTGGAAGTCACAAAGGAAAATTAATGACCCCTATATGAAGGAGTATTTTCTCCAAGGGGAAGAACATATGAAGAAGAAAGATAGAGTAATTGATAGGTTGTCGCTCCCTCAGTCGTGGGTAGACGTTTCCCTTTACCTCATCAAGTACATCACCTGTGACAGAAGGGAAACTATTATATTTAGTTATCACTTCCCGTTGTTGAATCACCTCTGATATGGATAAACCTCTCGTATTTCCTGTTAGAAAACATTAGGCATATGTACGTGAATGTGAAAAAAACTATCCATCTGGAGAATTGCATCACAATCCATGGCTTGATTAAATTAATCGTGCTAGACACATTGAGTCGCCAAGACAGGAGCTGGGATCAATTCATGAAGAAAAATATCAGGACGCCCAACTGGAAGCAAGCCTGGACTTCTGAGGAAACTCCAAAAGAAACTAGGGAACAAGGCTAGTTCTCGAAGGAAAATATTGAGAATATAAAAGTGGATAAGCAGATAGGTTGTATGCAGTCAAAGAAAAGAGTGAAAGTTGATATGCATCCAGATGAACCCCCCTCGCCAGGTAAGGATGAGATCCAATCTTTGCTATTTAAAATTGAGAATTTAGAAGAGGAAAATGCAAGGTTAAAACAACAATTATAAGAGAATAGGGAGAAATTCTAGGTCTCGAGTGTAGATACCTTGGCTGAGGTTGTAAACGAAATCGAAAAGAAAAAAGTTTTGGGTTCTCTATGCGCAAATTGTGCTAAGGAGATAGCAGGAGCCGTGTACATAGTTTGTGCTATGAGCACCTTCTTGAGGGAAACAAAAACTAAGTCTTGGGGGGCGGGTACACAAGAACCTGTTGATGATGTTGTTGTTACACAAGAACCAACAGCCAAAATGAAGCCTCCCCTGGAGAAAAACTTGGAAGATAATTGATCTGAAAGGATTGTATTAGTTTTTTTGTGCTAAGTGTATCTTCAGTTATAAAACATGTGCATACTTGTCCCTTTAGTTTTCTTAAGGATTGAGGTTTTTAACCATGAATTGTAGATGATTTTAGTGAATTAAAAGAATGAAATAAGCACAAAAATACACTGAAAATCATGTAAAATAGAGAAATAACTCACCACATAACTTTTACACAGCAGGCATGATGAATCATTTCACCCCTCCTGGGCTACATCTGCTGGTCCAACTCCCAATGGCATGTCCATCTTTCATTATGCTCAAAAATTTTCAAATACATGTAGTTACAGGCCTCTAATGGTTTTTTTCTCTATACCAATGGCTTCATAATGCTCCAATTAGTCTAGAATGACTCTTCATTCACTCTGAATGGGCGAAAATTGAGTCTCCTACTCATTTTCCCAATAACACCTAGAAAAGCTCCATTAATTATGGAGGACTCCACTTAAATCAAGTCAAAAATGGTGAAATCTGCACAAATTTAGTGATGGCTAAAATTCCGCCGAAATAAAATAAAAAATTTAATTAGGCGGTTAGGGGTGGCCACATGCCAACCCCGGTTCCACGGTTATCGCGACGATTGGCAGAACCATAGTACAAAACCCTGTGTGGATAAGTTTCAAAAATAGAATTAAAGTCGCGCGGGTTAACGAAACAATCGGAGATAGCATTAACCACGCGGAGTTGGTTAACATGTGATAAGGTTGAAACACTGGCAAGAATTTCAGAGGTTGCATTTGTTGTAATGTTTATTTGTAATATTCGAAATTAGGAACAAGCTACACTATTGGGAATATCTCAAGATATTACCAATGTGGAGATCAGCAATACATAAACATGAGCTGGAAAATAGTAGTGAGTGCATTAATACTGAAAATGCCGGAACATCCTCATAACCATTAAATTAGATGATAGCAGCAATAATGTATACAATATCTTGAAATAAATTATCTCTCAAGCTAGACAATGCAGCCTCAATGAAACATGTACATGAAATATGGAGAAATTCTGCTATATAAAAGAGGCCCTGGCTATGACTGCGCAATCCATGAGGCAGGAATTCTATAAATAATGTCAATACATGGATACAACAATATGTGGCTCAAATAAAGAAGGGGGATCAAGATCTCAACCCCTAGAAACATACAATACACAATCCTTGAGAGGATTGGTTGAAATAAGTACAAAATGGCAAATCTACAGAAATGTCGGAGTTGTTGGGTAGCAGCTGCAACTCAAAACTGGAAATGGATGTAGATAGCTGATGATGTTGCAATAGATGGATGAATCTCATCCAAAGGATCTCTAGAGTGAAAGGCTGATCCTCTCACCTAAGATCTCACCCTTCAAACATGTGGAGCAAGTCCCCACTGCAAATACACTCAGAAATAATGCAGTCTAGAGAAGGGATTGTGTTTTTGGTGAAGAGAAATGCTTGGCCTGATGCCAATGATCTGCAATATGCTCCTGGATCTCCCTCACTAACCTCTCAGAGGAATAGAAACTCCCTCCTCTGACAGATGAGCCAAGGAAATGGTATATGGTGTCCTCCACTGCAACACCCCAGCAACATTGCGTTATACTTGAGCAGAAATAACACAGTAACTGAAAGAAGAAGCTTTGGCCCTGAGCCAAGAGATATGGAGAATGAAGAAAAATCCTTCAAGAGGCCTCTCAAGAAGGTGAGGAAATCCTAAACAGGAATTCCCTAGCAATTCTTGCTAAACAGCAAAAGAATGCACAATGTCTGAATATACATGAAATGAATAATCAAAAGAATGAATAACAATGGTTGCCTTGCCATCCTTTTATCCAAGTGAAAGCTCTCTATCCATGGGCCCCATCCATTAGGGTTTCCTCCACAAAATATCCTCTTCCTCATTCACACTGCGCTGTCTCATAAGGTGATCCACCCCTCCTATGGCAGCATTGTTGACTTGGTCAAACATGACCTTGTCTTCATGCATTTGCCCCTTTTCACACTTGAGGGTGAAAAATGAAGCTACTTTTTTTATCCCTTTCACATTATGAGGGATTTTATTTATTTCTTCAATAAGAATGGGTTCCTTTACCCATTTATTTAGCTGCAAGGTGATAAAAGAAAAATTTTAATATTCCATTTAGCCATGTGCTAAAATGGGAATATTACAGTCCTCCCCTCCCAAATGTTTCTTGTCCTCAAGCAACTGCAAGGATAGAACTGAAGAATCTCTACCCAAGGCATGGAGTCTGAAATATGTTGAGGAACATCTTCCTCATGTATATCATCCATCCCCCAAGCAATCATCCATACAAAGTGAGTTACCTCCCAACATGGCAACTCCTGACAATCTCCTTCCACCTCAAGCTCCAGAAATGAAGGTGGGATGAAAATCTTATCATGGTAAGCATTATAGCCTACCCAAAGCTATCCTTCCCTCCACTTATGATAAGTGTAGAGTGTGTGCTGATCCTGGGCTGCAAAAGTATTGCCCTCAAATGGCAAAGTGAAGAATAATCCTCCAAATAGTTCTTCTCCAACATTGAAGAACAAGCTGGCCCAAAATAATCCATCCATGATGAATAGGACATGGTCATCATAGAGTATCCCAATGAGAATTTTTCTACAAGTTTTACATGAGGATGCATGATACAAACAATATCTCAAGAGGACCCAGTGCAGTTTCATCCACTGCAACTTCAGAAAATTACATGGCAAGTAATGTACAAAATCCATCACATCTACTAATAGATAGTAAATGGCTGAATGTGTCAACAATACATGATCAAATACTTTCCCATGGCTGTAAAATGGATGGCTATCAAACTCATGGCCCACCCCAAAAGAAAAAAAGTGTGTGGATGTGGTGGCCATATCTCCTCCCATGCTCCCATTAGTACATGTAGTGCAGAAAATAGGGAAATTTTCTCCCTTCAAGGACACATCCAACTCATGTGTCAATCTCCCAATCATGCTTTCAATATAGATCAGATCCATATCAGCAAATGAAATCATGATCAGAAACAAAATGAGGAAAATGTTGAAGGTTTCATGTGGTGCAAGAAGGTACCAATGGCTTTCCCAATAGTGACAGCATAGTTTTCCAAACTGTTGTCTCAAAAAAGTACATGGCAAGTTGTTTTGTGTTACATGGATGGTTATATATGTCATGATATCTACGGATAAATAGAAAATGGCTAAGTATATCAACTGATCATACATGAAAGAAAACAATTGGCCAAGGCCATATAAAATATGGTTGTCTCCATCATACAAATTGGCCCAATTTTGTCCATGGAGCCCAATGAAAAACTTGCCCTTTTGTGGAAAAATGCACTGAATATGAATGGTAAGAGCATCAAAATGTTGGGTTAGTTAATCCATGGATGTAAATACAATATTCTTACCATATTTTTAAATCAAGATGATGAATGATCCCTCCATAGTAGTATGGCACATTCCCTGGAAGAGAATTGAACCATATGTTGCATAGAGATCACCCTCCTTATACTTGGAAATCGAAAGTGAGGTCATACCAATGTAATAGATGTCTCCATACACTACTCCATCAATCTCATCTCCTCTTTGTTCTCCAAGTGCATCAAGTGTTTAGTGATTCTGGGGAAACTCCATCAATAACCCCAAGCTCTCAATTGACAGCGCTGTTGGCCTCTACAAATAATCTCTGGCCAACTCATAACTCCATTCTTTGACATGCTCCTTGTCAAAGATATTTCTCATAATGTTGCAATACATAAGAAGTTCCTCCCAAGGCGGAAGTACCCCTATATCATCAAAATTCAAGGATATAATTCCATCCCCTCCTCCTGCAACATCATGCAAAGTGTGAGAGCAAATTTTCTCTTGCTCTCCCAAGAACAAGCAAAGCAACAAAATTTTTTGCTACCTCCCCATACTTCCATCATACAAATCACGTGATGAAAACACAATGAATTATATGGAGATCATACCAACACCATGCATCCATACTCTATGCTTCTCATTGATGCAAGCATCCTTCCATCTCTCCTCCATCCTCCTACTCTTAGGAAGAGTGTATGCCAAGTGATGGCCAAAATCCTTCAAGAGTAACCAGTGCAGCCAAGCTTCCTGCTACCCAGTATCATAAATATACAAGTAGCTCACCCGCTCCTTCCTCACCATCCACATCCACTCAACTAATTGTGGATTCCTTCTTCCACTCTTCATCTTGGTACTCCTCCCATGAGGGCTACCATCATCCCAAATCAGACTCCTGCATTTCATGGGACCTTGAAATGCAATCTTCCCGAGGATCAATTTGACCCTATGAGGATCCAAATAGGTGGTAGGAAAAAACCTCCCATCATGATGTGCACAGCTCAAGGAATGTCCAACACAGTCATGAGAGATGTTATCCATCCGAAGACTTACTCCATCTTCTATCTTCTCCTATGAGAAGGGGAGAACCTCCTCAAATTGTTGAAGAATCTTGCACTCCATGATGTGTGGGAGTGCACCTCTACTGAAATCTCTCCCAGAGATCTCCTCCTCATGAATGGTCCTCGAAAACCCAAGAGGCCTTGGATCTGCTGCCAATAGAAGTCTCTCTTTGAGCTGTGGCATGCTCATTGAGAGAGTGTCATCTAGAGAGGAGAAATAGTTTCTTATCTCCATATGTCTACTCCTTCTCACTGCTTCCTCCATGGCTTCCTGAATGAAGCTATTCTTTGAGTGCTCACATGAGAGATGATTCCTCCTTCCTCCATCATTTCTCAGAGCAGTGATATTTTGCTACTATAGATCAACTACATGCAATGATATAGACCCATCCAAAGTGTTTTTTGAAGTGATAAGAGATGGATTTTCAATCATACCTTGGTGAAATTTGGAAGCTCTTTGTAGGGCTGCAAGATTTTCCTCCTCATAAGTGTTGGCCTCCCAAACTGCTGAAGATGAAGGTTGCTCCTTCATGGTCTCAATAGCGCTGGTACATGCCTCATTAGCTGGTGGTGAGGGCTCCTCCCTCCTTTTTCCATAGCTCCCAATCAATCTTTGAGAAAACTCAACAAGAGTAGAAACCCTTGCATGGCTTAGATGGTTGATCCACCAATCCTTTGCTTCACCTTCAAGGTGAAGCGCTGCAACTTCTATAGCCTCTCTATCTACTACAGGATGTAGCATGAAGAAAGCATCTAGTTTATTATCCCAAACCTTTGCTACACATGTGAGTGATCCATCAAATGTGGACAATAGAAATCTATTTCCTCTCATCATCCCGTAGCTGTGGGGTCTTCTTTCTTCCTTCTGCTGAATAAATTGTGGAAAATTCAGTCTCTCTTGGAAAGCTCTAGGTTTTTCCTGGTATTCAGCAAGGTACTCACTTAGAGTTTCGAATCCCAAGTGTTCTTCATGCCTCTAGTCTTCTTCTTTGTGAGAGTAGGAAGTGCATGGTCCTTCCTCTTCTCCTTCTTCCATCTTCTTGACCTCCTTAGAGAGGTATCCTTTGGATCTGAAAATAGATGAGACTAAACTCATATTCTTTATCATCCTGATCTTCTTTGGCTGAGACTCATAGGTTGAGCCAGAGATCATGCTCTGATACCACTGTAATATTCCAAATTAGGAACAAGCTACACTATTGGGAATATCTCAAGATATTACCAATGTGGAGATCAGCAATACATAAACATGAGCTGTAAAATAGTAGTGAGTGCATTAATACTGAAAATGCCAGAATATCCTCATAACCATTACATTAGATGATAGCATCAATAATGTATACAATATCTTGAAAGAAATGATCTCTCAAACTAGGCAATGCATCCTCAATGAAACATGTACATGAAATATGGAGAAATTATGCTATATAAAAGAGGCCTTGGCTATGACTGCGCAATCCATGAGGCAGAAATGCTGTAAATAATGTCAATACATGGATACAGCAATATGTGGCTCAAATAAATAAGGGGGAGCAATATCTCAACCCCTGGAAACATACAATATACAATCCTTGAGAGTATTGGTTGAAATAAGTACAAAATGGAAAATCTGCAGAAATGCTGGAGTTGCTAGGCAGCAGCTACAACTCAAAACTGGAAATGGATGTAGATAGCTGATGATGCTGCAATAGATGGCTGAATCTCATCCAAAGGATCTCTAGAGTGAAAGTTTGATCCTCTCACCTAAGATCTCACCCTCCAAACATGTGGAGCAATTCCCCACTTCAAATACACTCAGAAATAACGCAATCTAGAGAAGGGACTACACTGTTGGTGAAGATAAATGCTTGGCCTGATGCCAATGATATGCAATATGCTCCTGGATCTCCCTCACTAACCTCCCAGAGGAATAAAAACTCCCTCCTCTGACAAATGAGACAAGGAAATGGTATATGGTGTCCTCCACTGCAACACCCCACCAACACTACGTTATATTTTAGCAGAAATAACGCAGTAAATGAAAGGAGAAGCTTTGGCCCTGAGCCAAGAGATATGGAGAATGAAGAACAATCCTTCAAGAGGCCTCTCAAGAAGGTGAGGAAATTCTAAATAGGAATTCCCCAACAATTCTTGCTAAAAAACAAAAGAATGCACAATGTCTGAATAGACATGAAATGAATAATCAAAAGCATGAATAACAATGGCTGCCTTGCCCTCCTTTTAAACAAGTGAAAGCTCTCTCTCCATGGGCCCCATCCATTAGGGTTTCCTCCACCAAATATCCTCTTCCTCATTCACACTGTGCTGTCTCATAAGGTGATCCACCCCTCCTATGGCAGCGTTGTTGACTTGGTCAAACATGACCTTGTCTTCATGCATTTTCCCCTTTTCACACTTGAGGGTGAAAAATGAAGCTACTCTGCTGATCCCTTTCACATTATGAGGGATTTTATTTATGTATTCAATAATAAGGGGTTACTTTACCCATTTATTTAGCTGCAAGGTGATAAAAGAAAAATTTTAATATTCCATTTAGCCATGTGCTAAAATGGGAATATTACATAATTGCTATGACAAGTGACCAAGATATATGGGACCGCTGGAGGGTTGGGACTGCCAGCAGTCCCCAACCCCCACTCCACTTTTCAATACAATTCAAATAGAACCTGTGACATAGTATAGTTAAGTATCACATGTGGCTCAGGCAATAAGTTGTGGGTGTGCTCTACCGAAGGTTGCGAGGTCGACTCCTGCGGCCTTAACAAAATTTTACTACACCACTAAGGGGACACGTGGTGGCCTTAGGGCTAGCCACGTGTCACCCTCCAATTGGTAAAAAAAAACAAATCATACAAATACATTGAACCAATAAAAACATGCCACTTGTCAGCCTGGGATTGGTTCTGAGGAAGGAAAATTCCTCAAAATATTCTTTTTGTTGATTATGCATCCACCCTGCTGACTGGGCATCCCAGTCAATCCTGTCACAAAATTTAGTTGTTTAGGATTTTGATTATAACATGATATTTCCCTCATACGACATCAATTTTTTTAACCTTTCACGGTGCCAGAATCAAGAAGACGAGATCTACACAACCATCCTAGTTTCAACCCAATCCAGTAACTTTCAATTTTGAGCAAAATTTATGAACTCCTGATCACTCCTCCCCATAGGGAATCTTTTGGACCCCAAAATACTTGATTTCTTTTGGACCCCAAAATACTTGATTACATGTTCAGTAGATGAGGGTACAACTCCCTCACCTTTCCAACCTCCATCCACTTTTCCTTTCTTGGTTTAGTGCCCTTGAGCCCAACTCAAAGGTAGTCAACACTTCCCCTCTTGGATGCTCTTGTCCTCCTGTCAAGAATTGTATCTTCCTTGAGCTCATCTAGAAATTTTGGTGAGAAATCTTCAATAGAGGGCAGCTAAACATCACTTCCTTGATCATCAATCAAAGGTGGCTCATACAAACTTAATTTTTCAACATTAACAACTGAATACATTTTCATATATGAAGGCAAGTCAAGTTGAAATGCATTGTTGCCAACTTGCTTGATGATCTTGAATGGACCATAGCGAATGGGTTTGAGCTTTTTACCTTCTCCTTGCATCCTTTCTTTTCTAATGTGAAACCATACCTCATCTCCCTCTTGAAACTTGTGATCAACACTATGTTTTTCATGCCTCTCCTTGTATTTTATTTGACTTTTCTCAAGCTTTTCTTGAACTTGTTGATGTATAATATGAATTTTCCCAATTAATTTTAGAGCCTTTTCAATATCACTATGGCCATCAATTGCAACATCCTTACCAAAGATGAAGTATAATGGTGATTTTGGCAAATACCCAAAGCATACTTAAAAAGGTGATGTTTGAGTTGAAGAGTGCTTTTCCCAGTTGTAAGTGTGCCGAATTTAGTGAAATTGCTCATCCCACAACTTAGGATGTTTGTTGCAATATCCTCTCAATAGATGCACAACGGTTCTATTCACCACCTCATTTTATCCATCGGTTTGCAGATGAAAAGAAGTATTCTTTTTCAACTTTGTGTCCATCATTCTCGAAATATTGGACCAGAAATTCCCAATGAACCTGGAATCCCTGTCACTAGCAATAGAAGGTGGAAATTCAAAATGAACCCAAACATGTTTAGCAGTTTATTCAGTAGTAATGGTTTTCTTACATGGCATAAGTATACACATTTTACTAAATCTATCCACAACTACATAAAGATAATCATGTTGGTTTATTGACATATGTAGACCTCCAACAAAGTCCATGGAGACACTCTCCCATGGCCTTGATGGTATCGGTAGTGGCGTGTACAACCCAAGCTTCCTATTACTAGGATTGCTTGTTACACACATAGAACAACCTCTTATAAAACGTGACACACTATCTACCATGCGAGGCAAATAACAATACCTATGTAGATGCACCATTGTTTTGCTTACCCCAATGTGTCCAACAATAAGAGATGAATGAGCTTCTCTCATGACAATTAGCCTCTCTCCTTGTGGTATACACAGCTTGCCCAAATGAAATAGAAAATTGTTATGCATGTGATAATCATTTTCTTCAACTTGATTCCCTTCACTCAAACTAGCCTACACATCTTGAAAATCAACATCATGTGCATATTGTTCTATGTAACTCTCATGTGCAATAGAATCATTTTTTAGTAAATTAGATGCATTGATGATTGGTCTTGATATCATATCAGCAAATTTATTGAAAATACCTTTCTTGTACCTTATAACCAAGTGAAACTCTTGAACAAATCTCATCCACATGAAATGTCTTGATTGCTACAATTTTTTTTGCGATTGCAAGTACTGTAATGGTTGGCGATCGGTATGCACAATAGTCCCTTTACCCATCAATTAGTGTTTCCACTTCTTGACACTTTGTACCAACGCATATATTTATTTGTCATATGTAGGATAATTATTTACAACACCATTGAATGTTTCATAATGAAAATTGATAGGCTTACCATGCTTCAAAAGTACTGCGCCCATGGCATAATCACTAGCATCAGTTTGTATCTCAAATGGCTGTCTCAAATTTGGTAATGCAAGGACTGGAGCTAAATTTATCTTGTATTTTAAAGCTTCAAAAGCTTCTTCTTTTTTTCCTCCCCATTGGAAGCCTTTCTTCACACTTGTCACTGCATGCATAGGAGTTGCGATGGCAAAAAAGGTAGCAATAAGCTTTCTCCAACACTGAGTTGCACCTAAGAAACTTCTTACCTTGGTTACTGTTTTGGGTGTGGGCCAATTCAAAATGGCTTCCAATTTAGAAGGATCAATTCTCAACTCTCCTCCTCCTACAATGTGTCCCAAATAAACCAAAGAAGTCTTTCCAAACTCACACTTTGACATCTTAAGAAACAATTTCTTTTTCTTCAAAACATCAAGAACTCTATTCACATGTAAGACATGTTCTTCTCTTGTTTTTCTAAAAATAAATATCTCATCTAAGTACACAATCACAAATTCATCAAGGAATGGACGCAAAAACTATCCATGTAATATTCCCAAATGGGGAAACTCAGCAATACATGCAAAAAAAATGCATTTTTCATAAATCTATGCTATGGAAATCAAAATCAACCCATGGATCCATTATATTTTCTATTATAATACTGATATCTAAGAGGATATCAGAAACAAATGACTTTTTCCTAGTTAAACAGGCCTCCCATGCTCAAAACAACCCAAAAACACTGAAACCCTAAGAGTATTGCAACATAGAAATACTGCAGAAAGTGACAGCGCAGTTTATTGAGGGTTTATACTCAGAAATATAGAGACAAATCAGATCTGTTATTATATTAATCAATGAGGCATAAAAACAGAGATCTAGTCTCTTTTACATAGATCCAAGATGACCCGACAAGGGTTTCTTGACAAACATGATATACATGAAATATTTGCTACAGATATATGGATGAATCACACTGTATAGCTAAAGCTCCGCATAAAAATGGTTGAAAATTCAAAGAAATGGTTGTAGACTCTCCTACTAGCTTCCCGGGAAAAAGGTTGATCCTCCTCCTAGGAAACTAGCTCATAAAAGTGGGGTTTTAACCCCTCCCACTGCAACATCCTGAAAATAATGCATTTTTTCTAATTAAATGTGATTTATTTGTAGGTGAATGCTTGTCCAAGTTCCTGATAGTGTAAATAATTCACAAAATGCTCCCCTCAGATTTCTTAAACAAAATCTCCAAGCAAGAGTGGAGAATTCCTGCATGAGAAAACCCTAGCACTAAACAGTGCTGCAAAATTAGCTAAACAACTGAAGCTTGGAATAAGTATAAACAAACCACATAAAAAGTATAATCTTCAATCATACCCCATATGGCTGCCATTCCCTCCATTATATAGTTGATGAGCTTCCTCACCATGGGTCCCACCCCATTATGAGGTTACTTCCTGCAAAGGCTCCTCCACTAAAATTATGTTGTCTCCATTGGTCTCACTCATATATTTACAGCATTGTTTGATTTAGTCAACCATGACTTAGTTTTCATGCATTGTCTCCATTCACACCCAAGGTGTCTTTATTATGACTAGCTAGATTGATCTTCATTCACATTGAGCTGTCTTTATTTATGATCCACTCCTCACATATTAATGATGTTGACTTGGTCAAAATTGACCTTGTCCACACATATTAGACCCTATTCACACATGAGGATGTTTGATCTAGTTATTAACATGATCTCTTTTCACATTAAGAGGGATTTTATGCCTACTTAAGCAATTTATGGGCCTCCCTACCCATTTATTCATCTAACTAGACATTAAGAGAAAAGTTAATATTCCTATTAGTTGCATGCTAAATTAGGAATATTATAGTCTTCCCCTCCGAAATGTTGCTTGTCCTCAAGCAATAGCAAGGGTGCTACAAAATCTCCCCTCCTCCTCTTGTGGTTTCCTCATCCAATAGTCTCCACCATTGCTTCGTATTTGCTACAACAATTCTGTCTCCCAATGGTTCCTCCAAAGTATGTAAGTTGACCTTTGGTGGAAAAACCAAATGGCTCTCATCATGAAAGAATGGAAGGTATATATGGAAACCTTCTTGCTGATCAATGGCCTCATCAAGATAGAATTGATGACAATCATGGGGAACTTTATTACCAATGGAATACTCCCATATCCATGCTATCATCCAAATGAAATGAATCACCTTCCAGCTTGGTTATTCATAGAAAAGCTCCTCCCAAATTATAATGAGAGGTATGTCCCAAGTGTTCCAAACAATCATATGGTCCACCTCATAAAGAAACAAGTGATCAATTGTAGTGGCCATATCATCTCCCATGCTCCCCTTGAAGCATGTAGTGCAAAAGGTGTGGGAAATTTCATTTCCCAAGGACAGATCCAACCAATGTGTCTCTCCTCCAACCATGTTCCCAACAAATATAAGAAAATATTCAGCACATGGGATCATAATTAAATTCATGCTAGCTTCCATATGTAATAAATGAGAAGGACGATGGTCCCTCATGTGAAACCAACGCAATTTTACTCCTAACTGCCATAGAATATGATATAACAAGTGTTTTTCCCAACACTTTTTGACTGCCCCATTATTCTTACATGCTTGGAGAAGGTGTATGATGGTTTGTGTTAATGAAGCATACCATGAAGAATACAACATATCCCCAAAGTATTTTAGGGAATGGTCAACATCTCCATCGCTCATGGCCCCAAGTAGCCCATAAGAAAAGGTGCCCCCTCTTGGAGAAAAGTCTTGTACATGAGTATTAAGAAAATGCAAGCATGTAGTAAATACATCATGATGTTTAGAAATACAAGGCTTACCATACACTTGACTTGAATCAGTGAGGTAGCTCATGGATGAGCTCCTTCTAACACCCAATGAATAGGGAGGTAGAAATGATAACTCTTCCGAAGATCTTTGTTCCTCCTCAACCAGAAAATGATCTATGCACTTTCTCATGTGATAGTGCATCTCCTCTTTGAAATATTCCCACATGAATCTTTTCAAGATAGTATGGTATGCTCTAATGAAATCAGTGGGTTTACAAAGCAAGATCTCATAGGTTGCATTAAGTAGTTTCTCTTTGAGCTTGGAGCCTCTAGTCAAATATATTTGATCATGAGAATAAATGACTCCATCAACTACCTTATACCTCCTATCCATCAATTTCCCATCAAGAAACTTACATGTGAAGATGTCCTTGGAATATTCCATCAAGAGTTGGGACTCCCAATATGGATCTAGCCTTCCCAACAATGACAGCATTGTAGAAATCTGAAATGCAACCCCTGTCATAACATGGCTCTTCTCTTTGACATGCTTGATGCAAAAGTCACATGTTGAAGTACTATCAACTTCCTTTTGTTGCCTTTCTTTCAGATGATATTTCTCAAGACAAGATTAAAGCATATGGAAGTCAACCTCTCCTTGGAAATTTTTTTCCTTCCAAAACTTCCTTAATTTGGCCCATGCATGCGAGAGTGTTGATATCCTCTTGTCATGTTTAGAAATATTCTTTGTGTGTGAGAATATCATTGGCTTACCAAAAGATATGGAGTGGCTATTTGACATCATATCCATGTTACCATAGACTTCTGAATTCTCCTTTTTCAGCGCAAATAGCTGAGTGGGAGGTAGCAATGTCCATTTCAAAAAATTGCTTACCTCTCCTTTAAACCCATAAAAGATTCTTTGCGATGTGCTAGCTTCTCCCAAGGCTCCTTCCTTAGCCAAATATGTAAAGGCTGCCCATATTTGAGAGAACACTTTATTCTCCTTCCAATCAGGGGGTCTCCCTGGTGGAATGCCTCCGTGCAAAGAGACATCAAGGTATAGAGTAGGATGTATATGTGTGTGGACTGATTTTTCCTTGCCTTCACTACACAAATCCTCCTGCCTCCTTTGTGTATCAATATTCTGAAATAAAGACGGGTGTGTGCTCCCCATCATATGATGCTTGTCCTCCTCTTTAAATCCTTCTTTCTTCAAGACCTCACCATTTTCCAATGATGGCACATGATGCACATGGATTGTGCCATGATCTCCATATGTGAGATTATTTGAAACTCATTTCAAGAGTGCAAGCATTTCTCTTCTTGGATAAAGTGCTCCATCTTCCTCTTCATGAGGTACTAAATGTGCTCTTGATATGACTGCACTGTTATCTCTAGCCTTCTCTTCCTCCTCACCAATAGTTGAAAGTTCCTAATCATCAATAAGAGACCTTAGATATCGGTCTTCCCTTGAAAGAGGAATCTCCATGTCTTTCTCTTGGGAAGAAAGCTCATCATGCAATGGGGACTTTTCCCTTGGCAAGATATACAAGTTTTCATCCCCTTCAATGGTTTTTTGAAATGGAGTTGGATTTATAGATCCTTTCAACTCATGCAAAGGTTTTTTTTGTTTTGGTTTGATAGGCTCCATAGAAGATGTTTCATAAAAAATATCATCAAACCTTTCCACTACTCTTCTAATGAAATTTGCATAAGTAGATGTATTTCTGTTCTTTAAGGAAAAATATTCAAACAACCACCAAGCATAAGCCTTACCCTCAAGATGCAGCACTGCTACTTTGATGGCTTCATTTTCTGAAACTTGATGTTGTTGCACATAGGTGTCTAGCTCCTTAATCCAAACCCTAGTTGGACATTTAGGTGATCCATCAAAAGTAGATAGAAAGAATCTGCTCAAATCATGTTGCTTGCTCCTTGTGCTTCTTTCCTTCTTGATCTTGCAAAACCCTTGGAAGTTCAAGTGATCTTTGAACCCCTTAGATTGAGCTTCATACTCTTGCAAATAATCACCAAGAGTCTCCTTCTTTCGCACATCTTCTTTCTCCATCTCATTTGTCATGAACATATGGCTGGTAGAGAATTTTAAACCTGATGGTGTGGTTGATTACTCACACCCATAATATGAGGAATTAGAGCTTTCCTCATGTATAGATCTTGCTGAGGGATTTCCATGTTTTTCCCTCCTCGTTTCTTTGATGTCTTTTCAAATGCCATGCAAAGTGTGTAGAAGAAGTTTTGAGAACTTCTTCCCTCTAGACAATAAGGGTTTGCCTTGATACCTTTTGCAGATCCTCTCCTTCTCATGAGAATACCCCATAATGGTTGTAGTACACAGGCTAAGCCAAGATTAGAGCTTTGATACCACTATAATATTCCCAAATGGGGAAACTCAACAATACATGCACAGAAAATGAATTTTTCAGAAATCTATGCTATGGAAATCAAAATCAACCCATGGATCCATCATATATTCTATTATAACACTTGTATCTAATAGGAGATCAGAAACAAATGACTTTTTCCTAGTTAAACAAGCCTCCCATGCTCAAAACAACCCAAGAACACTGAAACCCCAAGAGTACTACAACACAGAAACAATGCAGAAAGTGAAAGCGCAGTTTATTGATGGTTTATACTCAAAAATATAGAGACAAATCAGATCTAGTATTATATTAATCAATGAGGCATAAAAACATGTATCTAGTCCCTTTTACATAGATCCAAGATGACTCGACAAGGGTTTCTTGACAAACATGATATACATGAAATATTTGCTGCATATCTATAGCTGAATCATGATATATATCTAAATATATACATAAAAATGGTTTAACATGCAAATAAATGGTTGTAGACTCTCGTACTAGCTTTCTGGGAAAAAGGTTCATCCTCCTCCTGGGAAACTAGCTCATAAAAGTGGGGTTATAACCCCTCCCACTGCAACACCCTGAAAATAATGCAGTTTCTCCAAGGGACTGCACTGTAGTTGTAGATGAATGTATTTCCAAGTGCCTAATAGTGGAAATAATGCACAAAATTCTCCCCTCATATTTCTTAAACAAGATCTCCAAGCAAGAGTGGGGAATTCCTGCTTAAGAAAACCCTAGCACTAAACAGTGTTGCAAACTTAGCTAAACAGATGAAGTTTTGAATAAGTATAAATAGACCACATAAAAAATATAATCTTCAATCATACCCCATATGGCTGCCATTCCCTCCATTACATAGTTGATGATCTTCCTCACCATGGGTCCTACCCTATTATGAGGTTACTTCCATGCAAAGGCTCTTCCACTAAAATTAAGTTGTCTCCATTGGTCTCACTCATATATTTACAACGTTGTTTTATTTATTCAACCATGACTTAGTCTTCATGCATTGTCTCCATTCACACCCAAGGTGTCTTTATTCTGACTAGCTAGATTGATCTTCATTCACACTGAGTTGTCTTTATTTATGATCCACTCCTCACATATTAATGTTGTTGACTTGGTCAAACTTGACCTTGTCCACACATATTAGACCTTGTTCACACATGAGGATGTTTGATCTAGTTATTAACATGATCCCTTTTCACATTAAGAGGGATTTTATGCCTACTTAAGAGATTTATGGGCCTCCTTACCCATTTATTCATCTAACTAGACATTAAGAGCAAAGTTAATATTCCTATCAGCTGCATGCTAAATTTGGAATATTACAATCCATAACACGCATGAAATTTGTCGGTGCATTACACAAACCAAATGGCATAACTAACCAATCAAAGATTCCTTGTTTGGTTTTGAATACAGTCTTCCAAATGTCAATTTAAGCAATTCTTACTTGATGATATCCACTTCATAAATCTAACTTAGTGAAAAACTTTGCTTCTTTCAGCTGATCAAGAAAATCATCTATCCTTGGGAGTGGGTAACGATTATTTACCATAATCTTGTTCAAATCTCTGAGTCTACACACATGCACCAAGTCTCATCTTTCTTTGGAATCAAGACTATGGGTGAACCGCATGGCGAGGTGCTTGGCCTTATGGTTCATGTTTGTCCAACATCTCCTTGATTTGCCTCTTTATTTCAGCATTCTCCATTATCGACATGCGATACATACGAATGTTTGGAAGAGGAAAATCTTGTTGCAACTGAATCTCATGTTGAATCTCTCTTTTTGTAGGCAATCTTGTTAGCTCCTGAAACATCTCATTGTTTACGGAATTAACGTGAGAGAACCACCATTAATGTCAATGGCCCTCAAGGTACTGCAATAAATTTTGTAAGGCATGAATAGATGATTTGATGTCGAACACCAAACAAAATCTTTCGGTCAAAAGTCTGGAAGCGAGGATATTTTCGATGTTGTAACAAGACTCATAGTACTGGAATATGATGTTTCTAGGTGAAGTTCCTGGATGATGATTTGACGTCGACAAGAAGCCACTTTATTGAGAAACGGGAGTTACTGATTTTGGAGACAAAGGAATGATATAGCAATGTTCAGGGATGAATGTCATGAGAATGAAGGTTTATGAGTATTGCAGAAGGATGAGTATTCACTGGATGAATTCTCTTGAACATATCGACGACACTGAGATGAGTTGGCAGCATTGACCTAAAACTGAAGTGAAGGTATGATGAACCATAGGTATGAATGAACCATCAAGAATATTACCCAACCAAACAGTCACATTGATGGAGTGAAGTGCCATGTTCAAGAGCGACCTGTTACCGTAAAAATTTCTGTTCACTTTCCCAAATATGTATCTTTATAAGCTTCTATCTTTCATATTATGAATTTTTATCTTATTTATATGGTCCATGTTTCATTGATTTAACTGAATAACTTGAATAGGCATCTGTATATTGCAATCTCTTTGTTGTTTAGTGTTCATTCTTGCAGGAAATATTTTGGCGATCTAGCTTGGAGTTGAAGCTACAACAAGAGTGACAGAAGGAGAATTGGAAGTTGTGACTATAGTTTTATTATATTTTTATCATGAATGTTACACCAATTTTTGGTCATATAACCTATTACTATTAAATGGACCAAAGTACACCATGTAAGACCAATTTTACCCTAAGTAAAATTTCTTTCACTATGAAAAATAACTTAGTAAACCTCATTTATTAAGTTGTTTATGGTCTAAATAGGAAACCCCATAAAAAATATTAAATAAATCTTCATTTGTTTGATTTTCCTCAAGGAATAATTAATTAAACAACAGTCTAATTAATATTCCTGGTCACATTTAACCCAAAACAGGAAAATTAATTAGATAAATCATTATTTATCTTATTATTTTTTAGGAATAATTATTTAAACCTTATTTAAATAATATTACTTGCTAAATTTAACTAATTCATTTATAAATAATTAAATAAATCATTATTTATTTGATTATTACTCAACCACATCCTTAAAATAATAAATAAATCATTTATTTATTTATTATTTACAAATAAAGGGATTTGACCAAAGTCAAATTATTTTTCCCTCCAACAAATATAATAAAATATTCCATAAAAGTTGGATCTTGATTTGGTTAATAATATTTTAACTATGCACCAATATCTAGACTAACTCAATATTTTTTTATAGATAGAAGGGTTTTTCCATTCATTCACTACCTTTTGTTGCCTAAAGATCACTCTGGATCTATACTTTTGGTCTGACTTTGATCCACCATCATTGTCATATTTTGCTACCACTTTTATTTTGAGCTCCCTTTGAGTTCCAATTTTGTCTTGGTTTTCTACACCATCAAGAGAGAGAGATTTTAGATCTGAGGTGCTGAGGACTTACAAGAACCCATCCCATTGAGAGGGACTGGTAACATATTTCTATGTTCCCTTCCTAGGTGTCAAAAATATAAAAAATTCTTTAAAACGATCTTGTCTTGTCTATTGGATGCATGGAGCAACTCTTGCTTTTATTTACTGCTTAATGTCTTTTAATGCATAGATATAGATTTTGCAGCATTTATCTTGGTCAACTAATTGCATATCTAAAGATATTGCAACCATATTTGATGTTAGGGATGTTTCTTATGCACGGCTAAAGTGAGCCTTTTTCGTATGCTTGTGATTAAGATTCATACTAACAACTGGCGACTCCACAAGGGTTTACGATTACGACCTCTGTTGATTTTCATATCCCTGCATATCCAACTACTTCAAACCCTATGATTTCTCTTTAGCTTTTTGTTTTTCTTTTCTTAATCTTTTTTTTAACCTATAAAACCCTAAAACATTGAAAATTCTAACTTCTGTGTGTCTTCGGACCTATTGTGCAGGTGACAAGCATCAGTCGCAGCTGAGACGAAAAAAATTTCTGAAACCTACTCCCGAGAGTGCAGAAGTGCAGGTCGCACTTTTTGGGCCAAAACCTGCTACCTGAACCTCCAGGGCACCGAAAACAAGCCAAAACCTATGACGTCTGCAGAAAACATGTCAAAAACTGCGACCTGAAATTTTTGCGGAAATTTTTCTGAGATTTTTATGGGTTTGTCTGGGCCTCTGTTCAGGGTTGTCTAACCTTCGTCTCCGCTTGTTTTGGACATGTAATTTTTATGCTTTACTCATCAAAGTTGGAACCTAACCCCCAAAGGCTTCATTACCCTCCACCTTTTGTGGAAGAGTTTTAGCTACTGCAGGTCATCTGAAATTTTAGTGTGTTTATCCATTTTTTAGATCTGATCCCTTACCTTCAAATCCACTTCAGATTGGTTATTGATCCATCCAAAACACCTCTTTCAGTTTTGTTTTGGTTTTCCTCTAGGGTCCCCTCTGCTTCCCTCCAGGTTATAGCCTTTCGCCACCTCATTTACAACAATTGTTCCTCTGATTTTTTTTTATTTTTCTACACCTATTTCCAACAGATCTGACCTTTAGATCATTGTCCCTAATGAATTTCAATCTATTGGCTATTTTGGTGTGTTTTGACTAGATTTTTCCCACCTACAGGCTAGTTTTTGAGATGCCCACCTCCTTGGGTTTAGATTAACGCATTATTAGCTGTTTATTTTTTGTTATTTCAGTTTCATATACTGTTATCTGCAGGTTTATTTATAGTTGTAAAACACACTTTTTCTTTTTCTCTACAAATGTCTGGGTTTAAAAATTAAAATTTATACACTTAACACACACACCCTAAGCGAAGAAGATCCTGGTTAACACTGCCAGGCAAAGACTTTAACATTGTAATCAATTGATCCTACACCTCTCTGCCCTTGTTTCGACATTGTAATCAATACATCCTGCACCTCCTTGCCCTTGTTGGTCTCTCTTCCCTTTGTGTCGTGTTTATGCCTTCATCATTGCACCTCCAAGGCGTTTATCCTGGAGACTTCTTGGACTTAATCCTCAGTTTCCGGTAGGAAGACTTACTCCTCCACGTAAGATTCGAGTTAGTCCTCCTATGAGTCCACAATCTGACTCCTCTTCTGGTTATTTGGGTTCCCCTTCTGGTTCTGCCCCCGGTTCTCTCCCTGTCACCTTCACCATGTCTGGTTCAGGACCTAACGCTGGTGGTAGCCCCGGCCCTAATGCTGGGAATACTACTAGTGGGACTGCAACAGGAACTACCCTGGCTGCTCCCTTGCTCCCCTATATGGCAGGCCTCAGTCTTCCCAATTTTAACCAGTTGATTAATGACCCTATATGACATCATTTTGGTTGGACTGTTATGCCAACCAAGCTCCCTTCCAACATCCCCAAGTTTGAAGGTCTTGCTGGAGAAGATCCTACAAACCATGTTTGATCTTTCCACATGTGGTGTTCGTCTAACTCCATTACCGATGACTCTATCCGTCTTCAGTTGTTCCAACATACGATTACTGGCGAAGCTTCTAAGTGGTATGTTGATCAGGCCTCATCCTCTCATACCACCTTTGCGACTCTTTCTCGGGCTTTTCTGTCTTATTTCCAACTTCCCCTTCCTTATGACACTGGTACCAAACTTTTGACTTATTTTCGTTAATCTTCCACGACCCGCCTATCCGATCATGTCCATGAATGGCAGAGAAGAAAGAGCCTATTTTCAGCCCCTACCTTCAAATACTGTGTCTACATGGACTGGTTTTCGTGAGGAAGAATGTCTCTTGGGAAAGACCCAGGTTCAGGATGGAGGCCAACAAAGTTTTCCGCAGTAATCTAGCACAACGCCAACATTTTCACCCTACTCCGAAGAGTAGAGAGTCTCACTAGAGGCGTGTCATGACCTTACTAAGGTTAGGATCAGATCAGGTATCGATCAAGCATAACATATACATAAAACTGACAAAACTAAGTGCTCGAAATATATGTAAATACTCTGCAAATGACAATACTCATAAACACATCCAAGACCGAAAACAAAATTAAAAGTAACCCTCACATTCAACTAAACTAGAGACATAGTACAGAACTCAGAACATCAAGCCCGGATCATAATGTATTGCATTGACAACAAGAGATAGTTACAGTGCTCCTCAGAGTGATCCTGTCAGAACTGGTTACAATAGTATCACATATGACAAAACAGAATGACCAGAGAGAGAGATAACAGAACGAACAGAATGAACAGAGCTCTCCTATGGCTCTTGTCGTCTGATCCCAACTGTGCCAACCTTCTGTCTACGCTGGTTGCCTTCCTATTTGTTCCTTTGACAACGCAATTTTCAGTTCTCCCTTTGTTTCTGATCCGTTGTTTGTTGCATCTCCCTAATCACTGGGAGTTCTATTGCTTGTTTTCTGTCGCTTCCTTCTGCCATCTGTGCTTGTTTCCACGATAGTTGTGCCACCTGTTCTTCAGTTCTTTGCAACCGTGACAACTCTCTATCTACCGTGGTTGCGTTCGGCCACCTGTTATCCGCAACTCAAAAACCCATTTTATTTCAAAACAAGGGCCCCAACAGGCCCCAACCACATCCTATTGACTCATCTCGAGTCAATTTTTTCCTGCTACCTTAGTTTCCATTGGTCTGCGTGCCTCTGTGGCTAGTCTTGTCTTCTCCTTTTCCTCTCCTTGTCCAAACAAGGGCCCTAACTCGAGGACCTTTGTTAGTGTTGATGCTTTGAGTTCTCTGAAGCTGGAAATGGCCTGTTGCCACCCCTACATGAGCAGGTCTATCTCTGTAGTGACTTGGTTGACCTCTTTTTCCCCTGAGATGATCGACAGCTTACCAAATATGTTATTAACCTAAATGTTGGCCTCAGCAGCCATTTTCTGCATTGCTTGGGCAGTAAGATTCACAGGCTGCCTTAACTCTCGGAGGACTTGTTTGGTTGTTGCTCAATGTTGCTCAATTTGTTTTATGTTGACCTCCATCTCTTTCGCTTAAGTGTACAATTGGTCAAGTTCATCGAGGTCTATGGCTTCCTGAATCTCCTTTGACACCTATTATATTTGTGCCGAAATTAGATATGATTTCAAAGTGGGCAAGTTGAACACTCATGTAGACCCTTTAGTAGGTCATACGCTTCCTTTTCCATAGTACTCAGATTTTCCTACATCCCGACTACCTGGTTCTATCTTTCTGTGATCTTCTCTATGTAGATGACCACTGGGTCAGGTAGCGTGGGCCTGGTTTCTAGTGTTGCTTTCAGTTCTTTGTTTTCTTGACTGAGGGTCAAACCAGCCACTCGGATGTGAATGGATTGTCTGAATATTTCACTATTTGATATATCATCTGGTATCTGAGTTTTTTGAGCCATTACTGTGGGCCAAAGATCCCAGAAAACCTTTGTCACCGTATCCAGTTGGCCCTGTAAGTTGTCTTCCTCTATCTTTAGTTGTTCACGCTTTTTAGTAAGCACGATAATTTGTACCTATTACTACTCGAATTTCTGTTGGAGTTCTGTGTGAAGCCCTTCGGCCTACTATGCTTCCCATTGAATGAAATTGTACAACTGCGTCGTTCCCTGGGTTTGCATTCTTTCAGCTCCAGAGATATCTTGATTTGGCTGTCTCTCTTGGAGCATTTGACCGCTTGAAATGGACTTATCTAAGTGCTCCTGTAATGATTGTGGTGGTGTTGGTTGCAGCAGCAAATTATTAGGGTTGCCCATGTTTAGAGTGGGTTTCATTTGTTGAAATATCAAATTTTCTTGCTGAAACGGGTTCATAATTGTAGACGAGGGTGCTGTATCTACAGTAAAGGATCCCCCTCGACTTAAAATTTCTTGGAAAGTAACCTATTCAACTAGGGTTTGGTTAACCTCAGGTACCATTGCTGTACCGGAGTTAACTTCTACCTCGGTGTCCCCATTTGTTTTACTTTTTGCTCTGATTGGATCAGATATGGTAGCTAATGTGAAGGGTGTGCGATTTGGATGGTCTTTAGAGGTGAATGAAGTGTGGGCCGATGAGTGGTGAGTGCGAGGTGGAGATACACAAACATTTAAAAAATAATAGGGGTTGATTAGAAGTAGCTCCTGAGTTGCCAAGGGTTTTGTCACTGGCTCTTCCCTGATTGGGGCCCCCGTATCCATAACTTGCGTTTGATCTTCCCTCGTGAGATCAACGACTTGGCTAGACACTATGATTTTTTCCTTCTTGGCCTTTGGTGTAGCTACGGGTGGCTTTGAGGCTTTACTCTTTTTGATGGGGACCGTGGTTGTTGCTGGTAGTGAATTAAACAAATTAAGTGGTATGGTTATGACTATGGGGACTGCGATGGGAGAGGATGAAAAATTTGAGGCCTAAAATTCTGTAAATGTGGGAAATAGTGAGGAATCACTTGTTAGAGTTTGAAATACCCGATTAAAGCTTTGTACCTTTGTATTCAGCACCTCGATGATTGGGGTCAGCTATAGTTGCAAAATCCTGGCCATCGCTTCCTCTGATGTTTCTCCTGACAATGGATCCGGCAGCATGCCATCAAATTAATAAATGTAGACTCCGCTTTTGACCTCCATTGCTACCCCTAGCCACAAACATACTTCTATGTGGAAATTTCGTTCATCGATTTGAAACCTCAATGGCTTCATCTTGAAGGTTGATTCCGACACACATGCTAGACTGATGTAAGTTTTCTTATGGCTAACTCCAAACCATACTTGCGCAGAATAATTGTCCAGCAAGTTCCTTGTAATCATCTGCTGACTCATCGCGACATCAACCATCTGGTTGTACCAGAACTTGAATGCTTCCTCATTCACCTCCTTAGTGCTGGGGTCCCCTGATGCTTTCTATGATGTGAACTTCATTGCTAATGGTTGGCATGTTGTAATTTCCAGAGGTTGTCTGATTCTCGAAAATTTCCATTTCCACATTGCCAACGCCATGACAAGATAACTGTAGATGAACCCAATGGCCCTCTTATATTTATCCTCACAAGCTTCGAATAACTCATTAAGTAGAAATGAACACCAATTTAGTTGTGCCCCCTGGATACAATGCTCCGCAACTAAGATGGTATCCAACATACACTCCCCTTTTGTGTAATGTCTCATTGTTTTGCTCACAATCAGATAGTAGGAAAACTTGACAACTGGCTTGTTGATCAAGTCTATCTTGGCCCCTTTTCCGCCTCTCTTGGTGTCGTACTTCCTATATTAGTCACCATCTCCTGCTTTCTTCGCTCTCTTGGACAAATTTTGGAATGTCGTGGAGACGTCTCTCCCTTCTTGTGATATCTCAATTAACCTGTGAATGTCTTCCACGTGAATTGGTATTTCTCTTCCTAGCCACAACGACCCCTTGTGGATTCTACTCGGCATAAACTTTGTGCACTGCATCACAGCCCCTGTAGTGTTGAACACTGGAAGATTTCTTAGGTTTAGTATGGTGGATCGTTGAACACCTCTGAACTCTGGAAGTACTCTTGATGCTTCTTGTCCCGCTTCAATGGCATAATTCTCCATGTAGACCTGTTTCTTCATCGCTGGAAATTGGAAGGAGTCTGTTAGGTCAGTATCAATCATTGATGCACTTTCATATTTTCCCACCAGGGACTCCATCTTCTGAATTCTTTCATCGAGCTCCTGCTCAAAAAATTTTGGCGCTACTCGGGAGTTGGGCAGACGTGATGGGTAATGATTATGGCCTATTATGGAAAATTTATTGCGGTATGGACGATGCTAATTATGGCAATTACTTCTCAAATCTCAGTAATCCTACGGACTTACATGGGTAATATGAGTCATGATGATGGAATGATGTTCAAAACGCTTTTTCTATGATGTGGATGACACGCTGGACACTACCCTCCCCCCGACCACAATCGGTTGTGTTGCGGTCCCCACATCGCAACTTTGAATTTTTCTGGTGCTCTAAAATTTATTTATTGGGAATCCTATCTAAGCTCTTCTCAGGTGCGAGAGAGTTATTGACTCTATCTAATATAATCTACACTATTGACTCCTCTCAGTTGCGAGAGTTATTGAAAATTAAATGTGGAACTTACTCGTGATAATCTTTCATCCGTGCGCCATTCGCCCATCCTGGTAGTATCTGGTTGTCCAGTTGTGCTAACCGAACTGCTCTTGAATCTCTGATCTCTATTACGTGGTACGGTCCTAGCCAATGCATTTTCAGTTTACCCAGGAACTTCTAGTACTTACTGTCATAAAGTAAAACTTTTCTGCCAACCATGAAATTCTTGTGCTTTATATGGTGGTCGTGCCAAGATTTTTGTCTCTCTTTCTGGATAGTTTGGTGGAATTCTGCTAAAAACCTATCGCCTTCAAGCTCTTGTAGTTCTTGTAATCTCTCTTTCAGTGAGCCTTCCTCTGATAATTGGAGTGATGTTGCAATTATGAGGCTTGGGATGACAAACTCAGCTAGTACTACTTCTTCCCTCCCGTACAATAGCTAGAAAGGTGTCTGGTTTTTTAGTCTCTTGACAGCTGTTCTGTACGCCCAGAGTGTTGCTGGTATACGTTCGTCCCAATTGTCTCGTTGAGCATTGCAAATATTTGTTAAGCCCTTTTCCAGGATCTTATTAAATGCTTCCATTGTACCATTGGCTTGTGGATGGTAAGGACTACTTTTATGATGCTATACCATGAATTTTTCCAGCAAGGACCTAATGGTCGCATTAATGAACTGCGTACCTTGATCGATTGTCAGACTTTTCGGGCAACCAAACCTGCTGATGATATTTCAAATATGAATCGTGTTGTTGTTTAGGCTGTGCAATCCTTCACTGGCATTGCCTCTGCCCACCTTGTCAAATAATCTATTGCCGTTATGATATACCTGGCCTATGAGTCCCTTGCAGCAGGTGCAATCGAGCCAACAAAATCAACTACCCATTTCTCAAATGGTTGAAGTGCCTTCACCGGGTGAAGTGGGAGCTCATCTCTGTGAGATGGACATCCCATCCTCTAACATACATCACATTTTTTTACAAATGCCTTACTGTCCATGTGCACTGTCAGCCACCATAAGCCTGCCTGCAGTATTTTTCTCGTCGTCGGTTTTTCTCTGACATGCCCTCCCGCAACTCCATAGTGGCATTCCCATAGTATGCCTTCCCTCTCATGATCCAGGATGCATATTCGTAAGATTTGGTCTAGCCCCATATTATATAGGTGTCCTTATATGAGCTGATACTCTGTTGCTCAGACTACCAGATGTCTTTTTTGGACTGTTGTATATTCTTTTGGGCACTGTCCTGTTGTCAGGTAGGTTGATATCTGGTCTAAGTATTCTGGGATGGCTTCTACTCTAAAAATATCAGCATACAGCAGCTGATCATCCAAAGACCCTCCATTTTCTCTATTTTCCAGCCTTGAAAGGTGGTCAGGCCCAAAATTTAGTCTCCCGGGTTTCACTATCACCTCAAAGGTGAATTCCTGAAAGAGTAGGAGCCATCTGCAAAATCTTCCTTCTAAGACCAGTTTGTTTACTAGGTACTTTAAAGCTGAATGGTCTATGAAAAACTTAAGAATACCTCCTAGCAGATAGTGACGGAAATTTTGAAGGGAATACACCATTGCTAACACTTCCTGCTTTGTCGTAGTGTAGTTTCATTCAGCTGATGATAATTTATGACATGCAAAATAAACTGGGTGATCCACTGAAGTGTCCCCTGGTTGAGCCAGAACTGCTCCAAGTGCGATGCTAGAAGCATCAATGGACGTGAAATTGCTTGTCCCAATCAAGGTGAACCAATATTGGCGCATTTTCCAACTTCTCCTTCAAAGTATTCAGGGTTGTCATGCAACCCTCTGTCCAACTGAACTGCTCCGATTTCCACAACAACTTCTCCAATGGGATTGTTATCTTCGCGTAGTTGCGGATGAATCGCCAATCGTAACCTGTGTGGCCTAGAAGTGAGCTTAACTTCTTTACAGTTTCTGGTGCCTCCATGTTAATTATAACTACTACCTTTGTTGGATCAACGCAAACTCCTTGGTTCCATACACCATGTCCTAGCAGTGTTCCAAAAGGCACTGCAAAAATGCACTTCTTGAGGTTTAATGAAATCTGGAGTTTCCTACACCTATCAAAAATTATCCTCAATAACATTGCATGGTCTTTTAATAGGATGTAGACCATCCAGTCATCCATATAGACTTCCAGGAATTTGTGGATGTGTTCGCAGAATGCTGCAATCACAATGCATGAAAATACTACTGGTGCATTTTTCAATCGGAATGGAATTACATGATATGCGAAGGAGCCCCATTCGGTGGTGAAAGTTGTCTTTTTATTATCTTCTTCGGCTATCCTTACCTGATGGTACCCTGAGAATCCATCTATGTAGGAATATGCCTCATTCCATGCAACGTTGTCGAGGACTTTTTCACTGAACGAAGTAGGGAATGGGTCATGTATACAGGAATTATTAAAACTCCTATAGTCAACATAGACTCGAATTTCAGATAAAATCATTTTTTCTTTGTATGAATATGGGACTTACCCATTCTTCTTCCTCCATCGAGAATATCAAACCTACTTTTAGCATTTTTTCAATCTCTACCTTAAATTTTTCTTTCAATCTTGGATTTAACCGATAGGGTCTGTGCTTGATTGGTCTTGCCTCGGGCTCCAAGATTATATGCATCTCCCCCATGTATCCTTTTATTCCTTTCAACTCCGCTACTGATGATGGGAACAAGTCTTCGTATTTTTGTAGCAGATTGAATATCTCCTTAGTCATCTCAACATCCCAATAATCACCGATTGATGCAAGTTTGGGCTTTTCTTTTGTCCCAATCTTCATTTTCTTGGTCTTTAGTGATAGTAGATGAATTTCTTCTGTTGTCGGGTCTTCTTTGATATCCCTCTCCCCCTCCTTTTCTTTGAAGTATAGGTGTCTGAGACCTTCTAGATCATCATCATCCATCTCGCTATTTATCTTTTTACATGCTACCGACTGTCTGATGCTTTGGTTTGGGAGCAGTTGCTCATCCTCCTCCTAAATCTCCAAGAAGAACATTACCTTTTTAATAGCTTGCAATCCTTGGGTGACTTGTTCTATTTTTCCTTTAAACAAGAAGCATTGTGTAAATTTTTCCACAACGGCTTGCCAAGTACTAGTTCCTTTTTTCCTCTCTTCAGTTAGGTACCAAGCTTGTGGAATCAAATCCAGTGAATGTATAAACTTGTGTACCCATAGCTCTTCTGGGTATCCCACAGTTTTCCATTGATCCTCACACTCTTTCAAATTTTTTCTGGGGTCTAAGTTCCCTTGGTAATTTTCAGTGAAGCGTGGTCCTTCTTCTTCCTTGAACCTGGATTTCAATGCTTCCGCAACTTTGTCCCATCGCGATAGTGAGTTGCGGTGGTTGCTCCACCACCTTGTTGATGTGGATTGTAAAGCCATGTCCATGAGTGGGACCCTATGATCCTCTAGTACCTTATCTTATATTCTGGTAATAAAAGTATTTACAGTGTTCATATTGGACAACGTTGGATAATCTCTTACCTCAGTCCCGATCCAATTGATTCTTCCAATGTTGGCACATCTTCTTGTATTGGTCTCATATCCCCCTTGCTTCCAATCATCCCAGGCTATCTCTAAGCCTAATTCTGAGCTTTGAATACTTCTCCAACTAACAGATCCCCCCGCTGTAAGGTTGATATAGTCTTCCCTTTTCTTGCAGTCATTTGATAAAGATGATCAAGAAGCTGAGCATCTCCTCTGTTGTCAACGGACTCTGTGTATCAGGGACCTTGATATGGGTCAAGCGGCTAAGTGACCCTAACCTCTCCGTCCTCAAATATCATTAGTTCCTTCTTTAAATCTATTACTATGTAGTTTTCAAAATCCCAGTCGATCCCCAATAATGCTGGATAGGGATATTTATCCCCCATAATGTCGATGACCTCAAAGTCCGTGTATGTCTTTACTCCCGCAACATCGACTTCGACCTCCTCTAGTCTGCCGATGGGCACAATGTAGTATTGGCTTTCCATACGGAGTTTAATTGGTGAATATGTTAGCCTCAGTCTTCCCAATGCTTTCCATGTCTTTCTTGGCAAAATATTGACGTCTAACCCTAGGTCAAGCATTGTGTCCTTAATTTGGAATCCCGCAACTTGAGTATTCACCCGGAACTCCTTCCATGTCCTTCTCTTATTTATTTTCACTCTTTGTATGTATTTTTGTGTTGTGTCGGTTGACTCCCCTGGTCTTTTGGCCTCCTGCACCACCCTTTCCAGGTTCTACTTTAACTGTTCCAACATTGGCGTGTGATTAACAATTTTTAGAAATAGAAGGAACCATTCTTCAATTGTAGTACTTGTACTAGTTTGGTTCCCGTTATCTTCCTTGGCCTGTGGCAATTCAATGCCTTTTCTTCCCCCAATTTGGGCAAAGGTTTCCACTGCTTCTTTAAATTATTGCTTTTGTATTTCTAGTTTGAACAGTGGCTTTGGAGATGTTGGCCTTATCAATTTTATCGAGTCTGTTGTCTGTGCATCTTCCTCGATTCTTTTTCCTCCTCGCGTCACTATTTCTACATTCAGAATAGCTCGAGCTTCTATTATTCTTGGCTCTGCATTCACCAAATTTGTTCCTCTTTGTCTGGCTCTTTCTTCCCATCTTTTAATGAGATCTGGGCACTCTTTTGTTGCATGCGTGTTAACTCTGAACTGAGAGCACCAGGGTCTTCTTGGAAGTGGAAACTCCCTAGCTACGTGACCTTCTTGGTCACAGTTGTAACATCGTACTGGACCTCTTCCTCCAGCTTAGCCTCCTCTCATGCCTCCCCCTCGTTCTCTAGGAGCCTCATTCACTCTATATGAAGGCATGTTCAATCGTTCTTCTAATGCATCCAGAGCCCTACACTGCTCTGTGTTGTGTGTGGTAGAAGCACAGAACTCATAGTGTATTTTTTTCGGAACGTTGGAGTATTTTTTCAAGAATGGGCATAGGCGGGGTGGATGACCCATGCTTTTGAATATTTCACAATATTCGATTGTGGCTGGATTCTGTTGCACAGGGAACCCTATGTACTGGTGTTGTGGTAGGTATATTCCCTAGTTGTTTATCTACGCAACTCCCCCTACTGGCGGAGCTCCCTGTGCCCCTGTTGCTGATGTCCCCACATTCTGACCCCGCAACCTCGGACATTCAATTGCCATGTGTCCTTCCATTAGATAGTTCGTACACCATACATTCGGTCTTTCCGACCGCATTGGTTGAATCTCTTTCATTTTCTCTATTAGGCTAGCTATCTAATGTTGTAACCCCACTATGGAAGGGTCCTGAGCCGATGCTCCTCCTTTAAATTCTTGCGGATATCCCGCCATGGTCTCTATCTTCATAGCTTGCTCTAGTGTGTCCTGTTGTTAGCCATCCATAAAATTTTGTTATATCTAATGATGGCTAAATAAGTTTAGATTTCAAGAAACAAACTTTATGAAAAATTTGTGAGTTCTTGAAATCTCACTGTGTTCATTATCCTATAAATCTCATCCATTCACTAAAATATTCACTCAAAGTCCTTTCAAGTTAACTTTATACTTCAAAACATACTGATTTCATGTTATTTTCACCATTTTCACCTCCATTTCATTCCCCCATTTTTCCATGTTTTACTCCTATTTCTATCAGTCCTTTTTCCTCTAAAAAAACCCATTTTTTCCTTCACTAATCTTCATTTTCCTTGAAAAACCTATTTAAACCATGAAATTTTTTTTAATTGGTTTAAAAACTACCCTTTTTACCCTATCTGAAACCTAAAAAGGGCTTAAAAACACCCTTTTTAGGCCTAAATCTGACTATTGGAAAAATTAGGCCTTAAGCCCCTTCGGGCTTAAGCCCTCCGCCCATTCCTCATGTGACCCAAGGCACGTGACCGTTCGCTAAGCCTAAACCCTCGACCCCCTTTAATTCCCACAAGACCACATCTCTGCTCACTTAAGCCACCTTCACCTCCTATTTTCATCCCGCGCTTTTTTTTCTCCCGAATCCATCTCAATCGTTGATCCCCTCTGATCTAACGGTGATCGCTCTCTCGTTATCCATCCCTCCTCTCGACCATGATACATTCACTCAATCCGCAAGAAGATTTGGACTGTCAATCTCATCAATCCAACAGCCATCATTGATCCCATAGTTCTGACCCCCCAATGAAAGGTTCGCTCACGACAAAGCGGCCACGTCACTGCCGGTCCCACCTTCCACTAAAAACTAGTACCCCAATCCCCATATACCACTTGTCTTCCACCTTTTCTCCCTCTGATCATCTTCTCTGATCGCGCTCAACCTTCACCATTGATCTAGCTCCCCTAGATCTGACGGCTCCCGATCATTTTCGTGCGCGTTCTGTCGTTTGGGGTTAACACCTCATTTCCATGCAAAATGGGTGTTTTTCCCATGGATGCATGTTTCCCTTTGAATGGAATTGCATCCATCAGGGTTTAAACTAATTACTTCCCAACGTCCGCGCGATACCATCTAGTTTTCGCCCAAAACCACCTTTGCCTTTTCGCTCCTAAATTTAAATTCCGCCACTGTTCTTCCCGATTCCGCTTATGCAACCACTTCTTTGCATGTTCCTCCTCTACAAACGCTCCATCACCTTCTCCTAAGCCTCTGAAATGCAGTATATCCACAACACAGGTTTATTTAATATGTTGGTTTTTGTTGCAGGTTTAATGGCGGTCGAGTCCAAAGGGCCATCTAAGTGGCATGAAACCCCAGGATGACGATCCTTGGCGCCGAATAAAATAGAAAAATGGATCCAGGGTTTGAAACAGTGTTTAATCGATGCTTCGTAGCCATCGACGCAATCATGAAACCCTCCAGCACAGCAAATAAGACACCTGCACACAAAAAAGAAAAAAAGATCAGTGAAGTAATGAAGAAAAGGCCTAATCAAAGAACTTAAAGTAAAAGCAGAAGATTAGCATCAATGATTAAGGATAAATACGAAGGCTTAAGGACAAAAGATGAATTCAAACAGTCATAAAACAAAAAGGTAGCAAGATGACTATGAAGGCTAAAAGCAAAATCAGGCCTTAAATAAAGTATAAAGAAACAGATCAAGACAAATTAGACTAAAGCCTGTTTCGAATGCTAAAATCCATGAAGCAGTTACTTCATTAAAAGGCTAAATGCCACCTACAGGCATATTTTCCTCAAAGGCATACAGTATTTATTGCAGTCAAAGATATTTCCAAAATAAGAAGCTCAAAATTTATTACAAATTTATCACAAAAGCCTAAAAGTAAAATATTACAACTAAGTAGCTCAAAAGTTAAACAACATTCATTATACAGAGTAAATCTTTTCAGATATTTTTTCCTTGGGCCTTGCATGGTCTCAAAGGTCAAAAAATCATTAACTCTATCATAAATATAAACATTAACCCTAAGTTTCATTTCACCTCCTCATTTGATTATAAATATAGCATGAGGAATTCATTGTAAAGGGTTGGTTCTTGGTTGGTTGTTGAGTGGTGAAAACTAGCTATTAAGCTAAATTTGAGAGTTAGAGAGTTGCTGGGCTAGTTGAGGAATACTAAGCTGGATGGAGAAGCTTTGAGCTGTAAAGATCCATGGTGTTGGAGTATGTAACTGGTTTGAACATCAATAAAACAAGTTGATTCACAGGATCCTGGTCTATGTTAATGGTGATGTTTTTCCTCTCTGTTTTTTTTTCTTCTTATGTTTTCATTCTATCCATTTTCTCTGACAAAGAACAGAAATTTTAGATTAGGATTTACTGTCAAAGGTACCCTATTTCTGGCTGCAAGCTTTATCTTTATGTTTTCTTCTACAAGGTTTGATTGAAGGATTCTTAATTGCCCTCAAGTTTTATCTAGCTTGTTGTTTTAAGAATGATTCAATAGAGTATAACTAGGGAAATGTTGGTGAGCCCATGTCCTTCTGAGTACAACTTGAGATATTTTTTTTAAATGATCTTCTTCAAAGTATGCTAACTAGAGTTTACACCAGGGAAGTCTACGGTATGCCCTGTCCTCTCGCTAGTCTTTAAAAGTTGCTTTGAAAGATCCCTAGAGAGTTTGTCAAAATAAGATTAGATTATTTCTGTTTGATCTTAGGCTTCTCTCATTGTTATCTTGTATGTTTTCTTTATCTAAAAGTAGTCTTAGGATTGTTGGATTGTTGTCTTAAAAGTTTGCTTTATTAAAAGTATGCCCAAAGAAGTCTATGGTTTTCCTTGTCCTTTGGCTTGCTTCAAACAATTACTTTGAAAGGCTTTTCTTGTTTAATACAGCTAGAAGATTCTTAATTGAATATATCTTTACTGCCTTCACAACACCTTAATGTTTCATATCACAACTTAATCTAAAGAGATCCATTTAATCTAGATAACTTTCCCTATGAAAACCCTTGAAAATTTGTTAAAAAATTAAACCTTTTTATGACTCCATAGCCCAATGGATTAATGTTGTCTCATAGTCTATCCTTCCAGCTAAAACATTCCCTCAATCTACTCCAACCTTTAACCTTTCAAATAACCTTTCAATAAACCAAAACCAAACAAAGTTCTCAGAGCTTCATAACTAGCCTAATATCATAAACAAAGCATAAAGATATATCATTATAAAACACTTATATAGAGAGATCCCTCTCTAAATCCAGGAAGGCTAGGTCCTAGGATTCCAAAGTGGTTCTGATGTGGCCCCTGTAGTGTTTTTTCTTTCCAATCTGCCAAATCACAAGGAGACAACATAGTGGCGACCATACTAGGGATATTGAGTAATAAACCTTTCAGATTCACTCAAAACTCAGAAAACCCCATTAATTTAAAATGAATCAAGTGTCAGCCAAGATTGGTTCCTGATTGTTGATGGTGGACAACAACTAGTCCTATAAAACAAGTAAAAATCCTCCACCTGGCGACTCCACAACTCCCAAAAATACCTAATGACTCCACTGGTAGAAGACTCTGAACTGGTTGAAAGGATAAAGTGACCTCCCTTTTGATTTACAAACATGGATCCAAGGATACAAAGGAGATATGCTCCAATGAACAAAGAACACATCCTTGGGTTCCCACACAAAATACCTCAAATAGATTGGGACAACAACCTGCCTACATTTCAAAATGAAAATACTGATGACCCCTTGTTACATCTCATCAAATTTCATATACATTTATGGAAGTTAAAGGTTGAATGGCATGAGGACTGCCTTATGAAAATGTTCATGCTAACATTAAAAGGAAAAGTAAGGGAATGGTATGAATGGCTGAGACTTGGTAGTTTGTTTTCTTTAAGGGACCTCCACCAGGTATTTTATGAGCATTATAAAGAAAACTCTCCATCCTTATCATTGGCTGAAAATTTTTGTGATCAATCTCAGGATATCATACAACACCTTATAGATAGTGATGAAGATTTGGAAAATTTGCAGCCTGAAGACCTCTTAGCAGCCATTCACCAATTTTATGCTCAAGACAGCCACCATGACAACCTAGAGGAGTTAGTTGAAGAGGAAATCAATCAAATATTAAACAAACAGCCAACCTCTAGAAATTCATATGAGCCAAACACTTCTATTAATTTTCCTGCTAACCCTAGCTGCCATAAATAAAAAATTAAACTTTCAGATCAATTCAAAGAAAGACAAACTGATAATCCAATATGTCTGATTGGTGAGATTATTTATGATAATCAAAATTTTTATCAATCTGATGATGATGTTCTCCAAACAGAAACTAATAATTCAGAGCAATCAACAGTTGAATTATGGGATAAAGTTCACCATCATCATCTTGAAAACAATAATCAGCCAGTACAGTCCATCAAAAATAATTTTCATGTAATTGGAAATCAGCAGTTTTTCAGTTTTGATGTTGAGGTTGAAAAGGATGAGGAACTTCTTGAGCAAGCTGTAAATAACAAGGCTTCTCCTGAAAAGGTTGAGGTAATCAGTTGGAGCATGGAAAACCGCTTATTTCCATATTTACAATCACCAAGCTCCATTGGACTACAATATGCAGATGAAGGCACAACTATTAATGATCACATAAAAGTTGTTACTCTTCCTTCTCAAGAAGATTTATTTCCAAAAAATACCCCTGCTCAACAACATGGTGGCCTTTTCACAGAATTCAATCCACTCAGTCAGAACATGCCAAGACTACAAGAGGCCAGTACTGCAATATATGATGAGTCTACCAGTTCAGATAATAATGAAGATGAGGAAGATTTTCTTTCTCAAAAGAATATTGAGCTTGACCAAGTGGAGGAAAGAGTAATCCTGGTTGAAAAATATATTTCAAATACTCATAGCCAAGTATTATTTCAAGATCCCTATGCTAATTCCTTGAAGACATTTGAAGAGGGAGTAAATTTTGTTAGGAGCAGTCTATTGCAAACAGCAAGAAACATTTTGAAAACTGCTGTTAAAAAACAAGTGAGATGGGAGTGGCCCTTTCCTTTATCCAACATGCTCAAGGAGATAATCAAATACCAATCATGGAATCATCTGCTTGACTGGATGTATTGGAAAAGAGAGTTCACCAGCTGATTAATATCATGTATAGTTTAGAGTAGGATAGATAGGAATGCAAATAAGCTCAGCCTTTGAGCATCTTTTTAGTTTTAAATTGTTTTGAAAAAGGAGAGAAAATACAAAAAACAATAATAAAAAAAGAAAAAGAAAAAGAGGGAAGATAAAAGAAAGGTACAACCCCATACCAAAAAAGAGAAAAAATCTAAAAGTGTGCAAGTTTAGGTGCCACTACTTTGAAATAAAAATTGTTATTCAGTCATATAGCCTAATCATGATTGAATAAATTTAAATTTGTGCTAATAGGTTAGTGAATGAAGATCTTCCAAACAATGTAAACTTGGCTTATCAGTAGACTAGATTAGGAAAGAGAGAAATGGTTCTAAAAAGATAAAAATCTAAACCAAAGAAAGAAAGAAAGATGTCTAACAATTTTAGATCTTAAGACTTCACAGTTTTTGTTTTAAATTTCTGAAAATAAATTCTATGTGCAGCTTGTACAAAATTCCATAGCCCCATAACAAATGAGACTGTCTAATCATGATTTGACTATGTTTCAATTTCATGTTTTAGACTAGAGAATGAAAATCTTTCAAACAACCTAATCTTGACAGATATCTAGAATAGGTAGAGAAGCATTGAGTTCATCAGTTTAATCTGAACTCATGGATGATATAAAGGTAGAATTAGATAAGTTTCCTTCTTTCAAATAAAAAAAAAAATTGATGTTATAAGGGTTTGAAAGTCTAAATGCACCCACTGAAGAAGAAAAAATGTTAGGAAAGTATGTTGTGTAGGTAGAATTTTTGGTTTAAGACTAATCATGTCATGATTCAGCCGCTGAAAAATCTTCAAAGCAGAAAAATCATCAAGTCAAAAGAGGATTGTCAAGGTGCAAAAACAAGGCACTGGTCTACTTTCCAAAGATTTATTCTCTGAGGTTCTTGACACCTCCAAGGAGCTTCCTTCCCCAAGTGGAGCCACTGTTAGCCATCCATAAAATTTTGTTATATCTAATGATGGCTAAATAAGTCTTCAGATTTTAAGAAACAAACTTTTATGAAAAAATTGTGAGTTCTTGAAATCTCACTGTGTTTATTATCCTATAAATCTCATCCATTCACTAAAATCTTCACTCAAAGTCCTTTCAAGTTAACCTGCTACTTCAAAAGAGACTGATTTCATGCTATTTTCACCATTTTCACCTCCATTTCATTCCCCCATTTTTCCATGTTTTACTCCTCTTTATATCAGACCTTTTTCCTCTGAAAAACCCATATTTTCCTTCACTGATCTTCATTTCCCTTGAAAAACCTATTTAAACCATGAAAATATTTTTATTTGGTTTAAAAACCACCCTTTTTATCCTATCCGAAACCTAAAAAGGGCTTAAAAACACCCTTTTTAGGCCTAAATCCGACCATTGGAAAAATTAGGCCTTAAGCCCCTTCGGGCTTAAGCCCTCCGCCCATTCCTCATGTGACCCAAGGCCCACGACCGTTCGCTAAGCCTAAACCCCTGATCCCCTTTACTTCCCATAGGACCGCATCTCTGCTCACTTAAGCCCCCTTCACCTCCTATTTTCATCCCACGCTTTGTTTTCTCCCGAATCCATCTCAACCGTTGATCCCCTCCGATCTAACAGTGATCACTCTCACGTTATCCATCCCTCCTCTTGACCATGATCCATCAATCCCGCAATAAAATCTGGACCGTCGATCTCATCAATCCAACGGTCATCACTGATCCCGTAGTTCTGACCCCACCCGATGAAAGGTTCACTCATGAAAAAGCAGCCACGTCACCACCGGTCCCACCTTCCACTAAAAAGAAGAACCCCAATCCCCATTCGCCACCTGTCTTCCACCTTTTCTCCCTCCCATCATCTTCTCTGATCGCGCTCAACCTTCAACATTGATCTGGCTCCCCTAGATCCAACGGCTCCCAATCATTTTCCCGCGCGTTCTTTTGTTCGGGGTTAACACCTCATTTCCATGCGAAATAAGTGGTTTTCCCATGCACGCATGTCACCCCTAAATGGAACCACGTCCATCGGGGTTTAAACCACTTACTGCCCAACTTCCACGTGATACCATCTGGTTTTCACCCAAAACAACCTTCGCCTTTTCACGCCTAAATTCAAATTCCGCCACTGTTCTTCCTGGTTCCACTTATGGAACCCCTTCTGTGCATGTTCCTCCTCTGCAAACGCTCCATAGCCTTCTCCCAAGCCTCTGAAATGTAGTATATCCACAACAAAGGTTTATTTAATATGTTGGTTTTTGTTGCAGGTTTAATGGTGGCTGAGTCCAAAGGCCATCCCACAGCCATCTAAGTGGCATGAAACCCCAGGATGACGATCCTTGGGGCCGAATAAAATAGAAAAAGGGATCCAGGGTTAGAAACAATGTTTAATCGATGCTTTATGGCCATCGACACAGTCATGAAACCCTCCAGCGCAGCAAAGAAGACACCTGCACATAGAAAAGACAAAAAGATCAGTGAAGCAATGAAGAAAAGTCCTAATAAAAGAAATTAAAGTAAAAGCAAAAGATTAGCATCAGTGATTAAGGATAAAGACAAAGGCTTAAGGACAAAAGATGAAGTCAAACAGTCATAAAAAAAAAGGCAGCAAGATGACTATGAAGGCTAAAAGCAAAATCAGGCCTTAAATAAAGTATAAAGAAACAGATCAAGACAGATTAGCCTAAATCCTGCTTCAAATGCTAAAATCCATGAAGCAATTACTTCATTAAAAGGCTAAATTCCACCGATAGGCATATTTCCTCAAAGGAATACATTATTTATTGCAGTCAGAGATATTTCCAAAATAAGCAGCTCAAAAGTTATTACAAATTTATCACAAAAGCCTAAAAGTCAAATATTACAACTAAGTAGCTCAAAAGTTAAACAGCATTCATTATGCAGAGTAAATATTTTCAGATATTTTTGCCTTGGGCCTTGCATGGTCTCAAAGGTAAAAAAATCATTAACTCTGTCATAAATATATGCTTTAACCCTAAGTTTCATTTCACCTCCTCATTTGCTTATAAATATAGCATGAGGACTTCATTGTAAAGGGTTGGTTCGTGGTTGGTTGTTGAGTGGTGAAAACTAGTTGTTAAGCTAAATTTTAGAGTTAGAGAGTTGCTAATACTAAGCTGGATGGAGAAGCTTTGATCTGTAAAGATCCATGGTGTTGGATTATGTAACTGGTTTGACCATCAATAAAACAAGTTGATTCATAGGATCCTGGTCTATGTTAATGGTGATGTTTTTCCTCTTTGTTTTTGTTTCTTCTTATGTTTTCATTATGTCCATTTTCTCTAATAAAGAACAGAAATTTTAGATTAGGATTTACTGTCAAAGGTACCCTATTTCTGGCTACAAGATTTATCTTTATGTTTTCTTCTGAAAGGTTTGATTGAAGGATTCTTAATTTCCCTCCAGTTTTATCTAGCTTGTTGTTTTAAGAATGATTCAATAAAGTATAACCAGGGAAACGTTGGTGATCCCATGTCCTGCTGAGTACAACTTGAGATATTGGTTTTAAATGATCTTCTTCAAAGTATGTGAAGTAGAGTTTACACCAGGGAAGTCGTATTCCCTGTCCTCTGGCTAGTCTTTAAAAGTTGCTTTGAAAGATCCCTAGAGAGTTTGTCAAAAGTAGATTAGATTATTTCTGTTTGATCTTAGGTTGCTCTCATTGTTATCTTGTATGTTTTCTCTATCTGAAAGTAGTCTTAGGATTGCTGGATTGTTGTCTTAAAAGTTTGCTTTATTAAAATTATGCCCAAAGAATTCTATGGTTTGCCCTGTCCTTTGGCTTGCTTCAAACAATTACTTTGAAAGGATTTTCTTGTTTAGTAGAGCTAGAAGATTCTTAATTGACTATAGCTTTACTGCCTTCACAACACCTTAATGTTTCATATCACAACTTAATCTAAAGAGATCCATTTAATCTAGATAACTTGCCCTATGAAAGCCCTTGAAAAGTTGTTGAACAATTAAACCCTTTTATGACTCCATAGCCCAATGGATTAATGTTGTCTCATAGTCTATCCTTCCAGCTAAAAAATTTCGTCAATCTACTCCAACCTTTAACCTTTCAAATAACCTTTCAATCAACAAAACCAAACAAAGTTCTCAAAGCTTCATAACTAGCCTAATATCATAAACAAAGCATAAATATATATCATTATAAAACACTTATATAGAGAGATCCCTCTCTGAATCCAGGAAGGCTAGGTCCTAGGATTCCAAAGTCGTTCTGATGTGGCCCCTGTAGTGTTTGTTCTTGCCATTCTGCCAAATCACAGGGAGCCAACACCTGTAATGTCTCAATCTTCTGTTGTGTTAATGGAGCTCTTGTTAACGGAAGAAGGGCCTTGATGAACCAATATCTCTGATGGTTCGGATCAATTGGATAGATGAGTTTTCCAATCGAATCCTTGAATCTCCTCATTATATCCCATGCAGTTTCCCTCTCTTACTGCTTGATCTCCCACATCTCTGACAAACCCTGTTGATCTGTTTGGGGTTATTTTAATTCCTTAATGAAATCTCTCTTTACAACGGCTATCGTTGGGTTCTGATGAGTCTCATACCACTTTATAAACCAGCTTAGAGCTCTCTCCTTCAGAGTAGCTTGAAATTCTATCAACTTACCTACCTCTGGTGTATGTCGATCCCTCCATATGGCCCCAAAGAGGTAGCAGTGTTGTTCCACATCATTGTTACCCCTCCCAAATAACTCTGGGTATCGAGTAAATGATCCTGCCATGCTTTCTTGAGTGGGTGTTACTAGAAAAAAACCCCTAACTCCCGGCTGTGAAATGGTATTACTAGCACTATTGCTAGTGTGTATTACTTCTGTAGACTGAACACTATTCAACTACTCAATTCTCGTAACTTAACAACAAATTGACCTAGTGGCTGATAGAGTACCAGGGGAAGGTTGGGAGTAGAGCTACTTGAACTTTGGGGAACAGAGTTACCTGGGATTATGGGTGCCAACCCCTCTCGAAATAGCTACTCCATCGCAACATGTAACTCCACATCAGATGTCTCCTTAGGGTGCGCGTCATCTCCGTCGTACTCCTTTCCCTTCTCTACTTGGGTGGGGCTCCTATACACATGTCGCACTTCCTTGATTGTCCCCCTATATCTTGGGAACACATCTGACCTTCCATCTCCTTTGTCATCTGAGGCACCTTCTCCTTGTATTTTTTATTCCTTTCCTATTTTTCCAACTCCTTCATCACCCTTTCTCGCCACTTCTCAGCGATTTTCACCCTCTAATGTGCTCGTCGTTCCCTCAACCTACTGGAGGTCTTGGCATCCATATCCCTATTACCCTTTTCAATGTACTTATAGCATCTTTCCCTCAGCTCCTTCCCACAATACTGGAGGTTTAGGTCTCCATCTCATATTTTTGGAAGTCCATTAATCCTTCATCCACCATCAAAGCTTTGATCCACAAAGGTATCTCCTTCAACAGCTCTCAGTGTAGCCCTAATGTGAATATGTCCTCCGCTTTCGAGAAATGTTGGTAGCGTTTAGCTGCAAACTCCTCTATGTATCCTTCCAAGGTAGATTGCACCCAGAAATCTACAGCTCAGGTCAAATCGGTATCTAACCAATGGAGTGCTACCAGATCTATGTGAACCCACTTGCGACAGAAATTTCGCAAACTTCTTTGGACTGTCTTGGCCTGTAGTCTCCGTAACCAATTGTAGAGCTCCTCTACAAACTTTCCCAAGAATATCTCGTAGATATCACTGGCAGATTCAGAGAATAGAACTCGATTCTTAACAACTTTCTCCTTTTGTTGTCTCACCTCCACTTGCTGAGCTATGAACTGATCTAGGTGGTTATCCCACCAGTTTCTTATTTCTTTCTCGAAGATCCGCGATACCATAATCTAACTCCAAAATGGAATTTCAGGTCCCGGAAACGGTACCATTTTTTGGCGAGGAATAAGGTCTCTTGGGCAAGCCCAGGTTCAGGATGGAGGCCAACAAGGTTTTCTGTAGTATTATAACACAACGTCAGCATTTTCATCCTGCTCTGAAGAGTAGAGAGCCTCACCTGAGGCGTGTTGTGACCTTACTAAGGTTAGGATCAGATCAGGTATCGATCAAGCATAACATATACAGAAAACAGACAGAACTAAGTGCTCCAAATATATGTAAATACTCTGCAAATGATAATACTCATAAACACATCCAAGATGGAAAACAAAATTAAAAGTAACCCGCACATTCAACTAAACCAGAGACACAGTACAGAACTCAGAACATCAAGCCCAGATCATAATGTATTACATTGACAACAAGAGATAGTTACAGTGCTCCTCAGAGCGATCCTGGTAGAACTGGTTACAATAGTATCACATATGACAGAACAAAATGACCAGAGAGAGAGAGAACAGAACAAACAGAACGAATAGAGCTCTCCTACGGCGCCTGTCCTTTGATCCCAATTGTGCCAACCTTCTGTCTATGGTGCCCGCCTTCCTATTTGTTCCTTCGCCAATACAACTATTAGTTCTCCCTTTCTTTCCGCTCCGTTGTTTGCTGCATCTCCCCGATCACTGGGATTTCTACTGATTTTTTTCTATCGCTTCCTTCTACCATCTATGCTTGTTTCCATGACAGTCGCACCACCTTTTCTTCAGTTCTTCGCAACCGTGACAACTCTCTGTCTACCATGATTGCGTTCGGCCACCTGTTATCCGCAACTCAAAAACCTATTTTATTTCAAAATAAGGGCCCCAACAACTGGTTCCTTAGATCCCTTTTTCCTGCTATTGGCAAAGATGTCGCATCACATTTCCCTCAAACCGAAGAAGCTGCTCTCTAGATTTCCTTAAAATATGACCTGATCTATGCTAAGTCGGGTTATGTTTATACCGTTCTACTTGATCTTCCTAGACCCGGTGGTGTCAATGCATCGGGGGCATCTCATGCCGCCGACGGTATCGTTGGAGTTCTTTCTCATCCATATGCTCAACCTCCTATGGGCTATGATTTTCCTCAGGGAGGGGCCAGCACCTCCAGCACTTTTCCCCCTCCCGGTAGCATGTATCTAAGATACGACATGCCTCCTCCTTTTTCCCAACCTCCTGTTTACCACAATGTTACCCAACCTCCTTATTATTTGTATCCACAACCTGGTGCTCCAGCTCCTCCAGCATTAGCACCTCCGCCTCCCTTGCCTTCTCAACCCCCACAACAGCAACCACTGCCCCCTCAGGGGAAGGTGTATGCATAGCAGGGCATGAATAATCCTCCTAATTACAAAAAGAAGAGGAAAGGCACTCAAAACCAATATTCCCCCGATAATACTAGACCTAATCCTCAAAATAATGTACTAACACTGTTAACCAGCAACAGGGCACTCAGCCCAAGCAGGACAGGCATGTTCGCACGAATAAGCCTTGTTCATGTTGTGGTGTTTATGGTCATTACATGCACGATTGTCCTCTTTTACCATAGATGCGGTAGATGTGGGAGGCTCAAGCAGCATCACGAGGATAGCAAGCCTCCCCTTCCATCCCTCCTAATACTACGCCTAGTCAGCCGGCTGTGATTACTAATCCTTTCCCTTAGCAAGGATTTGTGGCTACTCAACCACCTGAAGGTCACGTGGCGACTCAACCTCCTCCATATGGTACCTCCGATTACCAGATTCTCATGATGAACTCTGACCAACCTATAACCGTAGACCTCAACCTTCAGACTCGGTCCCGTCATTAAAACAAGCCTCCCGCTACGCCTACCCCCGAGCCCCCTTCTTCAGGTCCTATAGAGCCTCTTTTGACAACTAATGGTCCTTTGCAGATACCTCAACCTAAGGCAGAGGTTCATACCAAGATCCCTAAGGGACCATTACGTTGAAATTTTGCTTCTAGAAAAGCTGCCCATTCGTATAGTATAGTAGATGATTTGGTGCAATCTCCTGATGCCATCTCAATGCTAGAACTCCTCCAGTAATGCCCTTCATAATGAAAAGCTCTACTATCTACCATGGGTGTTGTAGATCCTTCAAATCATTATCTGATCATCTTTGATGTTGACCAGTCAAAACATCCTCCTCTTCCTGCTTCCGTCGCCTTCTAAATCCCAGTCAAGATCTAGAACGCCAACATTTCCCGTTGTATCATTAATGAGGGGGCATCCACCTATGTGATGTATAATTTGGTTTGGAAGAAACTTGGCTCACCTGAGTTGGACCCTTCCACTATCACTCTCTGAGCGTGGGATGGCCACTCCTCCAAGCCCATTGGCATGTTTCGCAATTATCCTATTACTCTTGCGAGCAAGACTGTTTGCATTAATGTAGAAGTCATTGATGCCCCCTTATATTACAACATTCTATTAGGTCGTAGCTACACCTATGCGATGTTTGCTGTACCATCTACGGTTCACCACAATATTTCCTTTCCCCATAATGGAAATATAGTCACCACTGACCAGTTGACATATTATGAACCGAAGTCTCAGACCTCCCCTGAGTCCATCATATCTTCGGTGGCCAATAATCAACCCATCGACCCCTTGACCAGTGTCTCACCTGGAGTCTAAAAAGACTCTTCTTTTCTTGGTATATTCCCTCGTCTTCCTCCTCCTGATCCTAGCTCATCAAATTTTTGCATGATGCAATCATCTCGGGCTTCTCTCAAGTGGCCCGCTTCGGCTAGTCAGTAGCTCCACCCTCCATAGCCTGCTCCTATCACTTCGATTCAGCCTTTTGGACCCCCTCCTCCTAGCCCTTCACCTACAATTGGTATCCATGAGCCTCTTTAACCTCCTGGAATGGTTCCTCTAGGCCTTAACCATCTTGGAGCCATCCTGCCTAGCCATTACCCCTTCTGTCAGATACCGTTCCTAGCTCCCCCTCCTGAAGTGTTCTCGGTACCTGTCATGGCTAACCTATCCCTTCCTAAATTGACCATGGGGATTCCCGTCTGGTACCTAGATCCCCCAGCCGCTACCCCGCCTGGTCAACCCAAACTTTATATTGCTTTGACCCCGGTTCAACCGGTCCCGATGACTCCTCCTGCTGCTACCATGCCTCAGTCACCTCAACAAGAACCTTCTCCTCTTACGACAGCTTCGGGTAAAAAGGGAAATGCTCACAAGAGGGAATCAAAAGACAAGACTACCCTGATTAACCCTGCTCCTCCTCCGCCTCCAAAGCCTTGTCCTTTGTGTGATGTCATCGGTCATGCCACTCATACCTGTCCTGAGTTGCCTCTTATCAAGCCCATGGTTAATGTTGCGTTCCCTGAGTCTATGGTCCCTGAAGCCTCTGCTTATTCCTCGACTGCAGCAAAGAACCCTAAGACTATTCACACCAACCAACCTTGTGCTTTGTGTGATCTCCATGGCCATTATTCCCACCATTGTCCCCACCTCACGCATTACCGCGCCTCTTTGGAGGTAGTTCGGGAGTACGAGATTGAACAAAACCAGTCTGCCTCTCCCATCCTTGCGCAGTATGCTTTGGGATAGCGTGAGGATTTACTCGCTCCCATTGACATTCCCCCTCCTGATGTCGAGATGACAGATCTTGTGGCCACAATCCTCTACCTATCATCATCCATGAGACCCTCGGTGGAAGTTCATACTGAATCTTCCCCTTCTGTTTCACTCAACCTCCCTTCAGCGATCACCCTGGGCTCAACATAGGTAGATCCTTTGTCTTCTTGTTCTTCCATTTTCCCCTATGATGATGTGCATGTGAACCATTCTTCTTATGATGATGAGTCAGGTAGCTTCGCCGCGTCATGTGGTCTCCCTTCCACCAGTCACTCCATATTCTATTATGATGATGACATCATGGAAGCCTTGTCCACCCCTGACCTCATCTTTCCTGCCCATAAGCAGAATGGAACCATCCGTTTCTATGGTGACATTCGCAGCCTAAGCACAAGCTACACCCAAGGTAGCTCCCACACACCACATTCCCTTCGTTGTGCGGGTGGTAGACATCCTACCTGGATCACTCCCTCTAGTAGTGTTTGTTCGATTTCTACTTTGCACTCAAGTTTCCATCATTGTTAATCATCCTCCCATTTGTTGTACCATGGCACTTTTCAGATGGACGTCCCATCCACATCTTATATCGGTTATGCCGATGGTGCAAGTCGCTACTCTCGGAATCTAGCCTCGGCAGGTTGGGCCATTTTTACCCCCTTTCATTCGCTTGTTCTCTCAAATGGTGTATGCATTGGTACTGCCTCCAATAATCAGGTCAAATATGATGCAGTGCAAGGTTTATTAGCCGATGCTCTTTCCCATCGCATCCTCCACCTTCATGTTTTTTTAGATTCCCTACTTATTTTCATGCAATTGAATGGTGTCTATCATGTGCATAATCCTATCCTTTTTAGAAGATATTTACGAGTGAAGCTTTTGATGCATGAATTTGAAATAATTACATTCAGTCATGTACCTAGAGTACAAAATCACTATGTAGATAGCATTACAAACAATATTCTAGATTGGAATTTAGCACACACATTTAACACAAGACAATAACATAAAACCATCAAAACGATGCATATCCATAATATGTGTCGTATAAAATGTTTTAGAGTCCATTAACTCTGATACATATGACATGCCCACAGCATGTTACAAAAAATCAAAACTGGGGGCACCACCTGCCCCTACACCTAATCACTATCTGGAGGATCCCGAGCCAATGGCTCTGCTCCTGTAGCTCGTAGATCACACATCCCCTGCATGGCCATCGCCATGTGCCACATGACCCCTCGCCACTCCGAGGGTAGACCAATACACAACTCTATGTACTACTCATCTAATTTTTGCTAGCTACGCTCTGAAACACTGGTCAGAAGCCTCTCACATCTACAACGGATGAACTCCAGGAGGGCCTCTGCATCCTCATTTTGTGGTGCTCTCGATCCACTAGGTCCTGCAGCCCCTGATACGACAGGTCATCCCATATACCCGGCCGATTTCACCAGTGTTGTATTTGCATACCAAAAGTAAAATAATTAGTACCATACACAATATTCTGAAACTTTAAAATTCCCATAAAATATTAGCAACTTGTCACTTAACATCAAGCCCCCATACTCGACCAGGCGATAATGGAAAGTTCGGGTCCCCATGATAACTCATCCCACTATAGGGATATTCATCTATGTACAATGGCATCTGATACCAATGAGTAAAGAACTTGGGTCAGAACACTTGTCTAACCGCCCCACCTCCTCCTCTACATAGTAGTCGCCCCTACCGACGCATCTTGGGCTCCCTCGGGCCCCCATCCTGGAGCTGTATATGAGGTCGAAGTGTCGAGATCTTCTCAAAGAAGAGCGAGCACAACAATATACCATATGCACAATCATGGTTCACTTTCCACTTGCATAGCGACAACTTTCATTTCAGCGACGACAACATCATCTGGGCCCACCCATAGTAGGTCCCACTCAACACACTCTCCACAAGCATCATCTGCCCTCCAGTGATGTGGTGGAGTGCCTGGTTGCCCAGGATCCGCAATACTATTGCGGCCACAGCACGAGTCTCTAACCTCTCTAGATCCCCGATGGGTATCCCTGTCTCCTTCACATGGAGACCTGGTCGACAATTGCGCTCTACAAACCCCATAATGTTCCGCCCTCACGGTAACACTGGCTGATTATTCCCTACCATCCCAAGTGGTGGGAGACCAGTCATAAAATATATATCCTGGACCGTCAACTCGATTCGGTGCCCCTACACTATAAATACCTCATGATCTGGATCCCAATAACTGACAATCTGAGCAAACAAGGGCTCTCCATCTCTCATCAAATGGTTCTCCACAAACTTCAGAACCCCAAACCTAGCCAATGAACTATGGACACCTTGATCCTCTCGGATCTCTGACCGTAATGTGTCCAGGTCCCTCTCTCTCTAGTTGATCCGTAATTCTGCCATATCTACACAAAACCATCATATTTGTCAGTGTACAGATCGGAAATACTGTATCCAAATATAAAAACCCAAGTCTTAGCCAAAAAACAGCACAGAAAAACCCCTCTCTATCAAGTCGCACTTTTTAGGCCCAATCCTGGGACAGGTCGTAGTTTTTTGCCCAAAACCTGCTACCCAGGTTGCAATTTTTTCCCCAAAAAGTGCGACCCGACCGTGAAGAAGAGCAGGGGTATGTTCCTAAGCTCTAGGAACCTAAATTGAACTTTCAATCCATTGAAATGAAATAGTATGATTAGGCCTCTTACCTGCAACTGACGGATCTCGATTCCAATGGTCGGTTTTTCTGCTACGCTCGCCACAAGATTTAGGGCCTTCTCTCCTCTCTACATTCACCATAGCTACACATGCAAATGAGTGAATTTGGAGGCAAAATGCCTTATTAAAAGAGAAACCCCTGATTTTTCTTTCACCATCTATAGCCAAACCATAGCTTGGTTTGAAAAACCATCTATACCATTGGAAATATCTCACCGAGCCCTCAAATGGGTATCTGTTAGTTTTTTATGATTTGATACTTCACCAGGACAAATTTTATCCAAGAAGAGTCACTTAACCATTCCTCGAAATCGAATTTCTTCACTTGAAACACTTGTACTTGGGGCACCACTTTGCCACCATACTTTTCCATGCTCGTGTCGATTTTCGTCGTGAGTAACCATCTTGTACTCATGTCTTTATGGTCCCCACCAGACCTTTTCTGTGTGGCAACATCATCAAGTCGCCCTTGTTTAGAGAATCTGAGTTGAGTCATCTTCGCATTCATGGAGTCTATCCTGAGTTCCCTTGTATCCCGCTATAGTCCGCCATCCTTCATTTCTTGGTCCCTCTCTCATGTCGCACATTATTTCCTTCAGTCCTACTGTCCTCTATCCACTTTGATATTGTGTCAGTCGCTTCCAGGTCATCCATTCCATTTATTCTCTAACAAGGGAAGTCGTACATCCGCTACTCAGTACCCCCCATTTCATCATCATCCCTGGTGTCATTATGTCATTCGCTCTACTATTTTCTCTCGTGCCTTAGTTGAGGATCCCTTATTGCCTCACCTATGGTGGACCTCCTTCTATCGACATCAGATCATTCATTCCAGAAGATAGGTCTAAAGGGCGATGTACCTTGGTTCCAGCTTCCACTCTTGTTCAGTGCCTTGGATCAGGCAAAGGGACTCCTTATTGCCCTTTGACTTGATTGTTTCTCAGCTCCAACTTACAACATGACCGAGATATGTATACTTGATGGTTCCATGATGCAGCAGATTGTATCAGTGCTTCCCAGGTGTGTGTGAGATGTTTTAGACCTCATGAGGGGGCGGCCCTTCAGGTAGCCCCCCACATGTCCGGATGATCTCTTCATCATAGCCTTTCATGCAGATCCATAGATTTTATGATGTTAGCCTCAGTCGCTTGCAATTCCTTTTTTTTTTGCTTGTATCAGTCAGATTTTCATTGCCCTTTCCTGTTTACAAGGGCACTTGGGTTGTATTTATATCTCATGTACTCAAATATTATTGTATAATTCTTGGCTATTATCCTAGGCACAGTATGTATGTGGGATTCATTATCATGTTTTTTATTTGTCTCATGTTTATGCCAGCATTTACTATATAGTTCAGTCACTTGTTTACTGGATGCATTATTCTTTGTACTTTTTCTCGACGGGCATAGATATGCCTCCCCCGCCGCCTATAGCATAGGTACTCACTCATAAAAGAGACTTGTCGCACTTGTAATTCTCACCTCCTCAGGGTCTAGTCCTCTAGCGCTTTGGTCTACCTTATATTTCTCTCTCTCTAACTTCCCCTTCGGTGTCTAGTGATTGAGTTCTTACAACGTACTTCAGTCATACGATTAGCTCCTAATGCTCACATGCTGGGGGGAAATCTGTTACACCAATTTTTGGTCATCTAACCTATTACTATTAGATGGACTTGTTAGGAATCTGTAATTTTAGTAGATTGGTGAGACTAAAACTGCAGAGACAACATTGTTTCAACCACTTTGGGATTCTAGGATCTAACCCTCCTGAATCCAGAGAGGGATCTCTCCAATAAGGTGCAAAGATTGATGTATCTTTAAAGCTTTTGGGTAATGATATTAGGATAGTTATGAAGACCGAGGGTTTTTGTTTATTTTGGATGGTTGAGCATGATTATTATTTGGGTGGAAAGTTCTAAATGGAAAGAGTTTCAAAGGTGTGAATTTGCAAGCAATCAAGACAAGCTTTGGCTAAAAAGATAGATATAACGCTGGTTTTTATTCCATTTGGCTATGGAGTCATAATAGGGCTTTTAATTGTGCAACAATTCAAGAGTGATCCAAGGGGTAATTCATATATATCACAAGATCATTGAGATTAAATGATGGAATGGAAACAATAAAAGTGTTGGAGGGGTGGAAACTGATAATAATTTCAACAAGGATTTATAGTCAGTCCAAACAAGAAAAATCCTTCAAGCAACTGTTTAAAACCAACCAAAGGGTAGGGCTCACCATAAACCTCTTTGGACAAGCTCGTATTAAAGAAAACTCAATAGAAAAAACAATCTAGTAATCCACATAATTACCTTCAGAAACTATGAAAAAAGATAAGAGAAACAAAGTGTAACTTAAGATCAGATAAGATACTTTTAAATCTAGTCTGCTTTCAGCAAACACTTAGGGAGACTTTCATAATTACCTTTGGAGAATAGAAGCTAGAAACAGGGCGAACCATCACTTTCTAGTCTAACTTTAATAAGAAAATAATGAAAATAACATTCAAGAACAATGTTTAAAGCAAACAGTAGGATGAGGGAACGCCAACATTCCTAATTGTTTAAACTGTATTGAATCATTCTTAAATAAACAAATTGGAGGAAAACATTGATATAAAGCTTATCAGTCAGAGAAGGGTACTGTAAACAGTAAGTCCTAACTCTATGCTTGTTGTTCTTTATCAGAGAATTAATGGACAATATGGCATACATGAAATGAACAACAATAACGAAGAAAGAAGCACTTCACCAGTGATATAGACTAGGATCCCAAGAAACAGCTTGTATATTGAAGTCAAACCAGTTACATCTTCAAGTCCAATGTTTTAGTTCAGTAATCATCTTCACTTCTCAGCCTAACTTATTAGATCACAAACAGAGCTTCAATAGCCTTTGAACACTATTTACAAGTAGGAGTTTCGAGCACAAGTATATTTCAAAGTTCTACAACCAATGTTTACAATGAACTCCTCAATAAGATTTTATAGAAGGATGAGGAGGTCGAAAGAGAAAAGATCTAAGGGTTCAATTAATACAAATTAATATTTCTTGGCCTTTGAGGGGCTTGATGCAGAAGTTTTACAGATATTTTCCTGTATTAATTGGTTTACATTAAGTATTTAAGCTCGGTGGGGTGATTTTGTTGACTTTGAGGCTCTGTGTCATCTCTTTAGTAACTCAGTAGATATTTTGCAATAAGTTCTTCGGCTGAATTAACTGTTCGACTGTCGTGAAGCAAATATCCTCTATTCTGGTCATTAATCAGCCTCTGTTGAATGTTGTAAAGCCACAGGTGGCATTGGGTAGCTGAGAGGAATCAATTAGCCTCTGATTTGGCAGTGGAGGCATCCTCTGTATGATAAATATTCTTGATTTTCCTTTAATTGTGTTTAATTTAGTGGATTAGGCTTTTGATTTTCGATCTTAGCCATAATCCATTATATCGTGGAATTAATCTTCAATCTTCAGTTTCTTCTATGGTTAGGTCTTCAACACTGATACTCTTTGTTTTAATCATGTTTCACTGTGTCTTGTTGATGTGCAGGCACCACAGAGGATTCATATGGCATCAATGACCATGATGCACCGATGAAACGTGGCTTTGATCCCTCCGTAGTAATCTCCCTTTGATAAACAAAATTCTGGAGGATCGTCATCCTCGGCTTTCATTTTCTTTTATTATAATGGGAAAAACATTTGAAACCTGAAAAATACACAAAAATGTTATAAAATCCTACGTAGTGGGGAAAAACTGCTTTGGAGTTCATGGTTAGGAGCATGACCATTGGATGGCAGCATCCAATGGGGGAAATTTCGCGCAGAAGTTAAAATGGAAGAGGTGGGAGCAAACAGTGGAGATTTTTTAAGTCGGGGCCGTTGATCTTGCAGAGATCAATGGTCGGGAGAAAATGCCATAATATAATGCGACAGAGTCGCATTTCGCGAAAATATAAGAAAAACAAAGGAAATGGGGTTAAAACCCTTTTGAGGAAGAAATATGCACAGGAAAGAAAATTGGGGTTTCGGGATGATCATGGGCCATCAGATGAGATTAGCCCACGAGATCAATGGCCAGGATTGATCTATGAAGGCCTTTTGAAAAAGGTAGAGGATGATAATAAATGGCCAGATTGGATCTGAGCCATTGATCTGCAGAGATCAACGGCAGGGAGCGCATGCGGAAAAATTTGGTGGAAAAGGGGAAAAGTGGTTTTAGAGGGGAAAACCATGGGTTTCACGTAGTGAAAGGGTGGGGAGGCGGTTTTTCCTTTTTGAACACGATATGCGTTCCCGCCTGACACGTAGAATTTTAAAACAACTTATATCGCGTAAATTTTGGGGATTAACCTTTGCGCTTAAAGTTACGCGATATGGAACGTCGACCGTTAGATCTGGGGCCTCAGATCTAATGGTGGGGAGCAAGCGCGATATTGGATAGATGCGCGGGTGGAAGGAGGAGAGGAGGTTTCAATCTGAGCCATTGGATCAAAGATGGACGGCTAATATCAGATCTAGAGGGAGGCAAGACCCACAGGGGTCGGGCCTGTCAGGGTTAATATGGGCCATTGGATGGAACAGATCAATGGCTCATATGTGATATGTGATTTAAGTGAAATAATACAAAAGGTGGAGAAAGGTTTAATATGAGTCATTGATCTGCAAAGATCAATGGCTGAGATCTGCTTTAAAAACATTATAAAGCGGGGCTGCATGTTTTTTAACCAAGGTCGGAAGGATTGATCTAGACCGTCGGATGTTGACACGTGGACGACCTAGATGCAATCGGGACTTTGCGCTCGGTGGGGAAACAAAACTTAATGGTGCCGATGCGATTGGATTTGGACCGTCGATCTACAGATCAGATCGATGGTGAAGAACTCATCGGGGAATCACCAATCAGAGACGGTGATATAAAATTAACGCGCCTAATGAGATTTGCCCATGCGAGATTGCGCGGACCATCGGAATTGTCCAAGATCAACGGTGGAGATGGGCTTCGACCAATGAATGAACAGGACCATGTTATAATATATAAAACCAAAATTTAATGAAGAGTAAAGGTTTTTATGGTGTCAGGCAGGTTATATATAAGGATTGGCGCCCAGTTGCGGGGCCTGGATATATGGAAAAGCAAAGGCCCAGGGCTTATATGTATAAGGGCCAATCGCATCGGAATTTTGGTGCGGCTATTTCAATCTACCCATTTGGAATTCTCCAATGCGAGATAGCACGGATCGTCGATCGAGAAAATATCAACGGTCTTTATCATTAAAAACATCGCACCGGCGTGTTTAGTTAAAAACATAGGATAATGGATGTTTATGATTTAACAAAGGGAAAAAGTGATCGGGAATAATTTATATGAATATTTAAGCGCCCAATTGCGGGCCTTTGGTTTTTTGAATGAAAACAAAGGATCGAGACTCATACATAAGGGAGCTAATCGCATCGGAAGTCTTACGAAAAAAACAAAGTTGTGCTTTCAAATTATTCCTGATGCGATAAGCGCCAAAATGGTTTAGCGCTTGGTTCCAACACCAAGGCATATGGTGGGGAAGTGGTTTGGGTTTAGCCCAAAGGGGCTTAAGCCCATAGTCAAAACACTTAATTTTTATGAAATTTTCAATGTTTTTTGATGGATTTGGGGGTTTCAGCAAAGTTTAAAAATGAGTTTTAAACCTTGTAAAAGGATTTTTATGTAGGGGAAAAGGGGAATGAATGAAAAATAGAGAAATTTGATGCGGGAAAAAGGGAATAAAATGAAGGTTAGTTTTGAGTGGAGGGAAGGGGAAAATGGAGTTTTGCAGCAGTCTTTACTTCATGGAAAGCAATAGAATTTCTGAGTTTCAAAGGGAAACAACAGTGAAGGTCAAACAAAGGGCATGATGTCTTCATGAGTCTTCAAGAGATAACATTTTTAGCAATAAAACTTGTTTCTTGAAGGCTCCAAAAAACTGATTTATCCACCTTTTGATATAACAAATTTTATAGGTGGCTAACAGTGGCTCCACTTGGGGATGGTGTCTTCTTGAGGGCATCAAGAACTTCATACTTGCATTCTCTGGGAGGCTGATCAGTGCCTTATCCATTGGGTTGTCTTTCTTTACTTGGATGATCTTCTTTTGATCTGAAACATGTTAGCAGCCATGAAAAACAATGGATCTTCATCAACAAGCTTTCTACCTACCCAATCCTACTGATCTAACATTTTTTCTTCTTTAGAGTGCACTTGGATTGGAAAAATCTTTACAAACATTTTATTCTTTTGAAAGCAAAAAATATAATCTAAATCTACTTCTTATTTCTCCATGAACTTAGATTAAGCAGTTGATTTCATATGCTTCTATACCTAATCTACTAATCTATTAGGATTAAACAGTCTAACAGATTTTGATTCACTAATTTCTAAAACAGAAATTTAAAATCCTACAAGTCAGGATTGAACAATCTAACTTGTAGCTGATCTATGGCATAAAAAACAAGCTGCACATAGACATTATTTTTCAGAAAATTAAATCAAAATGGAAGGCTTAAGATCTCAAAGTTCAAGAACTGCTTTCTATTTTCTTCAGCTCTATTTTTTAGTTTATTCGAGCTGTTTTTTCCTTTTTATCTGGTTCAGATTTTGAGCTGATTAGAACCAGTTTGCTTCTATCTTTGACTTAGAAATTTAAACAGATTTAAGTCATTCTCCTCTTGGAAACTGAGGTTCATATTTTAAGCTTGTTTTAACCTTTAATTTCTATCCTAATCTTCCTAACTGATAAGCCAAGATTAAGTTGTTTGGCAAATCTATTTCACTAACCTATCAACAGTAAATTTAAAACTAGTTAGCCATGATTAGGCTGTATGAATAACTAGAAGTGTGTTTTTTAGGAGTGGAATTTAAGCTTGCACACTTTCAGATTTGCTTCTCTTTTTTGGTATGGGGCTGTACCTTTATTGTTTTCACAATCTACCCTCTTTTCTCTTTTTGTTGTTTTTGTATTTTTGTGTTTTTTATTTTTCTTCGGAGACAAAAATCAACAACTATCTAATTTCTAAAAAACTGAGCTTTATTGAGATTACTATCTAACCTATTCTAACATGGAGTATTTACATTATCATATGATAAAAAAGTTCCAATGTAGCTAGTTGAGTAGTGTCTTAAAGAAGAAGAAACTCTGGCTGCTTGTCAAGGGTATCCATAGTGCATTTTGAAGATTAATCTTTAAAACCAAGGCTATCACATAAGGTGACAGCTTTTCATGTCTTTGGCTCTTGCAAAGGATCCATGCTTGATAATTTGAGCCAGTTGGGACTTCCACACACTCTTCCAAAGGATCAACAAAGAAAAGATGAAGATTCTCTTCCTTTTGGCCCTCCATGTCTAGTAGATTGTCTACTTCCCAGTCTTCAACTTTGAGGACTATATCTTCAGTATGTTCCTTGGAAGTATCATCATCTTTAACCTGCAAATCAACAAACAATGAAATATATTCTTTCTCTAAATCTATGCTTGCTACTGATATAATTTCGGTTCTTTATATGACAGTTTGACATTAATGAAGGGAGAAGTCTCTTCCTGGAAAGATGGTATATCCTTAGTAGGATAGTCTTCTATTTGTTTTTCTCCTTCAAAGTTTTGCTAGTACCTTTTATTGTTTAGGACAGCTGGTCTAAATTTTTCTTGAATTGTATACTTTTTTCTCTCCCAAGGTCTCTGACATGTACTAGCCACAAGGGCTAACACACTGGAAAAACTGTTTTGGTCTTTAGGAACAAGGATAATTCAGAATTCTTTGAAAGATTTCAATAAATATATGGCATCATTCTTATAACTTTAAGTCTAGGATGTTTTACCATGCATTCTTCTTTTACTTGCCTAATTACCAATTTTGCGTTTCCATGAACTGTTATCTTCTGGGCTCCTAATTTTTTCAATAAGTGTAGCCCTAAGAGAAGTGCCTCATACTCTACTATGTCAGTTGTGCATTGAAAGTTCAATTTGTATGAATAGGCTTCGGAATAAATTTTTTTTGTATCATAAAGCCATATTCCTGCACCTGCATTAGTTTTAGTACATGACCCATCAAAATTCATATTCCAAAGAGGACAAGTTTCAATATTATCATTAATTTCTTTACTATCCTCATTGTCTTGAGTGCCATTGGTTTGTTCTTTCGAATAGGCACCATGTTCATGACTGTTTGGGTGAGATAATGGTTTAGATGGTAGCTTCTTGCTTAATATTTGATCAATTTGTTCTTCTGTTAAAGGAGAAATTTTTCTTTCAGCATAAATAGAAATAAATCTTCCTTGTTTCTTATGACCAACAAAAGAACTTTCTGCATCTTTACAAAAAAGTTCTCTACGTGAATGAGCAAGAATATTTGTTTTGCAATAAACATCAGAGACTGACTGTTTATTAATAGTCTGATCTATCTCTTCTTCTATCAACGGGGAAGATATTTCTATGTCCTTTTTAACACAAGTACAACAGTTCTCTGTCTCTTGTAAAGGCTGATTTTGAGGCTGGATGTTTTCTTGAGCCTCTTCTAGGAGATCTTGACTTGTGCTTGCAGGGAAACTTTGAGGATTTTCTATTGTAACCTGATGGCTACTTTTTTCCTCGAAGCATTGCTCACTATTAGGATTTTTAATTTGATTGTGAAGATCTCTTATCAGCATAGTACAAGACATAGGAAGACAATCAAAAAGTTCTTGACAGCCTTCTTTATTGATTTCTTGGTAAGTTTGCTCATCATCTTCTATAAAGTGTTGATCATAATACATGTCTTGGTCATTGTCTTGGTTTGGAGGTGATTGGGCTAGTGTTTGATCAGGGGAAAGCATAGCTCGCCCTAGATCATCAATATTCATATTAGCCATCAACCTATCCACTCTTTTCCCAAGCATATACATCATCTTTTCCATTATGATTAGAAATTTTTCTTGATGGTTTTCTTTATAATCTGGTTCATAGTATATGTCTCGTAGTGGAAGAGTTTTCGTTTGTTGAGGGAAAGGCATATGAAGTTTTGGATCACCATTTTTTATATTAGCCATAAACCTATCCACCATTCTTCCAAGCATGTACATTAATTTTTCCATCATGACCATATGTTTGTCATCTGGGTCTATATCTAAATCCATGTTTGTAAATCAGAAAAGAGGTCACTGCGTCTATTCAATCAGTTCAAGGTCTCCTACCAGTGGAGTCATTTGGTCTGTTGGGAGTTTCAGAGTGTGAAGTCACCAAGTGGAATTTTTTATCTCTTTTTGGAGGTAAAATATTTTATGGTTCCACCACCATATGATTCTTATAGAGCTGCAAGGTTCTCAGGAACTGAAATAGCTCTCAAGGGTGATCTGAAAACAATTGAGAATTTAACCATAGGAGACTTCTTGAGTATACTTTATGGGTTATCAACTATCTCAAGGGGGTTTGGGTTAGGGTAGGCTCTAGTATGAATCTTCCTAGGAGCCACTATGCTGTTTTTTTCAGACCCAGCTAAACAAGAAAATTTTAACCAGATATGACAATCTTTAAGAGGTTAATTGATCTTTAAACAAGAAAATTTTAATCCTAAAAACCTCTAACTGAATTTGAATGATGTTATAATGATAAGGGTTCTTCCAAGTGGAGTCTTAAGGTCTGTTTAGGATTTTTGGAGTCGCCAAGTGGAAGTTTTTAGCTCCTTTGGAGGTAAAAGGTTTTATGGTCCACCACCATGTTTATTAAATACCAATCTGAAATATTTTTGGTTTTTTCTTAGTTATTTTTTAGTCCTATTGGTTTTTAAGAGTTTCCTAAATCTGTTTCAAAACTTAGCTACGGTTATGAGAAAAAAACAGTTTACTCTTATGAATAAGCTAGCTGATCTTTCAAGGTTAGATAAACTCTTATAAGAATCCTAGGGTTTTCCTAGTTTTTCACTGATTCAAACAAGTTTCATCATGATTACCGTTTGCTTGGTAGTGCTTGGAAAGGACTGCTTTTACTCACTGCACAATGTTCTTGAATCTAGGATTTTCTGAGGTTTTTTTTAAAGGTACCTAGGCTGAAAAAACACTCAAAATTCCCTAGTATGGTCACCAAAAATGTTAGATGTTGGTGGCTCAACTGGTTAATATACCAAATGTTCTTTGAAACAAATTTTTGATATCCTGTGGTTACCTTAAAATGAAAATGACTCAGAATTCCCCAGTGGAGTCACCAGAAATTTTAGGAATCTGTCATTTTAGCAAATTGGTGAGACTAAAACTGCAGAGACAACATTGTTTCAACCACTTTGGAATTCTATGATCTAGCCCTCCTGAATCCGGAGAGGGATGTCTCCAATAAGGTGAAAATATTGATGTATATTTAAAGCTTTTGGGTAATGATATTAGGCTAGTTATGAAGACCGAGGACTTTTGTTTGTTTTGGATGGTTGAGCATGATTATTATTTGGGTGGAAAGTTCTAAATGGAAAGAGTTTCAAAGGTGTGAATTTGCAAGCAATCAGGACAAGCTTTGGCTGAAAAGATAGATATAACACTGGTTTTTAGTCCATTAGGCTATGGAGTCATAATAGGGATTTTAATTGTGCAACAATTCAAGAGTGATCCGAGGGGCAAGTCATCTATATCACAAGATCATCGAGATTAAATGATGGAATGGAAACAATAAAATTGTTGGAGGGGTGGAAACTGATAATAATTTCAACAAGGATTTATAGTCAGTCCAAAAAAGAAAAAACCTTCAACCAACTGTTTAAAACCAACCAAAGGGCAAGGCTCACCATAAACCTCTTTGGACAAGCTTATATTAAAGCAAACTCAATAGACAAAACAATCCAGTAATCCACATAATTACCTTCAGAAAGTATGAAAATAGAAAAGAGAAACAAAGTGTAACTTAAGATCAGATAAGATACTTTTAAATCTAGTCTGCTTTCAGCAAACACTTAGGGAGACTTTCATAATTACCTTTGGAGAATAGAAGCTAGAAATAGGGTGAACCATCACTTTCTAGTCTAACTTTAATAAGCAAATAATGAAAATAAAATTCAAGAGCATTGTTTAAAGAAAACAGTAGGACGAGGGAACGCCATCATTCCTAAATGTTTAAACTGTATTGAATCATTCTTAAATAAAAAAATTGGAGGAAAACATTGAGATAAAGCTTATCAGTCAGAGAAGGGTACTGTAAACACTAAGTCCTAACTCTATGCTTGTTGTTCTTTATCAGAGAATTAATGGACAATATGGCATACATGAAAGGAAAAACAATAACAAAAAAAGAAGCACTTCACCAGTGATATAGACCAGGATCCCAAGAAACAACTTGTATATTGAAGTCAAACCAGTTACATCTTCAATTCCAATGTTTCAGTTCAGCAATCATCTTCACTTCTCAGCCTAACTTATTAGATCACAAACAGAGCTTCAATAGCCTTTGAACACTATTTACAAGTAGGAGTTTCGAGCACAAGCATATTTCAAAGTTCTGCAACCAACATTTACAATGAACTCCTCAATAAGATTTTATAGAAGGATGAGGAGGTCGAAAGAGAAAAGATCTAAGGGTTCAATTAATACAGATTAATACTTCTCGGCCTTTGAGGGGCTTGATGCAGAATTTTTACAGATATTTTCCTATATTAATTGGTTTACATTAATTATTTAAGCTCGGTGGGGTGATTTTGTTGACTTTGAGGCTCTGTGTCATCTCTGTAGTAAATCAGTAGATATTTTGCAATAAGTTCTTCAGCTGAATTAACTGTTCGGCTGTCGTGAGGAAAATATGCTCTGTTCTGGTCATTACTCGGCCTCTGTTGAATGTTTTAAAGCCACAGGTGGCATTAGGTAGCTGAGAGGAATCAATTATCCTCTGATGTGGCAATGGAGGCATCCTCTGTCTAATAAATATTCTTGATTTGCCTTTAACTGTGTTTAATTTAGTGGATTAGGCTTTTGATTTTTGATCTTAGTCGTAATCCCTTAAATCGTGGAATTAATCTTCAATCTTCAGTTTCTGCTGTGGTTAGGTCTTCAACACTGATACTCTTTGTTTTAATCATGTTTCACTATGTATTTTTGATGTGTAGGCGCCACAGAGGATTCATATGGAATCAGTGCCCATCATGCACCGATGAAACGTGGCTTTGAACCCTCTGTAGTAATCTCCCTTTGATAAATGAAAGTATGGAGGATCATCATCATCGGCTTTCATTTTCCTTTATTATAATGTGAAAAACCTTTGAAACCTGCAAAATACACAAAAATGTTATAAAATCCTGCGTAGTTGGGAAAAACTGCTTTGGAGGTCATGGTTAGGAGCATGGTCGTTGGATGGCAGCATCCAACGGTGGAAATTTCGCGCAGAAGTTAAAAGGGAAGAGGTGGGAGAAAACGGTGGAGATTTTTAAGTCGGGGCCATGGATCTTGCAGAGATCAACGATCGGGAGAAAAGGCCATAATATAATGCGACAGAGTCACATTTCGCAAAAATATAAGAAAAACAAAGGAAATGGGGTTAAAACCCTTTTGAGGAAGAAATATGCACAGGAAATAAAATTGGGGTTTTAGGATGATCGTGGGCCGTTGGATGAGATTAGCCCACAAGATCAATGTCCAGGATTGATCTATGAAGGCCTTTTGAAAAAGGTGGAGGACGATAATATATGGCCATATTGGATGAGCGCATGCGAAAAAATTCGGTGGAAAAGGGGAAAAGTGGTTTTAGAGGAGAAAACCACGGGTTTTGTGTAGTGAAAGGGTAGGGAGGCGGTTTTTCCTTTTTGAACACGATATGCGTTCCTGCCCGACATGTGGCATTTCAAAACATCTTATATCGTGTAAATTTTGGGGATTAACCTTCGCGCTTAAAGTTACACGATATGGAACGTCAGTCGTTAGATCTAGGGCCTCATATCTAACAGTGGGGAGTGAGCACAATATTGGATAGATGCGCGGGTAGAAGGAGGAGGGGCGGTTTCAATCTGAGCCATTGTATCAAAGATGGATGACTGAGATCAGATCTGGAGGGAGGCAAGACCCACAGGGGTCGGGCCCGTCGGGGTTAATGTGGGCCATTGGATGGAATAGATCAATGGCTCAGATGTGATATGTGATTGAAGTGAAATAATATAAAGGCGGAGAAAGGTTTAATATGAGTCGTTGATCTGCAGAGATCAACAGCTGAGATCTACTTAAAAAACATTATAAAGCGGGGCTGCATGTTTTTTAACCAAGGTCAGAAGGATTGATCTGGACCATCAGATGTTGACACGTGGACGGCCTAGATTCAATCGGGGCTTTGCGTTCAGCGGGGAAACAAAACTGAATGGTGCTGATGCGATTGGCTTTGGACCGTCGATCTGTAGATCAGATCGACGACAAAGAACTCATCGGGGAATCGCCAATCGGAGACGATGAAATAAAATTAACACACCCAATGATATTTTTCGATGCGAGATTGCGCAGGCCATCAGATTGGTCCAAGATCAATGACGAAGATGGGCTCCGACCAATGAACGAATGGGACCATGTTATAATATATAAAACCAAAATTTAATGAAAAAAAGGTTTTTATGGTGTCGAGCGGTTTATATATAAGGATTGGCGCCCGGTTGCAAGGCCTGGATATATGGAAAAGAAAAGGCCCAGGGCTTATATGTATAAGGGCCAATCGCATCGAAATTTTGGTGCGGGTCCTTCAATCTACCCATTTGGAATTCTCCGATGCGAAATAGCACGGATCGTCGATCGGGAAAAGATCAACGATCTTTATCATTAAAAACATCGCACCGGCGCGTTTAGTTAAAAACATAGGATAATGGGTTTTTATGATTTAACAAAGGGAAAAAGTGATCGAGAATGGTTTATATGAAGAGTTAACGCCCGATTGCGGGCCTTTGGTTTTTTGAATGAAAACAAAGGATCGAGGCTCATACATAAGGGGTCTAATCGCATCGGAAGTCTTACGAAACAAACATACTTGTGCTTTCAAATTATTCACGATGCAATAAGTGCCGAAAGGGTTTAGCACTTGGTTCCAGCACCAAGGCATATGGTGGGGAAGTGGTTTGGGTTTAGCCAAAAGAGGCTTAAGCCCATAGTCAAAACACTTATTTTCTATGAAATTTTCAATGTTTTTTGATGGATTTGGGGGTTTCGGCAAAGCTTAAAAATGAGTTTTAAACCTTGTAAAAGGATTTTTATGAAGGGGAAAAGGGGAATGAATGAAAAATAGAGGAATTTGATGGGGGAAAAAGGGAATAAAATGAGGGTTAGTTTTGAGTGTAGGGAAGGGGAAAATGGAGTTTTGCAGCAGTCTTTTCTTCATGGAAAACAACAGAATTTCTTAGTTTGAAAGGGAAACAGCAGTGAAGGTCAAACAGAGGGCATGATGTCTTCATGAGTCTTCAAGATATAACATTTTTAGCAATAAAACTTGTTTCTTGAAGGCTCCAAAAAACTGATTTAGCCACCTTTTGATATAACAAATTTTATAGGTGGCTAACAGGACCAAAGTACACCATGTAAGACCAATTTTTCCCTAAGTAAAATTTCTTTCACTATGAAAAATAACTTAGTAAACCTCATTTATTAAGTTGCTTATGGTCTAAATAGGAAACCCTGTGAGGAAATACTAAATAAATCTACATTTGTTTGATTTTACTCAAGGAAAAATTAGTTAAACAATAGTTTAATTAATATTCTTGGTCACATTTAACCCAAAACAGGAAAATTAATTAGATAAATCATTATTTATCTTATTATTTTCTAGGAATAATTATTTAAACCTTATTTAAATAATATTCCTTGTTAAATTTGACTAAGTCATTTATAAATAATTGAATAAATCATTATTTATTTAATTATTACTCAACCACATTCTTAAAATAATAAATAAATCATTTATTTATTTATTATTTACAAATAAATGGATTTGACCAAAGTCAAATTCTTTTTCCCTCCAACAAATATAATAAAATATTCCATAAAATTTGGATCTTGATTTGGTTAATAATATTTTAATTATGCACCAATATCTAGACTAACTCAATATTTTGTTATAAATAGAGGGTTTTTTCCATTCATTCACTACCTTTTGTTTCTAAAGATCACTACGGGTCTATACTTTTGGTCTAACTTTGATCCACCATCATTGTCATATTTTGCTACCATTTTTCTTGTGAGCTCCCTTTGAGTTCCATTTTTGTCTGAGTTTTCTACACCATCAAGAGAGAGGGATTTTAGATCCGAAGTGCTGAGGACTTACAAGAACCCATCCCATTAAAGGGGACTAGTAACATCTTCCTATGTTCCCTTCCCAGGTGTCAAAATATACAAAAATTATTTAAAACAATCTTGTCTTGTCTATTGGATGCATGGAGCGACTCTTGCTTTTATTTACTGGTTAATCTCTTTTAATGCATAGATCTAGATTTTGCAGCATTTATCTTGGTCAACTAATTGCATATCTAAACATATTGGCAACCATATTTGTTGTTAGGGCTGTTTTTTATGCACGGCTAAAGTGAGCCTTTTTCGTAAACTTGCGATTAAGATTCATACTAATAATTGGTGACTCCACACGGGTTTACGATTACGACCTATGTCGTTTTTCAGATCCCTGCGTATCTAGCTACTTCAAACCTTAGGATTTCTCTTCAGCTTCTTTTTTTTTCTTTTCTTGATGTTGTTTTTAACATATAAAACCCTAAAACATTGAAAATTTAATTTTATTCAATATCAATACATTTCCAGAAATTTGAACACATTGACTGATTCTTCCTATGGCTAATCAAGTTTTAGACGGACATTTGCAACACTTGTAAAGAAAAAATTCTATAAATAGGATATTTAATATAACCTCCTTAATAATACAATATACTAAATTTTTTATGTGGAATTATGAATTACAGATAAAACATTCTTCCCTAAATGTGGTGCATTGCATTTAGAACAAAAAATTAAATAATTTGCAGATATTTTTTCTAACAGTAAATAAACACACGGAACAGATCAAGAAACTTACTTGGAGTCCAAGCGCTTCCAATCCTCCTTCTGTCGCTCTTGCTGTAGCTTCAAATCCAAGCTAGATTGCTAAAATATTTCCTGCAAGAATGAACACTAAACAACAAAGAGATAGAAATATACACATGCCTATTCAAGTTATTCAGTTAAATCAATGAAACATGAACCATATACATCAGATAAGAATTCATGATATGAAAGATAAAATTTTATACAGATACATATGTGGGAAAGTAAACAACAATATTTATTAATGGATAGAAGGGGAGGTTACAACCAACGATTGATTTGATGTCACCATCTCCAACATCATCCCAGCCTCATCACAATGAACATCTCTCCAGCAGCATATCACTCAAATCAATTCCTCAATTGAAATTCCACCATCATTTCTCTACTCAAATTCTTCCTTCTCAAGCACTAGGATCTGTGCTCAATTTATAGATGAGCTAAAGGTAGTTTTACAATCAATGACTTTATAATAGTAGGAAATACATGTTCCCAAGCTCAGAGGTATCAAATGGACACATGGATTCGAAGTTTGACACATATGCACTCTTCTAGAAGGCACTGGCCAAGTGGAGATTCCAGAACAATGAGAATTTTGCTCCCAATCGACCAATGCACCCTTGAGTGTCAGGAAGCGCTTTGCAGAGCACCTTTGAATGGAGGTACCTGCATATGCAACGCACTTATCCCCTTGAGAGACTACGTTGGTGAGCTCATAGGTGTTATAACATATGCTTTAAATCTTGGAAATCTTGCAATGGAAGTCAAGAATGGTTTGTCTTTGTTCTTTGTCTTAGGGCATGTAGCAACTGAAATGATAGGGAATGATAGACCCTATTCATGGTTATGGGGATGATGTCTAGTTTAACAAGGTCATTGGGAATGATGCTGAAATTGACCTATAATAGATTGCCCCCTAAAGCATGAAGTCAAAATAATAATAAATTTATTTTTTGAATGAGATTCTTTACATTGTGATGGGCTGGAGTTGAAGCAAAGTGGTGACCTGCATCAATATTACAATACATTACATCATGATATATCCTCTTGATCACAAATTGCTGAGGGAAGGCATTCCCATGCTCAGCACATAAACTATCTAATAACATGTACATAGTGCAGAAAGTCATCTATATTGGAATGTTTCAGAATACATACATGCTTACAGATATAGGCCCATGTTCGGATGATGATTTTTATGTGGGGTCACTGTACAAATGATGTGTACAACAATCCTGAAATCGCAGCCCGAATGGCTGAAACTAGATCCAGGGTCTTCTTATCTCATTCACTCGATCATTTGGGTACAAGTCTAGCCATGCGAATATATGATTTGTAGTCGAACATGGTAATACATTGTTGAGATTCAACAAGATGATGAGCCTAGTGAAAATTAAGCACCTTCACTAGGTGGGGCTCGCAGGCTATTTTTAGGTGTATGTCTATTTTTACAATGGTGAGCATATTTGAAAATTAGCAGGATGCTAATTCTAGATGGTTGAGAAAATTCTATCTTTAGATGAGTTTCTATTTTTAGAATATGGGCAAAGTCTATTTATAGATCGCTAATCTAAAAATAGAATGCATGTTGATTATTATTAGCCCTTAATAATAATCATATAATAAATAGTAACTTATTCTCTTGGAGCACTTGATTTCAGTGAACAAATGTGGTACATCAGTGGGCTAAAGGAATTACGTAATTCCTAGGGTGGTTGGTAACTCATGCATGGAGGACTTCGTTATAACTAATTGTGGCAAGTTGTAACAGAGTTGGAAGAGTTAGTTATGGGAGTTGTTATTTAGTTTAACTCAGTTAAGTGAGTTAAACTCAGTTGTGCTAGTTGTAATTAAATATACACTAGTGAAAGATGAGTGAATTGATTATTTAATTAATTCACAAGTAGTGTCTTACTTGCAACTGAAGAAATACAGCAGTTAACTACTTGCATGTTAGATCCAGTGGAGACCCAGTGGAGAGATAGGTGAAAGGGTCTATTTGACTATCAATTGCGACTATAGTGATGCATTAAATGCATCTACAGATACATTGGAAATTCCAATGAGGATAGCACAGTCAATGCAAGGCAAGATCGAATTCATTGTGGGATCTTCTCCAGCAGGGATTGGGCAGTGGAGGCAGGCTGTCAGGAGGCAAGAAATTGGTGTATAGATACGCAAATTTCTACATGACAGTGTGTGACGATTCTATATTGTACTGAGAGCTCTATGAGATTATCTTTGTATGATATTGTTACATGTTCCATTTATATAAATAATATATGATAGTTGGGAGTTTTAGCTTTAAGCTTTCTCGGTAAAAAATCTTGTTATGTGTGATTGCTTTTGCTTCATATGTGTTTAGAAATTGGCGATTTAATTTCTGCAAAGAATTAAGTGGAAGGATTTTGTATTTAACAGTGGATTTAAATTGTTAGATTAGGAGAATTTGGAAATACATTATTGTGTTTATAAATTTCTACATGGTATTGGAGCAGTGTTAATCACTGAAGATTGCAATATTGAAGTGGTGATGAGTTTTGTGCTGGTGAACAATTCAAATTTGCTGCAAGAATTTATTGGTGCAAAAGTTGAGTAAACATTTCAAAGGCTTTCAATGGGTTGTGGTTGGAGTATGCACTCGAGGGCAGCTATAACTACATAGCCTGGAAGGACAGGATGGAGGTGGTGCTTGAAGATAATGGCTTGAAGGATTTCATCGATAGCGATGTTCCTAAGCCCACTTCGATGGATGTTGCATTACTTGATGCCTAGAAAAAGAAAGTAGCGAAGACAAGAAGAATTCTGTTGGAAGGTGTGAAAGACCACATTTTTTCAAGCCTTCATGGGAAAGCCACTCCATTTGCAATGTGGAAGGCTTTGACAGATATTTTCCAAAGCAACAACGAACATAGGGAGTTGGTGTTGAAACATAAAATCAGAAAAATCAAAATGGAGAAGGGCGACAGTATTCCAAAGTATCTCATGAATTTTTTCCAATGTAGGGATGATCTGGGGAGTGTGGGAATTACAGTTGCTGATGATGACTTGGTGAGCTTGGCTCTCCTTGGACTTCCTAAGATTTTGCACAGTTATCAAGACTCTGTCAATGGGCGGGAGAAACCGCCGGATTGGGAGCGACTTTGGTTGGATCTAGTGCAGGAGGAGATAAGGCAGAGTACCATGGATGGATCTTCATCAAAACATGATGATGAAGAGGATTGTGCTTTGGATTCCAAAGTGTGGAAAGGGAAGGGGAATAAATTTCATCCAAAATCCAAGGCTAAAGGAAAGAAGCTGGATTTGTCCAAAGTGAAGTGTTTTCACTGACACGAACATGGGCATCTCGCCACTAACTACCCACAGAAAAAGAAGAACAAGAAGGTTGCTAGAGCTACAGCTGGTGATGCCCTTGCCTCACAATTTGAACTTGATTTCTCCTTGATCACATGCTTGGTTTCAAGTGCAATGGGATTGGTGTGGTATCTTGATAGTGGTGCTTCCTTCCACATGATGGGAGATAAGGAGTTGTTCAGTGACTTGGAGGAGAAATATCTCCAAATGCATATAGAGATGAGCGATGATGGGCGATACAGTGTGACCAAGATTGGAACCATTACCTTTGATAGGGAGTTAGGTAAACCATTTCCATTTAAATATTTTATGCATGTTCCAGGTCTAAAGAAGAACTTGGTCTCAGTTGCGATGTTGGAGGACAGAGGTTATGACGTTGTTTTTAGCGAGGGAAAATCTTTATGGCGACACAAAAAAATGTGTCAAACCAAGAGGATAGGGACTTCAGTCAAGAATATCTACAAACTAGAGGTAGATGGATGCATTGCAATGGTGGGCAAAGAAGAAGTGGTGAGCCGAGATGAGGACGAATTATGGAATAGGATATTGGGCCATCTTCACCACGGCGCCATGAATATTTTGCAGCAAATTTCTATTGGACTTACCAAGGGTAAACTTGCATAGATAGATCAGTGCAAGGGATGTACTATGGGTAAGTTTTTGAAGACCACCTTTCATGAAAAGGAGAACCGTGCTTCGATGATCCTAGAGAGAATTCACATAGATGTGTGTGGACCATTCTCGGTTGCTTCAACAGCAAAACACAGGTATTATGTTATTTTTCTTGATGAATATTCTTGTAGATGTTGGATCTTCTTCATGCAAAAGAAGGATCAAACATTCTCAAAGTTCTGTGAGTTTAAAGCATTCGTGGAGAAAGAATCGAGGAATCAAGTGAAGGCTTTGCGGAACAATAATGGTGGTGAATATATCTTGAAAAAATTCAAATACTTTTGTAGAAAAGAAGGAATTCGGAGAGAACTCATAGTGCCTCATAACCCATAGTAGAATGGGGTCATGAAGAGGAAGAACAAAACGATCATGGGTGTTGCATGACCAAGGCCTACCAATGCACTTGTGGGCGGAAGCATGCAACACTACGGTTTATGTGAGAAACCGTTGTCCTCATAGAGTACTTGGCATGAGTACAGCTGAAGAAGATTTTATTGGTAAGAAGTTGGATGTTTCTCATTTAAATATTTTTGGCTCATCTATTTATGCTCATGTGACCAAGAACACCAAGAATAAGCTGGATCCGACTGCAAAAGTTGGTATATTTGTGGGGTACACAGAAACACCCCATAATTATCGTGTGTATTTTCCAAATAGTCGGAAGACTATGGTGTGATGGGATATAAAATTCAATGAGGAGAAAGCCATGAAGATGTTCCTTGAGAGGGAGCTACACTTGCATGTAGAGGAGGAAATTCTGGTTCCCAAAGATGAGCCTCAAGATGTGGATCAGCCACAGGAGGAGGATCATGGAGTGGAGGAGTCCACTCACATAGAGCCAAACATCAAAACTAGCAGAAGGCACACCACAGAAGCTCAGAGGCTGAAGCTTGATGAGGCATAGAATGTAGGAGACCCTACTTCATAGCGCAAATAGAGACGGTCACCTGACCGATTCACTGGATACATGGCTCTCATGAGCAAGTGTATCGTGACAGAGCCATCTTCCTTTGAGGAAGCAGTGCAGGAGCCCACATGGGTAGATGCCATGGTGGAGGTGTATGACTCCATTATCATAAAAAGTGCTTGGGAGATTTTTCCAAGGCCGGTTGGTAAATCATTGGTAGGTTCAAGATGGATCTACAAGGTAAAGCAAGCTGATGATAAGAGTGTCGAGAAGTATAAGGCAATATTTGTTGCCCGAGGCTTCTCACAGATAGAGGGGATTGATTATGAAGAAACGTTTGCACCTATCGCACGGTATTCTTCCATAAGGACCATCCTTTCTCTCTCAGCCCAGATGGGTTGGAAAATTCATCAGATGGATGTGAAGACTATGTTCCTTAATGGGATCATTGAGGAAGAAGTGTACATTAAGAATCCTGAAGGATTTGATATCTTCAGCAGTGAGTCACATGTGTGCAGACTCAAAAGAGCGTTGTATGGGCTGAAGCAAGCACCCTGTGCTTGGTACACTCGAATCAAAAGCTATTTCACCAAACTTGGCTTCACCAAGAGTGAGGAGGATGAAAACCTATACCAAATTGTACTGGAGGGTAAGCTTTTAATCATTGTTCTTTATTTTGATGATTTAATACTGACTGGTGATGAGCAGCTGATACACTCATACAAGGAGGACCTTGCAAAGAGGTTCGAGATGAAGGATATTGTTATCACTCTGTAATTAGAAAGATTGGAAAAGTCCAACTGCAGAGGTAACATCAAACCGCTTTGGGATTCAAGGATCTAGCCCTCCTGAATCCAGAGAGGGATCTCTCTATAAATGAGTTCAAAGATGTGATCTTTAAAGACTAGAATTATGATATTAGGCTAGTTATGAAGAGCATGGGTTTTTTTTGTTTGTTTTTGGTTGGGCGAAGACATGGTGAAGGTGAAAACAGTTCAAAAGGGTGAAGAGCCTGCAAATGAAGGAATGTTTCAGCTGATAGCAAAGGACAAAGACAACTTTAACCCATTGGGCTATGGAGTCATAGGAGGATTTAATTGGATAGAAAATTCAAGAAGGATCCATGGAGCAAGTCATTTACATCAAAGGATCTCTTAAGGTGATTAATGGAGTGAAACAAATAGGAGTGAAAGACTTAAACAAATGAAAAAACAAAGCACAGTCTAAGATCAAGTAAGTACTTTTAAACTAGCTTGCTTTCAACATGTACTTAAGGAGAAACACAAAAGTATTTCTGTTCATCAGGTAAGTGCTTTTAAACTAGCCTGCATTGAAGTACTTTCCATCAGAAACATTTAAAAAACAGTTCAAACAGCCTAGGATCAGGTAAGTGCTTTTAAACCAGCCTGCTTCAGCATATTCGATAAGCGAACAAAGATGATAATCACAAAGAGAAATCTAGATCAGCTAAGTACTTTTAAACTACGCTGCATTGATAAACTCCAAGGATAACATAGAAAACATTCATCTCAAAGAGCTATCTAGATTAGGGAAGTACTTTTAAACTAACCTGCATTAATAAACTCTTCAAAGAGGACATTCAAATGAAGAAAACATAGAAGATAAAGCTTTCAGTAAGAGTAGGGTATCGTGGAGAGTATATCCTAACTCTATGTTTGCTGCTCTTTATCAGAGAAAGTGAACATAGTGAAAACATTAAGTACAACGACAATTGACAGTAAGGAACACATCACCATTGACATAGTTTCAGAATTCCATGAATCAACAGCTTGTATTGATGTTCAAACCAGTTACAATCAGCAAGCCCGGTGGGTCTCTACAGCTTTGAACTTCTCATATCAGCTTATGTATCTTTCAATTACAGAACAGGGCATCAGTGGCTTCAGAATGACTATTACATACGTTCAGATGTCCCGAGACCAACATTTTGCTCATCTTCTACAGAGGTATTTATAGAAGAATGGGGCGGTGGTAAACTATGAAAAGATCTGTTTGGATCAATCAATTAATACAGAAGATGACTCTTCGGTGCTTTGAGGGCCTCGATCAAGAAATCTACAGGTGTTAACCTGCATTAATTGAGTTACACTTAAGATTAAAATCAGTGGGAAGTGTGCTATCCTTTGAAGCTCAGTGTCATGCTGGAGTGACTTTATTTCTACTTCCCGAGATGAAATGATCTAAATATCTGCTTCTGAACTGTTCTTTAATCTTCTCGAATGGTTTTGTCGACAATTAGAGATAAGATAGCTCAATTAGTATTAATTGTTCGGCGGTCTTTGATCTCAACGAGACTGCAGGTGTCTTTTGGAGCTGTAGAGGGTTCAATTAGCCTCTTCTTATAGCGGTGGGGAATTTCTCAGCTCGACAGATGTCTTCGTCATTTCCTAAAACACTTTAAGTTACTTGAGATCTATGTTTTTGGGTCTTCAATCTCCGGTTCTGATAAATTTTTTCTTTGGCACTGATACTCTTTAATAAATGATGACTTCTGCTTGTCTTCTGGTGCGCAGGGCAGTAGCAGGGTCGAATGGCATCAATGGGTCATGAAATCACTGATAAAACACAAATCTGACACCCCTCGAATGATTCTTTATGAACTCAGAAGACAAAGGATCGTCACCCTCGACCTTTGTGGTTTCTTCAAAAATGGCGGAAGAATTCATTCGAAAACCTGCAAAATACAAACAATTTGTTATAAAATCCTGCGTATTTGGTTTTACTTCTTCAGAGGCGTAGGAAGAGAGCAGGACCGTTGGATGGCATCATCCAACGGTGGAGATTAACCAAGAGGAATTTTAAATGACGCAGGAGGAAGAATAAAACAGAACCGTCGATCGCGCGATGAGCAACGGTGGGGGTGATCTGGGACCGTCTGATCTGGACACGTGGATGGCCCAGATTTAATCGGAGGATCGCAATCGGCAGGTCACAGGAAAGGGGATGCGATTGGAACGCAGCGATGCGATTGAGCGCAGGCCGTCCGATCATCAGGGAGACGGACGACCCAGATTTAATCGGGGATCGGCAATCGGGAGGGCAGCAACAAAGCATGCGATTGAAACATTGCGATTGTGCGCGGGTCGTTAGATCTGGTCTAGATCAACGGTCCAGATCCTTTAATTCTTTGCACTGGTGGGACCCTTATACTTTGTGAGAAACCCATAAATTTCAATAAAAACCAAGGTTTTGAGTGGATCGGGCGGAATATATATATGATAGGCTGGCGCCCGATTGCGGGGCCACTAGGTGTATGGAGTACCATGGGCCCGGGGCTTTATATAACTAGGGCCAATCGCAATCGGAACATTCGAGCCCGGTCCTTCAATCAACCCATTTGTAACTTCTTCGATGCGATTGCGCATCGGTCTTTTTGATCAACCCATTGTGAATTCTCCGATTGCGATTGCGCGATCGATCTTTTTGATCAACCCATTTTATTTAAACATGTGATTTTGGCATTTTAAAACAAACTTTGGAAAAATGGGTTTTCAAGTTTTACAAAGAAAAAACGTCCATCGGATACGATTTTAAAAGAAGCTTAGCGCCCGATTGCGGGCTTATGGGGTAGATGAAATGATAATACGATCTTAGGTTTATGGCAAAGGGGCTGATCGCAATCGGCATTTAAAATGGCTCACAAACATGCACACTTTGAATCGTTCCGATGCGATTAGCGCTTCATGGGTTTGGCGCTTGGTTTTTATGATGAGGGCGTATTGGGGAAGTGGTTTGGAAACTCAGGCCAAGGGGCTTAAACCCTTAATAGAGAAATGGGGTTTTTTACACAGATTTTCAATGATTTTCAAAGGTTTCTGAGGGTTTCAACAGAGTTCGAAAGAAGTTTGGAACTCTGCAAAGGAAAATTTATATGAAAAGAGGGTGAGGAAAATGGAGAACAAAGGAAAATGATGAAAATATGAAGGTTAGTCTCTGAGAGAAAAAAGGGGAAAAGGAGGAGGATATTGCAGCAGTCTTCTCATGGAATTTTTAGCAGAATTTTGAGTTTCTGAGAAATAACAGTGAAAACCTTGAGACATGAGCATGAGATCATCTACAGGCTTCAAGAGATAACATTTTGGCCGGGAAAGTGTTTCTTGAAGGCTGAAAACATGTTTTGGCCACCTTTTGATAGACCAAAATTTACAGGTGGCCAACAGTGGCTCCACTTGGGGATGGTGCCTTCTTGAAGGCATCAAGAACTTCAGAACTGCATTCTCTGGGAGGCTGATCAATGCCTCATTCTTTGGGCTGTTTTTTTTGCTAAAATGATCTTATTCTGGCTGAAAAAAGGTTAGCAGCATTGAAAAACAATGAATCTTCATCAACACAGGCTTTCTACCTACCCAATCCTACTGATCTAACATTTTTTCTTCATTTAGAGTGCACTTGGACTGGCAAACTCTTTTTCAACATTTTATTCTTTTGAAAACAGGAAATCTAATCTAATTCTACCTCTTATTTCTCCCTTAACTCAGATTAAACAGTTGAGCTCAGATGTTTCTCTACCTAATCTACTATCTGTTGGGATTAAACTGTCCAACAGATTTCATTCTCTAGATTCTAAGACAGAAATTCAAAAACAATCAAGTCAAGATTGAACTGTTTGACTTGTTGTGATCTATGGCATAAAAACAAGCTGCACATAGACTATTAAAAATCAAAAATTGAAGGTTTGAAATATGAAAATTTTTTGAAGCATCCTTCTTCTTATTTGTGGCTCAAGTTTTGAGCTTGTTAGAGCCACTTGCTTTCCTTGATTTCAGCTCTGGTTTGAATTTGTTTGAGCTGTTATTTCTTTCTTTCTGGTTCAGATTTTGAGTTGATTAGAACCAGATTTACAACTTTATGGCTCAGAAAAATAAAACAGATTTGAGTCATCTCTTTCTTGGAAACTTTAAGTTCAGGTTTTGGGCTTGTTTGAACCTTTCTTTTCTAGCCTAATCTATCTACTGATAAGCCAAGTTTAAATAGTTTGGCAAATCCAATTCACTATCCTATCAGCAGAAAAATTTAAAGCTAATTAGTCAAGATTAAACAGTTTGACTAACTAGAAGCGTGTTTTTTGAGGAGTGGCATTTGAGCTTGCACACTTTCAGATTTATTTCTCTTTTTTGGCATGGGGCTTTGCCTTTTTTTTTTTTTTATTTCTGCCCTCTTTTCTATCTTTTATTGTTTTTATATTTTTTCTTTTTGTTTTTATGAAACAAATGAAGCAATGATATTTACAATGGAAATGAAACTTGAAAATTGAACTCAGCAGAAGTAATGTTTAAGGACCCTGCCATTGACAGGACCCCCAAACAGATCTGTGCCATCTAACTCTTGCAGAAAAAAGACATTTGGACCAATGGTGGACTGAATGATATAAGGGCCTTGTCACAAACTGTCAAATTTGCCATGTTTACCTTTTTCCTCTCTTCTAGAATCCCATTTGAGTGCCTTGTCTCCAATGTTGAAGTCACAAGCCTTAGCTCTCTTTTCAAACAACTTCTTGATGTTTTCTTGCACTTTTTGAGCTCTGTTGTAAACTTCTTCCCTCGTCTGCTGGAGATGTATTGTCTCATGAATCCTTCTTATCATAATGTCTTCTTCTGACTGAATTTCTTGGACTAATTTTATTACTGGTAAACCCAGGCTGGTAGGAAACACTGCATCTGCTCCATAAACAAGTTGGTAGGGGGAGGTTCCAATGGATTTCTTTGTGGTCAACCTATCTGCCCACAATGCATGCACCAGCTTGTTATGCCATGACTTTTTATTCTCTTCAAGTAGCTTCTTGATGATGGTCACCAAGCTTTTATTTGATGATTCAGCTAGCCCATTACCTTGAGGGTAATAGGCAGTAGAATGACCCAATGTAATCTGATACTTGTGACAAAAATCAATCATCTTTTTGGAATCAAAAGCAGCAGCATTATCAGTAATGATTTTCCTAGGGCATCCAAATCTAGAAAGGATATGGTCTTCAAGAAATTTTATAATGACAGAATCTGTGGCATTCCTGGTAGGGATGGCCTCTATCCACTTTTTGAAGTAGTCAGTGGCTGTAAGAATCCATTTATGTTGGGCAGATGAAGCAGGATGGATTTCTCCTATGAAATCTAGGCCCCATTGTTGAAAAGGAGCTTCAGCAATGATAGGTTTTAATGGTAAGGGAAGGAGTTTTCTTTTGCCCTCAAAAATTTGGCACTTGTGACAGGCAATTATCATTTTATGGACATCTTGGAAGAGGGTGGGCCAATAATAGCCAGCTCTAAGGATTTTGTTGGCTGTGGTTTTCCAGTAGAGATGACCTCCACACTCTCCTTCATGGAATTCATGCTTGATCTTCTCTGCATCAACTTCAAGCAAACATTTTAGCAATAAACCATTAGCATTTTTCCAGTATAAACATTCATTCAAAATGAAATAATTCTTAGCTTTCAACTTTAAAAACCTTGCCTTAGTTTTTGATAAATCGGGAGGAGCATTAAGATTTGTAAGTACATACAAGATGTTGGCGTACCAAGGTGAGTTTTGGAACTGCTCTTCCATAGTGGGAGGGGGTAATTCTTCCTGCTCATCCAAGGCATCTATCATGTTAATGTCTAGGGCTTGTAGATTAGATTCAGCCATTAATTGAGCCAAGCCCTGACCTTTGATGAGTTTGGTGGGTTTGATCTCCAAATCATAGTCTAATATTACAGCTATCCATTTGCCTCTCTTTCCATCAGGGTCTTGTGACAAGATGTCTTTTACCACAATGTTGGGTACATAGGCAATGGTGTGGGAATGAAGAATATACACCCTGAAATCCTTTAAGGCCTTTACTAAAGCATAGGCTTGTTTTTCCATTATGTTATATTTCAAGGGTGCATCCCTTAAAGCCTTACTGAAAAAAGCAATAGGCTGTTCCTGTCCTTCTGAGTTTTTCTGCAATAGAACTGCAGCTATTGTATGTTCTGAGGCAAAGGAAAAAAATAAGAAAATCTTTTGAAAAGTCCTGGCTGATCAAGACTGGTGCTTGGGTGAGTGCATGTTTTACTAATTCAAAGGATTTTCTGGCCTCTACAGTCCATTTCACTCCTACTTCCTTTTTGAGCATATTATTCATGTTTCTAAGGAGCTCTGCTAAGTTGGGAATAAACCTCCTTAATAAATTAATCTTTCCAATAAAGGACTGCAGTTCTTTTATGTTCCTAGGGTGGCTAATCTGTAGTATTCCCTCAACTCTTTTTGGATCTATTTTAATCCCCTTTTCTGATATAATGTGGCCAAGGAGCTTACCCTCTTGCAAGCCAAACACTGTCTTTTTGGGATTTAAAGATAGCCCAAATCTCCTGCATTTCTCAAAGACCTTTCTTAGATGTTTGAGGTGTTCTTCATCGGTTTTGGAATAAATTGTTATATCATCAAGGTAAATTACAATGAAGTGTCCTATTTCCTCTGAAAATGCAATGTCCATGGCCCTTTGAAAAGTGGCCCCAGCATTCATTAGTCCAAAAGGCATTTTCACATACATGAAGGTGCCCCAAGGAGTGGTAAAGGTTGTCTTGAGTTGATCTTCTAGGTATACTAAAAGTTGGTTATATCCTGAGAAACCATCTAACAGAGAAATCCTCTTTGAACCAACTACCTTTTGTAGGATGTGCTCCATTTTGGGTAAAGGGTAATTGTCTTTTAGGGAAGCTCTGTTAAGGTTTCTGAAATCAATGCACAGTCTGATTTCTCCTGTCTTTTTCCTCATAGCTACAAGGTTAGAAACCCAATCTGAAAACCTTACAGGCACAATGATTCCTGCCTCATACATTTTCTTAATTTCCTTTTCGACTAGAGGCAGTTGTATTGGGTTGATTCGACACAGTTTCTGCTTAAAAGGTTTTTGCTTTTCTCTCAAAGGGATCTTGTGCTGGATGATTTCTGTATCGTAAGATTTTAAATCTTCATAGCTCCAGGAAAACACATCGGCAAACTCTTTAAACAAGTCAATGTATTTCTTTTTCATGTCTGGTGGCAAGGACCTAGCTAATTTAATAATTTTAGGTTGATCCTTTGTGCCTATGTTTCATTCTTCAACATCAGACTCTATATATTCTACTGCAGGTTTCTTAGCCATGTCATTAAAATCAAACAGGTCTTCTAACGGTGCTAGCCCCCTGGGTATGTTCTTGTCTCTCGGTGTTAATACCTCAATGTCTTCGTTTTCTGAGTCTTCATACTCTTCAGCATGAGTTTCGAGTTTTTGAGTTAACATGTTGATATCTGTAGGACTAGATGGTTGTTCTTGTTCAGGGGGTTCTTCGTTTAGATAGTTTTCATCGGATGTAGAATCTGAATTGGATGATTCAAACTCATTCTTACCGAGCAGGAAATCCTCTATCTGTTTATCATTCTCAAAGACCTGCCAATATTTTTGATTATCAGGTATGGCTGGCCTAAATTTTACCTGAACGGTGTTGTCCTCGTTTTCATATGGTGCTAAACACGTTCTAGCTGTAAAAGCTAAATTGTGAGCGGCAATATTCTATTTTCTTGGGACAAAAATCAATTTTGGATCCTCGAAAATGTTTAACAGATCCAGGACGTCATTTCGGTAGGCTCTAAGTCTGGGATGATTAGCAGTGTATTCCCCATTAACTTGCCTAATGATTAATTCCGAATCGCCATATACGTGGATTCTTTTGGCTCCTAGCTTTTCTAACAGATGCAAGCCCAAAATGAGAGCTTCATACTCGGCAATGTTATTAGAGCATCGAAAATTCAATTTGCACGAAACATTTTCTGTATGCCCGTTTTCGGTGTTTGTTAACCAAACACCGGCGCCAACACTATTCTTAGTACATGACCCATCGAAGAACATGGTCCATAGAGGATTATTTTTGGTTTCGCCTTGGTTGGTAATCTCGCTAACTATCATGCTATCTGATTGTGGTGGTATGTCAGCACTTAGTCGAATTTGTGTCTCATTTTCAAGTTCCTCGCCATATTGATGGTTGTTTTCCTGAGTTTCAAGTTTCGAGAGCCGTGGGCACATGACTTGTGGGTCAAGACTTTCATTTGTTTCGTTAATATCTTCAAATGCATCAAACTATTTTGATACTTGTGAGTTAGGTGTTTCTTGAGCTTCATCGGCGATTAATCTTGTTGTAGTGACTTGCTCGCCAACTGTTTCAGCGTCATGTTCTGTTTTAAGGTCAACAAGTTGTTGTACTGGGCCTCGTTCCTCAGGAATTTCATGGAGATGAACTCGATGGGGCGTTTGTTGTTGGCCATCTTGGCCATATTCATTTTGGTTTGTCATTTCAATGCATTGTTCGAAAGTTTCCCTTTCGTTTTCATCCATGTCTAGAACTGCATTCATTTCTAGATTTGGGGCCTCTAACAGGTTATCTGCGTTACTTTCTTCTAGTTCTGACTTATTCGAAGGTTCACCATGGTAAAGGATAAAAGAGTTCAGGTCAGTATGGACAGAGTAGATGGGACATTTTTCAGGTTTTTCTGGGCTACTGACCATGAATTTCATGTGTGCCTCTCTGTATAGTCTTCTAGGCTGGTTAAAAACAGGAATAGTGGCATATGTCCCGTCCATCTGCATTGTACCTTGCAGCTTGGCACCCCATGATCTAGACAACAACATGCCATACTTAGGAGGGACATCGGCCACCACTACATCCATAACTAGGCACTTGGCTAGGATTTGAGTCAAATCCACACAGAGGTCCTTAATTAGGCCAAGACATTTGACCCTGCTTGAATCAAAGGAATATAAATCCTTGTAAGGTCTGGTTATTTCTAGTCCTAGCCTCTCCATTATCACCTTTGGCATAAGATTATGTGAGGCTCCGGAATCATGCATAGCATTGTGTAGAATTTTGTCATGAACATTTAGACTGACGTAGAATGGAGGTACTATTCCTTCTTGAAATTTCCCTTCAACTTTAGGACCAAAAATGAGCTTTGGATGGTCATCATTATAATTTATTGTGTCATTCTGGTCCTCTATGTTTAAAGCCTTCAGAATTTGGGTCCTGTACACATTATGGGAAGCTAACTCAGTAAGGGGAACAGAGATTTTAATCTTTGAAAGTTCTTGTTCTAGGCTGAAAGGAATTTGGTTTTTTGAAGAACTTGCCTCGGCCTTACTAGCTGCTAGTCTTTCAGCAACATCACCTTGCTGATTTGTTCTATTTACATTTGATAACATGGTTTTGACAGGAGTACTAGCTGAGGTGTTAGTACTGCTAAGATCTGCATCCTGCTTTTCAAAATTTGGATTGCCTTTCTCTTTACCTTTACCAGAATCAACAGCCACTGTTTTATCCTTTTGATTGACATTTTTACATTTGGTTGTGGCGCTATTTTGTGAAGATTTATCAGAGGTTTTAGTGTTGGGAGTTTTTTGACTGGCTTTGCTTCTAAGGTCATATTCTCTGTGAGGCTCTATGATGACATTTTCCATATCTTGATAACAATGTCGATCATCATCCCTGTTGTCATCATAATGTGTGTATAGACCTCGTTTCTTTTCATAATGAATCTCAAAGCCATCGCTATCTACCCCTAGCATGTTGATATCATTTTCCTCTGCTATCTCACCTGTTTCCTCTGTATCACTTATATAGTTTTGATGAAAGGGAGGAATGATCTGCTGATCATATTCTCTAGGTCTATTTGGAAGTTGGTTTCTTCTTAAATTTTGATTCTGGTTCTGGTTTCTATTCTGAGAAGCAGTTTTGTTTAGGCTTGCTTGTGTTCTCTTAATTATGCTCATCTCTTTCATCATCTCTTCCATCATCCTTTCCATCTTTGATTTTGAAGTGGAAGGTGTGGATTCCGCTCTAAAAGATACTCTCTTTTCAGCTTTCATTCTTGCTCTCTTCTCTATTAGATTGACTTCGACAGAAAGAGCACCCCTTTGCATATCTTCAAGAGTTGCAAAGTCTCTCTCTCTTAGCGAATAGGTCATGTCAGAGTCAAAACCTTTAGGAAATTTGTTCAAAGCTGAGCCTTGCAGAGGTTTTAGTTCTGGGGGAAGTGCATTATAGATACTGTTAAATCTAGTACAATAAGCCTGTACACTTTCCCCTGGGTTCCTGTGGAGATTGTTGTAGTCAGCCAAGATTTGGAAAGGATTCTTCCTCACTTCCCATTTGTTTAAGAAAGATTGATGGAAACCTTGAAGGTCATTAATACTATGAGGGGCTAAGCCTTTGAACCATTTTCTTACTTCTCCTCCCAAAATTTGAACAAATAATCTCATTTTGACAGAATCATCAGCAATCTCATTTCTGTCAAAGCAGTCATTCATCTTATCCACATGTTGTGATGTAGTAGTGGCACCACTATCATCATACAATGGAATTTTGGATAGATAGTCCTGTGGCAGATTGACTAAAGGTACAAGAAGGACTAAGGGGGCATACCATGTAGCCATGGCAGGAGGTGGAGGTGGATTAACAAGAGTGAAAGTGGGTTGGAGGGGAGTGGTTGGAACAGTGGATACAGGGTGAGCAGAAATGGATGGACCAGGGATAGATTGCTGAGCGGATCTTGGATGAGAGACACCTATATTGTGGAGGAAGTGTAAATTAGGTGGTGTAGTCTCTCTACTACCAAGATGTGTACTTGTCTCAGGAGAAGAAGGCAAAGACTCAGAATCTGACTGATCTAAATCACCAAGAGACCTAGTTCTAAAAGGATTTACTAAGTCTTCTTGTGATTGTTGTAGAGCTAAAAGATTTTCTGGGACAGAATTAGCTCTCAAGGATGATCTGAAAACAGTTGATAATTTAATCCTAGGAGACTTCCAAAGGATGCTTTCTGGGTCATCAACTATTTCAGGTGGATCCGGGTCAGGATGGGCTCTAGTGTGAATCTTTCTAGGAGCCACTATGCTATAATTTTTTAGACCCAAATAACAAGAAAATTTCACCAGGTATGACAATCTTTGAGAGGTTAACTAATCTGTTTTACACAAATTTCAATCCTAAAGTCCTCTAATTGAGTTTGAAGGATAGTATAGTAATGAGGGTTCTTCTCAGTGGAGTCTTAAGGTCTGTTCAGGATTGTGGAGTCGCCAAGTGGAAGTTTTTAGCTCCTTTTCAGAGGTAAGAGGTGTTATGGTCCACTACCATGTTTATTAAATACCAATCTGAAATATTTTTGGGTTTTTCTGAGTTAATTTTCAATTAGCAAGGGATATCTGGTATCTTATGATTGTCTTCTAATCGAAGAAATACTCAGGAGTTCCCCAGTGGAGTCGCCATTATGTTATCACTCTGTAATTAGCAAGATTGGAAAATTCCAACTGCAGAGGTAACATCAAACCGCTTTGGGATTCAAGGGTCTAGCCCTCCTGAATCCAGAGAGGGATCTCTCTATAAATGAGTTCAAAGATGTGATCTTTAAAGACTGGAATTATGATATTAGGCTAGTTATGAAGAGCATGGGTTTGTTTTGTTTGTTTTTGGTTGGGCGAAGACATGGTGAAGGTGAAATAAGTTCAAAATAAAGGGTGAAGAGCCTGCAAATGAAGGAATGTTTCAGCTGATAGCAAAGGACAAAGACAGCTTTAACCCATTGGGCTATGGAGTCATAGGAGGATTTAATTGGATAGAAAATTCAAGAAGGATCCATGGAGCAAGTCATTTACATCAAAGGATCTCTTAAGTTGATTAATGGAGTGAAACAAATAGGAGTGAAAGACTTAAACAAATGAAAAAACAAAGCACAGTCTAAGATCAAGTAAGTACTTTTAAACTAGCTTGCTTTCAACATGTACTTAAGGAGAAACACAAAATTATTTCTATTGATCAGGTAAGTGCTTTTAAACTAGCCTGCATTGAAGTACTTTCCATCAAAAACATTTAAAAAATAGTTCAAACAGCCTAAGATCAGGTAAGTGCTTTTAAACCAGTCTGCTTCAGCATATTCGATAAGGGAACACAGATGATAATCACAAAGAGCAATCTAGATCAGCCAAGTAATTTTAAACTACGCTACATTGATAAACTCCAAGGATAACATAGAAAACATTCATCTCAAAGAGCTATCTAGATCAGGGAAGTACTTTTAAACTAACCTGCATTAATAAACTCTTCAAAGAGGACATTCAAATGAAGAAAACATAGGAGATAAAGCTTTCAGTAAGAGTAGGGTACCGTGGAGAGTATATCCTAACTCTATGTTTGCTGCTCTTTATCAGAGAAAGTGAACAGAGTGAAAACATTAAGTAAATCGACAATTGACAGTAAGGAACACATCACCATTGACATAGTTTCAGAATTCCATGAATCAGCAGCTTGTATTGATATTCAAACCAGTTACAATCAGCAAGCCTGGTGGGTCTCTACAGCTTTGAACTTCTCATATCAGCTTATGTATCTTTCAATTACATAATAGGGCATCAGTAGCTTCAGAATGACTATTACAGGCGTTCAGATGTCCCGAGACCAACCTTTTCCTCATCTTCTACAGAGGTATTTATAGAAGAATGGGGCGGTGGTCTACTATGAAAAGATCTGTTTGGATCAATTAATACAGAAGATGACTCTTCGGTACTTTGAGGGCCTCGATCAAGAAATCTACAGGTGTTCATCAGCATTAATTTAAGTACACTTACAATTAAGCTCAGTGGGAGCTTTTTGTCGTCCTTTGAAGCTCAGTGTCATGCTGGAGTGACTTTATTTCTACTTCCCGAGATGAAATGATCTAAATATCTGCTTCTGAACTGTTCTTTAATCTTCTCGAATGGTTATGCCGACAATTAGAGATAAGATAGCTCAATTAGTATTAATTGTTCGGCGGTCTTTGATCTCAATGAGACTGCAGGTGTCTTTTGGAGCTGTATAGGGTTCAATTAGCCTCTTATTATAGCGGTGGGGAATTTCTCAGCTCGACAGATGTCTTCGCTCCTTCCCAAACACTTTAATTTGCTTGAGATCTATGTTTGGGTCTTCAATCTCCGGTTCTGATATGTTTTGTCTTCGGCGCTGATACTCTTTAACTGTTTTTGAATTAAAATAGTGTCTTGTTGATGTGCAGGGGCCGCGCAGGCCTTTATGTGCTATCAATGCTTATGAAACATTGATAAAACTTCGAATCAAAACCTGCAAAATACAAACAATTTGTTATAAAATCCTGCGTATTTGGTTTTACTGCTTCAGAGGCGTAGGAAGAGAGCAGGACTGTTGGATGGCATCATCCAACGGTGGAGATTAACTGAGAGGAATTTTAAATGACGCGGGAGGAAGAATAAAATAGAACCGTCGATCGCGTGATGAGCAACGGTGTGGGTGACCTGGGACCGTCCGATCTGGACATGTGGACGGCCTAGATTTAATCAGAGGATCGAAATCGGCAGGTCGCAGCAAAGGGGATGCGATTGGAATGCAACGATGCGATTGAGCCCAGGCCGTTAGATCGGGTCTAGATCAACGATCCAGATCCTTTAATTTTTTGCACCGGCGGGACCCTTATAATTTGTGAGAAACCCATAAATTTCAATAAAAACCAAGGTTTTGAGTGAATCAGGCAGTATATATATATGATAGGCTGGCGCCCGATTGCGGGGCCACTGGGTGTATGGAGTACCATGGGCCCGGGCTTTATATAACTAGGGCCGATCGCAATCGGAACATTCAAGCCCGGTCTTTCAATCAACCCATTTGTAACTTCTCTGATGCGATTGCGCATCGGTCTTTTTTATCAACCCATTTTATTTAAACACGTGATTTTGGCATTTTAAAACAAACTTTGGAAAAATGGGTTTTCAAGTTTTACACAGAAAAATGTTGATCAGAAAGGGATTTTTCAATGGTTTAGCGCCCGATTGCGGGCTTATGGGGTAGATGAAATGATAATACGATCTGCGGTTTAGGACAAAGGGGCTGATCGCAATCGGCATTTTGAAATGGCTCACAAACATGCACACTTTGAATCTTTCCGATGCGATTAGCGCTTCATGGGTTTGGCACTTGGTTTTTATGATGAGGGCGTATTGGGGAAGTGGTTTGGAAACTTAGTCCAAGGGGCTTAAACCCTTAATAGAGAAATGGGGTTTTTTACACAGATTTTCAATGATTTTCAAAGGTTTCCGAGGGTTTCAACAGAGTTCAAAAGAAGTTTGGAACTCTGCAAAGGAAAATTTATATGAAAAGAGGGTGAGGAAAATGGAGAACAAAGGAAAATGATGAAAATATGAAGGTTAGTCTCTGAGAGGAAAAAGGGGAAAAGGAGGAGGATATTGCAGCAGTCTTCTCATGGAATTTTTAGCAGAATTTTAAGTTTCTGAGAAATAACAGTGAAAACCTTGAGACATGAGCATGAGGTCGTCTACAGGCTTCAAGAGATAACATTTTGGCCAGGAAAGTGTTTCTTGAAGGCTGAAAACATGTTTTGGCCACCTTTTGATAGACCAAAATTTACAGGTGGCCACATGGGTCTCCTTCATTATTTCCTTGGATTGGAAATATGGCAGCGAGAAGGTGAACTATTTGTGTCTCAAGGAAAGTATGCTCGAGAGATACTCGGTAAGTTTCACATGGAGGACTGCAAACCCATGGATACTCCTCTTCCAGGAAATTGGAGGAAATACGATGCTACATCGGCAGAGGTAGTGGATGCTACTGTCTATCGATAGTTGGTGGGTGCTCATGTATTTAGTAAATACAAGACCGGACATATGCTATGCGATGAACCAGCTTAGTCAAGTGATGGTTAAGCCTACCAAGCTCTTTTGGAAGGCGAGCAAGCATGTCCTAAGATATCTCAGGGTCACATATGAGCATGGCTTATGGTACAGACAATCGAATGAGGTTAATTTGCATGGCTTCACGGATGCATATTGGGCAGGAAGCCCAACGGACAGAAAGATCACATAGGAGGGGTTTTCAGAATCGGATCTATACTTGTTTCTTGGTACAACAAGAAACAAAGATCTGCAGCACTCAGTTCAGCAGAAGCGGAATACATGAAAGAAAGTCAAGCTGCATGTGAGGCTATCTGGATGAGGAAGATCCTGGTCGGTTTGTTTGGTTCTCATTTAGATCCTACAGTGATTCATTGTGATAATCATAGTTGCATTAAATTCTCGATTAATCCTATGTTTCATGATAGATCTAAGCATATAGATATCTAGTATCATCATATCAAGGATTGTGTATGGCAGAAGATCATGTTGCTTCAGTACATTCCTACGAAAGATTAGGATGTAGATATTCTGACGAAGGCGCTCACTAGGAGAAAATTTGAATACCATAGAGACAGGATCGGGGTGAAGCATAATCCCTATCTTTTTGAGAGGGAGTGTTGAGATTCAACAAGATGATGAGCCTAGTGAAAATTAAGCACCTTCACTAGGTGGGGCTTGCAGGCTATTTTTAGGTGTATGTCTATGTTGGGGCCCTTGTTTTGAATTTTTCTTGAAGACAGATTTTGGGTTATGGATCGGCACGTGGTAGGCGCAACAACAGTAGGCAATGGAGCTGCCAAGGTTGCGAAGGAGTAGGAGATAGGTGGCAAGGTTGGCGCAGACAAGTGCAGATGAAGGAAAGATACAGAAAAGGAAAGACAGTGGAACTCTTGTTCAATAGGAAGAAGCCGAAATCAACCGAGTGAGAACACAGGAGAAACTAACAGTTGCACTGGCTGGTGAATAAATAGGCCGTCACCCAGTAGCAAAAGGTTAGTGAGAGGTTAGAGTAGAATGAGGCTGAGGAGTAGACACCACAGAAGAGCTCTGTTATGGTCTTGACATCATTGTATTCTCTAGGTCTCCATAGATCTGTTATTGCTGTAGTATCACTCTTTGTCCTACGGGACCTTTGTAATTGAATTTGGAAGCTCATTCTGTCAAGCGATGTAACACATCATTCTACTGAATGTTTCTTAATATATCTGAAGGTTGTTGGTATATCATATGTCTTGAATGTGTTGTATGATTCCTGTAGTACTTTAAAATTTTAATTTCTTATTATCTGCATGATGTTTTGAGAGATCTTCTATATATGGTGTTATGTATGCATACGATTCTACGTTAGCTTTGAGTTGTGGATCCATCTGTTGATACCGGTCTATTCCCCTCCTTCATGTGGTTGTGGCACACCTCGGGTGAGACTCTCTGCTCTTCGAAGTAGGGTGAAAATTCCGGCGTGGTGCTAGACTATAGCGGACTCCCTTGTTGGCCCAATCCCTAAACCTGGGTCTTGCCTGCGAGACCCATTTCCTTGCCAACAAATGGTTCCGTTTTTGGGACCATAAACTTCATCAGGGAACTAGATCATGGTATCAAGGATATTCGAAGGAGAAATACGGAGATGGTGGGATAACCACCTGGACCAGTTTATAACTCAGCAAGCTGAGCTGAGAAGTCAAAAAGAGAAGGTGATCATAAATCTAGTTTTGTTCTCTGATTCTGCTAGCGATACTTACGAGATCTTCTGGGGAAAGTTCCCCAGCGAACTACATAGCTGGTTGCGGAGGCTGCAGACCAAAGTGATTAAGGAAAAATCGTGGAAGATCAACTGCAAGTGGGTGCACAGAGATCTAGTGGCCCTTCCTCGGCTGGATACCGAGTTGACCTGAGCTGTAGATTTCTGGGTAGAATCTACCTTGGACGGGTATATTGTGGAGTTTGCAGTAGAGTGCTACCAGTATTTCTCCAGAGCAGAAGCTATATTCCGATCCAGAATAAGAGGGAAGCTGATGAAGGAAATTCCATTGTGGATTAAGGCCCTGATGGTGGACGAAGGGCTTATGGAGTTCAAGGAATCAGGAATGGAAGCATAAACCTCCAATACTGGGGGAAGGGCCCGAGGGACAAATTCTACCAGAAATGTGAAGAGGGGGAGTAGGGGAATGGATGCTGAAACCGCGAGGAGGTTGAGAGAGTGATGTGCACATCAGAGGGCGCAGATCGCCGAAAGGTGGTGAGAAAGGGTGATGAGGGAGTTGGAACGACAAGGGAGTAGTCGAAAGGATAAAGAGGAGGCGCCTCAGAAGATAGTGGACATGGAAGGCTAGGTGGGTCCCTAGGAGATGGGAGGGACCGTTAAAGGAGTGCGGCGGGTGCATGGGAGCCCAGCCCGAAGGAAGAGAGAGACAATGTCCGACGAAGGAGATGCAGATGCGTGCCCTGAAGAAGATTCCGATGTTGAGTGGTACATCGCGATGCAAAAGTTCTTCCAAGAAAGGATGACATTCATATCTCCAGGTATTTCTACTCCCCAAAGTTAGAATAGCACGGGTCCCTACCTTCCCCTAGTACTCTATAAACCCCTAAGTGATATTTTTGTTAAGTTGAAAGAGTTGAGTCGATTGAATAACAGCCAGTTGTCAGCAGCAATGCATGTTAATAGTATCATTTCCAGTGGTATACTGACGCAACCAGGACCCAGAGGGTTTATTCTAGTTACACCTCCGCAAGCGAATATGGCAGGATCATTCACCCGGTACCCAGAATTTTTTGGGCGGGGTAACAATGATGTGGAACAGTACTAGTACCTTTTTGAAGCCATATGGAGGGCTAGGAAGATGCTAGATGTAGGAAATATGATCGAATTCCAAACCAGGCTGAGAGAAATGGCATTATGCTGGTTCATAAAGTGGTCAGAGGCCCACCCGAATCCATTGATTGCGGATGTCAAGCGGGACTTTTTCAAGAGATTAAGCTACCCCAAACGGACCAGCAAGGTCTGTCCGAACTATGGGAGATCAAGCAAAAAGAAGGAGAGAATGTGTGGGAGCTAATGCGCAGGTTCAAAGATGCGATCGGGAAACTCAACTACCTGATCGACCCAAATAATCAGAGGGGCTGGTTCATCAAGGCTCTTCTTCCCTTGACGTCAAACCCCCTCACTCAGCAAAAGATCAAAAACTTGTAGGATGCATTGGAACAGGCTATGAAGATAGAGGCAATGGCGGGCTACCCGCAAGACTATAGGGGAGGAGCAGCCTCACAGGACCCATCCCTACTGGGACTGTAACATCAGATTGCCAATTTAACTGAAAAAATTAAGGAGATGCAGCCCATAAGACCAGCCAGGCCAAATTTCTGGTGCATACATTGCCTGGTAGAAGGACACGTGGCGACCGAGTTTCCTCGGTTGCGAAGCCAGGGAGTGGGGACCTCAGCAATGGCAGTGCATGGGGCTCCACCTATCAGAGGAGTTGCGTAGATAAACTCGCAAGGGTTCTATCTGCTGCAACAATAGTATACTGGGTTCCCAAATCAGCTGACCCAAGTCGCAACAGAGTATTGCGAAATTTGCCGAACAGTGGGTCATCAACCTCGGATGTGTCCAATTTTACATAAGTACTCCAATGTTCCGAACAACGTGTACTGTGAGTTCTACACTTCAACGACTCACAACACTGAACAGTGCAGAGCTCTAGATGCACTGGTAGACCAATTACATCGACCCTCCTACAGAGTGAATGAGGCTCCTAGAGGAAGAGGAGGCAGTATGAGGGGAGGCCGTACAGGATGACGGGGTCCGCTAAGATGCTACAATTGTGATCAAGAGGTACATGTGGCTAGAGAATGTCCCCTACCCAGAAGACTGTGTTGTTCCCAGTGTCGCGTGAACACACATGCGACAGAAGATTGTCCTGAACTTATTAAGAAATGGGAGGAAAGAGCAAGGCAAAGAGGCACGAATATGGTGAACACAGAACCTAGAGGGATAGCGACTTCGGAAATGCAGAACGTAGCTATAGTCACGTGAGGAGGAAAGAAAATGGGGGAAGATGCACGTGAGAAGGATCCGATCAGGGTGATCAGGCCAACATCCCGAACCAACTGATCAGGCCGGAAATGTAGAAGAAATATTTTCAAGGGGCTGTAGAAACTTTTGCCGAGCTGGGGGGAGACAAAGGTATTGAGTTACTTGTGAGGAAGGATACCAGAGAATAGAGCGCTACAGGGGCTCTGATCGAGGAATGGTTCCACCTATTTCTCAAAATTCTTGACAACGCTCCAATGCAGGAATAGCTCAAGTATACCCTGGAGGAAGTGTTGCAAGGGAATGCAGAAGCAAGGGAATCCCTAGAAACAACACCACAGTATGTATAGTGAGTAAAGTGGAACAAAATAATAAAGGGAAAAGAGTCCTGGTTAGACACACAAGTTGCGGGATTCCAGATCAGGGACACCATGCTCGATTTGGGATCCAACGTCAATATCCTGCCTCAAAAGACTTGGGAAGCTTTAGGGCGACCACGGCTGACTTATTCACCGATCCAACTCAGGATGGCAAATCGTACTGCATTGTGTCGATCGGCAGACTTGAAGAAGTCGAGGTAGACATTGCAGGGGTAAAAACCTACACAGACTTCAAGGTAATAGATATTATGGGAGATAAAGATCCGTACCCTGCATTGCTAGGGATCGACTGGGCTTTTGAAAACTATGCCATCATTGATCTCAAGAAGGAGTTAATGATTTTTGAAGGTGGGAAAGTTAGAGACACTCAGCCTCTAGACCTGTATCAAGGTCCAGGATATACAGAGACAGTAGATAACAGGGAAGATGCTCAGATGTTGGACAACCTCTATCAGATGACAGAGGGGAAAAGTTAGGATTACATTAACTCGGCAGCAACCAGCTTCGTAAGCTGGCGAAGTGTCCAGAGCTCGGAGCTGGGCTCAGAAATAGCTTGGGAGGACTGGCCGCAAGGCGAGTATGAGACCAGCACAAGGAGATGCGCCATTATTGCAAGAATCCATTGGATTGGAGCTGAGATAAGGGAATACCCTACCTTTTCCAATATGCAAGCAGTAAATACCTTCATTGCAAAGGTAGAAGATAAAGTACTGGAGGAGCAAAGAATACCACTCATGGACGTAGCGTTACAGTCCACCTCAACTAGGTGGTGGAAAAATCACCGCAACTCCCTGTCGCGGTGGAGTTGTGGTGAGGCGGCTTTGAGGGAGCGGTTTAAGGAAGACGAAGGACGTCGAAGCAAGTGAAGGTACCATGGAAATTCCAATCCAAAAGACCATCTGAAAGTATGTCAGGAGCAATGGAGAACTGTGGGATATCCGGAGGAGCTGTGGGTACATCAGTTTGTCCACTCCTTGGATGCCATTCCACAAGCCTGGTACTTAGAAGAAGAGAGGAAGAGAGGGACCGGTTCCTGTTACAAGTCAAAATACCTCCTCATCAACTCAGAGGGGAAGACAAATATGGAAGAAGTACAAAGACCTGAATTAAACCTATTTCTGCCAAGGTAACGCCTATATAGAATAGAAAAAGAGCGTTATAACGTAGGCAATCAGTGCATTGGCCGCGTTAGTGCCTAGGGAAACACTATGTTTACACTGGAGGGAAGCGTTACCCGTGTTTTAAGTTTGAATTGGGAAAAGAGCGCGGAGAATGATTTGAATCTCCGACTTTCCCTCACAAAGGAGTCAGTTCACAAAGGAAATTGCAGAAGCACCAGTTCATTATTGGTCATTGCCATAGAAGACTGAACTCCAAAGGAGGCAAAAGCATAGAGATCAAAGAAACATCTAAGTTTTTTCCATTCCAAACTAGTGGAAAGAGAAGGGCAACAATGGCCTTCTCCCTCTCCTATAAGAAGGAGCTGAAGGCTCTTAATTGAAGGTCGAAGGATTGCTCAAGGTTCTTGTATAGTTGTGGAATAGAGAATAGTGTTACATTATGAAGGCCAAGAGTCAAAGAGGTTCCTAGAGAGCTTGTTGACTTGGACTTCTTCACTTGAGAGACAAGAGAGATTGGGAGACTGAGGATGGCTTGGTACAACCGACGGTTGTAATCCTCCTTCTTTCAAAATCAATAGAACTGTGTTCGTTTTGTCCATTCAATGCTTAATATTGTCATTATTGTTTGAAAATTTACATAGTATGATATGAATGGCTCAGATGTGTATAATCTAGATGTTTATTTTGTATTGATTTAATTGATAGGATACACGTTATGTTAGAAATTACGCGGGTGCTTTGACTGATTGCAGGACTAAGATTTGGAGCCGGTGAAGAAGGAATCTTGCTTCGCTGCGTAGCGCTCTCCAAGGGACTCCAAGACTGTCAAAGAGGTAATTATCTATTGTATTCCTTCAATTTATTTCAAGTTAATATGAACATGCTCATGCCATCTTTGTGAACAGCATAGCTAATCTGACTGTCTGCCTCGGGCACCGGAAATCCCTGAGAGGGATACTCGAAAACCAGCAACCCAAGCAGTTTACCCTATAGCAGAATTGGCGACTCCACTGGGGATTTTCCCCATAGTTTCTGGACTATTTCTTCCTTCCTTTCTTCTCTCCTCTGTTCACAGATCCTTTCGACCATTTTTGATGCCCAGTAGACATACCAAACGCTTACAGAGTTCAATCCTGTTCCCGTTTGGCCAACTAAAGAGCTTTTCCCTGGTTAACGCGACCTCTGCAGGTTATCCAGTGCATTATAACGTGGTCTATGCTTAAATACAGTGCATTATAACGCTGTATTTTCTCACAGATAGAGCGTTACTTAGCCAAAAACCTTGTTGTTCACTGCTATGACTGTGTTTTAGCTGTAGAGTTTTTTGGCCATCAATACCTTTCACTGAATGAATCCCTGTGCTTGTCTGCTAAGCTGGCATTTTTATTTGTTTCTCTTGTTTAGTTAGTGTTCAAAGCATTTACTTTTTAAGATATTTTTCTTTTCTTTTCTTTTCTTTTTTTCTTTTCTTTTTTTCTTTTCTGCATCTAGCTGAGTTTATTCTGAAAGTTTTAGTTCATAGACTGTTGAAAGAGGTAGATAGAAGTCTGAATCTTTAAAAGTTGAGTTGTGTTATTTACATGTTGGTGCATGGATGATTGAAAAAGAAACCTCTCCCAGTAGAAACACTCTTCATTGAATTTAATATTTAGAGCATGTTTTGCATGGTTTCTTGAGTCAGAGTCTCACTATACTTCATACGTCCATTCCCCCTCCGCAAGACTAATAACAAAGTACACTAAAAATAAAGCGATACTAAAATCAATCTAATTACTCTTTTTTGAGCTCACACAAACAGTAGTTCAGGCTAGGATCTTGGGTTAGGAAAGTGAGAAAACTACCCAAGATCTCAAAACTTGAAAACTAGAGTCATTAACGAGTGAAATCCTGCTGCACTCACATTATCGGGACCATTCCTTTACCGGAGCTCAGCGCGAGACAACACTTGGGTGCACTAGAAGGTAGCCCACCTTCGACTGCATCCTGTGGGTGTGTTATATATTGGGGTTCCCTTCGGGGATGTCGAAACTAGATCGGGGATCTAGGTATTCTGCCCATATAGCACATTTTCCTTGACCGTGGAGCCCCCTGATGATGTCTGTGATTTGAGGTATCCTTAGTGGCCATACTTTTAGGGACTTACACAAGGTGACTAGGACGGGCTGTCCTGGTACCTGAAACAGACGAACCCACTCTGTCTTCGCTCTTTAGGAGGGTACTCATCTTCACGAGAGTGCTTACACCTATCGTCTGAGGTTCGGGCGAAGCTCTAGAGTGACCGTAACTGTACTTTCGACCAACCCTCTCTATACTATTGTGATACTGGATTTCATCACCAGTGAACGGTAGTACTCAGACAGGGCACCCTATTCTGGCTGCTTGCTGATTGATTTTAGAGAGTCCTTTTTCTTTTTGTTAGGTGTGTGGTTACTGTCATTTGAGACTTTATAATACATCACAATTTAATAAAATTTGTTAAAATTAAACCAGTCACCGTGGCGTCCCCTGACCCACGTCGTCTGTCTCGACGACAGCAAGGTCTACCTCCTCTCACTCTTGAGGAAGAACTGAACCTTGGTGAACCCGGACCTTCTACAGAAGAGCAGTCTCCTCTGACTAATCTTGATTATCACATAGACCCTTATCAGCCGGAATTTCCGGAGGACCCTTTCACTGAAGGGGTTGTACCTAATTACAATCCTCCACTCACTGATCCGTTAGGGCCTGTGATAGTCTAGATTCCACCACGCCGAGATATGTTTACAGCCGCACCAACATCTATTTCACCACCGGCATCCACAGGGTCGATACCAATGGCAACCATCCCTGGTTCGCCACCATCCTCCCCGCCAGTGGTCAGTTCTATGCCATTACTGGGTAACCCCAATAGTCAACATATACCTACCCCCAAACCTATGGTCAACACAACTGTCAGTAGTTTACCGAACCCCTCGGCATCTACTCCTACCGTGACCACATTGGGACCCACGGTAGCTCCTTTCGCGAGCATGACTACTTCGGTGCCCTTTAGCAACCCTTTTGGCTGGAACCCTCTGTTGAGTTCAAACCCCCTGGCCATTATACTAGGGGGTAGTGTTATCAGCACCCAGGTAGCAGGGAACATATCACTTCCCTTGCAATCCTCAGGACAAATGGGACAACCCATTGTAAATACTATCCCCTTAAGTGGTTCAAACATAGGTGTAGGATCTATACCGTTTCCAAATTATGCAAGTAATAGTATGCCTCCAGGAAACTCTATTGCATCCATTTGGACTAACCAACCCCAACCTCCATCTAGAATGGGAGGGCACTTTTATACTGGGGGCAACCAACCGTTTGCCCCGCAATACACTATGCCCTATGGACAGCAACCATATGTTCCTACTCCTCCACCTATGGGAGGTTTTTATCAAAGTCCCACTTACCCCCCTGGTAACACGTTGATGGGGGGACCCTATGGTCTAAGTAGTCAGCCCATACTGCCTTGGTTAGATTCGGGGGAAAATCCACAATTGCCATTCTTGGCAGCTTTGGACATACCCGATATCCATAAACTGACAAATGACCCCATTAACCACAACCTGCTTTGGCCTCCAGTTCCGCATAAGATTCCTTCCGACATCCCGAAGTTCAATGGAAAACATGGGGACGACCTGGCCGCACACATCACTACCTTTCATTTATGGTCCATATCCAATTCCATGGTAGATGATAGTGTCCAGCTTCGACTGTTTCCTCGCACCCTTACAGGAAATGCCGCCAAGTGGTACATTGAATTGCCACGCATCGCCATCAATACGTTTGGCGCTTTAGCGACGGATTTTTTAAAGAACTTCCAACTACCAATTAGAGTGGAAACCGGAACATAATTGTTAACCTCGCTGCGTCAAGACACCGCCACCCACATCTCCGATCATATTCATGAATGGAGACGTAGGAGGAGGCTCTTCAAAGCGCCAATACCGGACCATCTCTTGGCAAATTGGTTTTGTAAGTCTCTTTTACCCCACATCTCTAAAGACATTGGCATTTCTGGTGCGGTGACAGAAGATAAATGTATTCATCGTGCCCAACACCTGGATTTAATCTATTCACAATTCGACATGCTTTACGATCTGCTCCCCCATGCCCCTGGTAACCCAAATCCTCCGGCTACTCAGAAAACTGGAGCTCATGCCGACGGTCTCGTTGGCGCGATCTCTAGTGTAGCCACCAAACAGTCTTGGGGGCAAACCTCCCAGCCATCCTCGGCTGCCACCGCCCCCCACCAAACGACTCCTCTTCCTCCCGCTGAGGTAAATTTGGTGCAAACCTCACAAAAACCTAGCGGGAAAAATAAGAAAAACAGGAAAAAGACGTCTTCTTCGGAAGAGCAGTCGGATAATCAGAATAACCCTAATCAGAAAAATGCTGCCAGAAATGACAAAGGGAAGGATAAACCCATGAAATTTCCTTGCAAGATCTGTGCGGAGGACCACTTGACCTACAAATTTCCTTGGCTGCAGGACTGCACCGATTTTATTGCAAACAAGGATTATGGGCAAACACCTGCCGTTCTTCATAATCCTTTCCCCAATCAACAGCAGCAACATCAACACATGGTTGACAATCCTCCACAACCCCATCAACGAGGCAATGGTGGTTCGCATCCTTCCGGTGAAGGACCATCTGCCATTTATGGCATTGAGAGTGTTGACCTTCAAACTCGAGCTAAGCTTTATGGAAATCCTACCTTTGAGGCTCAAGAACCTGGTACTAGTTCGAACCCACCGCCGCCAAACGATTTGCATATCGAACGGCCTAATGCTGACCACGTAATTCGTCCTCCCAAAGGGACACTTTGATGCACGACTCATAACACCTCTGCATGTGCAGCCCAAAACTACAATATTGTAGAAGATTTGGCGCAGGCACCGTTAGCCATGTCTGCTCTCGAAGTTTTACAAACCTATCCAGCACAAAGGAAAGCCTTGCTTTCAGCCATTGGTGGAATAGACCCCCAGGATTCTATGCTAGCCATCTTTGATATGGAAAAGGCTAGACCTCGGCTCTCACACCAACTTGCATTCTAGGTACAAGTGGTGTCGAAAGGGAGGCCAATCCATCGCACTATCATAGATGAAGGTGCTTCGACCTGCGTTATGTCACAAGCTTGCTGGCTCAATTTAGGTTCTCCTACTCTAACCCCGCCATCGAATTCCCTCAAATCTTTCGATGGCCACAATTTCCTCCCAAAAGGATACCTTGCTAGCTTTCCCATCACTCTGGGTGGGAAAACGGTAAACGTGGACGTTGAAGTCGTCGAGCGCCATCTCAACTATAATCTATTGCTTGGTCACAGTTGGTCTTATGCTATGACCGCCATCGTGTCTTCGGTCTTCTGACTCATCCTATTTCCATTGGATGGGAAAATAGTCATGGTCGATCAGCTATCCTTCTACACCCCTGATTATGCCACTTTACCAAGTAGCACTGTACCCATAATAGGGGGTGTCCCTGACTCTTACATCAGTATCGGTACCGGTCTTCTGAAGGCATATTCCCTACTGGGTTGTTTTCCTCTACCGCCGCCGCAGATCCCAAACACGGTTGCAATGATATCCACCTTTTCGGATGGCTCTATCGACCCATGGATCATCCCGGCACCTTCAGAAATCGATTCCTCTGGAGATCAGATGCCGCTTTCGCCAGCTGAGTTGGCTTATCAAGCCATCCAAATAGCATCTGAACCCTCCACTAATACGGTTTTGACCGCAGGTACAAACCTCCCTCCCATCACAGTTCTCTCTAAGGATATCCTCAATGAATTCTGGCCTACAGACGAAGCTATTCGAGATATCATGTCATTAGAAGAACACCCTTGGGGAGATTTTCACCATCGTGCTTTGATGATTGATTCGGAGGCGATAAAAATCGAAATCCCCTCTTTTGACCAACCTGAGATAGTTCCTTCCTCTTATACGACTGTTCACACTATCGATTCAGAAGGGAACACGGGAAATCTTTCCAAGACAATGCTCATTGATATCTCGGTCAAAACAGGTATCCTGGAAAATATTCCATATTGCTTTTCAAATATCACACCTTTCCAACTTGCTTTCAGCCTGGAGGCAGTACTTCCAATCGAGTGTGAAATCCCATCACTCAAACTTGCCGTTGAAATCCTGCCTGGCACCACTGCCACTGAAGAACGCTTGCTCTCACTCGATCATTTGAACGAAACTCGTCGAGATGCTACACTAGCACTCGAAGCTCACCAGCGCCGAGTTAAAGCTCAATACGACAAATCTGTCAAGCCTCGTTCTTTCCAAGAGGGTGATCTTGTTCTACTTTATGATCAAAAACATGACCTCTTGGGGGCAGGAACACTCCAACCATTGTGGCTCAGTCCTTACATCGTTACTAAAGCCCTCTCAAAAGGAGCTTATGAACTCCAGGACTGTAATGGAATTCCACTCGAGGAGCCCCGCAACGGGCTCTATCTGAAGAAATATTTTTCCTAGTTTCGCACTAGGCATATGCTTTGTAATTTTATGTATATAAGTTTTGCCTATTTGTTTTGATGCTTCTGGATTATTTTTGGTTTAAGGTGTTTTTCTCATGTAATCTTTTTCTTTTGCACAGATGTCATCACATTCGTTATCATACGTCGGATATGCGGATGGTGCTAGTCGTCACACTAGACGCATTGCTTCAGCTGCTTGGGTTCTCTATACTCCTGAGTCGGACCTTCTTAGTTCCGGGGGAATCTTCCTGGGTAACGCCACCAATAATGTTGCCGAGTGCATGTCAGTGATCCAACTCCTCACGGAAGCATCATCTCGTGACATCTTCGATTTAGTGGTCAGGTTAGATTCCCAACTCATCATTATGCAGTTAAACAATCATTACCGTGTCCGCCACCCTGTGTTGTTACGTTATTTTTTACGAGTGCGACTTTTAGAGCGTCAATTTCAAACAATCACATTTGAGCACGTTCCTGGAGAATTTAATGCATTAGCCGATTCTTTAGAAAATTATGTGTTAGATTGGCATTTGTCACATTTATTGTAAAAGTTTTACTCATGAGTACATATATTTTTATCACATCAAAAATACATAAAAATTTAAAAACACAAAATCACCAAAAATATATATACATATATATATATGTCATGTCCAGTACATAGTAACGTCAAAAAGAAAAATCTTCTAAAACTTAGGGTGTTTTACAAAAATTTGGCTACACTAAGCCACGCTCTGATACTAATACATCTACTCCACCAACTAAGTCTGATGCTCATGATAGCATACAACTGCTCTAGCTATCCTCCTCAGAGGAACTAGGTATCTCTCCGGCACACCTACAGTATGCCACTGCAGACGAACTCGAACCTCCCGCATAGGAAGCGGTGGTATACCCATACTCAAACCCTCCAGGTTCCAGGAGAGTTCATGTAAAACTTGGGTATCATCATCGTCACCGGCTTCCACATCCTCTACTGGTGCGCCAGCCCCAGCTAGCTGCAGTCCTCGCCGTGCATAGCGAGGGGCCCCAACTGGCTGGACAGGTGCCACATTTGTGTCAAGCAAGCAAAAGCTTCATGTCAAAAATTTATTTTCACCCTTTTTCAACAAAAACAAAAAAAATTACATAAACATTCAAAAGCTAAAAACACAAAAAACTTCTTTGAAAAACACTGATCATTTTTTCTTACCATCGGGCCCCCACTGGGTGCCAGGGGGCAAGACTAACTCCAGATCGCCTGTGAAGTTCATCCCTACATAGGGATAATCCTCAATCATGATTATCTGGGAGTCTAGCCAATCAAAAAACCCGTCATCAAAACAGTGACGGACGGGACCCTCTCCAGTCCGTGGAAGCAAAGTGGCCCACCGAGCCTGCCTCGGCTCGCGTGGACCCAATGGCGCTATAGCGATCCTGGGCCTCATCAGTGGTATCCACTCAAGTATAAATGAAACAATCAGTGTGCCGTATCCAAACTCTCTCTGGGTACGGGTCTTACATGTAGTAAGTTCCGCTTGGACCCGACGGACAACTCCGTCACACCAGTCGAAAACCTGAGGCTGCATGCAATCCAAGGCTAGGAGCATCTGAGCCTTGGTGGCCACATGCTGACTCTTGGCACCTGCCAAGCGAACAATCATCCATAGTATAGACCGTAGTGGTCTCAAAGTCACTTGTGCAATAGGTATCCGGTTACTCACAGCCTGGGTGCCACGTATGCAGTGCGCATGGATCAGATCAGTAGTGGAACGAGGGTCAACTCTGGACCCCGTCAAATTGGGCCTCGCCCCATGACATGATAAACCGGTCAAAAATTACACATCATCCTTTTCGATTGCGAGCTCATTGCCCCCAATCCGAAAGACATGATGTCGTTCATCCCACTACTGGATCAGCCACCTCAGGAGGTCCTCTTGACTCCTCATCAGTTTTAAACGGGCATACTTGAGCAATCTGCACCTCCGAAGAGCCATTAAGCTTGCCGCATCCGTCACCATCTCTCGTTCTTCCTGCTCATGTTCTCTCTCTCGCCAGATACTCATGATTAACAGCTGAACACCTGAAAATGCAACATTTTCAACCGATTAAAACTTGCCTGGACCACTTCAAAATGGGAAAAATTGAGTTGTTAGAAAACACAGTGCGCCTAACACTGGCTCTAGTACAAAACAAAGCGTTCTAACGTGGAACCCCTTCACAGGTTGTGCGTTTAACGCGCCTATTGTACTCCTGACCCGCGTTAGGCGCAAATATTTTTCTAGGGCCTCAAAATTTCCTAATTTTGAACCAGAAAAAACTAAAAAAATGACAATTAAATGATAGCAGGAGGTTCTAGCTCTTACCTGGATCTCGCGGAATAGAAAACTGTTTCCCGGATTGACCGTAATCGTCAGATGAAATTTTCACCCCTTTTTCACCCCAGAGCTTTTGCACAGCACTCAAAACAGTGAAAATGAAAGTCTTCAAACCTTCTTATAGCAAATTCTGGGGCATGACTCTCTTAAGGTAGTCGGAAAAGTCGTGATTTCTTGCTACGCATGTGTCGCAACTCTCGAGATTTGGTACTGATGTTCTAATAAGGGATCAAGATTTATGAGCAGACATACTCATGTTTTACCGAGCGTTCTTTTTTTAGGTCTTTTTCTTGCTCGTTAATCCGAAAAACCTAGAGTTTTCTTCTTCAGCCTCGTTAAAACTATGGAGAAGTACTGAGCATTCTTTTTAGGAATATTTTTCTCGCTCATAAAACTGAAAAAATCCCGAGTCGCCTTTGTCAGGCTCGTTAAACTACCAAGACAGAGAACAAGGAGCCATTCTTTTCCTCTTTTTCAAAGCTCTTTAAACAGAAAAAGTAACCGAGTTTTCTCCTCGTGACTCGTTAAAATTTCACAGAGGTATCGAGTTTTTTCCGCATGACTCGTTAAAATTTCACGGAGGTACCGAGTTTTTCTTTGTTGGACTCGTTAAAATTTCACAAAAAGTATTGAGTTTACTCCATCTCCTCGTACTCATAACAAAATGAGGTAGACGTCTATCGAACATAGCTTTCTCACCTTTCCAGATTTGATGGACTAACTTACGGAAAATGAACTGTTTCGGGCTTACTATTATCCCTCTGCCGTGCCCGGTTATCAAGACATGACAAAGGTACCCCAATGGAGTCGTCTTTTACGATATTTTTCAGACTCTCTAAACATGAAAAATTCACCGAGTTTTCTCATCTGGACTCGTTAAACTTAATCAGATGCGGACAGAGTTGTCTTTCTTGACATTTTTCAGACTCTTTAAACATGAAAAATTCACTGAGTTTTCTCATCTGGACTCGTTAAACCTAATCAGATGGAACACAAAGTTGTCTTTCCTGACATTTTTCAGACTCTTTAAACATGAAAAATTCACCGAGTTTGCTCATCTGGACTCGTTAAACCTAATCAGATGGGACACAGAGTTGTCTTTCCTGACATTTTTCAGACTCTTTAAACATGAAAAATTCACCGAGTTTACTCGTATGGACTCATTAAACTTAATCAGACGGGGAAAAATTTGGACAAAACGGATACTACCTCTGTTACATTTCAAAAAAGGTCGATTTGGCAACAAAATTCTTGAACATGGCACTTCCCAGAAAATTCTTTCGCAGCCAGTAGAACCCTACCATCTATGAGTATTAGCCTTCATTTCCCAGTGTCCCTGCACCAGTAAAATTCTAACACACTCTTTGGTGTTCATTAAGCCTCAGCTGCCTAGTACCCTGCTAGAGTGCCTTCTATTGTTCAAGCAGATCTCGTTATCTACTGCTCCTGTTATCAACCAAACCGCTCATTATGCCAGAAATCATTTGTCGTCTGACGTCCCCATTTACTCTTCATTATCTCAAATCATAAACGAAATCAGTTGGTTTCTGTTTCGTGTTGACTGATGTAGGATGCCTCAGTGCCTACCTTTCAACAGATCACTTCCTATTGACTTCAACACCTTATCTAGGAAGTCGATCTAGAAACACATCAGTACCCGGATACTTGCAGACATCAGTGGCAGGTAGTCTTGTGTTTGATCAGGGGTCTTCATCATTGGCTCCTGGTCGAATTATTCTACGAGTGTTCGACTTCAACTCCTTTTATTCACACTCGCTAGATTGTACTGGGCATCTTAGGAACCATCATCATTATCAGTGGCCACCTTCGCGTCTGTTAACAGTTTTCATTATTGACTGGTAATCAGACGATTTCTCACATGTTCAAAGACAACTCCTTCATTCACATGTTGAGAAATATGCAGTTTAAGTGAATCGGTGGTCAAGACCTTGGGGCAAAGGCTACATCATTAAAGTTGTGTTTCCTTCCCCAAGTTTCGATATTGTTTATGGAGACAGCTTCTTCAGCCTGATCCTGTTATGACAAACACTTCCACATTGTGCCTATTGGTGGACAGATTCTTCATATCTCTATTCTAGAGAAATCATGTTGTTTAAGCTACTGAGCATGGGAAATGCCCGACTCAAGGCAAATACTATATTTTCTGACATATGTTGTTGTTTCAGGTTTTCCTCAGTCTTTCAATCTCTCTATCTCTACAAGTTATAAAGTATTTCGGCCATCGTCTTCGTCTCTGACCTCACACTTTAGGGGGCATCTGTTACAGGTCAAAATACCTCCTCATCAGCTCAGAGGGGAAGAAAAATATGGAAGAAGTACAAAGACCTAAATTAAACCTATTTCTGCCAGGGTAACGCATATATAGAACAGAACAAGAGCGTTATAACGCAGGCAAGCAATACATTGGCCGCGTTAGTGGCTAGGGAAACGCTCTGTTTACACTGGAGGGACGCGTTACCTGTGTTTTAAGTTTGAATTGGGAAAAGAGCGCGGAGAAAGATTTGAATCTCCGACTTTCCCTCACAAAGGAGTCAGTGCACAAAGGAAACTGCAGAAGCACCAATTCATTATTGGTCATTGCCATAGAAGACTGAACTCCAAGAGAGGCAAAAGCATGGAGATCAAGGAAACATCTAAGCCTTTTCCATTCCAAACTAGTGGAAAGAGAAGGGCAACAATGGCCTTCTCCCTCTCCTATAAAAAGGAGTTGAAGGCTCTTAATTGAAGGTCGAAGGATTGCTCAAGGTTCTTGTATACTTGTGGAATAGAGAATAGTGTTACATTGTGAAGGCCAAGAGTCAAAGAGGTTCCTAGAGAGCTTGTTGACTTGGACTTCTTCACTTGAGAGATAAGAGAGATTGGGAGACCAAGGAGGGCTTGGTACAACCGACGGTTGTAATCCTCCTTCTTTCAAAATCAATAGAACTATGTTCGTTTTGTCCATTCAATGCTTAATATTGTCATTATTGTTTGAACATTTACATAGTATGATATGAATGGCTCAGATGTGTATAATCTAGATGTTTATTGTGTATTGATTTAATTGATAGGATACATGTTATGTTAGAAATTACGCGGGTGCTTTGACTGATTGCAGGACTAAGATTTGGAGCCGGTGAAGAAGGACTCTTGCTTCACTGCGTAGCGCTCTCCAAGGGACTCCAAGACTGTCAAAGAGGTAATTATCTATTGTATTCCTTCAAGTTATTTCAAGTTAATATGAACATGCTCATGCCATCTTTGTGAACAACATAGCTAATATTATTGTCTGCCTCGGGCACCGGAAATCCCTGAGAGGGATATTCGAAAACCAACAACCCAAGCTGTTTACCCTATAGCAGTTCCTGGCAAGAGGTTGTAGAAAAATTTGTTCAATGCTTCTCATTTAAAGGGAAGACAGAGCCGATATCCCAAGAATTGCAGGCCATAAAAGGAATATTGTTTTTCCCCGATCAGAGAGCAGACAGGAGGCCATTGATGCTGAACCCCGATGGCAGACACAAGGTGGCTTGCTAAAGGATTGACAGCGAGCCAGAAGATGACAGTCTGAAGGATCTGAGGCACCTATACTTTGAAGAGACAGAAGGAGAGCGGAACATCAAAGAAGAGCCTACCACCGAAGGAATACATCTCCTTCCGCTGAGGACTAAAAAGCTCAACATCGACATGGAGGAAAAACCCAAACTGGCTACAGTTGGGGACTACTGGGACGAGGAGATGACGAAGGATATTTTTAGTCTCCTCAAGGAATACGAAGACCTATTCCCTTCGTTGGTTGCAGATTTGAAAGGGATCAAAGGGGATCTCGAAGAGATGAGGATTATATTGAATCCAGGCGCTAGGCCAGTGAAGCATCAACTTTACCAGCTGAACTCGCGGATCAAGGAGAAATTCAAAATAGAGATCGAAAAAATGCTGAAGGCAGGCCTGATTTTCCCTGTGGAAGAAGCAGAGTGGGTGAGTCCCATCGTCATTCAAAATAAGAAGGACAAATCAAAAATCCGCGTCTGTGTAGACTATCAAATTTTGAACAACGCCTACATCCATGACCCATTCCCCACCCCATTCAATGACGAATTACTAGATAATTTTGCAGGGAATGAGGCATACTCCTTCATTGATGGGTTCTCAGGATATCATCAAGTGCGCATCACGGAAGAGAACAAAAAAAAGACGATGTTCACAACAGAGTGGGGGTCCTTTGCATATCACGTGATGCCATTTGGGTTGAAGAATGCACTTGCCGTGTTTTCTAGGATTCTCATAGCTGCTTTCTGAGAATATATTCATAAGTTTCTGGAAGTCTACATGGACGACTAGACAGTCTATAGCTTGCTGGAGGATCATGCCACCCTGCTACGCATAATGTTCGACAGGTGTCGGCAACTGCAGATTTCATTGAACCTGAAGAAATGCATCTTCGCGGTTCCATTCAGAATGCTCCTAGGACATGTGGTGTGTAGGCAAGGAGTCTGTGTCGACCCTGCAAAGGTGGAAGTAATCGTCAACATGGAAGCACTGGAAACCATGAAGCAATTGAGATCACTACTAGGGCACACGGGCTATTACAGGAGATTCATCAAAAACTATGTGAAGATAACTGCTCCTTTGGAGAAGTTACTATGGAAGTCATAGGTGTTCCAGTGGATGGATGATTGCAGATTAGCTCTCGACACTTTAAAGGAGAAGTTGGAAACTACGCCCATTCTGGTTCACCCAGATTGGGATAAGCAGTTCCATGTGCATATCGATGCTTCCGGTATTGCACTTGGGGTTGTCTTAGCGCAACCAGGGGAGACGATAGTAGACCACCCAGTGTACTTTGCCAGTCGCAAGCTGTCTAATGCGGAGCAGAATTACACCACTAAGGAGAGGGAGGAACTAGCAATGGTGTACTCTCTCTAGAAGTTCCGCTACTACCTCCTAGGAGGTAAGTTCAAATTCTTCACTGATCACTCTACGTTGAAATACCTAGTCAATAAGCCAGTTTTGGAAGGAAGGATATGCCAATGGCTCCTAATCTTTCAAGATTTCACCTTCAAAGTGATTGTCAAGCCTGGGAGGCTGAATGTCGGGCCTGATCACTTATCCCAGTTGGAGATTGGAGAAAATGAGGGCTCTCTAGATGATCAGTTGCCTGATGCTAATCTTTTCTAGGTAGAAGCCATACCAGATTATTTGGTAGAAATCGCAACATACCTCGCCACGGGGCAGTGTGCACAGCACTATACCCCAGTTTAGAAATGACACCTGGTCGTCCGAGCTGCTGAATACCAACTGATTGTGGGGTAGTTGTATAAGTTGGGGCTTGACGAGATTCTGCGAAGGTGTGTCCTTGACCATGAACATGCAGCCATTCTGTGGGAATGCCATAGAGGCATCAGAGGAGGACATGTGGGGCCAAAACCCACAGCCAGGAAAGTGCTGCAAGCTAGACTATGGTGGTCAACTGTCCATGCCGACAGTAAATATTTTGTCAAGAAATGCGATGGTTTTCAGAGGACAGGGAAGCCCTCTCATAGAGACGAACTCCCACTACACCTGGTGAATGTATTACAACCGTTTGAGAAGTGGGTTGTCGACTTTGTAGGCCCCATAGCACCTGTAGCTAGACATTAAAAGGCCTGCTACATCATCACTGCCACGGACTACCTAACCAGATGGACCGAAGTAGTGGCGGTGAGGGATTGTACGACAGAAAATGCAGCCCGGTTTATCTTTGAAAACATCATCAGCAGATTTGGCTGCCCAAGGAGATTAACCAGTGATCAAGGTACACACTTCATTAATGAAACGATCAAATCACTGCTGGACACATTTATGATACAACATCACAAAAGCAGCCCGTACCACCCACAGGCCAATGACACTGTCAAAGTTTTTAACAAAATCCTCGAAAAATGATTGACGAAGATCTGCAACGCAAAAAGGGATGATTGGGATGGATGTCTGCCAGCCACACTATGGGCCTACCGAACAATAGTGAAGCGCTTAACGAATCAAACACCTTTCCAACTGGTGTATGGCCATGAAGCTGTGATTCCAGCCGAGTTCACCATATCGAGCCTTCTGATCACCACATCCCTAAATTTCTCGAAGGAGGAATCACTACAGGAATGCCTGCACGAGTTACAAGAACTTGACGAGGCAAGGTTCCTTGCTGAGTTTCATCAAAAAGTTTAGAAAGACAGGCAGAAGGCATGGCATGATCGACACATTAAGAGAAAAATGTTCCAGGTTGGTGGCAAGGTTCTACTATATGATAGCAGGTGTTAGACTCCGCCTTGTCTAACCTATGTCAGAGTCAAATGCAGACAGGTAGCTGTCAAAGTCTCAGTTCATTATACAGACCAATGCCAATCAGCGTTCACCCTCTGCTACTTAGATGTTTGCAAAGCTTGTTTTCAGAATGTTTCAATAACACTTGCAGGCTAGGAGAAGGACCAGTAGCTGTTTATATTAGGAATACTATCAATGAGAAATTGATTCTTCTTCAAAACAGGGTTTTGAAGAAGAAATTATCAAATATGTTTTGGTAATAAATAGGTAAATGGTCAAAATATTTCAAATTTTACAGTTCTTCAGTGGCACCAGCTTCAAGCATACCCCTGCAAGAAGACAGCAAAATCATTAAAATCGACCTCAGAAAAGCCAAAAGAAGATTGTATTTAAAAAGCCAAATGTGAAATTACAAAAACATTGTAATATGGGTTTGCAATTAGATTTGAATCAAATCTGATTGTGGAGGATATTTGTATCATATATGAAAGCCAAGCAAGTTTCATTTTCACAAATCCACAGCACCCAAATTGTGTTTTGGAGATTGGAGGGCCGATTTCAAGTTTTAAATTGCGTGGACAGAGTTTTGGGGCTCGAGCGACCCACCTGGGCGCGAGCGACCCACCTGGGCAGAGCGACCCACGTGGGTTATTTCCGCAGTGTGAAGTTGCAAGGGGAGCGACCCACCTGGGCCGAGCGACCCACGCAGAGGTGAGCGACCCACGCATCAACAGAGGTCCGAAATTTCGTTTTAAGCGCCCAGTTTCGTTTTAATTCGTCTCCAACTGTCTACAAACAGGTTCTAAACTATTGCTCAGATCTGGTTACTTAGCCAAGGAACCACTGGTGCTGAGTACATTCATTATTTGGTGACAGATGAGTTTGTCTCTCCAATGCGGTTTGTACATATATATTCGGAAAAGGATCAGTGGTGTGAGATGAATTTTTGACAAGCAGAAGCCTTGGTTTTAAATTTTTCTGCGAGCAGCTACTTTCTTCCTTCATTTTTAGTTCCATGACAAAACTTAAAGTCCTCGTAGTACTCAATTATGGATCAAAGAGAGCCACAGTAAACGGTCTACCATGGCCATCTTCTCTCCCACAGCTTAAGACTATTCGCTTGGAGAGGTTGAATGTGCCCCCACTTCAAGAGCAGGATAAACTCTTTCAGAATTTGGAGAAACTCTCGTTGAGCATATGTGGCAGTTTGACCCATATTTTAGCAATTTTCGTAGAGTGGCAAAGCGTATCTCCAGAAATTTGAGAGCGGTTGCAAAGTGGCATTCATAGGTTCGTTTGTCTATTTCTGTCTTCACGCTGGAATAATGGAAGGCTTTCTATCTTTAAGAGCAAATGGAGGATTCGTTCTATCTTCATGGCTTTAGTTGAAACAACGCCCCTGTTTTGGGGGTCGATCTGTTGTTTTTTTAGAATAGTTTATGTATTAAAATAATCATTTGTGAGATGAGAGGCAGTCAGAAGAGAGTTCTGAGCGCTGGTGTAAAAGAAAAATTAGAGTTTATTTGTACAGTCTTAGACAGAGATTTTAATGAAAATACCCAGCGCTGGCTTCTGAGATTCCTGTGGCTTGAAATTTAACATTTGTGTCCTCTTTTGTTTCATATGTAGCCTGTTATGTGTTCATTGTCATTTCATGATCATTTCCAATTGAACAAATGAAGTGTTAAGGTAGAATTCATATTTGGTATGCTCTGCCTTTAAGTTTGTTCATATTTAATGTTTTCTTCTGTTCGACAAGGATTCATCCTCTATGCCCTTGTCAGCTCCTCAACAGTCTTGCCATTCCATTTAATCTCAAATTGATGTTAAATTTTCTTGCTTACCTTGCCTCAGGAGACAATCTGTGTTTTTTATTACATTTCTCTGTTCAAGCTGTTCTTTGCCCCATGCAGCCCAGAAAAACCCCATCATTTCATTAAAATCCATTTTCATATCAGTTTACTAGCCTAAGATTAGCATTCCTTATCGGTCATCTCAGCCCCTTCGAAAACCTTTTGCTGAGTTTGACCCGGAGAGAGCCCTCTCCTGTCCTCGTAGGGCTAGCTACGAGGCTGAGCTTGGTTTGATGTTGCCTCGAGTTTGCCTCTTTCAGCCTGTGGCAGAATCGAGCGCTAACAGCAGGTTTCAAAAATTTCCAGGGAAACTGCAGATGCACTGGTTGGGACCATACTACGTCATCGAAATCAAGGATTCCGGAGCAGTTTGGGTGGCTCAACTGGACGGTATTGTTTTACCTAGATGGGTGAATGGCACACGTCTGAAGCCCTACCATGACTAAGTTTCTTTAGTTTTCTTTCAATAACTCTCGCCGCCGAGAGAAGTCAGTAGAATAGAGTAGTTGAATAACTCTCTCGCACCTGAGATGAGCATAGGTAGTGTCACTTCTCCACGCATAGGTCGTCAATAACAGCTGGGTTGCGGGGACTGCAACGCAACCGATTTTGGTCAGGGAGGGTTGCATCGAGCATGCCATCCACGTAGGATAAGAAAACGTGTCAAGTGTCAGTCCCCATCATTTCGTCCAGTACTTGTGTCAATCCGTAGGATCGCCAGGATCACCAGGATTTGCAAAATAAACTGCCATAATTAGAAGTAACCTTACAGTAATAAATTTTCCATAATTAAAAGTAACCTCAGTGGTCATGTCTGCCCATTTCCCCACACCACCGTCAGTAGATGCCAAAGAACACCTCAACAGGAAAATAATCAGACGATTATCGTCGTGGAGGAACCCAGAAAGAATTAATTAGTTATGGGGTCTCATCAACCTCACTCGTGCCAGTTAATTACATAGCCTGCATTTAGAAAAGAGTGATTATTCTGGAGATTTCCGAGTTAGAAACATCTCAAGGAGCAAGAAAGGTCATGAGCGAAGAAGAACAGGGAAGGATGTAGGAGGTAGAGAGCCAGAGACGCAGAGGTGAAGCAGTGATACAGGTGTACCAGCGCAGAGTGAAGATGGCTAGAACAACCCACCAGTTGTCGAGCCTGAGATAGATGGAAGAATTGCAAAGACGGAGTCACTAGTCCGGAAATATGATAGTGCAACTTTGATAGACTCATACCTCACAGACTGGTTCGAATTCCCGGCCATGAAGTGGAAAATGTATATGGAGGATTATCTGATGGAAGCCGGGAATCCTGCATCAAGAACACAGCCAGACTTTCGGGGCCTCTGACAATCAATGCTACTGAATCTAAGAGACTTACCAATATTTGGCACCACGGGCGCTGCCATGCAGTGTAAAAAAATCTTACTCAGCCAAATTCAGAACGGCTCATTATGGTTGGGGAAGGAGATCCCCATACGCATAGAGGATATTCACTGGTTGACAAGATTATCAAAATAAGGTCGGGAAGTCTCGACTACGTTCAAAACAGTATCAAAGCGGGCTAGGAAGGATGGAGAGCAGAACCTATACACCAAGTATGGTACACGGTGCGGAGGCAAGGGAGCTAGGATAGACCTGATTGATCAGCCCAATGTTAAAGTTTCTTGCTACCTCATCGCTAGAAAAACGATGAGGCACTATATGAAGGGAGAGTGCACCCTAGACACCATCTCGGTGGCAAAGCATTGTATCCAGGGAACACAACTCAATTGGTGTTCATTCATTCTCCACGAGTTGTTTGATGCATGCGAGGACACCTATCGGAGAGTGACGAGATTCATATACGGATGCTTGATCATGGCCTTCGCCATATGGAAATGGTCCTTCCCTGGAAGGTGGACACCAGCTGAGATACTAGACAGCCAGCCACTAGTAATGAAATACACTCCCTGGAGGGTATCTAGTGACCAAAGTTCAAAGGAGGCCAATGAGGAGGGATTCCGGGTTTGGTATGGTATGATGGTAGACATGGTCACGAGCCAACAGCGAATACCAGGGTTTCTTCTGGACAAATACAACGAACATTTCTGGTTTGGGGTCACACACAACCACACTCTCCTCAGGCCAAAAGGTGTGTCGGCGATGACTTTTGAAATGACGCCCCTAAAGCTACACATTGATGAAAACACCTTCCACTCGGAAATCAGCAGATGGCCAGGGGTACAGATGGAGGTCCGGGAGGGGGAATACATCTATGACTTCACAGGAATGATGGCTACGCCGCTACCAGGAGAGACACCAGAGAAAACAGCAGCCAGGGTGACGCGACTGCAGCTGAAACCAGTCATCGATCGGCTAAATGTCAAGGTACATAATTTCAATTGTACTATTCAAGAGATAGCCAATGAGTCTCCTGAATTCCCTACCTTTGAATAATTCCAAGCCTCCCAGTCTACCTCACTCCCCATCACGACTCCTATTTTCACCCCATTGCCTAATATTGTGTTTACTACACCACCCCCAGCGCCCACAACGTGGGTGCGAAATTCAAAATTTGCAAAGCCAGTCGCAGCGCCAAAAGAAAAGAAACCCAGGATGGAACTCTCCAGCTCCATGGTTTACCTCACTGGTAAGGATCAGCTGCGACAGAGTAGCCGGGGAGTCCTAATCAGAGAAGAACCCCTTGTGGAGACCCCGGTGACTAGCAAGCTTCCGCCCCCCAACCCACTTCTTCCACTTAAATTTCTGAATATTCATGCTTCCACCACCTGCAATTACCACTTGCCACAATTCACCTCGTTCCGGGAACCTAACACCTCCGCCACATCCACCTCATCCGCCACTGTGTCTAAACCCATCACCAGAGAGAGGACTAATGGGGACCTCGGGACTGAAGTTAACTCAAGTATTGTATAAGTACCCATGGTTAGGTAAACCCTAGCCCCCCAAGTCACATTTTCTGAACTTATCAGCCAGGCAGAGCAAGCTATAAAAGACAGATCTAACCAAATTCTAGTGCAGACTCTAGAACAGCCAGCTCACTTGACCCCCCAGAGACAGGAGCAGCACCCAAATCACAGCCCAACGTCAACATGGGCGATTCTAGAAACCAGGCCAAGAATCCAGCCTCACCTCCGTCACCAACAGAACATTTGGCCAAGTCAGTAGCCAGTGGGAAACCTTTATAGGTGAGGCTTCCAGAGAAGGGTACGTCAGGGGTAGAAAGCATGGAAACATGGGGGACGTCCCAATCGTTCCACTTCATACAGTGATCCGGATTTATGTAGGAACGCAACAGAATAAACACATAACCATAAATACAGAGATGCAGCGGAAATAACACTTCATTTCATTAATATCGAAGAACTGAAATTTGCTTACAGACAATGGAAATAAAACTAGCCAGGGCACTGGTAGCTATCTCTGAGAAGAGATGTGGTGGCTACAGGCCTCTGAAATGAGTTACAATGAGGCTCGAGGGCCTATTTATTATTGAGAAACAATGGAGAACCCTCAACATCCCAAAAACCTAACCCTAGGAGATGAAGCGCCAAAACTATGGGCCCCGTTTGGGTAAATTGGTGTTTCAACTTCCGAGGGACGTAACTTTGGCATACTATCTCCGTTTGACGCACAGGATACATCATTGGAAAGCTCTATCCGAGGACTACAACTTTTGTGACGATTTTGATGATCAAAATCGCAACAGATTTAATACCAAAAAAACGTCGTTTAGGGTCTCAAAACGGCTCCGGAAGTTCAGGACCCAAAAAACTGCTAAAAATAGTAAGTTATGCCAAAACTGAAAAACTAAAAGAGACAATGGTGGGGGCCCAAGTGGAATAGGCGGGTGGCCACCAATATCCACCTGGATCATTCCTCCCCCCTTAGGAAGCAATGGTCCCCATTGGGTTAAGTTCCTCCATGAGATGAGGAAATTTCTGCTGAACTTGGTCCCTGGTGAACCACTTTCCTTGGTGCAGGAGTTGGCCAGCTTTGACAACCCGATACGGTTGGATCTGCTGTTGACGAGTGTTCTTGATTTGCATGTCCATGATACAATCTGTGGTGGCCTGTTCCATGCAGTCTGGGTTTAACTCTGTTGGTGTGAGTTGTTCTGCAATGTCCGAGGTGTCCAGTAGAGGTGGAAAGTAAGGACGAAGGCGATCCACATTGAAGACTGGGTGCAGACCGAGGAATGGTGGAATACTAAGCTCGAAGGCATTGTTACCTACAGCCTTGGTGATGGTGTACGGCCCGTATCGGAGCGGGCGAAGCTTGCGGTGAGGTCCGGTGAGGCGCTCCTTCTGCAAATGTAGCCATACTTTGTCGCCCACCTGGAAGTGGTGTGGCACCCGGTGTTGATCATGGCGCTGCTTGTACTTCGCATTGGCTCTGTCCAATATATCATGAACCTGTTGGCGGATGTGTTGAATTCGCTCGATGAAGCTACTTGCTTTGTCAACTTCAGACTGGACATGAGCTGAATCGGCCTGAGCAGCTGCAAACGGCATGGCTATGTCAATGGGACATAGTGGCTGGAATCCCAAGCCCACCTGAAAGGGGCTATGGCCAATTGAGCTGTGGAGAGCCCGGTTATAACTGTGTTGTACATAGGGGAGGCTCTCGTCCCATGTGCGTGGATGCTTTGAGTTGTACATGCGCAGAATGTGTACAATCATTCTGTTGACGACCTCTGTCTGGCCATCTGTTTGGGGATGGAAAGCTGTGGACTTGGTGAGCTTTGTGTCCAACATTGACCGGAGGCTGGACCAAAATGTGCTGAGGAACCTGCTATCTCGATCTGATATGATAGACTGTGGGATCCCAAAGTGCACCCACACTCGTTCAAAGAAGAGTTTAGCAGTGGCTTCTGCTGTGATATTCTTCTTACAGGCTGCCATGATGGCCATCTTCGAGAATCTGTCAACGACCACGAGAACACAGTCATTTCCATTCTTAGTAGAAGGCAGGCCCGACATGTAATCCATGGAGATGGATTCCCACGGTCGACTAGGGGTAGGTAGTGGAGTATATAGGCCTTGCTTCTTGATGGTCGGTTTGGCAATGGCACAAGCGGTGCAGGATCTGATGTGCTTCTCGACATCCTTTCGAAGGTTCGGCCAATATAAATACTTCTGTAGTATTGCTACTGTTTTCTCGACCCCGAAATGCCCAGCGACTCGACTGTAGTGTGCTTCCCATATCATCTTGGCACGCTCGCTTGAAGGAACACAAAGGTGTCCCAGGTGACATAAAAGTGCATCTTGCAGGTGAAAATTTGGAACTTGCGTGCCCCCCAAGAGTGCCTTGTAAGTGTGGCCGAATTCTGGGTCACTCTCATAGAGAAGCGGCCAATCAGAAGTCTCGTGCCCACGAGAGTTGAGCACGGTGGTGAGCGCCACGATCGGTGGTCGGCTGAGGCAGTCTGCAACATTATTGGTGCTACCCTTCTTGTACTTGATGTTCAAATGAAACTGTTGCAGATATGTGGACCACTTCTGATGGCGATCATTCTGCAACTTCCCTTGTGTCTGTATGAACTGCAGGGGCCGGTGGTCCGTGTGGATGATTGTTTCCTTCCCCAAAATGTAATGCTTCCATTGTCGACAGGCTTGCACAATGGAATACATTTCTTTGTCATAGGTGGGATACTTGCGAGCTGTCTCAGACAATGTCTCACTGTGATATGCCACTGGATGTCCCTGTTGAGTAAGAACTGCCCCAATAGCATAGTCAGAGGCATCTGTCTCGATCTCAAATGGCTGTTGCAAGTCTGGTAAGGTGAGCACTGGGGCAGAACAGAGGCGATTTTTCAATTCTTTGAACGCCTTATGTTGAGGTTCTGACCAAAAGAACTTTTCTCTCACTCCTCCTTTGGTGACTTGACTCAAGGGCCAAGTGATATGAGAGAATCCCAACACGAATCTACGGTAGAAATTAGCAAGACCCAGAAAGCTGCGAAGCTCTGTTATAGTAGTCGGGGCTGGCCAATCCCGAATGACTTGGATATTGGCTGGATCCACATGCACCCCCTTTTCATCAATAATGTATCCCGGATATTGAACCTGGGTCATGCCAAACGTGCACTTCTCCAAATTGGCACACAACTTGTGTTGCCGCAGTGTTTGGAGGACTTGTCGGATGTGATGAAGGTGCTCTTCCCAAGTCTTGCTGAAGATCATAATGTCATCCAAGTACACCACTACGAATGAGTTGGTGAATGGCCGCAAGATGTCGTCCATCATCCTCATGAAGGTTGCGGGAGCATTCGTCAACCCGAAAGGCATGACCAGCCATTCAAAAAGGCCGTCCTTAGCTTTGAAGGCAGTCTTCCACACATCAGAGGGTTCAATTGGTACCTGGTGATACCCAGACTTCAGGTCGATCTTACTGAAATATTTTTCACCTTGGAGTTGGTCCAAAAGGTCATCAATCCGTGGGATTGGGTACCTATTCCGGACAGTGATCTTGTTCAGCGCCCGATAGTCAATACAGAGTCTCCACGTCCCATCCTTCTTATGTACCAACACGATCGGGCTCCCACAGGGCGATGAACTTGGTCTGATGTGACCTTTCTGCAACAGCTCCTGAATCTGCCTCTTGATTTCATCATTTTCCAGAACAGAGCGTCGATAGATCGGTCCATTGGGTAGTGGCGCACCTGGGGTCGGATCAATCGGGTGCTTGACCTGGCAGTGCAGAGGAACCCCTGTGGGTGAGGTGAAGATGTCCCCGTACTCCTCCACGACCTTATCCATTTGTTGTTGTCGTGCGGAGGGGCCCTGTCTGGAGGTCGTGGCCACAGTCTTCTTCTTGCCCTGGGGGCGGATCATCAGAAAAACGAATTTCCTGGTTTGGGAAATGAGCTTACTACATTGTTTTGCGGTAACCAAAGAGATAGTCGTAGGAGGTGGTACCTCTGGTATCCTGTACAACTTATTTCCCAAAGTAATAATAACAGCACGAGGTCGAGACTCATACACAGCATGACGCTTCCACGAGTATGGTTGTCCTAATAATACATCAGAAACATCAATAGGAGCAACGTCACATAATACCTCATCCGTGAAGGGCTTGATGCTATAGGGAAGGCGACACTACCGGCTGACGCGGAGATCTCGTCCTTGGTGAAGCCACCTGATGGTGTATGGATGTGGGTGAGCTGTGGTCGGCAAGCCCAACTGCTTCACGGCGTCTGCTGAAATGAGGTTCTTTTGGCTCCCATTGTCGACAATGAACTGTACGGGGGAGCCCTTTACCCACATCTGGGAGTGGAAGAGACGTTCCTCCTCCTCTGGATCTTCCGGTTCCTCCTTCTGGACCTTTGTAGTGGCAACAGTGGCGTTGGGCTCCGCATCAATAATATGTTTCCATTTTTCATTCCCCTTTTCAGGTTCTGATTCGGAGTCGGAGCATGCATCTGACTCAAAAGCCCTCATCTCGGCCACTAGCGACTGCTTGGCCCGACACTCACTTGTGTTGTGAGTGGAGCTCTTATGGAACTCACACCACTTTCCCGTGTCCTTCTTTGGCTTTACGGTGTTGTTCTTTTCTTGTGGCTTCGACGGGTTGTCTTTAGCCGCCATGCTCTGTCCTTTGTTCTGCGGTTTGGAAGCACCTTTTCCTTGCTTTTGATTCACAGATCCAAAGTCTCGCTTCTTCTGTTTGAATTTCTGCTCAATCTTGGCAGCATACCGGTATGGCGTACCAAGCGAGGAGATGTCGAGGAACTCCATTTCCTCCTGAATGTATCTATATAGACAACTGTGATAATTTAGCACCAAATGTTTCTCCGAATATTTGATACCCAACTTTGTGCGCAGGGTATGGAACAGATTCGTCGGCTCGTGCACATCTTGATCCCTTTGTTGTCGCAGCGTGGTCCATTGTATGTACTTGTCCTCATAGCTCCCCACGGGATAGTACTGTTCCTTGACGGCGTCTCGGAAATAATTCCAAGTTGGTATGGCCGAGAACAGAGAGGGTTTTGTCTGGTCCTTGTTCTCACAGTAGGTTTCCCACCAGTCCTTAACATGGGGGGTAGCTTTGAGGAGTGCAAAAATAATCTTCTCCCGGTCTGAAAAGTCATGAACAGAGAAATATCCTTCTAATAGATTCAACCATCTATCTACGGCATCTGCGTCTATTTGACCCTCAAATATGGGAATGTCGAAATTTACTTGTACCTTAAAAGGAGTTGCACCTCCAGAGTGGCTGCTGGATGCAGATGCGCCACCGGTGGGCAGCCGTTGAAGGATCTGAACAAAGTTATCCATCATCACGTTCCTTTTTTTTTCGAGGGCCTCCTCGAGCAATATTTTGATAGGATCTCCTGCTCCCTCATCTTTCTTTTCGTCCCCCATGGGCGTCCGTCGAGGTTTGCGAGGCCGATCTTGCAAAGGTTCCACCAGATCAAGCCCTAGCTCCTTATACCCCGACCTCGTTGGGGACATGCAAAGAAGGATCGAGAAAAAGCAGACCGCTCTGATACCACTGATCCGGATTTATGCAGGAACGCAACAGAATAAACATATAACCATAAATACAGAGATGCGGCGGAAATAACACTTCATTTCATTAATATCAAAGAACTGAAATTTGCTTACAGACAGAATGGAAATAAAACTAGCTAGGGCACTGGTAGCTATCTCTGAGAAGAGATGTGGTGGCTACAGGCCTCTGAACTGAGTTACAATGAGGCTCGAGGGCCTATTTATTATTGAGAAACAATGGATAACCCTCAACATCCAAAAAACCTAACCCTAGAAGATGAAGCGCCAAAACTATGGGCCCCGTTTGGGTAAATTGGTGTTTCAACTTCCCAGGGACGTAACTTTGGCATACTATCTCTGTTTGACGCACAGGATACATCATTAGAAAGCTCTATCCGAGGACTACAACTTTTGTGAAAATTTTGATGATCAAAATTGCAACAAATTTAATACCAAAAAAACGTCGTTTAGGGCCTCAAAACGGCTCCGGAAGTTCAGGACCCAAAAAACTGCTAAAAATAGTAAGTTATGCCAAAACTGAAAAAATGAAAGAGACAATGGTGGGGGCCCAAGTGTAATAGGCGGGTGGCCACCAATATCCACCTGGATCATACAGCAAGCAGCACAACTGGCCGATGGGCTCCACGCCGAACTTCAACAGAGATGTGAGTAGCAGCATCAACAAATCATTGCACTTACTGAAGAGTGTGATTAGCTGCGAACTGAGAAGGGGGCCCTACAGCAATAAGTTTTGCTGGTGACTCGAATCTTTCGGGACATCTGGCCCACTGTAGCAGCCTACGACACCCAGGTACCACCACTGGAAGTCTAGGCTGATGTTGTGGGTGAACGAGCTATCCACGTCAAGGTAGCATGGGACAATCTTCGGTATGAGAAAACTGAGCTCAAAGCAACTCTAGCAGCCCGCCCAGCTCTGCCAGACCCCCAGGTCATTTATGCCAACCAGATAACAACAAGACAGGAACAGGTTGAGAGAGTGCGGGAAGCCTTGAGTACTGTCGCCCGGAAAGCATATGACCTACTGAAGGGTCTACAAGAACATACGATGGCCCTGACTCTCAAGCCCCAACCCTTGTCTCTACAGCTTCAACAAATCAACCAAAAGATTCAAAATACAAAGGACCCAGTCAGCCTTGATCCACTATATGCCACAACAGATAGCCTGGAAGTCCAGATTCAGCAGACAGAGGCTAGTTCAGCAACGGCCAAGCAGGCCCTCCGGGAACTCAGGCAGCCTGTCATGGCAAGTGCTCAGAAGATGCAGCAACTGGTCACTCAGGCCAGTACATAGGTCTCAACCGTCTTTGGCAAGCTCCCGGCTGAAGGAGGAGAGGAAGCCGTAACTCGAATTGCAGCCGCAACTAAACCAATTATGCAGGAGTGGCGGGAGGTTGTAGCTTCCTTGCAGGAACTCAAGGTCGTGGCCCTTGCAAAGGTCCCTAAGTTGTGGCCCTTGTTTGAGCAAACAGAGGAGGGACAGCCAGCAGAACAGGGGACGGGAACAAGCTGAGCCATGGAGGTGGAGACAGTGATTTGCGATTGAATCGGGACGAGTCAAGAGACTGTGGTCGGGGCCTGTTGGGGCCCTTGTTTTGAATTTTGCATGAAGACAGATTTTGGGTTGTGGATCAGCATGTGGCAGGTGCAACAACGGTAGGCAGTGGAGTTGCTGAGGTTGTGAAGGAGCAAGAGATAGGTGGTGAGGTTGGCGCAGACAAGTGCATATGAAGAGAATATGTGGAAAAGGACAGACAATGGAATTTCTGTTCAACAGGAAGAAGCCAAAAGTAGCCAAGTGAGAACACAGGAGAAACTAACAGTTGCACTGGCTGGTGAATAAATAGGTCGTCACCCAGCAGCAAAATGTTAGCGAGAGGTTAGAGTAGAACGAGGCCGAGGAGTAGACGCCACTGGAGAGCTCTGTTTTGGTCTCGACATCATTGTATTCCCTATGTCTCCATAGATTTGTTACTATCGTAGTATCTCTCTCTGTCCTACGGGACCTTTGTAATTGAATCTGGAAGCTCATTCTGTCGAGCGATGTAACACGTGATTCTACTGAATGTTTCTTAATACATCTGAAGGTTGCTGGTATATCGTATGTCTTGAATGTGTTGCATGATTCCTGTAGTACTTTAAAAATTTAATTGCTTATTATCTGCATGATGTTCTGAGAGATCTTCTATATACGATGTTATTTATGCATACGATTCTGTGTTAGCTTTGAGTTGCGGATACATCTGCTAATACCATTTTGTTCCCCTCCTTCATGTGGTCGCGGCACGCCTCGGGTGAGACTCTCTGCTCTTCGTAGTAGGGTGAAAATGCCGGCGTGGTGCTAGACTATAGCGGACTCCCTTGTTGGCCCAATCCCTGAACCTGGGTCTTGCCCGCGAGACTCGTTTCCTCGCCAACGGTCTATTTTTAGAATGGTGAGTATATTCTAAAATTAGCAGGATGTTGATTCTAGATGGTTGATAAAATTCTATCTTTAGATGAGTTTCTATTTTTAGAAGAAGAGCGAAGTCTATTTATAGATTGCTAATCTAAAAATAGAATGCATGTCGATTATTATTAGCCCTTAATAATAATCAAACAATAAATAGTAACTTATTCTCTTGTAGCACTTGATTTTAGTGAAAAAATGTGGCACATCAGTGGGCTAAAGGAATTACGCAATTCCTAGGGTGGTTGGTGACTCATGCATGGAGGACTTCGTTATAACTGATTGTGGAACGTTGTAAAAGAGTTGGAAGAGTAATTATGGGAGTTGTTATTTAGTTTAACTCAGTTAAGTGAGTTAAACGCAGTTGTGCTAGTTGTAACTAAAGATACACTAGTGAAATATGAGTGAATTAAATATTTAATTAATTCACAAGTAGTGTCTTACTTGCAACTGAATAAATACAGCAGTTAACTACTTGCATGTCAGATCCAGTGGAGACCTAGTGGAGAGATAGGTGAAAGGGTGTGTTTGAATATCAATTGTGACTACAGTGATGCATTCAATGCATCTACACAGACATTGGAGATGCCAATGATGATTTCACAGTCAAGGCAAGGCAAGATCGAATTCATTATGGGATCTTCTTCATCAGGGATTGCGCAATGGAGGCATGTTGCCAGGAGGCAAGAAATTGCTGCATAGATATGCAAATATCTGCATGACAGTGTGTGACAATTGTATATTGTACTGAGATATCTATGAGCTGAGCTTTGAATGAGATTTTTACATGTTCCATTGATATACATAATATATGATAGTTGGGATTTTTAGCTTTAATCTTTCTCGGGAAAACATCTTGTTATGTGCGATTGATTTTGCTTCATATGTGTTTTGCAATTGGTGATTTAATTTCTACAAAGAATTAAGTGGAAGGATTATGTATTTAACAATGCATTTAAATTGTTAGATCAGGAGAATCCAAAAATACATTATAAATTTCTACAGGCATCGCTTGATTACCAGTTAATGATGTGAGTTGTTAACAAACGCGAGAGAACCACCATTAATGTCAATGGCCCTCAAGGTGCTGCAGCACATTTCATAAGGCATGAATAGATGATTTGATGTCGTTCTCCAAACAAAATATTTCGGTCAAAAGTCCGAAGGATCTTGTCGATGTTGTAAGAAGCCCCATGGTACTATAATATGATGTTTCTAGGTGAACTTCCTGGATGATGATTTGACGTCAACAGGAAGCCACTTTATTTCGAAATGGGAGTTACTGATTTCGAAGACAAAGGAATGACTTGATATAGCAATTTTGAGGGATGATTGTCATGATAATGAAGGTTTATGAGTATTGCAGAAGGATGAGTATTCACTGGATGACTTCTCTTGAACATATCGACGGCACTGAGATGATTTGGAAGTATTTAACCAAAACCAAATTGAAGGTATGATGAACCATAGGTATGAATGCACCGTCAAGAATATTACCCAACCCAAATAGTCACAGTGATGGAGTGGTCATGTTCAAGAGTGACCTGCTACCGTTAGAAGTTCTGTTCACTTTCCCAAATTTTCCCTGGTCATTTGTCGACCAGTACCTCTTTATTTTTTAACAAGCTTGAGGAGGATAACATATGCTTGATCTATAATTCAACCCTTCGGGCAAACAATATATCACTATTTAATAATTTAACAAGTCCAACGATGAATGAAACTCGATTCTTGCCATGATTGACAAGCCTGTCACTATTTTATTTTTTAACAAACCTAACGATAGTGATAGCTCGGTCTTTTTTCATATTTAGAGCGTTTGAAAAAGAGGATGAAAAGAAAATTACATAAGTAATTTTTCATAAAGTTGTCACTCATATCTGAAAAAGTGTAAAATAATATCTGAGAGAACCTCTTTAGTCATGTTTTACCAAGGTATTCCTTTTTGTAATATTACCAAATGGGGAATGCAACAATACAATGCAGGAAGATAGGAAAATAATGCAGTTCATCATAGAAAAATTAGGATGCCAATATGGAGACCTTTCATTTGTTATTACAACAGCAAAATGTATGTAAAAGGTGGCCCATAAGATGCATAACAGGAAAAAAAATCCTCCAATGAAAGATATCCCTCAAAATTAGGTGTTGCAACCATATATTAAGACTGAAAAAGCCTTACAACGTTATTTTATTGGCTCTGCAACAGCTATATATTACACATCATATATAGAGCAAGTATGTGTATAAGAAGTTAGATCTATAGCAGATCCATGCACTATACAATCTCCTCTAATGAACCCCCTCGGGGTTTTCAGCAAAACAGCATGTACAAGTTGTAGATATGAGATCTAAGAATGCAGATCTACTGAAATATTCAGATCTAGAAAGTGGATCTGACCTGATATAAACAATAGAATAATATCCTCCAATAGATCTCCAAAGTGAAGGGCAGATCCCCAACACTCAGAAAATCACTCTCCAACTGGTGTGTTGAACCATCTTGCAACTACACCTATAGGAATAACGCAGATCTAGAAGTATACTATGCTTTAGGGATCAAAATGAGGTTGGCCTCATGCCAAGATCTGAAAATGATGCTCAATGTCTTCAATATTGTCCTCTCAATGAAGTAGAACCCTCCTCCACTGAAAAGAAGCACTGAAATGGACTAGATCTACAAGATCTAATCTCCACTTGCTGTAGCTTACAAAAAAAACCAAACCCTCAACAAGGTCTGTACTGTATTTGAAAGAAGAAGCTTGGCCAGATAGTGGACAATGCAATAAAAACTCTCCCAAGAGCTACTTAATGGGAAGAGGTGGTATTCCCAACCAGGAACACCCAACGCTAAACAGAATTCAATCTCAGCTAAACAACAAGAGAATGAGATATGTCTAAACAGACACTATATTCATAAATATGATAATCATCAACAACCTTCTAATGCTTCCATCCTCTTCCTTTTATAAGTTAAGAGCTTGCAAACCCTAAACCACTTCCAATGAGATCACTTCTTTCACACAAGGCATCTCCATATAAAACTGCATTGTGGCTCATTGATGGCCATTCCTCCATGACAACGTTGTAGATTTGGTCAGGATTGACCCAGTCAAAATGTTCCAGCCCCTTTCACACCTAAGGGTGCTTGATTTAGCAGCCAAGATTTAGCCTTTTCACATTTGGCATTGATTTATTCATTATTAAGGAGTATTATGGACCTCCTTTTCTCTTTTATTCTTTAGACAAAGTAATAAAACAAAAATGAATATTCTAATTAGCTTAGGACTAACTGGGTATATTACAGTCCTCCCCTCCCAAATTTTTCTTGTCCTCAAGCAACTGATAAGGTGAGTGTTGCAACTCTCTTCCTCCTCCATTGGTGACACCAACATGTGATAAGCTTCCTTCGTAAGCTAAGTGTTCACCAATCCATTCCTCCATGAATTGCTCCTCCAAAGTTCTCATAAGATGCAAATAATCCATCCCATAAGGAGACAATAGCTCAAATGAAACAAATATGGTTTTCCCAATGTTCTCCCTAAAACATGTAGCATAAGATACATGGAGAATATTCATTTACATAGGGCACATACATACCTCCCATCCTCCCTCCATACATTCCCATAAAAATTACAAGTACATCATCAGTGTATGGGATAAAAATCAAATACATACAAACAGAAATTTGTGCATATGGAGGTGGGTCATAGTCCCACATGTGGAACCAGCACAGTGCATCTACTGAATGCATCAAATCATGATGTGGTAAGTGGTTTCCCCACCACTTACTTGCTGCTCATGTCATCTCATATGGCTAAAAGTGTGAGTTATATTTGGTGCCTTAGGAATGCACCCATCATGAAACAAAATCTCCCTTTTTCCTCCAAGGGAGTGGCCATGTTCAGAAATTTTTGTGGCCCAAAGTTGGCCATGAAGTTTATAAGGTTCAATACTCCTCCTTCAAGTTATGGCCTACATATACATGGTGAAATAATGCAAACAATAATCAAATGAAACATTATTTACATGAGCATATTCTTCACCAAAATTTCTCAAACAAATGGAATGGTGCATAGATCTATCCCCTCCCTCAAAAAGAGAAAGATGTGGTTGAATTAACTCCTTTATAGAGTTATGTTTCTGCCCCATCTCCAAATGGTGCATGCATCTTTGAAAATGTTGATATATTTCTCCTTCAAATCCCTTCCAAGTGTAGCTTCTCATGATGATGTTGTAGAATCTCATGGAATATGTGTAGCTGAAACAGAACTCTTCATAGGCCCTTTGTAGTAACTTCTCCTTGAGCTTGGAAGCTCTAGATAAGAAGGTCCTACCATGATAATAGATGACTCTTTCTTGGACTGAATAGCCCTCTTCATGTAGGTGGTCATCAAGTATCATGCATGTGTGAAGATCCTTGTAGTAATCCACCAACAGTTGGGATTTCCAATATGGATCAATCTCCCATAGTGACAGCGTTGATGATCTATCAATATAAATGTCTGCCATATGGCTTCTCTCCTCCTTGACATCTCCCATGCCAAATCTACATGTTGGAAGGTCATTCCTTCCATGCTTATTCTCCCACAGTGCAGAATATGAAATGAGAGTGGGTGATGATGATATTGGGAGAAGATTTCCCTCCTCCTTGAGCCTACCCAAGACTCCTAGTGTTGTATCATTGTCTTCCAATGCTCCCATCCCTCCTGGATTTATGCTTGGAGCATCATTTTTTGAGACATCTCGCACAAAATCTAAATCAGGTGGCCTCCCAGGTGGTTTTACACTAGATAATAGTGTCCCATGCAGCAATCTCATGAGCATGATAGATGGGACTGTAAGGTCTTTGCTTCCACTATGCAAATCCATCTCTATTTTCTGTGTGGAATTTGTATGTTATGGATATGTATGCATGCCTTTGATCATTTGAGTCTCACCACTCTTCTTGTCCACCCATTCCATTTGCAAATCCCCCCAATCAGTGGTGACTTTCCCCAATGTAATCAACCATTGAACAGCCAATATCACATTGGTGTCAGGTATGTCAACCACAAAGAAGTGATCAATCAATGTGTATGTTCCCATGGTGACTGATAGGGATGGTACATAATGCATGCATTTCATTCTTCTATCTCCTAGGACCAAAACAAATAATCCCTCAAAAGCATCAGTGGGTATTTCCCTCATTTTCACTAGTTGGGCATCAATGAAATTGTGGGTAGCCCCACTATCAATCAAGACAGAAACCCTCTGATTTCAAGATGGAACCTTGAACTCTTAAGTTCAAGTACTTAGGTACTCCTCTCAAATATGCAAGATCCCCTCCAATAGGAGAAAATTCTCCACTCCCATCTCCTGATGGTGTTGGCTCTCCTCTTGCAGTGTCAGCGTTGTGACCTCTTCTTGGTTCATTTTCTTCTTCCTCCTCATCATCTGAGAAGACCTCTATGTAATGTGATTATCTAGCTGCACATCTATGTCCAGGTGCCCATGATTCTTGGAAAGTGAAGAAAAGCTTCCTTCTTCTTAGATCTCTCCGGACATCATCATCAAGAGGTTTCTTGTATTAGCTCTCCTTTGAAGGAGCGGCCTTTTCTTCCTTTCCCTTTGAAGGAAAAGAGGGCTTATGCTGAAAAGTTGTCTTTGCTTTTGGCAAGGAATCTTGAAGGTCTCTATCCCTTTCAATAGCATCATGTAGGGTATTGAGCTTGGTATATTTCACCAACCCATGAAGAGGTTCATCTAAACCATCAATGAACATGTACACCCTTCTTGTTGCAGAAAAATCAGGAACCATAACAGAAAGTCTTAAAAATTCAGAGTTGTATGTTTCTCTATTACTTGATTGTTTCAACTTTGCAAGGCTCATGAATGGTGCCTTATCAAATCTTTCCACCAACCTTCTAGTGAACTCTGAATAAGCAGTCACATTGGCATGACCCAATGTAGACAAGCCGTGGAACCACAAGTCATGTGCTTCACCTTCAAGGTGCAGCACTGCAATCTTGATAGCCTCCATCTCTGGGACCTTGTTCAGCTAAAAGTAGATGTCAAGTTTTTCTACCCAAGATTTGGCAGAGCACTTGGATGACCCATCAAAGTTCGGTAAAAAGAATCTACCCATAGTGTGGTGTCAATCATGATTCTGAATGAATCCACCACCTCTATGATGATGCCTTGGTCTTCTATTGTCCTTGATGTGACAAAGCTCCTAAAAACTCAAGTGATATTTGAATCTATGATTTTGAGACTCATATTCTTCAAAATAGTCTTCAAGGGATTCATGCTCTTGAAACCCTTCATTTCCCATAGCCAAAAATGTAGGCATCTTAGAGCATTGGGAAACTTGTTGTTGATGCACTGGTTGATCATTCCAGTGATGAGACATGCCAGAGCCTTCTCCAAGATGAAATCCATTAGGGGATTCCTTAATTCTTTCCATTATCATCTCTTTGATCTCTCCAGCAAGGTCTTGCATGGCTCTAAGAAGGATCTTAGGGAAATCCTTATCTTCATCTTCACCTCCAGATAAAGGGGCTTTACCCTTGTCTTCATTATCATTTGTGTAATCAAAATTTTTGTGTCTTCTCTTTAGATACCTTTTCTCTCTATTAGTAAGAGGCTCTTCTTCTTCAGAAGACATATTGGCTTTTCAGAAAGCACACGTTGTGCCAAGATGATGCTCTGATACCACTGTAATATTCCCAAATGGGGAATGCAGCAATACAATGCAGGAAGATAGGAAAATAACGCAATTCATCATAGATAAAGAAGGATGCCAATATGGAGACCTTTCATTTGTTATTACAGCAGCAAAATGTATGTAAAAGGTGGCCCATAAGATGCATAACAGAAAAAGAAAGCCTCCAATGAAAGAAATCCCTCAAAATGAGGTGTTGCAACCATATATTAAGACTGAAAAAGCCTTACCATGTTATTTTTTTGGCTCTGCAATAGTTGTATATTACACATCATATCTAGAGCAAGTATGTGTATAAAAATTTAGATCTATAGCAGATCCATGCACTATACAAGCTCCTCTAATGAACCCCCTCGGGGTTTTCAGCAAAACACCATGTACAAGTTGTAGATCTGAGATCTAAGACTGCAGATCTACTGAAATATTCAGATCTAGAAAGTGGATCTAATATGATATAAAAAAATAGAATAATCTCCTCCAATAGATCTCCAAAGTGAAGGGCAGATCCCCAACACTCAGAAAATCACTCTCCAACTGGTGTGTTGAGCCACCCTACAACTACACCTACAGGAATAACGCAAATCTAGAAGTATACTGTGCTGTAGGGATCAAAATGAGGTTGGCCTCATGCCAAGATCTGAAAATGATGCTCAATATCTTCAATATTGTCCTCTCAATGAATTAGAACCCTCCTCCACTAAAAAGAAGCACTGAAATGGACTAGATCTGCAAGATCTAATCTCCACTTGCTGTAGCTTGAAAAAACAACCAAACCCTCAACAGGATCTACACTGTAGTTGAAAGAAGCTTGGCCCTAAGCCAGATAGTGGAAAATGCAATACAAACTCTCCCAAGAGCTACTCAATGGGAAGAGGTGGGATTCCCGACCAGGAGCACCCAATGCTAAACAACATTCAATTTCAACTAAACAACAAGAGAATGAGATATGTCTAAATAGAAAATATATTCAGAAATATGATAATCATCAACAACCTTATAATGCTACCATCCTCTTCCTTTTATAAGTTAAGAGCTTGCTAACATAAAATAAGACTTCAGGGGTTCCTTTTTCGTTGTTATAGTAACTCGAAAAAGAGATAAAAGTGTGATTCAAATCCTTTTTCGTTTTTAACAAAGCTTGAAAAACAAGGATAAAAGTATGCTTTGTGGTCAAATCATTCTTTAAATAAATCTGCACGACTAATATATTCATCAGTTGTAAAACCTGCTCAGAACAACATCAAATGGATTAAAAATACCTATTTCATGATAAAAATATAATAAAACTATATTCACATCAATAAATATTCATTGCAAACAATTAAATGACTAAATAAAAAGAGTTTTACTATTCATTTTTACCATTCAATAGTTACCATTTTCATTTTGGAGCTCTGAACCTGTTTTTGCCCCTGAACTTTAGTTGTTGATTGCGATCGATTCTGTGGGCGGTTTTTTTCGTTGTTTGATCCAAGTTAGTGCCATGAAGCCTCTCTTTCTTTCAGTAATCAATTTATTTCCTTTCATTGCAAATTTTTAGGGTTTTGATCCCCTTAGGTTAAATTTTTCTTCCAAATAGGGCAACACACCCTTGAGCATCGAAAATTGCATTGTGGAGCACGTAAACTAAAGTCTAGCTGCATATGCAACACATTGTCCCTTGTTCAAGACTGCATTGGCACAATATCCATTTTTTTTCTTGCACTATGCCCAAAATTTATCTAACTTTTGCATTGAAAGGAGTCTAATGAGTCTAATGGTTATGTTTTAGGATTTCATCAGACTATAATGACGATTACATGGAGGGAAATAGAGCATGAAGAATATAATATGGTTGCCCTAAATGATCCAGGTACATTAAGAGCCCTAAGAGATTGTGGGTTGTTAAAGGAATTCTGCTTGTTAGGGATGAGGCAATAGATAGAAGTCTTGGAGTTCCTAGTTCGAGCATGGGATCTGGCTATTGAGGCATTTCATAACTATCTATCTATTTAATTTCAGTGTTTTCCTATGTTAATTTTGCAATCCTATTCAATTATGTGAATGTTTTCTTTACATGTGTTGCAAATGTCTGTCTAAAACTTGATTAGCCAAAGAATCAGTCAATGTTTTCAAATTTTTGGAAATGTGTTGATATTTAATAAAATCAAAGTGTCTTTCCAAAAGTCAAACTCTTAGGAACAACGATGCAGTGTTGGATTTCTAATAGTATAAACACTAGTAAGTTGTAATACCAGAAGTTGTGAGTCTAACCTTATGACAATGCGGTTAATACCAAATGAAATGGCATCAGAGAGAAGTTCGATCAATGTGCTATACTTAGTGATATTTTTTGTCAATCTTCTGATACAAATCCCTTGAAAACTCACTAACTCTTTGTTCAGAGTGAAAATGGCCCATGTTGCAGAGGATAGATTTTGCATACTATGACTAGTACCATCAGCATATCCAACAAATGGTTAAAAATATTCATACATCTGTGATGAAATGTAAAGCAGATTACTAACGTCAAGAAAACTCTAAAAAACAAAATAAGATAGTGAATGCAAATCAACAACATATATATACAATGTAATACAAAAAATTACTATGCTCATGATTAAGCATAGTAATGTTTCAGATACAACCCATTCCTAGGATGTGCCAACGGAATTGCACCGTAATATACCAACTCATAGGCACCCTTAGCAAGAACTCTTTTGACAATATAGGGGCCATCCCATAATGGCTCAAATTTCCCTGTACCTATTACATCATCTTCTTGATCATAAAGAAGGACCAATTCACCCTCTGAGAAAATGCGAGGCTGGACATTTTTGTCGCATTGCGCCTTTATATGTCTCTTATGCGCTTCATTGGCCAATTGGTCTTCACGACGCATTTCATCAAGATGTATGAGGTTAAAAAGACGTGCTTCTTCTTCTGAGGTGTCAGGTAACAAGTCGATTGCGAGTTTTAACGACGGTATTTCACATTGGATAGATAAGATATCTTCCATACCATACACCAATTGAAAAGGAGTAAATCCGGTTGCTTTCTCACCGAGGTTTGGTACACCCACAAGGCCGAGTACAGGATCAAATTCTAGTTTCTCTTATGAACTCCTATCATGCGTTGAAGCATACGTTTAAGAATCTTTTTGATAGCCTCAACTTGTCCATTTGATTGTGGTTAATAAGCAGTAGAATTATCATGTGAAAATCCTAACTTGGCAGTCAATTCATTCATCGTGTGGTTGCAAAAATGCTTCCCATGATCTATAAATATAGCCTGTGGGACCCCAAATCGTGCAATAACATGATTAAAGAAAAAAAAATTAGATGTTTTTCCTATGTTATTGAATGTAGGCATCTATTCGGCCCATTTGGTAAAGTAGTCTACTACGACAATAATATAACCATGCCCCCCAGATGAATGAGGGTTACAGGTCATGAAGTCAATACCCTATTTCGAAAATGGTCCCACAGACACAAGAGGATGCATTGGTGCCAGAGGTTTGCAGATTTTACAATCAAATATCTAGCATGCATGACAAATTCTGACCATGAGAATGCAGTCACGAAATATGGTAGGCCAATAGTAGCCTGCGCGGAGTATCTTCTGCACAGTAGTGTATCCAGACGAGTGTCCGCCACAAGCCCCAGCATGACAATCATTTAAAACCTTTTCGACCTCCTCATGAGTGAGGCACCTTTTTAAAATTGTATCGACACCATGACAATAAAGTGTATCGTCGACGATCAGATAATCTTTGGCTTGCTATCAAATACGTCGTTGTTCAGAGCGAAAGGTATTAAGCCAGAAAGTTTTAGTTTGGAGATAAATGATGAAATATCCATACCAAGGATCAAATTTTCCGATCATAAACAAAGACTCATCAGGAATTGATGGTTCTAATGTAGTAGCAATACTATCAGAGGGAACGTCATAGAGAAGCTCAGTTAAAACTAAAGAATTTTTCGATTTGGATTTGATGAATTCCAAATCAAATTCATGCAAAATTACAATCCATTTTGAATATTTTCTCCCCAGCAATTGATGTGATAAGATATAAGTCATGGGGTTTCAATCAAAAATGAAAATGGTCTTTTGGAATAGGATATAGTGGCGAAATCTTTGGACAGCTTGAACAACTACCAAGGAAAGTTTTTCTATGTACGAATACTTAACTTCCGTATCATTCAGGTTATAACTCAAATAATAGATCAAATGTTCTATCCCATTTTCTACTTGGACCAATACAACAGCAATGGTCATTTTAGTTGCAGTGATATATGGGAAATAATCACTCTGATAATTGCGGGGAAACATTAATGAAGCCCAGATAAGAATATCCTTGACAGCATCAAAATAATCTTGTGCAACTTGGTCCCAATGGAAGGGAACCCCTTTTTTCAAGACTCGAGTAAATACTTTAGCCATTTTGGCATAGTTGGGTATGAACCTCCTTAGGAAGTTAGCCTTTCCTTGAATTTTCTATATCTGAAGTAAATTTGATGGCGCAGGGAAATCAAGAATGGCCTGAACCTTCAAGGGGTCGATTCGAATTCCTTCTTTTGAGACGATGAATCCAAGAAAATGACCAGAACAAACACAAAACACATATTTATGTGGATTGAGGAGTATTTTGTAGTGTCAAAAACATAAGAAGATGGCTCTCAAATGCATTCAGTGATCAATCTGATTTCGTGAATGTGCGAGTAAATCATCTAGATAGAGTTGTGTTGGAGTCCTGTGATTTGGAATATTGGCATACCAAGTGACAAGGCAACATCAAAACCAGTCTTTAGAGCTCTAGGACCTAACCTTCCTAATCTCAGAGAGGGATCTCTTGATTGTTTGCAAAGATGTGAGCTTGTTTGCTTTTAAGGGTTGATTTTAGGCTAGTTATGAATCATGAGTTTGTTTGATTGTTTGGTTGAGCATGATGACCTAGGCAGCATAGATAGAAAAGGGAAATATCTAAGTGATTGGGCAATGGAGTCAAGTGGAAGTTGTAACAAGTTTTTAAATGGATCAAGGGTATCAAAGGGAAAATCTAACTTAGCCAGTGGATCTACAAATTTTTTCAGGTGAAATGAAATGGACATCAAAGGTTTAAAATGAAAAGTAGAACTAAAGGCAATTAAGAATCCTTAATTATATGCACTTCTCAACAAAGGGACTTAAAACATTATCTGAACATGAAGAGGCATTCCATAGACATGGCTAACCATAAATTCTAGAAACCACACTTCAGCAAATGATAATTCCAAGACAAACTTCTCCAATGAAATATAGAAGGCAAGAAACTCATTTAACTTCTATTGATTTCACCTTCAAGGATAAGAAAACATTCAAGATTCACAAATAACTGCATCCATAGAAGAGGGAACTCCTAGACATCTTTGATTACAGCTATAAAGACCTTCAAAACAATTATCTAAGCAGGAACAAAGGGTGTGATTGGAACAAAACCTCTTTGTCAGGCTTTAAACAATGGTACTTTAAAGGGAGACTTCAGAAACAGTTTTTAAGTGGCAACAAGTAAGCAGGGAAAACCATAAATCACTCTTGAGACCAACTGTATTGAACTATTTAAGAAATAAACAAGCATAAGGGTTCTAGAGAGCAATTAAGAATTCTCTAGAATATCTTAGCAGCAGAAAACATTAAGGCAGTGAAGCGCAAACATGACTAAGGTGATTTCAAAAGACATTTCTTAGCCTAAAATTTTTACTCTACTACAACAAAGTATGGTGAAACATAATGAAACAGAAAATAACAATAACAGATTTAGAGTACTTCACCAACAACCAAGCAGAGGGATCCAATGACAGAGCTTTATCCATCTACAAACAGGCCAAAACATCCACAGGTTCCAAAACATCAATTTTCTTTCAACTTTAGCAGAACTATGTATTACTTCAAAGAGTCATCAAATGCCAACAATACAATGAGTTCGAATGCAGTATTTATGCTGCAAATGAGGAGGAGGTGCTGATCTAGTGTTCAAGTGTTATTAATTACAGAGTAAATGTATTCCTAGCCTTGAAAACCATACAAGGCATAAGGTAGGAACATGTGTGCAACTACTTCTCTGTTAATAACTCTGTCTTAACTTTCTAAGGAAAAAATAGGTGAAAGATTGACTTTTAAGGCTTCATCCTATCTTTACAATAACTATGCTGACAGTTTAAATGTATTATATTGGGGTAATAATTGTCTGTTTATCTTTGTAGGCAGAAAGTAGGTGAAAGGTGTTAGTTAGATATTCTAAGGGAATAAATTCTCTTTGTTGATGTATTCGAGGCTATTTTTAGCCTAACTTTCCTTAATTTATTCATTTAAACTGTGCTTATGCCCCGATTCTACTTTTGGCCTTCGTAATTCATCATGTTGTCTTTAACACTTTATCAAATTTGCTTTAAACCTTTATTCCTTTGTCTTTGAGTATGCTTTCATCCTTAATCTTCTGATTTAGCTTTAATCACTGAGTTTAAAGGACTAATCTCTGGCTCATCATTCATTTACTATGATTATGTCTTCGGTCCTTTGTTTCTTCACATCTTCACTGATCTTATTTGTCTTTTTGTGTGAAGGGACACATTTCTTTGTGGTGTTGGAGGATTCATGATCGAATGATGATCATGATTCATCATCGATCATACTTTAGAAAAAATATTCCGATCTTTATTTGTTTAAATCAAGAACCCTAGATCGTCATCCAGGACTCGATTTTTTCAATTCTTAACTGTGAGAGGGCATCTCGGCCCTTGTCCACCATTAAACCTGCAATCAAACAACAACAAATAATTTTAAAACCTATGCTTTTGTGGATTAAAACTGCGTTTCAGGGTTTTGAGGGTTAGGAATTATGCGCAGAGGAGGAGGAGGAGCAGGGGCAAGGTTCCGTATGTGGAACCAAGCGAAGATGCGAAGAATTTTGAATTTTGGTGGCAGAGGCTGAAGGCGGTTTCGACGAAAACCATGTTGGTTTATCGCGCGAGTTATTGGTGGTAAGCGGTAAAGGTCCAAATGAACGCGATATCATTCAAAGATCGCCACGCGTATAGACCAATACTGCCTATTTTGCACGGACAAAGGCCATTAAACATCGGCATTAAAATTTGCGCGATATGCAATTTCCACCGTCAAATCTCAAGGAGTGAGATCGATGGTGCGGGTAGAGCCCGAAGGTGGGGTGCAACTTCAGTAGTGGAGTATAGGTGGAGGACAGGGATTGGGCGATGATTTTGTGGGTGGAAGGTGGGGCTGGCGGTGATGTGTCAGCTATCTTGTTGGGTAGCGGGAGTGTGTGTCAGGAGAAGGAGGAGAGGCGGGGAGCGATAGCCTTTAGATCGAGCTTGATCAACGGCTGGGATTGCTTGGAGGAAAAGCAGTGGCGAGGTAAGAAAAATGGAGAAAAGGGCTAGGAGAAGGGGTGGAGGATCGGTCCTATGGGAAAAAAGGTTAATGTTTTAAGCACATGGACGGGGCTCTCAGATCGTATGGGAAAAAAGAGCAGAGGGCTTAAGCCCGAAAAAGGGCTTAAAGCCTAATTTCTAAAATGGGCGGAAAAATAGGCCAAAAGAGGGTTTTTTAAACCTTTTTGAGACTTTCAATAGATTAGAAAAGGTAGTTTAAACCAAACAAAGGTTTTTTTATGGTTTAAAGGGGTTTTTAGAAGAAATGAAGAGTTAATGAAGGAAAAAGGGTTATTTTCAAAGGTAAATAGACTGATAAAAACAAAGATAGGAATGGTAGAATGGGGGGAATGAAATGGAGGTAAAAAATGGGGTAAATAGGCTGAAACAAGCTTCTTTTTGAAATAGAGGGGTGATCTTTTAGAATGCATAGATGAAGTTTTTAGTGAACTGATAGACTTTAGGATGATGAAGGCAGTGAGATTTCTAGAACTCACAATGTTTCTGAAAATATTGTTTCTAGAAATCTAATTTTTTCAACTTAGTCATCTTTGGATGAAAACAAAATTATGGATGACTAACAGTGGCTCCACTTAGGGAGGGCAGCTATCCTTTCAAGGTGTCCAGAACCTCAGCTTATGAAATCTTCTGAGTTTCAGCAGATCAGTGCCTTATCCATTGGGCAGATTTCTTATTTTTACTTGCTGATATTTTTTGAAAAAGATAACTTTTTGACAATCTACAATCTGTAATTTCTTCAAACAGCATCTCTACCTACCCAATCCTACTTATCCTAGCATTTTTTCTTCTTTTGAGTGCATTTGATCTAGAAACTCTTTAAGTTTTTATTTTTGAAAACTGAAAATAAACTAACTATCCTATCCTTATTGCTTCCAAGAGTTCAGATTAAACCGTTGAACTCTTTTATTCCCAACCTGTACTAGCTGACTGCCAAGATTAAACTGTTTGGAAATCTTTAATTCTCTAGCTATTTGACATGAAAATTTAAAGCATGGTTCAAATCAAGATTAGACAGTCTGATCAACCATGGTTGTGGCATTTTGAAGAAGCTGCACAAAATATTCTTTTTGCATAAAAAGTAAATTAGAAAGATAAGGCCATGATTTGTGCTTTGTAAGGCATCCTTATCTATCTCTTTGGTTCTGTTTTGAGCATGTGGAACCAGTATCTTTATATTCCCCTAATCTATCCTTTTTGAATAAGTCAAGTCTGAAATAATCTTATCAATCAATGTTTTTACTAACTTATCAGCATAAATTTAAAGTATGTTCAGCCATGATTAGGCTAGATGATTGAACAATATGTCATTTTTAATTAATAGTGGCACTTAGACTTGCTCACTTTCATAAGATTCTCTTTTTTGGGTATGGGGTTGTACCTCTTTTGAATCTGCCCTCTTTTCCTTTTTTTTTCTTTTATTGTTTTTGTATTTTTCAGGATTTATTTTCAACTGGGTTATGTATAATGAATAAAAAAATTGAATTCAGGACTCTTGACAGTAGTAGTGCTTGAGCATCCTGCCATTGACAGGACCTCCAAATATGTCTTCTCCATTCATCTCTTGCAGAAATAATGCATTATGGCCCCTTATAGAATGAATGATGTAGGGCCCTTTCCACAAATTCTAAAATTTTCCATGTTTTCCCTTTTCTTCCCTTCTAGAATCCCACTTTAGAACTATATTTCCAACTTGGAAATCATTTGCTTTAGTCCTTCTATCAAATAATTTCTTGATGCCTTCTTGGACTGTTTGTGTTCTCTTATACACCTCCTCTCTGGACTGCTATAAATGAATGGTCTAGTTTATCTTTCTCTGCATATCATTCTCTTCAATTTGTACTTCTTGAAGGAGTTTCATGACTGGAACTCCTAGAGAGGTTGGGAAGATTGCATCCATGCCATAAACCAGCTGATAGGGGGACATATTTATTGACTTTTTGGTGGTTAATCTATCAACCCATAAAGCATGAATAAGCTTACTATGCCATGATTTTTTATTCTGCTCCAACAGTTTTTTGATAACATTGACAAGGCTTTTGTTGGAGGATTCAGCTAATCCATTCCCTTGGGGATAGTAGGCAGTAGAATGACCCAATGTGATATGATATTTATAGCAAAAGCCAACCATTTTTTTAGACTTGAAAGTAGCAGCATTATCTGTGATAATTTTTCTAGGACAACCAAATCTAGATAGTATGTTGGTTTCAAAAAACTTGATAATGACAGAGTCAATAGCATTCCTAGAAGGTATGGCTTCTATCCACTTGGTAAAATAATCAGTGGCAGTGAGGATCCACTTATGTTGGGTTGAAGAATATGGGTAAATTTCCCCAATGAAATCCAAGCCCCATTGTTGAAAGGGAGCCTCAACATTGATGGGATGTAAGGGTAAAGGTAGGAGTTTTCTCTTGCCATCAAAAATTTGACACTTATGGCAAGACATGACAAGCTTCTAAGTATCTGGAAAAGGGTGGGCCAATAGTAACCATATATGAAGATTTTATTTGTTGTAGTCTTCCAATAAATATGTCCTCCACATTCTCCCTCATGCAGCTCATGCATGATTTTTCCTGCATCAATCTCAAGAAAACATTTAAGAAATATTCCAACAGCATTCTTCCAATATAAAACCCCATCTTATATGCAATAATTTAAAGCCTTCTATTTCAAGAATCTAGCTTTAGTTTTAGACAAATAAGGAGGGGTATTCAGATAAAGAAGCACATATATGATATCAGCATACCAAGGTGAATTCACAAAATTTTCTTCAATGTATGGAGCTGTGAATTTTTCTATTTCTTCCAAAATATCAACCATATTCATATCTAAAGCTTGGAAGTTTGACTCAGCCATGATTTTTGCTAATCCCTGCCCTTTGATTAGTTTAGTTGGCCTGATTTCTAAGTCATATTCTAGAATAATAGAAATCCATTTTCCCCTTTTACCATCAAGGTCTTGACTTAGAATGTCCTTGACAACAGTATGTGGGACAAAAGCAATGATGTGAGAATGTAAAATGTAGACTCTAAAGTCTTTCAATGTTTTTACCAAGGCTAAGGCTTGTTTCTCCATGATATTATATTTAAGTGGAGCATCTCTTAAATCCTTACTAAAAAGGGATATTGGTTGTTCTTGCCCCATGATGTTCTTTTGTAGTAATACTGCAGCTATTGTGTGTTCAGATGCAAAATAAAAGATGTAGAAATATTTGGTGAAAAGAGGACTTATAAGAACCGGTGTTTGAGTAAGAGCTTGTTTCACTAGTTCAAATGATTGTTTAGCTTGTATTTTCCATTTAACACCTATCCCTTTCTTTAGCATGTTTTTGATATTCCTTAATAGCTCATCAAGGTTGGGGATGAATCTCCTTAAAAAACTTATCTTCCCAATGAAAGATTGTAATTCTTTGAAGTTTCTAGGATGGTTTATTTTCAATATTCCATCAATCCTTTTAAGGTCTACTTTGATTCCCTCTTTAGAAATTATGTGACCAAGATGTTTTCCTTCTTGGAGACCAAAGAGTGTCTTTTTGGAATTCAAAGATAAGCCATATTTCCTACATTTCTCAAAAAGTTTTCTTAAATGAATCAAGTGTTCTTCATCATTTTTTAGAGAAAACGGTAATGCCATCAAGGTAAATGATTATAAAATAGCCTATGTCTTCTGAGAAGGCTATATCCATGGCCCTTTGGAAAGTGGCCCCTGCATTCATCAAACCAAATGGCATTTTGACATACATGAATGTATCCCAAGGTGTAGTGAAAGTAGTTTTATGTTGATAACTTGGGAGTACTAACACCTGATTGTAACCTGAGAACCCATCCAACGGTGATATTCTTTTAGACCCAACCACCCTTTGGAGTATGTGATCCATTTTTGGCAAGGGATAGTTATCTTTCAGGGAGGCCTTATTTAGATTCCTAAATTCAATGCAGAGCCTGATTTCCCCGGTCTTTTTCCTAACAGATACTAAGTTGGAAACCCATTCTGAATATCTGAGGGGAACTATGATCCCAGCATCATACATTTTCCTGATTTCTTTCTCAACTAAAGGTAATAAAACAGGGTTTATCCTTCTTAGTTTTTATTTGAAAGTTTTCTGATTTTCCTTAAGAGGAATTTTGTGTTGAATGATGTTGGTATCATATGATTTCAAATCCTTGTATCTCCATGCAAACACATCTCTAAATTTTTTGAAAAGTTGTATGTATTGTTGTTTGATATGAGCTGGAAGAGTGTTGGATATCTTGATCATTTTAGGCTCTGCTAGGCTTCCTATGTTATGTTCTTCTATATTTGTTTCTATAGGCTCCATTCTTGGTTCTTTGGCTACATCATTAAAATCAAAGAGTTGTTCTAATGGTGTGAGACCTCTTGGAATTGTATCATTTTTACATTGTAAAACTTCCAGGTCTTTTTCGTCTATGTTATCAACTATTTCTGCTCTAAAAATATGTTCAAATTGGTTTATATTAGCAGAAGAGGACAGCTTTGTTTCAGGGATTTGTTCTTCATTCAAACAGTTTTCTGCATGACTAGTGTTTGATGTTGGTATGGCAAAGTTATTTTTTGATTGCAGAAAATCATCTATGTGTCTGTCTCCTTCAAACACTTGCTAATAGTCTTCATTGTCAGGTATTGCAGGCCTGTTTTTTACCTTGAAATTGAATTTTTTATTTATCTGTGGTATTTGGCAATTACTAGCAGCAAAGGCAAGTTCATTTGCTAGGTGATTTTGAGCTCTTGGTATGAAAATGAGTTCATATTTTTCAAAAAAATTTAGGAGATCAAGGGCAGAATTCCTATATTCTCTGAGTTTTGGGTTTTTGGCTGAATATTCCTCTTTAATTTGTCTAATGATTAGCTCAAAATCTCCTTGGACTGATATTTTCTTAGCTCCTAAATCTTTGAGCAGATGTAGGCCAAGGGGGAGGGCTTCGCATTTAGCAATGTTATTTGTGCATGGAAAATCTAGTTTATAAGAATACCCTTTGTTTGTGTTCTGTATCCATACACCAGCCCCTGAACCTAGTTTGCTACAAGAGCCATCAAAGTTTATTTTCCAAGGTAATTCAATCTCATCTTCATTTTCTTTCTGCTTTTCAAGGCTGCTAAAGTTTGAGTTGTTCTGTACTTGAGTTGAGGAAAAATTTGACTGTTCTGGTGGACTAAATTCTTTCTTGTTTTCCTTTTCTTGTTGGTTGATTTCATCTTCATTATACAAGATAAAGGAATCCAAGTCTGAATTAATAGAATAAACAGGAGTATTGTTGGGCATGTCTATGTTTCTCACCATGTATTTCATATGACACTCCATGTATAGTCTTCTGGTTTGGTTAAACACTGGGATGGTGGCATAATACATGTCCATTTGAAGTCTCCCCTGCAGTTTGGCTCCCTATGATCGAGATATAAGCATGCCATAATTTGGGAGAATGTCAGCTACTACTATGTCCATAACTAGACCTTTAGCAGGAATCTGTGCCAAATTGACACATAAATCTTTGATTAGGCCCAAGAATTTGACCCTGCTTGAATCAAAGGAATACATTTATTTATATGGTTTAGTAATTTCCAAGCCTAGGCTTTCCATTACTACTTTGGGCATAAGATTGTGTGAAGCACCTGAGTCTAGCATAGTGTTGTGCAGGATTTTGCTATGTATATTCAGGTTGAAAGAAAAGGGAGGGACAGCCCCTTCTTGGTATTTTCCTTCAACTTCAGGACCAAACAATAATTCTAGTTTATCATCTGTCAAGTTTAAAGTATCAGTGTCACTGCCTATATTCAAAGCTTTCAAAACTTGATTTTTATATACATCCTGAGTTACTAGTTTAGCTAAGGGTATGGTGATTTTGATCTTGGCAATTTCCCCTTCAACGCTGAAAGGAACTATTGTTCTTGACATATTTACATCTGTTTTGTCATTTACAATTCTTTCAGCAATTCTGATTTGCTGAACTTTATTTGGATTGTTATTTGGGACTGATTTGTTGGGGCCACTAGCAAAAGCACTAGGGCAGCTTTGTTTAACATTTTTTTGGTTGTTTTTGTCTTTATTTAGATCAATTTTCTTGGCCATAGTGTTGGTGTTACTTGTTGCCTTCTTAGGCTGATTTTCTGAAGTTTTCCTAACAGCAGTACGAGTGTTTTTGTCATTTTAAATCTCTAGGCTCCCTTTGCTCCTAAGATTATATTGTTTGTGTACCTCCATTATTTCATTTTCAAACCCCAATCTGTAATCTTCAGAATCCTCATGGTTGTTTTCAGTTTGTTCTAAGGAGAAGAATCCTTGTTCTTCTTCAGTGAGAAAAACATCTGTCTCACTATCAGATCCTATCAAATTTACATGATTTTCTTCCAACCTTTCAGTTTCCCTTTCCTCCTCTTGATCTACATAATTTTATTGGAAGGGGGGCCTAATTTGTTGGTCATTATCTCTTTTCCTATCTTGATTAGGATCTCTTCTGGGATTTGGATTTCTATTTTTGTTTTGGGGATTAGTTTGATTCTCTCTAGGAGGCACTCTATCATTCAGATTTATCTTTTCAAGCATTCTCTCCATTACCTTCACTAAGTTATCAATTTTAGTATTTGATGATGAGGTTGATGCCATTGTATCATCCCTGTATGTAACTCTTTTTTCTAATTTCAATCTAGCTCTTTTCTCAATCAGATTTGCCTCTACACTTATGGATCCCCTCTCCATATCTTCTAAAGTTAAGGGGTCTCTCTCTCTTAGCTAGTAGGCCATTTCAGGATCAAAGCCTTCTAGGAATTTAGCCAAGGCTAAGCCTAATGGAGGTTTCATGTCTGGGGGAAGTGCATTATACACACTATTGAATCTAGTGCAATAATCTTGGACACTTTCCCCAGTATTTCTCTTGAAGTTATTATAGTATAAAAGTATTTGGAGAGGGTTCTTTTTAATTTCCCATTTGTTTGTGAATGTTTGATATAAAGAAGGGAGATCATTATGTTGTGAGGAGTTAAGTTTTTGAACCATTTTTTGGCTTCTCCCCCTAAACTTTGAGCAAAAATTCTCATCTTAATGGTCTCTTCTTCTATTTCCATATAATCAAAAGCATCATCCATCTTATCTACATGCTGCTGAGTAGTAGTAAGTTCATTTCCAGTGAAATGGGGAATTTTGGATTGGTAATCATTGGGTAAAGGAACCAGAGGTTGAGGTAACACTAGTGGAGCATACCATGCTGCCATGATTGGAAATAATGGGGGATTTACAAGAGGAAAAGTGGGCTGAGCTGGAGTGTTTTGAATAGTGGATGTGTGTATAGGAGTGGAAGAAACACTTGGGCCAGCAAACTGATGATGAGCATATTTGTTATGGAAGGAGTTGAAGTGATGGAGAAGCTGAGAATCAGGTGGAGTAGAAGGTGAGGCTTCTCTGATAAAGCTCTGTTGAAAATATGTTCTTTCAAAGTTAGCTTGGTTTAAATCACTTTGAGACTTATTTCTAAATAGGTTCTTTGTATGAGGTAAGTTAAAGTGAGGATCTTTCAAGACTGTGAGATTTTCAGGGACAGATCTTGTTCTTGGGATGGTCCTATCAGTAGTTGGTTTTCTAGATCTAGAAGTTTGCCAAAAAAAACTCTCTGGATTGTCAACTATGGTCGGAGGATTAGGATCTGGATGAGATCTAGTATTGACCCTATATGAAGCCAAATTTTAGTTTCTAAAATTTAGAGAGGCTGAGGTTTTTAGGACTGTTTTTCAAATTACTCCTCTCATAGTGATTTCTATAATAGGGGACTAGGTTTCTAAACTTCCTCAGGGCTGGTTAACACAATCCTAAGGAAATATAGAGATCTAGGGGAGTAGTAGTCCTACTAGGGCTAGTGGAGTTGCCACGTGGAAATTTTTAGCTTTTTTGAAGGATAAAAATTTTTATGGTCCACCACCAATGATTATTTGAAAACCAATCTGAAATGTTTTGGGTTTTTCTAAGTTTTTTGTAGTTATATGGTTGTGAGAGTGTCCTATACATGATTCAACACTTAGCTAAGGTATTGAAACAAACTGAGTCTACTCTATGGCTTACTTAGTTGATTTCTTCAAGGTTTGATAAGGGTCTCTTAGAATCCTAAGGGTTACTTAGATGGCCACTGATTCAGATAGGTCCTATCATGATCACCATTATGCTGGTAGTGCTTGAAGAAAGCTATAGTTCACATGAATGAATACTGAGTGTCTTGTTTAGGAACTTTTACTCAAAAGTGGTCCCACCATGATCGCCATTATGTTGGAGTCCTGTGATTTGGAAGATTGGCATACCAAGTGACAAGGAAACATCAAAAACAATCTGTAGAGCTCTAGGACCAAGCCTTCCTAGTCTCAGAGAGGGATCTCTCAATTGTTTGCAAAGATGTGAGCTTGTTTGCTTTTAAGGATTGATTTTAGGCTAGTTATGAAGCATGAGTTTGTTTGATTGTTTGGTTGGGCATGATGACCTAGGTAGCATAGATAGAAAAGGGAAATCTCTAAGTCATTGGGCAATGGATTCAAGTGGAAATTGTAACAAGTTTGTAAATGGATCAGGGGTATCAAAGGGAAAATCTAACTTGGCCAGTGGATCTACAAAGTCTTTCAGGTGAAATGAAATGGACATAAAAGGTTTAGAATGAAAAGTAGAACTAGGGGCAATTAAGAATCCTTAATTATATGTACTTCTCAACAAAGGGACTTAAAACATTATCTGAACATGAAGAGGCATTCCATAGACAGGGCTAACCGTAAATTCTAGAAACCACACTTCAGCAAATAATAATTCCAAGACAAACTTCTCCAATGAAATATAGAAGACGAGAAACTCATTTAACTTCTAGTGATTTCACCTTCAAAGATAAGAAAACATTCAAGATTCACAAATAACTGCATCCATAGAAGAGGAAACTCCTAGACATCTTTGATTACAGCTATAAAGACCTTCAAAAAAATTATCTAAGTAGGAACAAAGGGTATGATCGAAACAAAACCTCTTTGGCAAGCTTTAAACAATGGTACTTTAAAGGGAGACTTCAGAAACATTTTTTAAGTGGCAACAAGTAAGCAGGGAAAACCATAAATCATTCTTGAGACCAACTGTATTGAACTATTCAAGAAATAAACAAGCATAAGGGTTCTAGAGAGAAATTAAGAATTCTCTAGAATATCTTAGGAGCAGAAAACATTAAGGCAGTGAAGAGAAAACAGGACTAAGGTGCTTTCAAAAGACATTTCTTAGCCTAAAATTTTTACTCTACTGCAACAGCGAATGGTGAAACATAATGAAACAGGAAATAAAAATAACAGATTTAGAGTACTTCACCAATAGCCAAGCTCAGGGATCCAATGATAAAGCTTTCTTCATCTACAAACAAGTCAAAACATCCACAGCAGGGAAAATTTTAAGGATAGAAAACTATTTTGAAGTTTAAAAAATTGGGGAATCTCACGAGTCCCTAATGTGAAAAATATAAAATGTTTATTGATGTATTTGTAAAATTATTCAAATTTATAATGATATTATATATATTGTCTATATAATGTTGGCGATTTTTAAGGTAAAATAATTTTATATTGTAAAATTTGGGCGAATCACTTTTATAAAAAAAAAATGGAAATTGGCGAATATTTTTTTTGGAAAACCCATGGAAATTAGCCCACCTGCGAATATTAGCCCCTAAAATTTTCCATGATCCACAGGTTCCAGAACATCAATTTTCTTTCAACTTCTATAGAACTATGTATTACTTCAAAGAGTCATCAAATGCCAACAATAAAATGAGTTCGAATGCAGTATTTATGCTGAAAATGAGGAGGTGGAGTTGATCTGGGGTTCAAGTGTTATTAATTACAGAGTAAATGTATTCCTAGCCTTGAAAACCATGCAAGGCTTAAGGTAGGAACATGTGTGCAACTACTTCTCTGTTAATAACTCTGTCTTAACTTTATAAGGAAAAATAGGTGAAAGACTGACTTTTAAGGCTTCATCCTATCTTTACAATAACTGTGTTGACAGTTTAAATGTATTATATTGGGGTAATAACTGTTTGTTTATCTTTGTAGGAAGAAAGTAGGTGAAAGGTGTTAGTTAGATATTCTAAGGGAATAACTGCTCTTTTTTGATGTATTCGAGGCTATTTTTAGCCTAACTTTCCTTAATTTAATCATTTAAACTGTGTTTATAGCCTGATTCTTCTTTTGGCCTTCGTAATTCATCATGTTGTCTTTAACACTTTATCTAATTTGCTTTAAACCTTTATTCCTTTGTCTTTGAGTATGCTTTCATCCTTAATCTTCCGATTTAGCTTTAATCACTGAATTTAAAGGACTGATGTCTGGCTCTTCATTCATTTACTATGATTAAGTCCTTGGTCCTTTTTTTCTTCATATATTCACTGATATTCTTTGTCTTTCTGTGTGCAGGGACACATTTCTTTGTGATGCTGGAGGATTCATGATCGACTGATGATCATGATTCATCATCGATCATACGTCGGAGAAAATCTTCTGATATCTATTTTTTTAAATCAAGAACCCTGGATCGTCATCCAGGACTCAATTTTTCCAATTCTTAACTATGAGAGGGCATTTCGGCCCTTGTCCACCATTAAACCTACAATCAAACAACAGAAATTAATTTTAAAACCTTTGCTTTTATGGATTGAAACTGTGTTTCAGGGTTCTGAGGGTTAGAAATGATGCGCAGAGGAGGAGGAGGAGCGGGGGCAAGGTTCCTTATGCGGAACCGGGAGAGGATGCGAAGAATTTTGAATTTTGGCTGTAGAGGCTGAAGGCGGTTTCAGCAAAAACCATGGTGGTTTATCGCGCAAGTTATTGGTGGTAAGCTGTAAAGTTCCAAGAAAACGCGATACCATTCAAAGATCGCCACACATCCAGGCAAATACCGCCTATTTCGCACGGACAAAGGCCATTAAACATCGGCATTAAAATTTGCACGATATGCGATTTCCATCGTCAGATCTCAAGGAGTGAGATCGACGGTGCAGGTGGAGCTTGAAGGTGGGGTGCAACTTCGGTAGTGGAGTATAGGTAGAGGAGAGGGATTGGGCGATGATTTTGTGGGTGGTAGGTGGGGTCGACGGTGATGTGTCAACTATCTTTTCAGGTAGCGGGAGTGTGTGTCGGGAGAAGGAGGAGAGGCGGGGTGCGATAGCCTTTAGATCGAGCTTGATCAATGGCTGGGATTGCTTGGAGGAAAAGCAGTGGCGGGGTAAGAAAAATGGAGAAAAGGGCTAGGAGAAGGGGTGGAGGATCGGTCCTATGGGAAAAAAGGCTAAGGTTTTAATCAAATGGTTAGGGCTCTCAAATCGTATGGGAAAAAAGAGCAAAGGGCTTAAGCCCGAAAAATGGCTTAAAGCCTAATTTCTAAAATGGGCGGAAAAATAGGCCAAAAAGGGGGTTTTTAAACCTTTTTGAGGCTTCCGATAGGGTTTAAAAGGTAGTTTTAAACCAAACAAAGGTGTTTTTATGGTTTAATGGGGTTTTTGGAAGAAATGAAGAGTTAATGAAGGGAAAAAGGGCTATTTTCAAAGGGAAATACACTGATAAAAACAGAGATAGGAATGGTAGAATGGGGGGAATGAAATGGAGGTAAAAAATGGGGTAAATAGGATGAAACAGGCTTCTTTTTGAAACAAAGGGGTGATCTTTTAGAAGGCATAGATGAAGGTTTTAGTGAACTAATATACTTTATGATGATGAAGGCAGTGAGATTTCTAGAACTCATAATGTTTTTGCAAATATTGTTTCTAGAAATCTAAGTTTTTCAACTTAGTCATCTTTGGATGAAAAAAAATTATGGATGACTAACAGGTTGAACAATGTGCTTGATGTCATTGAAATCATAATCCATTGATCTTTGAAATGTTTCCCCATTGTTCTTTAAACCAAACAGTAGTTTCCTATAAGTGAATGTGCCCCAGGGATAGATGAATGGTGTCTTATGTTGATCCTATGGGTGGATATTGATTTGATTGTAGCCAGAAAATCCATCCATGAACAAAAATATTTCACATCCAACACAATCATCAATGATCTGGTCGATAAAGGAAGTAGGATAGTTATCTTTTGGACAAGCCAAATTGACATCCCGATAATCGACGCACACTCTGATGCTTCCTTGTTTCTTCATGAGAGGAACGATGTTGGAAACCCACTCAGTTAGTGGAATAGGGTAAATGAAACCAGCACACAAAACTTTCTCAACTTCTTCTTTAATGGTAGCGAACTTCTTTGGATGAATAGGACGAAGGCGTTTACGTAATGGTTTGACATCAGGATACATATTAATAGTGTGGTCAATGATACTAGTATCTATGTCTGGCATTTCCTCCTAATACCAAGAAAATACATCACAGAATTCATGAAAGAGAGAGATATATGTTTCAAGTTCTAATGAAGAACAAGATACGTCGAAATGAATATTTTCTACAATGCTGTGTTTGGTCGAAATATCGAGAGAAATGGTTTCTTCACTATTTGACAAATTTCGCTCGGAATCGATTAATAGGTAAATAATTCGAAAAGAAATTTTTTATTGATGGGTGATATAGTTCACTAAGATAATTTTCTTCATAATCAGGAAGATGGGAATGATGATGATAATATTCCCATGGTTCTCCTCCTGAAATCATGGTTTCCAAAATATTCTCATCTGTCAAGAAAGTTGAGGAAAAAGGATCAGATGGAGTACCAAAATCTAAGGAACGATCAACCCAAACAACCGGCGACGCTGATTTCAAATTTGTTGCCCAAGCCAAATATATTGATTGCTATGCCAACTCAATAGGGTTGGGCGACAAAAACTCATCCAACGTAACAATTTCAGAATCACCCATACTCTTCCTTAAGCCAGATGGAGTGGAAGAGATCATGTAGCAGGTCTCTATACTTGCAATTTTTGTCAACGTCATAGGCGGTGGTAATGCAAAGGTTCCCATGAGAGTGGAATCCTTTAAGAGTCCTACACCAATGTTCTGAAGTGTTAGTTGGGTTGTGTGAATGAACGGAACACTTCTAGTTACCTGCGAAGCGGAGGCAAAGAAGGATGGTTGATCGATGAATTTGATGGTACCTTTGTATGGAAAGGCAATCATTCTAAAATATGTAGAAATAATTGTATTCATAGCATATACCCATGGCCTTCCAAGTAGAATATTATAGTCAAGGGGTCCGTCAATAACCTCGACATCAACATTCACTATTTTTCCCCCTAGGTCAACATGCAGGTTATTAATAATATGACAACGCTTATATGTACGTCCATCAAAAGCCTTCAACATCGTTAATGATTGAGATAAGCATGGAGAGCCAAGTGACCTCCAACAGTTTAGAGACATAATGCATGTAGATGCTCCCTCATCAATAATAGTGTGATGAAAAAGGTGATTGAAAACATTTACTTGTATGGAGAATGCCAATTCTGCTGGTAATTGTAGCACATAGCCCATATGATTAAAGACGATGAGATTTAAATCAGTCAGATCAATTCTACCAATAGCTGACAATAAAGCCTATTTCTGGGAGGGAAAATTTTGTAATACCTCAAGAGTAGACATAAATGAAGGGGAATGAGCCAAATATTCAACTATATTAGAATTTTGAGTAGATCTTGCTCAAGGATTATATGTCAATTTATGAACGACTCCCTTTGGTTGCTTAATTGTTAATTCAGGAATAGCAGTAGGTGGTACTGATTCCATAGACGAATTCATAGTCAAGGTAGTAGGTTGATCAGTTGCCTGACTACCATAATATTTATTACGCGTTGACACCAAAATATCTATTGAAGGTTTTGTGACAGATAACATAATCATTTGGGAACTAGAAGTTGGATCCGTAGCACCAAATTTGTGTCTAGATCCAGAAATGGATATATTAACACAACTGATGCATGTGAAGTCTTAATTATTTTTGAGACTTCAACGTGGTGAGGAAAATCCTGAACAAAGTGTTCCTAATTATAGATTATGCATGGATAATGAGGTTTCCTAGTTCCGGACAATTGATCAGATGATCTTTCCTGCGGGTTAGAAGTTTGCTTTTTCTTAGATTTCCCTTTTTTCTTACTGCCTGGTTGCTTGTCACTTTTTCCTTTTTCAAATAACACGACATTGATTTCGGAAGAAGGTGCAGGATTAGATGTAGTAGTATGATGTGTGCTTGTAGTACCAATCAAACCGTCTCTGGCATGAGAGTCCTTTAATTGTGGAGGAACATTAAAATTAGATCGCGGCACATTAGGAATTTTTTCATAGAGCATGCCATATTGGGTATAGATCAAGTCTAAATATTAGGCATGAGAAATGACCTGATCTTCAGTGACGACGCCACCCTTGGCCACATCCTCAGTTATAGATGGTAAGAGAGACTTAATGAACCACTCAGCAAGGAGCTTATTAGGAACAAATGTCTTAACCATTCTACGACAATGACACCACTCATGAATATGATCAGAAATGTGAGTAGCATTAGTCTGTTTGAAATTGGTCAAGAGTTCCGTTCTAGTTTCATATCATATGGGTAACTGGAAGTGAGACAAAAAGACAGTAGCTAGGGCAGTGAAATTATCAAAATAATCTCTAGGTAACTCAATGTACCATTTTGCAGCTGGACCAGTGAGTGTACACTGGAAAAGACGTAGTCGAACAGAGTCATCATACAGGGATTTCGATGAAAACCACAAATTATAAGTCATAACATGAGTCGACGGGTCTTCCCCAAGGTTTCCATTGAACTTAGGAATATCCGAGGGTAATTTGTGAGGTATCACCAGCCACCAAGGAGCATAGTTGATTGGATCATTAGCTAGCTGATTTAAATCTGGTAACTCTAAAGTTGCAACAAAGGGAAACTGTTGATTAAGCTCAGGTTGAGCATAGCCAGGGTATGAAGGAATTTCTTGGGCAACAGGCCTTTGAGCACGAGCATAAGGAATCTTTTAACCTAGATAGGGGTTTTTTTCATAAGAAAATGCTTGAGGATTATGTTTACCAACACCTGGGTACGATATTGCATTCTTATGCAGAATTATGAATTAATATAGTTAAGGACTCCACTGGGGAGTTTACCCTTCATCCTTGGTGTGTTTTTCTCTGTTTATCCACCCAGTAGCATTTACTCTAAAATATTAGGCTATTTGAAATCAAATTTGCATTAGAATTGTGTTAAACAGCCTGAGTTTTTTATTCTCTGTTGCGCCCAACGCACTTTTGAACAGGACATAGTGCTTTGCAGAGCACTGTCTCCCACTCAGGGGTGATTTAAAACGCACTGTCTCCCCTTAGAGACTATGTTTCCCCCTAGAGCCAACTAAATTCCTATTGAATTTTTCATTGCATTTTCTTTCAGTTTCTGTTTGTTGTGTTTTCAAAGTTCCTGATGCCTCATAGACACTAGTAACTTTACCTACCTCTTCCTCCTTTGAAAGAAAAGGTTGTTCAATGTTTATTTAAAGTGTTTTTCTTTATCATTGACAAATTAATTTCGAAGTATTTTCATTACTGCATTAGATCCATTTTCTTTTGAAAGGAAATTGTCGTTAAATTCTTATTTTCCTATAGAAGAAATTGTAGTTAAATTCTTCATTTTTCCTAAAAAGAGAAATTGTTTTTCAATTCCTCATTTCTCAAAGTAAAAGGCATTTGTTTTTATTGATTTGATGCACTTAGTTTCCTTTTTTGCATTCACATTAAAGGGACTGAAAAGTAAAACATGCATTCACATGTAGTGGATTGTGTGTTTGGCATAGGAACAATTAGGAAAGTTGCATATTAGTTTGTGCTCTTTGTTGTTTGCTCTCAAATTGATTGCTCTTTCCCTGTAGTAGCTAGGATTTTCATTGAAAAAACTAAAAGTGAAAAGATTTCTTATCATTTTAGTTTGCATTTTAAGAATTTCTAACACATCATCGTGGTGAACCTTGAAAGAAAAATTGATAAACAAGATCAACTTAAAATTTACATAAATTTACCTAAAAAGGCATTGGAACCATAACGATAACATTTAGAAGGTCTAGGCTAGAGACGTGTTCCAGCGTCGTAAAACATAGCAGTTTTCGTTAATTGTATATGATAAATTATGAGTGTGATACCTCACTCCACGTACGTAATTATATCGTAGCTCATCCACGTACTTTCGAGTATATCAGGCGGTGTTACAGTATGCAAAGTATAAAGGGGTGCTCTCACTGTGAAGTTTCGCATTAGACAGCACTAATACAGACTTGGGCCTCCACGTACTTTTGGGTATATTTGGGAGGACAACTTTAGGGTTCTATCCATCCATAGTGAACTGAGTTGGCCACCTTGTAAATTGTGATACACTGAACACAGCATTCGGGGAGATTTCCTACTCGTACTTCTTGGTTCGCCAAGAGGTATTCTGTAGTTCACAATTTCTTGGTAAACCTTTTGCCTAGCATTTCCCTTTTATTTTTTTATTTTTTTTTGGTTAAAATAAATCAGTCATGGTGGAATAAAAAAAACCTTTTCCCCGTCGCTCACGTAGATTAGCATTGAAACCACCTTTACCACCAGAAGTTACTCCTAGTTGGCAAAGGCGACATCACTCTACTGAAACCAATACTTTCGGTACCTCTGGTGAAGCATCATCTTCCCATAAACAAAATTTGGCACAAGTTGTTTCCACACATCCCGGTTCGTCTACTATTGTCAAAACGAAGTCCTCACAGCTACCTGTGGTCACGATCCATCCAATCAGTGACACCATACCTCTTGAACCTGACGTTGTTCAACTGAAAGTTTATCCAGATCCTGTCTCTTCTTTTCCAAAAAATATGAATCCCGAAGTTAAACGACCGGAATTTGTTCCTCCATTAGTCATCCCACAATTTTTTGTAGCCATTGAGTCTCCCATATCACACAGTCAACCTCCTGAAATATACTTTGGGCCTGGCGGTGAAATACTTCCACCTGGTTTAATTTCGAATGAGGAAATCCCACAAGATGAGACACCTTTAACTCCAACCCATTTTTGGGAGAATCTTTACCTATATAAGTCTTTTCTTCAATCACCATCCTATAGTTTTGTTGATCCTGTTCCTATTCACCTTCCCATTGATTCAAAATGGTATACATTTGTTCAAGTAACCATGCCTGAACCAACATCTTCGGTTGGACCATCTATTCTAATTTTGTCAACACCTACTCTCGCTACACGTTCTATGTTCAAAAATTCACCAGAATCATATTTTCATGGTGGCCCTTTGGTCCCATCAAGTTATAAATATTTATATGGAATTTTTTCTGGTGCATCTTCAAACCCATGGGTTCACCAATGTCATCATCTGGTATTTTAACTAGTAAACCTATAGTGAGTACTGAACGGCTTGATTCTTTATACACATCATCAAGCAAATATCAAGTTGGTCCTTCTTGGTCTATTCCATCCAGTACCATATCAACTGGACTCCCTGCATTTGGAGAGAAATATTTTTCGTCTTATTATCCTCCTCATGCTGGGGGGAAACCTTTGTTCACGCACTTTGTCAGTACTCCATCATTTTGTGGTCAACCTAATGTCGAAATGAATTTTTTTCAATGGCAACCCACTCTGCCTATCCAAAGACAAATGATTGTACATTCGTATCAACCAGGTTATACTTATCCACAACCGAATCCAACTTATCCTAATTTGGTTTATAACATTGGTGGACAGACCCCTTGGTAGCCTCAGGCACAAATGCCTCAATATTCATTTCAACAAGTATCGTACCGAGGTTTTGGTCAATAGAATCCTCATGCGTTTTCTTATCAAAACAACCCCTATCTGGGTTACCAGTAGCAAATTCCTTATGCCAGTGCTCAAAGGCCTGTTGCCGAAACAATTCCATCATACCCTGGCTATGCTCAACCTGACTTTAATCAAGAGTTGCCCTTTGTTGCAACTTTAGAGTTACCAGATTTAAATAGGCTAACCAATGATCCAATCAAATATGCTCCTTATTGGCCGGTGATACCTCACAAATTACCCTCAGATATTCCTAAGTTCAATGGAAACCCTTGGGTAGACCCGTCGACTCATGTTATGACTTATCATTTGTGGTGTTCATCAAACTCCCTGAATGATGAATCTATTTGACTACGTATTTTCCAGCATACGCTCACTGGTCCAGCTGCAAAATGGTACATTGAGTTACCTAGAGCTTCTTTTGATAATTTCACTACCCTAGCTACTGTATTTTTGACTCACTTCCAGTTACCCATATGATATGAAACTTGAATGGAACTCTTGACCAATTTCAAACAGACTAATGCTACTCACATTTCTGATCATATTCATGAGTGACGTTGTCGTCGTAGAATGGTTATGACATTTTTTCCTTATCATCTCCTTGCTGAGTGGTTCATTAAGTCCCTATTACCATATATAACTAAGGATGTGGCTAAGGGTGGCGTCGTCACTGAAGAGAAGGTCATTGCACGTGCCCAATATTTAGACTTGATCTATACCCAATCTGGAATGCTCTATGAAAAAATTCCTAATTCACCGCAATCTAATTTTATTGTTCCTCCACAATTAAAGGACTCTCATGTCAGAGACGGTTTGATTGGTACCGTAAGCACACATCATAATACTGCATCTGATCCTGCACCTTCTTCTGAAATCAATGTCGTGTCATTTGACAAAAGGAAAAAGTGACAAGCAACCCGATAGTAAGAAAAAAGGGAAATTTAAGAAAAAACAAACTTCTAACCCACAAGAAAGATCATCTAATCAATCGTCTAGAACTAGGAAACCTCGTTATCCATGCATAATCTGTAATGATGAACACTTTGATCAGGATTTTCCTCACTGCACTGAAGTCTCAAAAATAATTAAGAATTCACATGTGTCAGTTGTGTTGACAAATCTGTTTCCAAATCAGGACACAAATTTGGTTGCTACGGATCCAGCTTCTAGTTCCCAAGTGCTTATGTTATCTGTCACAAAACCTTCAACAGATATTTTGGTGTCAACATGTAATAAATATTATGGTAGTCAGGCAACTGATCTACCTACTACCTCGACTACGAATCTATCTACGGAATCAGTACCGCATACTGCTATTCTTGAATTGATGATTAAGCCACCAAAGGGAGTCGTTCATAAATCAACATATAATCCTCGAGCAAGATCTACTCAAAATTATAATATAGTTGAATATTTGGCTCAATTCCATTCAATTATGTCTACTCTTGAGGTATTACAAAACTGTCCCTCCCAGAAACAAGCTTTATTGTCAGCTATTGGTGGAATTGATCTGACTGATTCAAATCTCATTGTCTTTAAGCATACGGGCTATGTGCCACAATTACCAGCAGAATTGGCAATCTCCATACAAGTAAATGTTCTCAATAAAAATTTTCATCGCATTATTATTGATGAGGGAGCATCTACATGCATTATGTCTCTAAACTTTTGGAATTCACATGGCTCGTCATACTTATCTCAATCATCAACAACGTTGAAGGCTTTCGATGGACTTACATATAAGCCTTGTGGTATTATCAATAACCTGCATGTCGAACTAGGGGTCAAAACAGTGAATATTGATGTCGAGGTTGTTGACAAACCCCTTTACTATAATATTCTACTAGGAAGGCCATTGGTATATGCTATGACTGCAATTTTTTCTACATATATTAGAATGATCACCCTTCCATATAAAGGTACCATCACATTCATCAATTAGATATCCTTCTTTGCCTCCGCTTTGCAGGTAACTAGAAGTGTTCCGTTCTTTCACAGACTCCAACTAGCACTTCAGAACATTGGTGTAGGACTCTTAAAGGATTCCACTCTCATGGGAACCTTTGCATTACCACCGCGTGCGACGTCGGTAGAAATTGCAAGTATAGAGACCTGCTACATGATCTCTTCCACTCCATCTAGCTTAATGAAGAGTACGGGTGATTCTGAAATTGTTACGTTGGATGAATTTTTTCCGCCCAACCCTATTGAGCTGGCATAGACATCAATCTATCTTGCTTGGGCGGAAAATCTAAAATCATCATCGCCGGTTGTTTGGGTTGATTGTTCCTTAGATTTTGGTACTCCATCTCATCTATTTTCCTCAACTTTCTTGACAGATGAGGATATTTTGGAAACCATAATGTCAGAAGGAGAACCATGGGAATACTATCATCATCATTCCATCTTCCTGATTATGAAGAAAATTATCCTAGTGAACTATATCACCCATCAATCAAAATTTTCTTTTCGAATTCTTTACCTATTAATGCAATCGATTCCAAGCGAAATTTGTCAAATATTGAAGAAACCATTTCTATCGATATTTCGACCAAACCTAGCGTTGTAGAAAACATTCATGTCGGTGTATCTTGTTATTCATTATAACTCGAAACATATCGCTCTCTCTTTCATGAATTCCATGATGTATTTTCTTGGTCTTACGAGGAAATGCCAGGGATAGATACTAGTATCGTTGAACACACTATTAATATGTATCCTGATGTCAAACAGGTACATCAATGCCTTCGTCCTGTTCATCCAAAAAAGGTCACTGCCATTAAAGCATAATTTGAGAAAATTTTGCGTGCTAGTTTCATTTACCCTCTTCCACTAACTGAGTGGGTTTCCAACATCATTCCTGTTATTTCCTAAATCCATCTCAAGCTGAAAGAAGGCGAGATTCAGGGTAACACCAAACCATGCTCAGTCTGGTAGCTAGCCCTACCAGAATAGGAGAGGGCTCTCTCCGGGTCAATCTCAGGAAAAGTGTATCAATAGGCTTTGATATGACTGAAATGAGTGCTAATTTTAGGCTAGGTATATTAATCAAGGAGTCTGGAATGATTTTTAGGGGTTTTTGTTGGAAAAAGGGAAAGGCAGTTTTGGGCTTGGGGATGAGGCCAATTTCTTGCAGAGTTCAAGTTGGGGCAGGGAAGGCAATGGCTTTGATGTCTTAGATTTAATGAATGGATAGAAAATACTGCTGAGGAGCTAAAGAGGGAAAGAAGGTGCAAGGATCCTCTTCAAACGGAGGAAAACATATAAAACTAAACAAAAGTTTAAGGTAGAGCACCAGCAAACTAATGAATTCTACTTTAGTTACTCATTTGTTTATTTCAGAAGAAAAGAGAAGGGAAATGGCATACATATAACATTAATTAAACTTATAGATACATGGAGAAAAACATTATGAAAACTCAGAGCCACAAGGATCCCAACAAGTGCTGCAAAACCCTGGTCTTTCCTTTGCCAAAAATGCAGAAGTGTATGTACAATGAAGTGCCAAACTATTCCCAAGTATCCAACCCTGAAAAAGTCTCAGAAAATACATGATATAGACCATCCTAACCCCTTCCCATGCCTCTAGGGGTCGATCTCATCCTTCTAGGAGCTGTTTCAACCAATTCTAAACTAGGAACTGAAATCTAGGCAATCAAACAACTTGTCTCTATATGGAAGGAAACTGATGCATTCATTTAATTTTCACTTTTAAGTGAATGAATCCTCTAAAACAAGTAAATATGTGCCAAAATTACATCATAGTCACCAAATTACATCAAGGTAGATCAATAATTACATCAAAAAGTGAAACTAGTCAAAACTGGGCGAATTTCTGAGCTGAAGAGTGAAAATGGGGCTAAATTTCTCTATGCGCCACGCCAGAAAACTCAATGTGTCGCGCCACTTTGGAGGTGATTTTTAGGCACTTCCCGAAGTCGAAATTGATCTCATGATAGCTCGTTGGAAAGCCCTTCCTATCTACTTTCCAATACAAGTGGAATTTCTAGATTTGGATGTCATTTTCCCTTCCAAAACTTCAATCTCCCAATATTGGTTCCTGCTGGTGCAAAAGGTGGCAGAAAGGCCATTTTTGGAGTGTTTTTGACCCTTAAGACCATCTAGAACTTGATGAAATCATTAGGTAATCCATGAGCATGCATAATTTTTTATAAAAATCCAAAAATGTAAATTTTTCCTCCAGAATATCTCTCAAACGTAAGCGCATGCAAGGTGGCGCGACGCGCCGGGCAGGAAAATCTGTTTTGTGACCAAAAAAAACAAAATTGACAAAATTTTCTCCAAATTCCTTGAAATTTGGAGTGAAGGTCCATCATCAAGTATCGTGCTCAGCGAAAGAAGCTTCGGCCAAGATTCGGAGTCTATCCTCCCTTTTTCACCGTTTCAATGCCCTCTTGGTGCATGCAGTTTAGTGGCAGAATCACTATCTCGTTCATATGATGTGTCTGTGTCCGTCATGGTGTTTGCAAGTCTATTCCAAGTGTATGGTTGGTTTGTTTAAAATGAGAAATGAATACTTGATGTTTATTGCCTCTAATTGTCAAAATATTTCCAAGTAGGAAAGGACTGTGATAAATAGGGACAGTGGGTATAGTGAACTGTGGGAAATAGTACAGTGTTAAAAATGTGGATCAGTCAAGTGAAGTTTACAATGTGAGGGTAGTCACTTGACTGTGTTTTAGGAATGTGGGGTTTGGATATTTTTTTCAAATTTCATGGGAGAGTGATAGTGATGGGGAATTGTAGGGTTTAGGGATAGGGATAAATGGGAACAAGTGATATGACTGGCTTTGGGACATAGGAGAAAAGGGGATTAATAGGGATGATAGGATTAAAGTGAGGGAAGGAAAAAACAAGGTGGGGGGAAAATGATTATTTCGCACCAAATTTTTTTTTTAAACACCAATTCAAAACCCTAAGGGAACAATTCTTTACAAGAGAATAGGGTTTGAATTTTCTTCACCTATTGAAACACCATAAACACTGATGGAAACTCATACATTGGCAATATGGAGATGTTAAATTAGTTGTGGAAGGAATAATTTGAAATTTTGGAGATTTTGGAGGAATATTTGAAGTTATTTCAGGCTTTTTAGCCCAATGCGCCGCGCCAGTTCATTTTTTACACTGCAGAGGGCTGCCCAATGCGCCACGCCATTTTTCAGGAGACTTTTGGAGACCTTTCTAGTGTCAAAATTCGATGCAGGATAGCTTTTTGGAAAGCTTATTGATTCTAATTTCCAACCCAACTGGAATTTTTCAATTTTGACTTCATTTACCCTGTCAAAAATCAAATCTCCCAAGACTGGTCAAAATGAGCAGAATGAGGCTGCCTCAAGGCAGAGTGCTGTTGCAGTCAACTTTTGAAGGTCTTCCTCAACTCCAAATTGAGCTCATGATAGCTCATTGGAAATATCTTTGTGTCTAATTATCATTTTACTCATCAAGCAAGTCATTTTTCCAACCAAGCTAGGAGAAATCTTGATTTTCCCAAGGTCACTTCAAAAACATCATTTTAGTGAAACCTATCCCGATGTGTGGAACAAAGGATTTGTCGAAATGAAGCAAAATGAAGGGGATAAAGGGCTTCTAAATTCTTGAGAAAATTTTGGGAAGTAGGGAGGGATGTTAGGAAGTAGGGGAAAGTGGAATTTCAGAGATTGAGTGAGGGGAAGGGGTCCAAAAGGGAAAAACACAGGCCTAGCCTAGAAAATTGCCAAGTTGTAGCAAGAAACTAGGGTTTGTGCGAAAAGGAGGAATTTGGGGGATCTCAGTGATGGGAAGTGTTTAATAAGGTACATTAAGGATAGGGGAAGGTGTATGAACATCAGGATACAAGTTTTGATGATGATTTGACCATCCAAGAGAAATTACCTTCAAAACCCTAGGAGAGGGAAATGAACCTTACCTAGGCACAACTGAAGCATGAACAAGGTGTAAAATGACCCATTGGAACTTGATATGATGATGAAAACCCTCTGAATGATGGTACACTCAGCTTAATGGTGACATGGACCGACATTTGGACAACTTTGAAAAGAGTGAAAACAAACCCTAGACCTAATACCTAGTGACCAAATTTTACTTGAATACTCACTGAAATGACAAAATTTGACCTTGACATCTTAAAATCACTTTGTAAGAGCATGTTTGATCACTGGAGGAAAGCTGCAAAGGCTGACACTAACAATTCCTATCATGAAAAAAAAGGGACCATCAGAGTGTGCATTGATTATCGGGATGTCAAACTGGCTTGTCTAAAAGACAACTATCCTACTCCTTTTATCGACCAGATCATTGACGATTGTGCTAGATGTGAAATATTTTCATTCATGGATGGATTTTATGGCTACAATAAAATCAATATCCACCCAGAGGATCAAAATAAGACAACATTCATCTATCCCTGGGGCACATTCGCTTATATTAAACTACCATTTAGTTTCAAGAACGATGGGGCAACATTTCAGAGAGCAATGGATTATGCTTTCAATGACATCAAGCACATTTTTCAACCCTATCTAGATTATTTACCCGCGCATTCATGAAATCATATTAATCACCCGATGCATTTGAGAGCCATCTTCTTACACTGTCGACACTACAAAATATGCCTCAATCCACATAAATGTGTGTTTTGTGTTGGTTTTGGTCGTTTGCATGGATTCGTCGTCTCAAAAGAAGGAATTAAAATCAGCCCCTTGAAGGTTCAAGCCATTCTTGATTTCCTGCGCCATAAAATTTACTTCAGATACAAAAACTACAAGGAAAGGCTAACTTCCTAAGGAGGTTCATACCCAACTACGATGAAATGGCTAAAGGATTTACCCGGCTCTTGAAAAAAGGGGTTCCCTTCCATTGGGACCAAGTTTCACAAGCTTCTTTTGATGTTGTCAAGGATATTCTTGTTCGGGCGTCATTAATGTATCCCCCCAATTATCAGAGTGATTATTTCCTATATATTGTCGCGGCTAATACGACCATTGCTATGGTGTTGGTCCAAGTAGAAAATGGGATAGAACATCCGATCAATTATTTGGGTCGTAATCTCAATGATACATAAGTTAAGTATTCGTATGTAGAAAATATTGCCTTGGAAGCTATTCAAGTTGTCCAAATATTTCACCACTATATCCTGTTCCGAAAGACCATTGTCATTTTGGATTGCAACCCCATGCCTTATATCTTATCACGGCAATTGTTGGGGGGGAAATATTCAAAATGGATTGTCATTTTGCAGGAATTTGATTTGGAATTCATCAAATCCAAGTCAAAGAAATATTTAGTTTGGTTGAGCTTCTCTATGACCTTCCCTCTGATAGTACTGCTAGTACATCAGAACCATCAATTCCTGATGAGTCTCTATTTCTGATCGGATCATATGATCCTTAGTATGGAGATTTTATCATTTATCTCCAAACTAAAACTTTTTGGCTTGACAACTCTCGCTCTGAAGAACGACGTATTCGATACCAAGCCAAATATTATCTGATCGTCGATGATACACTTTGTTGTCATGGTATCGATACAATTTTAAGAAGCTGCCTCACTCATGAGGAGGCCGAAAAGGTTTTAAATGATTATCATGTTAGGGCTTGTGGCGGACACTTGTCTGGATACGCTACTGTGCAGAAGATACTCTGTGCAGGTTACTTCTGGCAATACATATTTCATGACTGCATTCTCGCGGTCAGAAGTTGTCATGCATGCCAGATATTTTATCGTAAAATATGCAAACTGCCAGTGCCAATGCATCATGTTGTCTCTGTGGGACCATTTTCAAAATGGGGTATTGACTTCATGACATGTAACCCTCATTCGTCTGAGGGGCATGGTTATCTTATTGTCGCAGTAGACTACTTTACCAAATGGGCTGAAGCGATGCCTACATTCAACGACATAGGAAAAACAACTGCATTGTTTTTCTTTAATCGTGTTATTGCACGGTTTTGGGTCCCACAAGATATAGTTACAGATCATGGGAAGCATTTTCGAAACCACATGATGACTACATTGACTGCCAAGTTAGGATTTTCACATGATAATTCTACTCCTTATTATCCACAATCAAATGGACAAGTTGAGGGTATCAACAAGATTCTTAAATATTTGCTTCAACGAATGATAGGAGTTCGTAAAAAAAACTTGCATTTGATCTTGTACTCGGCCTTGTGGGCGTACCGAACCTCGGTGAGAAACACAAATGGATTTACTCCTTTTCAATTTGTGTATGGTTTGGAAGCTATATTGCCTATCCAATGTGAAATACCATCGTTAAAACTCGCAATCGACTTGTTACCTGAAACCTCAGAAGAAGAAGCATGTCTTTTTAACCTCATCCATCTTGATGAAATGTGTCATGAAACCCAATTGGCTGACGAAGCGCATAAGAGACATATAAAGGAAAAATACGACAAAAATTTCTAGCCTCGCATTTTCTCAAAGGGCGACTTGGTCCTTCTTTATGATCAAGAATTTGATGTAATAGGTACAGTGAAATTTGATCCATTATGGCATGGCCCCTATATTGTCAAAAGAGTTCTTGCTAAGGGTGCCTATGAGTTGGTATATTATGATGGAATTCTGTTGGCGCAACCCAGGAATGGGTTTTATCTAAAACGTTACTATGCTTAATCATGAGCATAGTATTTTTTTTGTATTATATTGTATATATATGTTGTTGATTTGCATTCACTATCTTAGTTTGTTTTTTAGATTTTTCTTGACGTTAGTAATCCGCTTTACATTTCATCGCAGATGTCTAAATATTTGGAAACATTTGTTGGATATGTTGATGGTGCTAGTCGTAGTACGCAGAATCTATCCTCTGCATCATGGGCCATTTTCGCTCTGAACTGCGAGTTAGTGAGTTTTCAAGGGATTTGTATCGAAATATCGACAAACAATATCGCTGAGTATAGCATGTTGATCAAAATTTTCTTTGATGCCATTTTGAGTGGTATTAACCGCATTATCATAAGGTTAGACTCACAACTTGTGGTATTACAACGTACAAGTGTTTATACTGTTAGAAATCCAACACTGCATCATTTGTTCCTAAGAGTTTGACTTTTGGAAAGACACTTTGATTTTATTCAATATCAACACATTTCCAGAAATTTGAACACATTGACTGATTCTATGGCTAATCAAGTTTTAGATAGACATTTGCAACACATGTAAAGAAAACATTCACATAATTGAATAGTATTGTGCAATAAACATATGAAAACACTAAAATAAAATAGATAGATGGTTATAGGTTTTTACAAAAATTTGTGCCCAAGACACATAGGTCATCTGACCTCAAAATGTATGCAACATGTCAAAAGTAAACTAGTGGTGCTCATGGTAACATGCTATAGATCTAGCTATCCTATGCAGTAACCGCATCCAGTGGTTAGGAATGCCTATAGTGCGACGCTGCAGTCGCATGGGTAAAACTTCGATCTGGCAATCCGGAATCCCAAAGGTCAACCCCTCTATGTGCTGCCGAAGCTCAGTCAGAGTCTCGACCATGTATAGATCTTGAAGGACTGCTCTCCCGATAGCCCACTATGGTGGCTCATCTGCTCCATGCTCTAGTTCCTCCACCGGTTGAACTCGACCAACATCTACATTACATCAAAAATTTAGTTTATTCTTGGGAAAACATCAAAAATAAATAAATAAAAAAATTTATAAACCTTAGGAAAATAAAAAACATGGTCAAAACATTCTTGCCTATTGCACCCCACTGAGCGCCTTCTGGTAAGGATAAGTCTGGATCTCCTCGAAAATCGACACTTGCGTATGCATCCTCATCAATGGCGAAAACCTTTCACCTGAACCAGGCAAAGAACACAGTCGAGAACACAATAGTCGATTTACCTACATGCCTACCCATTAGTTCTACCCATCTCTGCATGCTCGGATCTCTAGGATTAGACACACCCATCGTCACATGCTGAGGCTGCATCAGTGGAATCTATTCTAAGGTAAATGAAATGAGGATCGAACCATAACTAAAGTTCTTCTTCCTTCCTCCCTTTGATTTTTTCAGTTGTTCCTTTATTTGGGAAAGTACAGCTTTAGACTAGCTGAAGACTGTTGGCTCCATGCACTCTAGCGCATACTGCATATATGATATATTCGCTACATGTAGTGTAACGGTGCTGGCAAGTTTTGTGATCGTGAAAAGCATGGTTCTCAAAGGCAAATCTCAAACTTCCTGGATGTTTATCTTCCCATATTTTCTTGGCTCTGCCCCTAGATAGAAATACTGCAAAACATAATCTCTCACAGTTTCTCCTCCAAGAGAAGACCCTCAAAGGGAAATAGGCAAGCCTCTTCTCGACAAAATTGTGAGAAAATATACATCCTCTATTGTAATAGGAAGCACTTTGTTCCTAATATGAAATGCCTTAATAGCCGGATCCCATGCTCGAACTAGGAACTCCAAGAGTTCTATATGTTGCCTCATCCCTGATAAGCAGAATTACTTTAACAACCCATAAACTCTTAGGGCTCTTACTATACTTGGATCATTTAGGGCAATCATATTTTGTTCTTCATGCTCTCTTTCCCTCCATGTAATCGTTATTATAGTCCGATGAAATCCTGAAACATAACCATTAGACTCATTAGACTCCTTTCGATGCAAAATATTAGACAAATTTTGGGCATAGTGCAAGAAACAAAAATGGATATTGTGCCCAACGTAGCCTTGAACAAGGGACAGTGCATTGCATATGCAACTAGACTTTAGTTTAGGTGCTCCACAATGTATTTTCCAATGCTCAAGGGTGCATTTCCCTCTTTGGAAGCAAAATTTACCCTAAGGGGCTCAAAACCCTAAAAATTTGCAATGAAATGAAATGAAATGATTATTGAAAGAAAGGGAGGGTTCATGGCCTTAACCTGGATCAAACGGCGATAAAAACCATCCACAAAATCGATCGCAATCAACAGCTGAAGTTTGGGGGCAAAAACATGTTCAAAGCTCCAAAATGAAAATGGTAACTATTGAATGGTAAAAATGAATAGTAAAACTCTTTTTATTTAGTCATTTAATTGTTTGCAATGAATATTTATTGTTGTGACTATATTTTTATTATATTTTTATCATGAAACAGGTATTTTTAATCCATTTGATGTTGCTCTGAGCAGGTTTTACAACTGATGGACAGATTAGTCATGCAGATTTATTTCAAGAATGATTTGACCACAAAGCATACTTTTGTCCTTATTTTTTGAGCTTTGTTAAAAACGCCACAAAGCATACTTTTATCCTTATTTTTTGAGCTTTGTTAAAAACAAAAAAGGATTTGAAACACACTTTTATCTCTTTTTCGAGCTTCTATAACAGCAAAAAAGGAACCCCTGGATTCTTCTTTTAGCACTTTTCAGACTCTGATAATGTGAAAATATTGTCGAGCACTTGTCTTTTTGAGCTCTTAAAAGTAAATGAATTGATATCTACTCAGTATAAGTTTAACCCTTTTCCAGAATGAGATACATTATTCACGAAAAAGGAATAACTTGGTTAAACATGACTAAAGAGGTTCTCTCAGATATTATTTTACACTTTTTCGGATCTGAGCAACAAATTTACAGAAAAATTATTTATGGAGTTTTCTTTTGGTCCTCTTTTTCAAACTCTCTAAATATGAAGAAGGACCAGGTTATCATTGTCGCTAGGCATGTTAAAACATAAAATAGTGAAGGGCTTGTCGATCATGGCAAGAATTGAGTTTCATTCATCACTACACTCGTTAAATTATTAAATAGTGATATATTGTTCGCTCGAAGGGTTGAATTATAGATCAATCATATGTTATCCTCCTCAATATTGTTAAAAAATAAAGAGGTACTGGTCGACAAATGAACGGGGAAAATTTGGGAAAGTGAACAGAACTTTTTACGATAGCAGGTCGCTCTTGAACATGACACTTCACTCCATCACAGTGACTATTTAGGTTGGGTAATCTTCTTGACAGTTCATTCATACCTATGGTTCATCATACCTTCACTTCAATTTTGGGTCAATGCTGCCAACTCATCTCAGTGTCTCCAATATGTTCAAGAGAAGTCATCCAGTGAATACTCATCCTTCTGCAATACTCCTAAACCTTCATTCTCATGACAACCATCCCTGAACATTACTATATCAATTCATTCCTTTGTCTCCGAAATTAGTAACTCCCATTTCACAATAAAGTGGCTTCCTATCGACGTCAAATCATCATCCAAGAAGTTCTCCTAGAAACATCATATTCCAGTACCATGAGGCTTGTTACAGCATCGAAAAGATCCTCGCTTCCGAACTTTTGATTGAAAGATTTTGTTTGGCATTTGACACCAAATCATATATTCACGCCTTATGAAATGCACTACAGTACCTTGATCACCATTGACATTAATGGTGGTTCTCTCGCATTTGCTAACAACTCACATCATTGGCTGATAATCAAAAAATGTCTTACCATGTTCGACTACAAATAATATATTCGCATGGCTATACTTGTACCTGAATGATCGAGCGAACAAGAAAATAAGACCCCGGATCTAGTTTCAGCCATCTGAACTATGATTTCAGAATTGTTTTACACATCATCTATACAGTGACCTTACATACAGATCATCATCAAAACATGGGCCTATATCTGTAGGCATGTCTGTATTTGGAAACATTCCAATGTAGATGACTTTCTGCACTATGTACATGTTATTAGATAGTTTATGTGTTGAGCATGGGAATGCCTTCCCTCAGCAATTTATGATCAAGAGGATATATCATGACGTAATGTATTGTAAGATTGATGCAGTTTTCCACTCCTATCCCACCCATCACAGTGTAAAGCATCTCATTCAAAAAATATTATTATTATTATTCTGACTTCATTCTTTAGGGGGAAATCTGTTATAGGTCAATTTGGGCATCATTCCCAATGACCTGGTTAAACTAAAAATCATCCCCAGAACCATGAATAGGGTCTATCATTCCCTACCATTTCAATTGCTACATGCCCAAAGACAAAGAAAAAGAACAAATGATCTATGACTTCCATTGCAATGTTTCCAAGATTTGAAGTATATGTTATATCACCTATGAGCTCAACAATGCAGTCTCTTAAGGGGCTAATTGTGTTGCATATGCATTTACCTCCATTCAAAGGTGCTCTGCAAAGCACTTCCCGACACTCAAGGGTGCATTGGTCAATTAGGAGCGAAATTCTCATTGTTCTAGAATCTCCACTTGGCTAGTGCCTTATAGAAGAGTGCGTATGTGTCAAACTTCGAATCCATGTGTCTATTTGATACCTCTAAGCTAGGGGACATGTCTTGCCTATTATTAGAAATTCATTTATTGTAAAACTACCTTCAGCTCATCTATAAATTGAGCACATATCCTAGTGCTTGATAAGGAAGAATTTGAGTATAGAAATGCTAGTGGAATTTCAATTGAGGAATTGATTTGTGTGATATGTTGCTGGAGAGATGTCATTGTGATGAGGCTGGGATGATGCTGGAGATGGTGACATAAAATCAATCGCTAGTTGTAACCTCCCCTTCTATCCATTAATAAATATTGTTGTTTACTTTCCCACATATGTATATGTATAAGCTTTTGTCTTTCACATTATGAGTTCTTATCTAATGTATATGGTTCATGTTCCATTGATTTAACTGAATAACTTGTATAGGCATCTGTATATTACAGTCTCTTTGCTATTTAGTGTTCATTCTTGCAGGAAATATTTTAGCAATCTAGCTTGGATTTGAAGCTACAACAAGAGTGACAGAAGGAGAATTATAAGTGCTTGGACTTCAAGTAAGTTTCTTGATCTATTTTTTGTTTCTATTTACTGTTAGGAAAAGTATCTGCAAAGTCTTTAACCTGTTGTTCTAAATGCATAGCACTACATTTATGGAAGAATGTTTTATCCGTAATTGGCGACTCCACTGGGGAGTTTACCCTTCATCCTTGGTGTGTTTTCCTCTGTTTATAAACCCAGTAGCATTTACTCTAAAATATTAGGCCTTTTGAGATCAAATTTGCATTAGAAGTGTGTTAAACAGCCTGAGTTTTTGTTCCTTGTTGCATCCAACGCACTGTTGAACAGGACACAATGCTTTGCAGAGCACTCTCTCCCACTCAGGGGTGCTTTGCAATGCACTGTCTCCCCTTAGACTGCGTTTCCCCCTAGAGCCAACCAAATTCCTATTGAATTTGTCATTTCATTTTCTTTCAGTTTTTTTTTGTTGTCTTTTCAAAGTGCCTGATGCCTCATAGAGACCAGTAACTTTACCTACCTCTTCCTCCTTTGAAAGAAACATTTGTTCAATGTTTGTTTAAAGTGTTTTTCTTTACTGCATTAGATCCATTTTCTTTTGAAAAGTAAATTTTCGTTAAATTCTTCATTTCCTATAGGACAAATTGTAGTTAAAATCTTCATTTTTCCTAAAAGAGAAATTGTCCATCAATTCCTCATTTCTCAAAGTAAATGGCATTTATTTTTATTGATTTGATTCACTTAGTTTCCTTTTCTGCATTCACATTAAAGGGACTGAAAATAAAAACCTGCATTTGCATGTAGTGGATTGTGTGTTTTGCATAGGAAAAATTAGGAAAGCTGCATATTAGTTTGTGCTCTTTGTTGTTTGCTCTCAAGTTGATTGCTCTTTCCCTGTAGTAGCTAGGATTTTCATTGAAAAAAACTAAAAGTGAAAAGATTTATTATCATTTTAGTTTTCATTTTAGGAATTTCCAACACATCATCGTGGTGAACCTTGAAAGGAAAATTGATAAACAAGATCAGCTTAAAATTTACATCAATTTACCTAACAAAGCATTGGAACCATAACGATAACATTTAGAAGGTCTAGGCTAGAGACATGTTCCAACATCGTGAAACATAGCAGCTGTCATTAATTTTCTGCGATACATTCTGAGTGTGATACCTCACTCCACATACGTAAGTATATCATAGCTCATCTACCTACTTTCGGGTATATCGGGTGGTGTTACCGCACAAAAAGTATAAAGGGGTTCTCTCACTGTGTGGTTTCACATTAGACAGCACTAATACGGACTTGGGCCTCCACGTACCTTCAGGTATATTTGGGAGGCCAACTTTAGGTTTCTATCCATCCATAGCGAACCGAGTCAGCCGCCTTGTAAATTTTGATACACCAAACATAGCATTCTAGGAGATTGCATGCCCGTACTTCTTGGTTCACCAAGAGGTATTCTGCAGTTCACAGTTTCTTGGTAAACCTTTTTCCTAGCATTACCTTTTTGTTTTGTTTATTTTTTTTTTGGTTAAAATAAATCAGTCGTCATGGAAGAAAAAAATCCTTTTCCCCGTCATTTTCGTAGATTAGCATTGAAACCACCTTTACCATCAGAAGTTACTCCTGGTCGGTGAAGGCAACATCATTCTACCGAAAATAGTACTATCGGTACCTCTGGTGAAGCATCATCTTTCCATATACCAGAGTCGGCACAAGTTGTTTCTACACATCCCGGTTCGTCTACTGTTGTCGAGACGGAGTCCTCACAGCTACTCGTTGTCACGATCCATCCAATCAGTGAGACCATACCTCCTAACCCGACGTTGTTCAACCGGAAGTTGATCCAAATCTTGTCTCTTCGTTGCCAGAAAATATGAATCTCGAAGTCGAACTATCGGAAGTTGTTCCTCCATTGGTCATCCTAAAATTTTCTGCAGCCATTGAGTCTCCCATATCACACAGTCAACCTCCTAAAATATACTTTGGGCTTGATGGTGAAATACTTCCACCTGGTTTAATTTCGATTAAGTAAATCCCACAAGACAAGACACCTTTAATTCCAACCCATTTTGGGGAGGATCTTTACCTGTATGATTATTTTCCTCAATCACCATCTTCTAGTTTTGTTGATCATGTTACTGTTCACATTCCCATCGATTCAAAAGGGTATACATTTGGTTAAGTAACCATGCCTAAACCAACATCTTCAGTTGGACCATCTATTCCAATTGCGTCAGCACCTGCTCTCGCTACACCATCTATGTTCACAAATTCACCAGAATCATATTTTCATGGTGGCCCTTTAGTCCCATCAGGTTATAAATCTTTATCTGGAATTTTTTCTGCTGCTTCTTCAAACCCATGGACTTCACCAATGTCATCGTCTGGTATTTTAACTAGTAAACCTATAGTGAGTACTAAACGGCTTGATTCTTTATACACATCATCAGGGAAATATCAAGTTGGTCCTTCTGGGTCTATTCCATCCAGTACCATATCAATTGGACTCCCTGCATTAGGAGATCAATATTTTCTGTCGTATTATCCTCCTCATGCTGGGGGGCAACCTTTGGTTACCCACTTTGACAGTACTTCGTCATTTTTTGGTCACCCTAATGTCGAAATGATTTTTTGTCAATGGAAACCCACTTTGCCTATCCAACCACAAACAATTATACATTTGTATCAACCAGTTCAACCTGTTACACCCACATCACATTCACTTGTTAATACATCCCTACCCCTGTTACATAATCAAAATGTTGTATAACAACCATTTCAGGCAGGTCCTTCAACTCAATACCCTCAAGTATTGGGCCCATAGAATCTAAATCCTTCGGCCAATTTACCACAAGAACCTATACCTGGAATCATATATTCACAAGATGGTTTACCATATTATGGGATGTCACAGCCACAATCAGGTTATACTTATCCACAACCGAATCCAAATTATCCTAATTTCAGTTATAACATTGGTGGATAGACCCCTTGGCAGCCTCAGGTGAAAATGCCTCAATCTTCATTTCAACAACTATCGTACCCAGGTTTTGGTCAACAGAATCCTCAAGCATTTTCTTATCAAAACAACCCCTATCTGGGTTACCAGCAGTAGATTCCTTATGCTGGTTCTCAAAGGCCTATTTCCCAACAAATTCCATCATACCCTGGTTATGCTCAACCACACCTTAATCGATAGTTGCCCTTTATTGCAGCTTTAGAGTTACCAGATTTAAATTGGCTAACCAATGATCCAATCAAATATGCTCCTTGGTGGCCGGTGATACCCCACAAATTACCCTCGGATATTCCTAAGTTTAATGAAAACCCTAGGGAAGCCCCGTCGACTCATGTTATGACTTATCATTTGTGGTGTTCATCAAACTCCCTGAATGATGACTCTGTTCGACTACGTCTTTTACATTGTACACTCACTGGTCCGGTTGCAAAATGGTACATTGAGTTACCTAGAGCTTCTTTTGATAATTTCACTGCCCTAGTTACTGTCTTTTTGACTCACTTCCAGTTACCCATACGATATGAAACTAGAACGGAACTCTTGACCAATTTCAAACAGACTAATGCTACTCACATTTCTGATCATATTCATGAGTGGTGTCATCGTCGTAGAATGGTTAAGACATTTGTTCCTAATAAGCTCCTTGCTGAGTGGTTCATTAAGTCTCTCTTACCATCTATAACTGAGGATGTGGCTAAGGGTGGCGTCATCACTGAAGAGCAGGTCATTGCTCATGCCCAATATTTAGACTTGATCTATACCCAATATGGCATGCTCTATGAAAAAATTCCTAATGTGCTGCGATCTAATTTTAATGTTCCTCCACAATTAAATGACTCTCATGCCGGAGACAGTTTGATTGGTACTACAAGCACACATCATGGTACTGCAAGCACACATCATACTACTGCATCAGATCCTACATCTTCTTCCGAAGTCAATGTCTTGTCATTTGACAAAGGAAAAAGTGACAAGCAACCCGGAAGTAAGAAAAAATGGAAATCGAAGAAAAAGAAAACTTCTAACCCACAAGAAAGATCATCTGATCAATCATCTGGAACTAGTAAACCTCATTATCCATGCATAATCTATAATGAGGAACACTTTGTTTGGGATTTTTCTCACTGCACTGAAGTCTCGAAAATAATTAAGACTTCACATGCATCAGTTGTGTTGACAGATCCATTTCTGAATCCGGACACAAATTTGGTTGCTACGGATCCAACTTCTAGTTCCCAAGTTCTTATGTTATCTATCGCAAAACCTTCAACATATATTTTGGTGTCACTGCATAATAAACATTATGGTAGTCAAGCAACTGATCAACCTACTACCTCAACTACAAATCCTTCTACGGAATTGGTACCACCTACTGTTATTCCTGAATTGATGATTAAGCCACCAAAGGGAGTCGTTCATAAATCGACATATAATCCTCGGGCAAGAGCTGCTCAAAATTATAATATAGTTGAAGATTTGGCTCAATCCCCTTCATCTATGTCTGCTCTTGAGGTATTACAAAATTATCCCTCCCAGAAACAGGCTTTATTGTCAGCTATTGGTGGAATTGATCCGACTTATTCAAATCTCATCGTCTTTAATCATACGAGCTATGTGCCACAATTACCAGCAAAATTGGCATTCTCCATACAAGTAAATGTTTTCAATCACCTTGTTCATCGCACTATTATTGATGAGGGAGCATCTACATGCATTATGTCTCTAAATTGTTGGAAATCACTTGGCTGGCCGCACTTATCTCAATCATCAATGACGTTGAAGGCTTTTGATGGATGTACATATAAGCCTTGTGGTATTATTAATAACCTGCATGTTAAACTAGGGGGGGAAATAATGAATGTTGATGTCGAGGTTGTTGACAGACCCCTTGACTATAATATTCTACTTGGAAGGCCATGGGTATATTCTATGACTGCAATTTTTTCTACATATTTTAGAATGATCACCTTTCCATATAAAGGTACCATCACAGTCATCAATCAGCTATCCTTCTTTGCCTCCGCTTCGCAAGTAACTAGAAGTGTTCCATTAATTCATGCACCCCAAATAGTACTTCAGAACATTGGTGTAGGACTCTTAAAGGATTCTGTTATCACTAAAATTGTACTTGATTGGCTTTTGATCAGACAAATTCAGTGTAACTGTTTCAAGCCAATATTTTGACCGAATCTTAGCCTCTTCAGTCTGAGAGAGCTCTCTCAAAGGGTTAATGATATTGAATAAAGATGTATTTAGATGGATAACTCTATGAAATTGTGTCTTGGTTTTGTATATTTGCAGGTGAAAAAGCTGAAGGCTTGCTACCATTGGGCTATGGAGTTAATGACAGGGATCTCAATAACAAATGCTTTCCTTGTGGAAGCTAAGGCTTGTAAATATTTCAATGAAGGTGCAACACATGCAAGAAATTTTCAATAAATTGAGGTTCAAAGGAAGTCAGAGCATGTAATACACAGATTCTGAGTAATGAGACATCAATATATTGAAGGTAAACTTAAGAGAGATATACCATAGCTTAATACTTAAAGGAAGTCAAAGCATGAAAAATCATGAGTTCTGAGTAATAAGCATTAAGACATTGGAAGAAAACATTTAAAAATATAGGACAAAAACTCATTAAAATATAATAAGAATATCAGGTGAAGAAAATTTGTGTTGTTACTGTATATAGCAGAAACTCCAAAAAGATTTACAATCAAATAGTCTTCTGAGATAACATCTCCATTACTGATCAAAAAACCTGTTTACAATAGCAGCAGTTAGCCATAACATATCCCAACCCCTTATAACTCTAAAACTAAGTCCTTTATAGAATTAGGACTCATAAAAATTATTTTCCACCTTTATAACCTCGAAATCCCACCTCAGAGACCTATTTAAAATAGGATTAGCTCACTTGGAGACTTCCTACGGATATTTATTTTTTGCAAAGTTTGAATCCAAAAGGGACTCTTATTTCATTAAATAACTCAACAAATACATTTAATAACCTTATCAACTTCAAAAAACTAACTTTATGAGTGTATTGGAGTGTCGATGTATCATTATGCCATGTGAATGATGAGTTGGACCTCCTCCAAGTCGAATTTTACAATTTTTTCACCATTCTGGCTAGTGAAAATTCTGAAACAATAGGCCTCCAAGATGAGTGTATAATTTCCAAACCCTGATGGCTTTGCAGAAACTGAGAGAGGTTTTTGTAGTGGAGACTGTGATGAACAAAAAAATCTTTTAAATTTCCAAAAAACTATTTCATTTGGCTAGAAACAGAACTTGAAGTTGACTGCTAAAACAATCATGTACAGGAAAGTTTCATAATAGCAATTTCGTAGCGAATTTAATTTATCAATTTCTGCCACCTCCTAATGAATTTGCAGAAAATGATATATTTTTTTGTAGCTAGGTCTGTGATGAATAAAAACCTCTTTTATATTTTCAAAATTATTTTTCAGTTGCTTAGAAACCTTAAAAACATTTCTCTATGAAAACAGGACAGTTTCGTTGCGTTTTGTTGTTCTTCAAGCCCATACATGCTACAAAACTGCTGAAAAGTGCTGAAATTCCATATTTTTGTGTAATTTGAAAAAATAAACCTCATAAGTGCCTAAACCTTGCTTCTAACATGCCAATAGCCTTAAAAACCTTAAACCAACTCACCTTATGATCCTTGAGGCATTTCTTCCTCATTTATGATGGGTTGAGCTATTGGCTCTTCAAGCATTGTTATTTTTAGACCTTTGTTCTGCAATTCATCATGGATTAATTCAAGATGATCCTGGAGGTCCTTAACCTGGTATTTCAATATTCTATCGGTGGCTTTCAACTGTTTTTTCATCCTCCTGACATTTTTGGTCTCTTTCCTTACTGGAATTACCGATTTGATAAGCTAATGTGTGTTGTTAGTGTCGGTATCTTCATCCCTCCGTCAGTGATCAAATTCTCTTGTTGCATTGCATATTAGGTGTCTCGCTCAGTCAGCTGCATTCCATTAGGATCATGGATCATCTGACAGTAGTGGCTTGTTGTATATTTTTCCGTCGTGTCCTTTACCTGCTGGCTCATTTCCATTCATCAAGATCATCTGCAGTCACTTTTTGTCTTTAAAGTTTGCAAAAGTCATTTCTAGGGTTTCAGTTTCATTAGGTCTAGGGTTTCATCAAAAAGGTCTTAAAAATTTCCAATAATGGTCAACAGGCGCATGAGGAGTTCGAATAAAGTTCCAATACTAAATAAATTTCATCATCATATGCCTAGAAATGTATTTTTCCTCAAAACTCTGTTTTGAGAAAAATAGAGTATTTTATCTTTTATGTGTAAATTTAATGTAATTTCATGTTCTCTCATTTGTAAATAATTTCAATGGCAACCATGGTCACCTTGTCAGACTTCAGCAGCTCCATCCCCTGCAAGGCAAACAAAAAGAAAATTATTCAGTTAATCAGAGGCAAAATGAAGCAAACTACCCAAAACAGAGTTGAAAAAGTAAGTTACAAGACAAATATTATAAAGGTGGGTTTATATGTATATAAACTCATTGGTCATGTTCAAAAAGTTTATTTGCATTCAAAGGAGAAAAAATGAGCAAGAGAAGGTCGAAGGCAGCAAGTTTGAAGCAAAAATGTGCAAATTCAAGGGCGTGGTGCATTGGGTGAGAGGCGTGGTGCATATAAGTGGCACGGTGCATTGAGCCAGCCTCCACAGTGTAAAAAATACACTGCGTGGCGCATTGAGCAGGCGTGGCGCGGCGCGTTGGGTTTGTGGCGCGGCGCACAGAGCTGCAAGCTCGATTTCACCTATAAACTCTCTCAAATTTCCAAATTCGCTCAATCTTATGGTGTGCAAGATTTTCATTTGTGATTTTGCTGCCAAGTCCACTCCACCACTCCCTCACTCTCTCACTCCTCCATTTATTTTATAGTTTCATCCACTCATTCCCTAATTCCCATATTCCTAAAAATCATTCACCCCTATCCCAAATTTCCATTTTCCCAAATCCTAACTACAAAATCCTCAAACCCTAATTGATGTCCCTAAGCTTACATACTATTCCATAAACCCCCTATTCCCATGAAACTTATCATAACATTCCCAAAACCCCTCATACCCTTTTCCTCCACAGTCCCTCATACATTCTTACCCTTGGTAGCAGAAAACTAAAAACACCATAAATATCCTCATACTCATCAAGAAAACTCACACATTAGCAAACGTGGAGTCTGATCCCTCCTATGACCGAGATGAGGAGACACACAATGATTCTCCTATAGAAATTCACATGGCTTACCACTACTTGGTGAGAAACAAAGGTGTGCAAAGCAAGAATCAAGATTTTGAAAGCCAAGTTGAAGAAGGCATCGAGGAGGAGAAAAGAGCAAGATAGACTTCAGACCTTGGCTAAGGCTTCCTTGGCCCAACACAGCACTTAATGAAGGACACTTAGCCCAAATTTCAAAAAAAATGGGACACTTTTTGCAATTTTGGAATTTTTGAGCTTAAAAACAGACTTTTCTGCTCTATGCGTCGCGCCACTTGGCACACGCTTTTGATAGGGGACTCCTTTTGATGAAAACTAAAAAATTTTGGATTTTTCATGGAAAAATATGCATGACCACCAATGGCCAAGAAATTTTGACAGGTTTTGGGCTTCCAAAAAGGTCAAAAACACCCCAGAAATTACCTTTCTACCCCTTTTTTGACACACAGGAAGTAGTCTTGGGAGAACTCAATTTTCAAGGGGAAAATGAAGGCCAAATTCATAAATTCCACTTGTGTTGGAAATTAAACAGGTATACCTTTCCAACAAGCCCACTTGGAGGAAATTTGGACACCGGGAAGCCCTCCAAAAGCAGCTACAAATTAGCGCGGCGCATAAAGAAATCAGGCGCGACGCATTGGAGGATTTTGCTCATTTTTTATTCAGTAACTCTGTTTTTCGCCTAGTTTTTGACAGTTTGACTTTATTACTTCTAAATGTCAAAATCATGAATAAATTTGATGGAATTTGATGGATCTTGATGTAATTTTGTTAAATTTTCACTCATGGAGGTAGATTCATCCATCAAAAGGTGAATTGCAACTGAATGAATCAGTTTCTTAGTTTATAGAGGCAAGTTGTTCCACTGCCTACTTTCTAGTTCTCAGTTTAGATTTTGTTGGAACACCTCCTAAAATTGTGAGCTTGACCCCTGGAGGCTGGGATGGGTGATTGTTTTTCTATATCTTGCGGTTTTTCAGTCATTAGCATGGTTGGACTTTGGGAATGCTTTGAGCATCATTATACATTCATCTCTGCAGTTTAGCATAGGAATAGACCAGGGTTTGCAGCACTCTATGGGATTCATGTGGCATCTTGCTTTGACAGTGTGTTTCTCTCTCTAAATTTAAGTCTACTGGTGTTTTATATATACCATTTTCTCTTCTTAACTTAAACAAACAAGGATAAAGGTAGAATTCATTAAAATTTGCAGTTTTCTACCTAGGGTTTGTTTAATTTTCTATGTTTTCAGCTGTTTGGAGAGGATCCTTGAAGGTTTCTTGCCCTCTTCAACTCTTCACCTGTCTCAACTCTCTATTTCCTTCAAATTTAAAGTGTCAAATCAAATTCCTACCTTACCCCATTCAAATCTCTACAAAACTGAGCCTTTTTCCCAAACCCAAAATCTGCCTTTTCCATTGATCCAACAAAACACTCTTAAAATCAATCAAACTCTTTTGCATACATACCTATCCTAAAATCAGCCTTCATTCAAGTCATCTCAAGCCTCACTGATCATTTTTGCTGAGATTGACAAGGAGAGAGCCCTCTCCCGATCTGGTAGGGCTAGCTACCAGATTATGCATGGTTTGATGTTACCCTAGATTCTGCCTTTCTCAGCCTGAGGTAGATTTAGGCCATAACATGTGTTATCCAAAGTCTTGGAAACAATGTCAACTTGTTCTTCTAAAGAGTTCAACTGTTGTTGGATCTTCATTAATCTATTTCATATTTTTTGGTTCATATCTCAAACATTTTCCAACCTTATTTGTCCTTCTTTTTTCTGCCATGGTTTCTTTAATGTCTTCACAGCTTCGCCTGATAATTTGCAGCCTCGCTTGATAGTGTTCAGCCTCACTTGATAGTGTTCAGCCTCACTTGATTAGTAATATTTGTAAACCTTTGAAAACACCAGCCACAATTTTGGCTCAATGCAATAGCTCTCCAGATCTCGACATCACACAAGAAGGAATGAGAAATAAGAAATGACTGAATTACGAAGTGATATTTTGAATTTTTGATGTCCCCCTCATGACCTTATGATGACTCATACATACCTAAACTAATCATGATGACTGCAGACCTGAGCATGTACCTTTGTTTTATCCCTCCATGACTCGAATGGCATCTAACCTACTTATTCCCAATGATTTTCTGACATCTAACAGCTAGACTTACAAGACAGACAGGAAACCGCACTTTTGTAGCATTTTTAGTGTTAATTTGGTTGTTTTCACTATGAAACTATCAACAGTTTCGTAGCGAAAAGTGACTTTTCACAGTGTATTTCGCTACGAAACTATGGTTTCTTGGCTAAAATGGAATTTTCAGTACAAAGACCTTAGAAATTGAAATAATTCAGAAAATGATGAGTGATGTGACATGAGAGGATTTGAATGAGGGTGGGTTTATACCTTAGGATAGGCTAAATTAAAAAATTTCCTTGACCAAGTAATGAAAAATGAATTCTATGACCCTACCTTTGACACATGAACCTATAGGACTTTGTCAAATGATGCTTCATTTTTATGAGTGATAACAGATTCGACTCTCATGGGAACCTTTGCATTACTATCACCTACGACGTCGGCAAAAAATTGCAAGTATAGAGACCTGCTACATGATCTCTTCCACTCCATCTAGCTTAAGGAAGAGTATGGGTGATTCTGAAATTGTTATGTTGGATGAGTTTTTGTCGCCCATCCCTATTGAGTTGGCATAGCAATCAATCTATCTAGCTTGGGCGGCAAATCTGAAATCACTGTCGCCAGTTGTTTGGGTTGATCGTTCCTTAGATTTTGGTACTCCATCTAATCCTTTTTCCTCAAGTTTCTGGACAGATGAGAATATTTTGGAAACCATGATTTCAAAAGAAGAACCATGGGAAGATTATCATCATCGTTCCCATCTTCCAAATTATGAAGGAAATTATCTTAGTGAACTATATCACCCATCAATCAAAAATTTCTTTTCAAATTCTTTATCTATTAATGCAATCGATTCCGAGCGAAATTTGTCAAATATTGAAGAAAAAATTTCTGTCGATATTTCGACCAAACCTAGCGTTGTACAAAATATTCATGTCGACGTATCTTGTTCTTCATTAGAACTCAAAACATGTTGCTCTATCTTTCGTGAATTCTGTGATGTATTTTCTTGGTCTTACGAGGAAATGCTAGGCATAGATACTAGTACCGTTGAACACACTATTAATATGTATCGTGGTGTCAAACCGGTACGTCAACGCCTTTATCCTGTTCATCCAAAGAAGGTCACTGCCATAAAAATAGAAATTGAGAAATTTTGCGTGCTGGTTTCATTTACCCTGTTCCACTATCTGAGTGGGTTTCCAACATTGTTCCTGTCATGAAAAAACAAGGAACCATCAGACTGTACGTCAATTATCGAGATGTCAATTTGGCTTGTCTGAAAGACAACTATCCTACTCCCTCTATCGACCAGATCATTGACGATTGTGCTGGATGTGAAATATTTTCATTCATGGATGGATTTTCCGGCTACAATCAAATCAATATTCGCCCAGAGGATCAACATAAGGCAGCATTCATCTGTCCCTAGGGCACATTCGCTTATAGGAAACTACCATTTGGTTTAAACAAGGCTGGGGCAACATTTCAGAAAGAAATCGATTATGCTTTCAATGACTTCAAGCACATTGTTCAACCCTATCTAGATGATTTACCTGCACATTCACGAAATCGGATTGATCACCTGATGCATTTTAGAGCCATCTTCTTATGCTGCTGACACTACAAAATACACCTCAATTCACATAAATGTGTATTTGTGTTGGTTCTAGTCATTTTCTTGGATTCATCATCTCAAAAGAATGAATTTGAATCGACCCCTTGAAGGTTCAGGCCATTCTTGATTTTCTTGCTCCATCAAATTTACTTAAGATATAGAAACTTCAAGGAAAGGCTAATTTCCTAAGGTAAAACAATGAATTACGGATAAAACATTATTCCCTAAATGTGGTGCTATGATTTTAGAACAACAGGTTAAAGACTTTGCAGTTACTTTTACTAACAGTAAATAGACACACAAAATAGATCAAGAAACTTACTTGGAGTCCAAGCGCTTCCAATTCTCCTTCTGCCGCTCTTATTGTAGCTTCAAATCCAAGCTAGATCGCCAAAATATTTCCTGCAATAATGAACACTAAACATCAAAGAGATTGCAATATACAGATGCCTATTCAAGTTATTCAGTTAAATCAATGAAACATGAACCATATACATCAGATAAGAATTCATAATATGAAAGACAGAAGCTTATACAAATACATATGTGGGAAAGTAAACATCAATCTTTATTAATGGATAGAAGGGGAGGTTACAACCAGCAGTTGATTTGATGTCACCATCTCCAACATCAAGACTCCAGGGGTTCCTTTTTCACTGTTATCAAAGCTCAAAAAGGAGATAAAAAGTTATCTTCAAGTCCTTTTTTGTTTTTAGCAAAGCTCGAAAAATAAGGATAAAAGTATGCTTTGTGGTCAAATCATTCTTTAAATATATCTGCACGACTAATATGTTCATCAGTTGTAAAAACTATTCAGAACAACATCAAATGGATTAAAAATACCTATTTCATGATAACAACATAATAAAACCATAGTCACAGCAATAAATATTCATTGCAAAATAATCAAATGACTAATAAAAAAAGTTTTACTATTCTTTTTTACCATTCAATAGTTACCATTTGCATTTTGGAGCTCTGAACTTGTTTTTACCCCCGAACTTCAGTAGTTGATCGGGTGCAATGGGTAAGAATGTTTTGAATGCCCCCTGCAAGAGAATATTAGTGAAGGAGTCGCATTAGAAATATTCATATAGGTCACACGTGCTAGATATTTGATCGTAAAATCCACAAACTGCCAGCGCCAATGCATCATGTTGTCTCTGTGGGACCATTTTCAAAATGGAGTATTGACTTCATGACCTATAACCCTCGTTCTTCTGGGGGGCATGGTTATATTATTATCATAGTAGACTAATTTACCAAATGGGCCAAAGCGATGTCTACATTCAACAACACAGGACAAACAACCGAATTGTTTTTCTTTAATCATGTTATTGCACGGTTTGGGGTCCCACAGGTTATAGTTACAGATCATGGGAATCATTTTTGCAACCACATGATTACTGAATTGACTTCCAAGTTAGGATTGTCACATGATAGTTCTACTCCTTATTATCCACAATCAAATGCACAAGTTGAGGCTATCAACAAGATTCTTAAACGTATGCTTCAAAGAATGATAGGAGTTCATAAAAGAAACTAGCATTTGATCCTGTACTCGGCCTTGTGGGAGTACCAAACCTTGGTGAGAAACGCAGCTGGATTTGCTCCTTTTCAATTAGTGTATGGTCTGGAAGCTATCTTGCCTATCCAATGTGAAATACCGTCGTTAAAACTTGCAATCGACTTGTTACGTGACACCTCAGAAGAAGAAGCGCATATTTTTAACCTCATCCATCTTGATGAAATGCGTCGTGAAGCCCAATTGGCCAACGAAGCACATAAGAGACATATAAAGGTGCAATACAATAAAAATATCCAACCTCGCATTTTCTCAAAGGGCAACTTGGTCCTTCTTTATGATCAAGAAGCTGATGTAATAGGTACATGGAAATTTGAGCCATTATGGCATGGCCCCTATATTTTCAAAAGAGTTCTTGCTAAGGGTGCCTATGAATTGGTAAATTACGATGGAATTCCATTGGCGCAGCCCAGGAATGGGTTGTATCTGAAACATTACTATGCTTAATCATGAGTAGTAATTTTTTGTATTATATTGTATATATATGTTGTTGATTTGTATTCACTGTCTTAGTTTGTTTTTTAGGATTTTATTGACGTTATTAATCTGCTTTAAATTTAATCGCAAATTTATAAATCTTTGGAACCATTTGTTGGATATGCTTATGGTGCTAGTCATAGTATGCAGAATCTATCCTCTGCAGCATGGGCCATTTTCACTCCGAACGAAGAGTTAATGAGTTCGCATATCACTGAGTATAGTGCATTGATCAAACTTCTCTCTGATGCCATTTCATTTTGTATTAACCATATTATCATAAGGTTAGACTCACAACTTGTGGTATTACAACTTACTAGTGTAACGGTGCCAGCAAGTTTTACGATCATGAAAAGAATGGTTCTCAAAGGTAAATATTGAACGTCCTAGATGTTTTTCTTCCCATATTTGGTTGGCTCTTCCCCTGGATAGAAATACTGCAAAACATAATCTCTCACAGTCTCTCCTCCAAGAGCAAACCTTGAGAGGGAAATAGGCAAGCCTCTCCTCGAGAAACCTGTGAGAAAATATACATCCTCTACTATAATAGGAGCCAATTTGTTCCTAATATGAAATGCCTCAATAGCCGGATCCCATGATCGAACTAGGAACTCTAAGAGTTATATCTGTTGCCTCATCCATGACAAGCGGAAGTACTTTAACAACCCACAATCTCTTAGGGCTCTTACTGTACCTGGATCATTTAGGGAAACCATATTATGTTCTTCATGCTCTCTTTCCCTCCATGTAACCTTCATTATAGTCCGATGAAATCCTGAAACATAACCATTAGACTCATTAGACTCCTTTCAATGAAAAAAATTAGACAAATTTTGGGCATAGTGAAAGAAACAAAAATGGAGGTTGTGCCCAACGCAGTCTTGAACAAGGGACAATGCATTGCATATGAAACTAGACTTCAGTTTAGGTGCTCCATAATGCACTTTTCGATGCTCAAGGGTGTGTTTCCCTCTTTGGAAGAAAAATTTACCCTAAGGGGATCAAAACCCTAAAAATTTTCAATGAAATGAAATGAATTGATTACTGAAAGAAAGAGAGGGTTCATGGGACCAACCTAGATTAAATAGTGATGAAAACCATCCACAGAATCGATCGCAATCAGTAGCTGAAGTTCGGGGGCAAAAATAGGTTCAGAGCTCCAAAATTAAAATGGTAACTATTGAATGGTAAAAATGAATATTAAAACTCTTTTTATTTGGTCATTTAATTGTTTTCAATGAATATTTATTGTTGTGACTATAATTTTATTATATTTTTATCATGAAACATATATTTTTAATCCATTTGATGTTGTTCTGAGCAGGTTTTACAACTGATGAACATATTAGTCCTGCAGATTTATTTAAAGAATTATTTGACCACAAAGCATACTTTTATCCTTATTTTTCGAGCTTTATTAAAAACGAAAAAGGATTTGAAGATAACTTTTTATCTCTTTTTCGAGCTTCTATAACAGTGAAAAAGGAACCCCTGGAGTCTTCTTTTAGCTCTTTTCAGACTCTGATAATGTGAAAAGATCGATGAGCACTTGTCTTTTCGAGCTCATAAAAGTAAATGAATTGATATCTACTCAATATAAGTTTAACCCTTTTCCAGACTGAGATAGATTATTTACAAAAAAGGAATACCTTAGTCAAACATGACTAAAGAGGTTCTCTCAGATATTATTTTACACTTTTTCGGATCTGATCAAAAACTTTACAAAAAAGTACTTATGGAGTTTTCTTTCGTCCTCTTTTTCGAACTCTCTAAATATGAAAAAGGATCGGGTTGTCACTGTCGTTAGGCTCGTTAAAACATAAAATAACCACGAGCTTGTCAATCATGGCAAGAATCGAGTTTCATTCATCGCTAGACTCATTAAATTATTAAATAGCGATACATTTTTCACCCGAAGGGTTGAATTATAGATCAAGCATATGTTATCCTCTTCAATCTTGTTAAAAAATAAAGAGGTATTGGTCGACAAATTACCAGGGAAAATTTGGGAAAGTGAACAGAACTTTTTATGGTAGCAAGTCGCTCTTGAACATGACACTTCACTCCATCACTGTGACTATTTGGGTTGGGCAATATTCTTGATGGTTCATCATACCTTCACTTCGGTTTTGGGTAAATGCTGCCAACTCATCTTAATGTCGCCGATATGTTCAAGAGAACTCATCCAGTGAATACTCATCCTTCTGCAATACTCATAAAATTTTGTTCTCATGACAGTCATCCCTGGACATTGCTATATCAAGTCATCCTTTATCTCTGAAATTAGTAACTTGCGTTTCGCAATAAAGTGGTTTCCTGTCGACAGCAAATCATCATCCAGGAAGTTCACTTAGAAACATCATATTCCAGTACCATGAGGCTTGTTATAGCATCAACAAGATCCTCGCTTCCAGACTTTTGATCGAAATATTTTGTTTGGCGTTTGACATCAAATCATCTATTCATGCCTTACGAAATATACTACAGTACCTTGAGGGCCGTTGACATCAATGGTGGTTCTCTCGCGTTTGTTAACAGCTCACATCATTGGCTGGTAAACAAATGATGTCTTACCATGTTCGACTACAAATCATATATTGGCATGGCTAGAGTTGTACCTGAATGATCAAGTGAACGAGATAAGAAGACCCTGAATCTAGTTTTAGCCATCTAGACTATGATTTTAGGATTGTTGTACACATCATCTGTACGGTGACCTTAAATACATATCGTCATCCGAACATGAGCCTATATCTGTAGGCATGTCTGTATTGGGAAACATTCCAATGTAGATGAATTTCTACACTATGTACATGTTATTAGATATTTTATGTGATGAGAATGGGAATTACTTCCCTCGGAAATTGATGATCAAGAGGATATATCATGATGTAATGTATTGTAAGATTGATGCAGGTTTCCACTCCGCTTCAGCTCCAGCCCATCACAGTGTAATTCATCTCATTCAAAAAATATTGTTATTATTATTCTGACTTCATGCTTTAGGGGCAATCTGTTATAGGTCGATTTGGGCATCATTCCCAATGACCTGGTTAAACTACACATCATCCCCAGAACCAATGAATAGGGTCTATCATCCCCTATTATTTCTATTTCTACATGCCCTAAGACAAAGAACAAAGACAAATCGTCCTTGACTTCCATTGCAAAGTTTCCAAGATTTGAAGTATATGTTATATCACCTACGAGCTCACCAACGCAGTCTCTCAAGGGGCTAAGTGCATTTCATATGAAGTTACCTCCATTCAAAGGTGCTCTGCAAAGCACTTCCCGACACTCAAGGGTGCGTTGGTCAATTGGGAGTGAAATTCTCATTGTTCCGGAAACTCCACTTGGCGAGTGCCTTCTAGAAGAGTGAATATGTTTCAAACTTCGAATCCATATGCCCATTTGATACCTCTAAGCTTGGGAACATGTCTTGCCTATTATTATAAATTCATTGATTGTAAAACTACCTTCAGCTCATCTATAAATTGAGCACAGATCCTAGTGCTTGAGAAGGAAGAAATTGAGTAGAGAAATGTTGGTGGAATTTCATTTGAGGATTTGATTTGATTGATATGCTGCTAGAGAGATGTTCATTGTGATGAGGCTGGGATGATGCTGAGATGGTGACATCAAATCAATCGTTGGTTGTAACCTCCCCTTCTATCCATTAATAAAGGTTGTAACAAATTCGCAACCCCGCTGGGGAGTTTACCCTTCATCCTTGGTGTGTTTGCCTCTATTTATCCACCCAGTATCATTTACTCTAAAAGATTAGGCTTTTTGAAATCAAATTTTCATTAGAAGTGTGTTAAACAACCTTATTTTTTGTTCTTTTCTGCGCCCAATGCACTGTTGAACAGGACACAGTGCTTTGTAGAGCATTGTCTCCCACTCAGGGGTGCTTTGCAATGCACTGTCTCCCCTTTGAGACTATGTTTCCACCTAGATCCAACCAAATTCCTATTAAATTTTTCATTGCTTTCAGTTTTTGTTTGTTGTGTTTTCAAAGTGCTTGGTGCCTCATAGAGACTAGTAACTTTACCTACCTCTTCCTCCTTTGAAAGAAAAGTTTGTTCAATGTTTATTTAAAGTGTTTTTTATTATCATTGAGAAATTAATTTTGAAGTATTTTCATTACTGAATTAGATCCATTTTCTTTTGAAAAGTAAATTGTCGTTAAATTCTTCATTTCCTATAGGAGAAATTGTAGTTAAAATCTTCATTTTTCCTAAAAAGAGAAATTGTTGTTCAATTCCTCATTTCTCAAAGTAAAAGGAATTTGTTTTTATTGATTTGATGCACTTAGTTTCCTTTAATGCATTCACATTAAAGGGAATGAAAATAAAAACGTGCATTTGCATGTAGTGGATTGTGTGTTTTGCATAGGAACAATTAGGAAAGTTGCATATTAGTTTGTGCTCTTTGTTGTTTTCTCTCAAATTGATTACTCTTTCCCTCTAGTAGCTAGGATTTTCATTGAAAAATACTAAAAGTGAAAAGATTGCTTCTCATTTTAGTTTTCATTTTAGGAATTTCCAACACATCATCACGGAGAACCTTGAAAGGAAAATTGATAAACAATATCAACTTAAAATTTACATCAATTTACCTAACAAAGAATTGCAACCATAATGATAACATTTATAAGGTCTAGGCTAGAGATGTGTTCTGGCGTCGTAAAACATAGCAGCTATTGTTAATTATCTGTGATACATTCTAAGTGTGATAACTCACTCCATGTACGTAAGTATACCGTAGCACGTCCACATACTTTTGGGTATATTGGGCGGTGTTATAGTACGAAAAGTATAAAGGGGTTCTCTCACTGTACAGTTTCACATTAGACAGTGCTAATAGAGACTTGGGCATCCACGTACCTTCGGGTATATTTGGGAGGAAAAATTTAGGTTGCTATCCATCCATAGTGAACCGAGTTGGCCAACTTGTAAATTTTGATACATCGAACACAACATCCGGGGAGATTGGGTGCCCATACTTATTGGTTCACCAGGAGGTATTCTGCAGTTCACAGTTTCTTGGCAAGCCTTTTGCCTAGCATTACCCTTTTATTTTTTTTATTTGTTTTTTGGTTCAAATAAATCAGTCCTGGTGGAAGAAAAAAATCCTTTTCCCCGTCGTTTGCATAGATTAGCATTGAAACCACCTTTACCACCAAAAGTTACTCCTAGTCGGTGAAGGCGGCATCACTCTACTGAAATCAGTACTATCAGTACCTCTGGTGAAGCATCATCATCCCATATACCAGACTCAGTACAAGTTGTTTCTACACATCCTGGTTCGTCTACTGTTATCGAGATGGAGTCCTCACAGCTATCCATGGTCACGATCCATCTAATCAGTGAGACCATACCTCCTGAACCCAACTTTGTTCAACTGGAAGTTGATCCAGATCCTGTCTCTTCTTTGCCAAAAAATCTGAATCCTGAAGTCGAACGACCGGAAGTTGTTCCTCCATTGGTCATCCCGCCATTGAGTCTCCCATATCACACAGTCAACCTCCTGAAATATAATTTGGGCCTGATGGTGAAATACTTCCACCTGGTTTAATTTCGATTGAGGAAATCCCATAAGACAAGACACCTTTAACTCCAACCCATTTTGGGGAGGATATTTACCTATACGAGTCTTTTCCTCAATCACCATCCTTTGCTTTTGTTGATTATGTTCCTATTCACATTCTCGTCGATTCAAAAGGGTATACATTTGGTCAAGTAACTATGCTTGAACCAACGTCTTCGGTTGGACCATCTGTTCTAATTGCATTAGCACCTACTCTCGCTACACCATCTATGTTCACAACTTCACCAAAATCATATTTTAATGGTGGCCCTTTGGTCCCATCAGGTTATAAATCTTTATCTGGAATTTTTTCTGGTGCACCTTCAAACCCATGGACTTCACCAATGTCATCGTCTGGTATTTTAACTGATAAACCTATAGTGAGTATTGAACGACTTGATTCTTTATACACGTCATCGGGGCAATATCAAGTTGGTCCTTCTGAGTCTATTCCATCCAGTACCATATCAACTGGACTCCCTACATAGGGAGAGAAATATTTTCTGTCTTATTATCCTCCTCATGTTGGGGGGCAACCTTTGGTCACCCACTTTGACAGTACTCTGTGTTATGAAACCTGCTCCAAAAATAGAAGAAAAGAGATATCAACGCCTTAGAAATAAGCCACTTCGAGGGGTAAACCTCCAATACATTACATGATTGAACAATTCTTCGATGATAAAAATGAAAAAAACTCCTTTCTATATATAGGAGTCCATGGGGCCACAATTTAATCCTAGTGGGGCCACAATGTAATCCTGGCCGACCTAATGATAACAATGTAAGCGCACAATAATAATAATATTGGGGTTACATGGGTACAATAATAAAAATAAGGGGGCTACACTAATAACAATAAGGGGCTAAAATAGTAATATAGGGACCTAACATGCCTAGTAATATTCCCAATTAACCACTGCTACTTGGAATATTATAACTGCTCCATTTTTTAAATAAAAGAGTAGGGAGGACAATAAAACATATCCCAGTGTGAAAAGGGATTGAATTAGGAGGAAAAACAAAGCCACCTTGGTGTGAAAGAGGGGAAAAGCAATGAGCTAGATATAGTTGACCAAGTCAACAGTTTTGTTACAAGAGGAGGGAAACTAGCTAGGGCAACGCAGTTTTGAAAGGGGAATCTTCTCAAGGAAGACACATCTTCAATGAGTGGGGTTCGGGGTGAGGAAGATCACCAAGATAAGAAGGAGGAGATAGAATCAAGGGAAGGCATTCAGTATTCATCCTTTTTTTGGTCTTTTTACTGATTGAAATCTTCATCTGTTTAGCCGGAGTTGCAGCACTGTTTAGTGCAAAGAATTCTCATGTAGGAATTCCATGTTCACCTTTGGTCTAGCTGATTGGGAGATCTAAGGAGGAGATCCTGAGCTCAATTTTCATCATTTATCTTGAGGAGAACCTTTATACATCATATACATCACATTCACTCCCAGTAACTGTGTCATTTATGCAGTACCAGTAGCAGCTGGGTCATACCTTCCTATTTTGTGCTTGTTTCAGAGGAGGAGGTGTCTATTTCACTCCAGTAGGTCTATTGAGGAAGGCCTCGGGCCAATTTCTATATTATTTGTCTATTTTAGATTACATTTAGTATCTTCTAATATAGAGTTGCTGGGTACAACATTATTTTCTGCAGTGCTACATTTTATGTTGCTATTTTGCCGGAAACCCTTCCCGGGGTGCTCCGATGTGCTTGTGAAAGAGGTAAAACCTCTCATTTATGATTCCATGATTAACGAAAGCCCTAGATCTATATGAAATCATATTTTTTTGTAGATTTCATAATAAAAATTACGTTGTTGCAGTCTTCAGCAGTTCTATTTTGTGAAGTTGTGGGATTGGGGTGTTCTTGAGCATATATGAGCTGGGGAGATCTGTTTAGTGTAGCTAGAATTATTTTTTTCTGATGCCATTTCATATTTAAGCTAAATACAGCATATATTAGAGGATCCAAGTCCTTTTTTTTGTTTTTATTTTATTTTTTTCTTTATACATCGTTCTCATTGGAGATATTGCAGAAATTCCTGAAAAGGAATATTACAGTGGTATCAGAGCTCTGCTATTGGCTCAGCTTGTGGGGGGGAATTATCTTCGACATGGAGGAGGAAGATATTTCAAATCTCCTACTTCAAACCCTGCAGAACATTTCAAGGCACCTCAAGGAGATGAGACATGAAGGGGATTCTATAGGGTTTTTCCATGAGGCAAGTACCAGCACTGCAAATGGCATGAGGCCTTCAGCTGAATCACAATGCTCTACCATGCCTTCATTTCTAACTGGGGGAGATAAAGAGGGAACCCTAGGAGAATATTTTGAAGAATATGAACTCCAATATCAAGGGTTCAAGGAGCACTTGAGCTTTCAGGAGTTTTGTCGGATCAAGGATGGGGGGAGGATTAAACCTCATCAAAAGGAGAAGAAATTGATGCAAGGATCAGCCCTACAGCATAGTATGGTAGGGTTCTTCTTGCCCACATTTTATGGGACACCTAAGTGCACAGCCAAGGCTTGGGTGGAGAAGCTGGACACATACTTCCAGCTCAACAAGGTTTATGAGATAGAAGCCACCAAGATAGTTGTGCTGCACCTAGAAGGGGAAGCTCAAGAATGGTGGTTTCATGGACTGACCACACTTGGGCATCATCATATCACTTCATACTTGGCTTTCACCAAGAAGCTAGTGGGGAGTTTTGATCCAAGAGATCAGGAAGCCCACTTTGCCAAGTTAACCAAGCTCAAACAGGAGGGAGATCTTGAGGATTATATTGCTGAGTATTTGCAGCTTTCAGTGATGGTATCCAACCTCACTATGAGTATGAAGGTATGCATGTTTATTAATGGGATGGCTGAACCATTGCAAGGGGTTGTCAAATCCACTAAACCAACCACACTCCTTGAAGTTGTGGAGAAAGCTAGAGATCTACAACACATCTTGCCCAGGGAAAAAACCTTTTCGCAGCAGGAGACTTACTCAAGACCAAGGAAGACAATTCATGTTTGGGATTTGGAGGGAGAATGTGTTGCAGGAAGGACGCATCATGTCAAGTCCTTCTCCAAGAAGGATGTCAGTGCTGTACAATCCATGGAAGACTTTGCTCTAAGAGGGGGAGCTATTGCAGTGTTAAGAAGAGTCCCAAAGTATCTAACCTTGAGGGTGAGAGGTACTATCATGGGGCAAAGAGTCTCTGTGTTGATAGATAGTGGAGCCACTCATAATTTTATTGATGCACAGCTAGTGCAAAGGAGATGAATCCACATGGAGGAGTTTGAGGGATTCTCAGTTTTGGTCCCAGGAGCTATGACCCTGCAATGTGCCAAATATGTTCCGGCACTAACCATTACCATGGGGACCTACACATTGACAGACCACTTCTTTGTGGTAGAAATTCCAGACACCAATATCATATTGGGAGTCCAGTGGTTAATCACTCTTGGGAGAGTTACCACTAATTGGATAACTTTGGAGATGGAATGGACGGGAGGGAAGGATGGCCAACAACAAAAGATCAAGGGTATAAACACATACCCCCCTCAGGTTACTTCAACACACAAGATGGAGGAAGATATGCACATAGGGGATGTTGAATGGGTAGTAGAGCTGCATATATCAAAGGTGAAGGGCAAGGATTCACCAGTGCATCTAGATGTTCAATCTCTCTTGGACCATTATTCTACTGTATTTGGAGAAATCCCACCTGGGAGACCTCCTGACCAAGGATTTGAACACACTATTGAGTTGGAGAAAGGGATCCAAGTAGTAATCATCACTCCTTATAGGCATCCCAAGGCTTATAGGGATGAGATTGAGAGGGCTATCCAAGAGCTGTTATCTCTAGGACACATCCGGCCCAGTACTAGTCCTTTTTCTTCTTCAGTGGTCTTAGTAAAGAAGAAAGATGGCACATTGAGGATGTGCATTGACTATAGGGCCTTGAACAAGAATACCATGAAGAACAGGTACCCTATACCTAGGATCGATGAACTCATGGATGAGTTGAGGGGATCTAAATACTTATCCAATATTGATTTGAGATTCGGGTATCATCAAATCAAGGTGAGGGAGAAAGATATCCCTAAGACAGCGTTCAGATGTCACTATGGGCATTTTGAGTTTCTGGTAATGCCCTTTGGATTGACCAATGCCCCAGCAACTTTCCAATCCTGCATGAACCATGTCTTTCGTGGTCATTTGAGAAAGTTTTTATTGGTCTTCTTTGATGATATTCTTATCTAAAACCGCACTTGGGAGGAGCACTTGCATCATATTGAGACAGTTTTTCATATTCTCGAGGAGAAGCAATTTTATGCCAAGCTCTCCAAATGTGAATTTGGCCTCACAGAGATGTTGTATTTGGGGCACATCATACGAGTAGATGGAGTGAGGGTACATGAGGAGAAGATCTAGGCTATCAGAGATTGGCCTGAGCCCAAAAATCTTACAGAACTCATAGGGTTTGTGGGCATATGCACTTATTACCCGAAGTTTCTGAAAGGGTTTTCACAACTAGCAACAGCATTGACAGACTTGACAAAGAAATGAGCTTTCCATTGGACACCTACAGTGCAGAGGGCTTTTGATAAGCTCAAATAGGTAATGATTAGTTGTTCTGTTTTTGTTTTTCCTGACTTTCTCAACATTTTGTTCTAGAATGTGATGCATCAGGTGAAGGTATTGGGGCAGTCTTGATGCAAGATGGGAATCCTATAGCCTTTGAGAGCATGAAGCTGCTCCCTCATGAGAGGTTGTACCCCATATATGATAAAGAAATGTTGGCATTCATGCATGAATTAGCCAAATTCCGACAATACTTGGTGGGGAATAAGTTCAAGGTGAAGACTGACCATAACAGTCTTAGATTCTTCCTTGAATAGAAACAACTCTAGGAGAGACAACAGAAGTGGGTGAGCAAAATCCAAGCTTATGATTTTGACATAGAGTATGTCAAGGGGAAGAGCAATGTAGTATTTGATGCACTATCAAGGAGGCCTACAGCGTTGTCTTTGAGTGGCATGGACACAGATTGGAAAGCTCAACTTTTAGTTGAGTATTCCAAAGATGACTTTGCATGTGAGATACTTGATGGGGTGGTCTCGGATGAGAGGTTTAAACTAATGGACGAGGTCATCTATTACTGGGACCAGATATTCTTGACTAAGAACTCCAAGCTTAAGGAGAAGATCTTATTGGCATCACATGATTCCCCACTTGCTGGGCATCAAGGTTTCACAAAGACTTACATGGTCATAAGGGAGAGATTCTCATGGAAGGGTCTCAAGGAGGATTTACTATGACATGTCATAGAGTGCACCATTTTCCAGCAAAATAAGGGAGAACACACCCACCCTACTGGGTTATTGCAGCCACTACCTATTCCGGATGGGAAGTGGGAAAGTATCTCTATGGACTTCATCACCGGCTTACCGACAGTACAGGGTAAGGATTGTATCTTTGTTGTTGTTGATAGACTAAAAATTACTCTCATTTCTTTTCCATTTCTGCACATTATACTGCTTCACAGGTAGCTGAGATATTCTTTAGAGATGTATTTAGACTCCATGGTCTCCCAAGGACCATAGTGAGTGATCGGGACAGCCGCTTCATAGGTGGCTTTTGGCAGGAACTTTTTCGGTTAGTGGGGACTGATTTGACTCCAAGCACTAGATATCATCCCCAAACTGAGGGACAGACCGAGATAGTGAACAAGTGGCTAGAAGGCTACTTGAGGAACTATGTGGCAAGGTAGCAGAAGGCTTGGCTGCATTGGCTCCACTTGGGAGAGTATTGTTACAACACTACTCACCATATTTATATTAGCATGACTCCATTCTGAGCCTTATATGGGTATGAGGCACTCTCATTTACTGATGTGATGTTTTGGGCAAGTAAGGCTCCAAGGGAAAAGGAATGGATTCAGGAGAACCAGGACATACTCAGGGCACTCAAGGACAACATTACTACTGCCCAGAACTAGCAGAAGATGTATGCAGACTGGGGTTGGATAGAAAGACAGTTTGAGGTGGGGGATCTTGTCTATCTATGTCTTCAGCCTTACAAATAGTCCACACTCAAGGAGAAGGGAGCTGAGAAGCTCAAACCCCGTTTCTATGGGCCATACAGGGTGGTCAAATGTATCGGTAAGGTAGCATATGAGTTGGAGCTTCCTAAGGGGAGAAAGATCCAAAATATCTTCTATGTTTCTTGCCTCAAGAAGGCCATTGGGAGGAATGTAGTTGCCAACATGGATCTCCCCCCTATTGATGATGAAGGCCACCTGATTTTGCAGCCAGAAGCCATCTTAGACATAAGGGAGAGGTAGCTAAGAAACATAGTCATCAAAGAATATCTGATTCGATGGAGGAATCTACCAGATGAGGGTGCCACTTGGGAGGGAGAGAAAATCTTGTAGCATCCTTCTTTACTGTTGCTTGTGGGAAAGCAACTTTTTAGTGGGAAGGACTGTAATATTCCCAATTAGCCATTGCTACTTGGAATATTATAACTGCTCCATTTTTTAAATAAAAGAGTAGGGAGGACAATAAAACATATCCCAGTGGGAAAAGGGATTGAATTAGGAGGACAAATAAAGCCACCTTGGTCTGAAATAGGGGCAAAGAAATGAGCTAGATCCAGTTGACCAAGTCAACAGCACTATTACAAGAGGAGGGAAACTAGCTAGCGCAGCGCAGTTTTGAAAGGGGAATCTTCTCAAGGAAGACACATCTTCAATGAGTGGGGTCTGAGGTGAGGAAGCTCACCAAGATAAGAAGGATGATATAGAAGCAAGGGAAGGCATTTATTATTCATATTTTTTTTTCTTTTGACTAATTTCAAGCTTCAGCTATTTAGCCGGAGTTGCAGCACTATTTAGTGCAAAGAATTCTCATGCAGGAATTCCACCTTTGGTCTAGCTGATTGGGAGATCTAAGGAGGAGGTCCTGAGCTCAATTTTCATCATTTATATTGAGGATAATAGTTCTACATCATATATAGCATATTCACTCCCAGTAACTGCATCATTTTTGCAGTAGCAGCAGCAGCTGGGTCATACCTTCATATTTTGTGCTTGTTTCAGAGGAGGAGGTGTCTATTTCACTCAGGGAGGTCTATTGAGGAAGGCCTTGGGAAAATTTATGTATTATTTGTCTATTTCAGATTAAATTTAGTATTTTCTAATAAATATTTGTTGGGTATAGTGGTATTTTCTGCAGTGCTGCATTTTATGTTGCTATTTTGCCTGAAACCCTTGCCGAGGTGCTCCGATGTGCTTGTAAAAGAGGTCAAACCTCTCCTTTCTGATTCCATGATTAATGAAAGCTCCAGGTCTGTATGAAATCATATTTTTATGTATATTTCATAATAAAAATTACATTGTTGCAGTCTTCAACAGTTATATTTTGTGAAGTTGTGGGATTTGGGTGTTCTTGAGCATATATGAGCTGGGGAGATCTGTTTAGTGTAGCTAGAATGATTTTTTTCTGATGCCATTTCATATTTAAGCTAAATATAGCATATATTAGAGGATCCAAGTCCTTTTCTAATTTTTTATTGCATGGTTTTCCTTATACAGTGTCCTCATTGGAGATATTATAGAAATTCCTGAAAAGGAATATTACATGCCCCTCTCCTTCAAAAAAGTGTTGTCCTCAATGATTGAGTAGCTCTAGGTGCTTCTATATAAAATTCTCATCCTCCCATGTAGAATCTTAAGTGGGTGAGTTCTTCCACTTGATGAAATACTCTGAAATTGATCGATTTCGTAGTTGTCGAGTTCTTGTTTCCGCGATCGCTTCAAGTTCCAATATGGTTTTTCCTTCCTCATCAAGTTATGGAAATATTGTTTGAACTAGAATATTTTCACCTATAACCTTCTTTAAGCATGAAACATTGAAAACTGGATGCACTCGCGAAGAAGCAGGAAGCTCCAATTTGTATGCCATAGTACCAATCTTTTGCAACACCTTGTACGGGCCATAGTACTTTGGCGATAATTTATTATACTTCTTAGCTTGCTTGAGGGACATTTTTTTGTATGGTTGTAGCAATAAAAATACCCAGTCTCCTACATCAAAACTACTCTCGCTGCGATGTTTATCTGCCTGTTGTTTCATTCAATTTTGTGCCAAATTTAGGTTATCCTTTAAGAGTTGGAGAACTTCTTGTTGATGCTCGATGTGATCTTCCACTGCTTGAACCTTAGAATTTTCTCTTAAAGATGATGTGATGGACGGTGGATGATATCCATAAAGTGCCATAAATGGGGTCATTTTTGCTGCAGTATGGAAGGAAGTGTTATACCACCATTCAGTATTTTACACTTTTTTGGATCTGAGCGAAAAATTTACGAAAAAGTACTTATGGAGTTTTCTTTTTGTCATCTTTTTCAAACTCTCTAAATATGAAAAAGGACCGGGCTGTCACTTTTATTAGGCTCGTTAAAACATAAGATAGTGACGGGCTTGTCGATCATGGCAAGAATCGAGTTTCATTCATCGCTAGACTCGTTAAATTATTAAATAGTGATATATTGTTCGCCCGAAGAGTTGAATTATAGATCAAGCATATGTTATCCTCCTCAATCCTATTAAAAAATAAAGAGGTACTGGTCAAAAAATGACCGGGGAAAATTTGGGAAAGTGAACATAAATTTTTATGGTAACAGGTCGCTCTTGAACATGACACTTCACTCCATCACTTTGACTATTTGGGTTGTGTAATCTTCTTCACGGTTCATTCATACTTATGGTTCATCATACCTTAACTTTGTTTTTCAGTCAATGCTGCCAACTCATCTCAGTGTTTCCGATATGTTTAAGAGAAGTCATCCAGTGAATACTCATCGTTCTGCAATACTCATAAACCTTCATTCTCATTGTTGTCGACAATTATTGTCTACCCTAGAGACAGCCTATAGTTGCCATAGACCAGTGCCTAGGACATCTTATCATAGCAAGGAGCTTCATAATATAGCTTGGGTTGTCAATCCAAAAGCTCTCTTACTATCACTTGTAAAACAAGGAAATTAGTTTAAATGGAACCAAACTCTCTCAGAAGCTGATACAAAGATAAGAATAATGTAGGAACAGCATGCAGAACTCCAATACAAAAGCATCAGACAGTTAAGAGAAATCTTACTGCAAAGAGGGCTAGTTCAAATAATATGCCACAGAAATCAAATATCAGAAAGTGGATGTAGTGAAGAAACGTGAAGAAGATACTAGTTAGCATGAGGCTGATACCCAAATACACAACAAAACCACATATGGGATTATCCAACTAAGAATCCATACATGAAAATGGCGTTTTAAAAGCACCCTCCTCAAGTAACTAATATAGCAGAAAATATGGATGAAATGAACATGGAACAGTATATCATGACTAGGCCTATTTAAAGTGCTTGACTAATCCAAGTATGGGCACCAACTAGAATGAATCCTTACTTAAGACCAGTGAGCCACTTGCATTCTAGAACATGATACAAGAAAATAAATAGCATGAAATGAGATATTACATTAACACATAAGAAAATATTACATACTGTGGGATACCAAAGACCAGAATCCTCATTATAGTTATAACTCCTCACTGAAACCCTACGGGCTCTGAGCCTTCATACAAAAACTTTACAAGATGTATACAAAAGCCTTTCACTGCACAGTTTGCTGATAGAAATCTGGAACCCTCACAATGTCTTTTTTCCTCATTTTTATAAGAGAAACCGAAGGCTCTAGAGAGTGAGGTAGGTGATATACATTTAATGATCTTTTTTAAAACAAATTTGAAAGAAAAACCCGCCTATGCTGTTTGGCGGTGCTGAACTGGTGCAAGTACTTTGCTACTAATTCATGAAATAAATGCTGAGGATGAAAATATCCTCATGAACAAGACATAAAGAATAAAATATACACATGTTCTCTACTTGGCTGGAAGAGAAAAATCTGCTGCAATAAAACCTTGAGGTTGCTTGTTTTTGTGCATGGTACTCTTGGCCCTCTACCTTTGAATTAAAATCCCAGATCTTTAATGCAGGGCGTTGTATTTCTCAATCTTTCACTGATATTTCATGCGGCCCCATTAATGTTTTCACCTACCCAAATCTGCCCTTTGATTTTCTCTAGAGGGTTCTACAATTGCAAATCCTTGCTTTCTTTAATGGTGGTCACATCATAGCAGCTCCTGGATATTTTCCCACCAATTTTACTCCTAAAACATGGTCCTGCTGTGCATTCTTGGCCTCTGTAATGGGAGTGACGAATCATGATAATTCTTAGGGATGGCGGACATGGTGGGGTTAATGGAGATGGTGGTATAGGTCTGAGAGGATGATGAAATGATGCAGGGTGGCGAAAAACACAGGGGGACGATGATGGAGGTGGACGGGTTAACCAAGGAAAGACAATGGAATGTATATATGAATGAAACATATATATGCATGGTAGAGGATGAGACAGTGAACATGTGTAACGCTGTCATGATGGGAGGCTCGGTCAGCAGGTGGTCAAGCGGATGATATGGGCCACACGATCATTGGATGAGATCGACGGTTTTAACGAATCGGAGGACAATGAAATGGTGGGCCAGGGACGCAATAGACGTGGGTTAAAACATGTGCAGCTCTAGAGGATAGCCACCGTTGGATGGATGACTTGATATCTGATGGCTGACGATGATTCCGCTGCCCGACCTTTGACTGAACAATAATGCGCGAAATGGGCGGTTTCGGGAATCGTACATGAGGACACTTGTCATGCGATCTATGGAATCGCTGGCCCCACGGAGAATACTGCCCTCTCAGCAATGGTGGTGCGGAATGAAACCGCCGGTTTCGCAATGGATACGGGCGCGGGGACCACCACGATAAGCACGGCTCCACTCCGTCGATTTGTTTTTGATCGGATGGCTCCAGACGCGCCCGAAATCTTTGACGATAAGCTCCTGCCTGTCCGGCACACAGTTTTGCACCCGGGTCATATGAGAATCCAAACAAAGGGGCTAAGACTGCAGGGGCTAGGCCCGATATGTTTTTAAATGCGGATCTTAACCTTTGCATAGTGTATTTTTCGGGCGGAAAAGGGTAGCGATAGGCATAAAATGGGGTTTTATGGCCACGACGGGGGATTTAAACAGATTTAGACGGATCTGCAAGTTAAAAGCTTGAATGGAGGAGCTAATGACCACAAAATAAATGTAGGGGTTGATATGTACAACACTCATGATAGTCATCCATGAACATTACTATATCAATTCATACCTTTGTCTCTGAAATCAGTAACTCCCATTTCGAAATAAACTGGCTTCCTGTCGACGTCAAATCATCATCCATGAAGTTCACCTAGAGACATCATATTCTAGTACAATGAGGCTTGTTACAGCATCGACAAGATCCTCGCTTCCGGACTTTTGATCGAAAGATTTTGTTTGGTGTTAGACATAAAATCATCTATTCACGCCTGACGAAATGTACTGCAGTACATTGAGGACCATTGAAATTAATGGTGGTTCTCTCGCGTTTTTTAACAACTCACATAATTGGCTGGTAATCAAACGATGTCTTACCATGTTCAACTATAAATCATATATTCGCATGGCTAGACTTGTACCCGAATGATTGAGTGAATGAGATAAGAAAACTCTGAATCTAGTTTCAGCCATCCGGGTTGCGATTTCAGGATTGTTGTACACATCATCTGTACGGTGACCTTACATACAGATCGTCATCCAAACATTGGCCTATATCTGTAGGCATGTCTCTATTGGGAAACATTCCAATTGAGATGACTTTATGCACTATGTACATGTTATTAGATAGTTTATGTGCTGAGCATGGGAATGCCTTCCCTCAATAATTCATGATTAAGAGGATATATCATGATGTAATGTATTGTAATATTGATGCAGGTCACCACTCCACTTCAGCTCCAGCCCATCACAGTGTAAAGCATCTCATTCAAAAATTATTGTTATTATTATTATGACTTCATGCTTCAGGGGCAATTTGTTATAGGTCAATTTGGGCATCATTCCCAATGACTTGGTTAAACTAGACATCATCCCCAGAACCATGAATAGGGTCTATCATTCCCTATAATTTTAGTTTCCACGTGCCCTAAGACAAAGAACAAGAACAAATCATCTATGACTTCCATTGCAATGTTTCCAAGATTTGAAGTATAGGTTATATCACCTATGATCTCGCCAATGCAGTTCCTCAAGGGGCTAAGTGCGTTGTATATGCATTTTTCTTCAGTAAAAGGTGCTCTGTAAAGCACTTCCCGACACTCAAGGGTGCATTGGTCAATTGGGAGTGAAATTCTCATTGTTCCAGAATCTCCACTTGGCCAGTGACTTCTAGAAGAGTGCATATGTGTCAAACTTCGAATCCATGTGTCCATTTGATAACTCTAAGCTTGGGAACATGTCTTTCCTATTATTATAAATTCATTGATTGTGAAACTACCTTTAGCTCATCTATAAATTGAGCACAGATCCTAGTACTTGAGAAGGAAGAATTTGAGTAGAGAAATGCTGGTGGAATTTCAAATGAGGAATTGATTTGAGTGATATTCTGCTGGAGATATGTTCATTGTGATGAGGCTAGGATGATGCTAGAGATGGTGAAATCAAATCAATCGTTGGTTGTAACCTCCCCTTCTATCCATTAATAAAGATTGTTGTTTACTTTCCCACATATGTATCTGTATAAGATACTATATTTCATATTATGAATTCTTATCTGATGTATATGGTTCATGTTTCATTGATTTAACTGAATAACTTGAATAGGCATCAATATATTGCAATATCTTTGTTGTTTAGTGTTCATTCTTGCAGGAAATATTTTGGCGATTGAGCTTGGATTTGAAGTTACAACAAGAGCGACAAAAGGAGACTTGGAAGCTCTTGGACTCCAAGTAAGTTTCTTTATCTATTATGTGTGTATATTTACTGTTAGGAAAAGTATGTGCAAAGTCTTTAACCTACTATTCTAAATGCATAGCACCACATTTAGGGAATAATGTTTTATCCGTAATTCATAATTCCGCATAACAAATTGGTGACTCCACTAGGGATATTAGTGATTAATGGAGGTTACTAATCTAATATTAAAAATATTCATGGTTCTGGGGATGATTTCCAATTTAATTAGGTCATTGGGAATGATGCCCAAATTGACCCATAACAGATTTCCCCCTAAAGCATGAAGTCGGAATAATAATAAGAATATTTTAGAGTAAATTCTACTGGGTGGATAAACAAAGGCAAACACACCAAGGATGAAGGGTAAACTCCCCAACAGATTCACCATCTCCAGCATCATCCCAGCCTCATCAAAATGAATATCTCTCTAGCAACATATCACTCAAATCAATTCCTCAATTGAAATTCCACAAGCATTTCTCTACTCAAATTCTTCCTTCTCAAGCACTAGGATTTGTGCTCAATTTACAGATGAGATGAAGGTAGTTTCACAATCAATGACTTTCTAATAATAGGTAAGACATGTTCCCAAGCTCAAAGGTATCAAATGGACACATGGATTCGAAGTTTGACACATATGCACTCTTCTAGAAGGCACTAGCCAAGTGGAGATTCTGAAACAATGAGAATTTCTCTCCCAATTGACCAACACACCCTTGAGTGTTGGGAAGTGCTTTGTAGAGCACTTTTGAATGGAGGTAACTGCATATGCAACTCACCTAACCCCTTGAGAGATTGCATTGGTGAGCTCATAGGTGATATAACATATACTTCAAATCTTGGAAACCTTGCAATGGAAGTCATGGATGATTTTTTCGTGTTATTTTTCTTAGGGAATGTAGCAACTGAAATGATAGGGAATGATAGACCCTATTCATGGTTCTAGGGATGATGTCCAGTTTAACCAGGTCATTGGGAATGATGCCCAAATTTACCTATAACAGATTCCCCCCTAAAGCATGAAGTCAGAATAATAATAAAAATATTTTTTGAATAAAATGCTTTACACTGTGATGGGCTAGAGCTGGAATGGAGTGGCGACCTGCATCAATCTTACAACACATTACATCATGATATATCCTCTTGATCATGAATAGCTAAGGGAAGGCATTCCCATGCTCAACACATAAATTATATAATAACATGTACATAGTGCAGAAAGTCGTCTACATTGGAATGTTTCCCAATACAGACATGCCTACAGATATAGGCCCATGTTCGGATGATGATATGTATGTAAGGTCATTGTACAAATGATGTGTACAACAATCTTGAAATTGCAGCCTGGATGGCTGAAACTAGATTTGGGGTCTTCGTATCTCGTTCACTTGATCATTCTGGTACAAGTCTAGCCATGCGAATATATGATTTGTAGTCGAACATGGTAAGACATCATTTGATTACCAGCCAATGATGTGAGTTGTTAACAAATGCAAGAGAACCACCATTAATGTCAATGGCCCTCAAGGTACTGCAGTACATTTCGTAAGGCATGAATAGATGATTTGATGTCGAATGCAAAAAAAAATATTTTGGTCAAAAGTCCGGAAGCGAGGATCTTGTCGATGTTGTAACAAGCCTCATGGTATTGGAATATGATGTTTCTAAGTGAACTTCCTGGATGATGATTTTCCGTCGATAGGAAGCCACTTTATTTCGAAACGGAAGTTCCTGATTTCAGAGACAAAGGTATGACTTGATATAGCAATGTTCACGGATGAATGTCATGAGAATGAAGGTTTATCAGTATTGCAGAAGGATGAGTATTCACTAGATGACTTTTCTTGAAGATATCGGCGACACTGAGATGAGTTGGCGGCATTGACCCAAAACCGAAGTGAAGGTATGATGAACCATAGGTATGAATGAACCGTCAAGAATATTACCCAACCCAAACAGTCACGGTGATGGAGTGAAGTGTCATCTTCAAGAGCGACCTGCTACCGTAAAAAGTATTGTTCACTTTCCAAAATTTTCCCCGGTCATTTGTCGACCAGTACCTCTTTATTTTTTAACAAGATTGAGGAGGATAACAAATTCTTGATCTATAATTCAACCCTTTGGGTGAACAATGTATCACTATTTAATAATTTAACGAGTCTAGCGATGAATGAAACTCAATTCTTCCCATGATTGACAAGCCAGTCGCTATTTTATGTTTTAACGAGCCTAACGATAGTGAAAGCTCGGTCCTTTTTCATATTTAGAGAGTTTGAAAAAGATAACGAAAAGAAAACTCCATAAGTAATTTTTCATAAAATTGTTGCTCAGATCCAAAAAAGTGTAAAATAATATCTAAGAGAACCTCTTTATGTACAAATTTATTAATACTGATGTATTACCGGACTCTCCTGATCTCACAATATTTATCTTCTTGCAAAATATAGAATCCTTCCACTGTTAAACTTGCGGAAATTTAAAACTCAATTGCAAACACGTGAATAAATTCAATCGCACATAACACAGTTGTTTAATAGGAAATATTAAAGCTAAAAAACCCCAACTATCATATATTATGTATATCAATGGAATCATGTAATAATCTCGTACAAAGCTTAGTACATCAAGCTCTCAGTACAATCAACAATCATCACACACTGTCATGCAGAAATTTGCATATCTATGCAACAATTTCTTGCCTCCTGACAACCTAACTCCACTGCGCAATCCCTGCTGAAGAAGACCCCCTGAATGAATTCGAATTGGTTGCCTTGACTACGCAATCCTCATTGGCAAATCCAATGTGTGTCAGATGCATTGAATGCATCACTATAGTCACAATGGATAGTCCAACTCACCCTTTCACCTATCTCTCCACTGGGTCTCCACTCGAACTGACATGCACTGTAGTTAACTGCTATATTTGTTCAGTTGTTAGTGAGTTATTAGTTGTGAATTAATTCACTTAACTCTCACTAGTGTATCTTTTAGTTAGGCTAGATACAACTAGCTCAACTGAGTTTAACTCCATTAACTGAGTTAAACTGAACAACAACTCCTGTAACTACTCTTCCAACTCTGTCATAACTTTTCCACTTTAGTTCTAACTGAGTCCTCCATGCATGAGCCACCATAAACCCTAGGAATTGTGTAATTCCTTCAGCCCACTGATTTTCCAAATCTGTTCACTAAAATAAAGTGCTCCAAGAGAATAATTTGTTGTTTATTGTCGGATTATTATTAAGAGCTAATAATAATCGACATGCATCTATTTTTAGATTGACGATCTATAAATAGACTTCATCCAATATTCTAAAAATAGAGTTTCATCTATTTTTCCAACTTGATCAACCATCTACAAATAGCATCCTGCAACTTATAGAATATGCTCACCATGTCTAAAAATAGACATACACCTAAAAATAGACTGTGGGCCCCACTTAGTGAAGGTGCTTAATTTTCACTAAGCTCATCATCTTGTTGAATATCAACACTGTAGTCATGTTTGACCAAGGTATTCCTTTTTCGTAAATAATCTATCTCAATCTGGAAAAGGGTTAAACTTATACTGAGTAGATATCAATTAATTTACTTTTACGAGCTCAAAAAGATAAGTGCTCAGCAATATTTTCACATTATCAGAGTCTGAAAAGAGCTAAAAGAAGACTCTAGGGGTTCCTTTTTCGTTGTTATAGAATCTCGAAAAAGAGATAAAAGTGCGCTTCAAATCCTTTTTCGTTTTTAACAAAGCTCGAAAAACAAGGATAAAAGTATGCTTTGTGGTCAAATCATTCTTGAAATAAATCTACAAGACTAATCTGTTCATCAGTTGTAAAATCTGCTCAAAGCAACATCAAATGTATTAAAAATACCTATTCATGATAAAAATATAATAAAACTATAGTCACAGTAATAAATATTCATTGCAAACAATTAAATGACTAAATAAAAAGAGTTTTACTATTCATTTTTACCATTCAGTAGTTACCATTTGCATTTTGGAGCTCTGAACCAATTTTTGCCCCCGAACTTCAGTTGCTAATTACGGTCAATTCTGTGGAAATTTTTCATCACCGTTTGATCCAGGTCATGAACCCTCTCTTTCTTTTAGTAATTAATTCATTTCCTTTCATAGCTAATTTAAGGTTTTGAGCCCCTTAGGGTAAATTTGGCTTCCAAAGAGGGCAACGCATCCTTGAGCATTGAAAAGTGTGTTGTGGAGCAACTAAAATGAAGTCTAAATGCATATGCAATGCACTGTCCCTTGTTCAAGGCTGCGTTGGGCACAATCTCCATTTTTGTTTCTTGCATTATGCCCAAAATTTGTCTAATTTTTTGCATTGAAAGGAGTCTAATGAGTCTAACGGTTATGTTTCAGGATTTCATCAGACTATAATGACGATTACATGGAGGGAAAGAGAGCATGAGGACCAGAATATGGTTGCCCTAAATGATATGGGTACAGTAAGAGCCCTAAGAGATTGTGGGTCGTTAAAGTACTTCCGCTTGTCAGGGATGATGCAACAGATAGAACTCTTGGAGCTCCTATTTCGAGCATGGGATCCAGCTATTGAGGCACTTCATATTAGGAACAAAGTGGTTCCTATTATAGTAGAGGATGTATATTTTCTCACAGGTTTGTCGAGGAGAGGCTTGCATATTTCCCTCTCAGGGGCTACTCTTAGAGGAGAGACTGTGAGAGAATTTGTTTTGGAGTATTGCTATCTAGGGGCAGAGCCAAGAAAAGATGGGAAGATAAACATCCGGGACGTTTGATATTTTCCTTTCAGAACCATTATTTTCATGATTGAAAAACTTTCCGGCACCATTACACTACATGTAGTTGTAATATTCCCAATTAGCTACTGATACTTGGAATATTATAACTACCCCATTTTTGAAATAAGAAGTAGGAAAGGCAATAAAACATATCCCAGTGTGAAAAGGGATGGAAGTAGGAGGAAAAAATAAAGCCTCTTTGGTGTGAAAGAGGGGCAAAGCAATGGACTAGCTACAGTTGACTAAGTCAACAGCGTTGTCACAAGACGATGGAAAGCTACTAGGGCAGCGCAATTTTTAATGAGGAAACTTCTCAAGGAAGTCACATCACCCATGAGTGGGGCCCGGGATGGGAAAGCTCACCAAGGATAAGAAGGTGGAGATGGAAGCAAAGGATTCATTCATGTATTCATCTTGTCTCAGTCTTATGACTGATTGCAAGCTTCAGCTGTTTAGCTGGAGTTGCAGCACTGTTTAGTGCAAAGGAATTCTCATGCGGGAATTCTATCTTCACCATTGGTATAGCTAATTGGGAGATATAAGGAGGAGGTCCTGAGTTCAATTCTCATAATTTGTCTTGAGGGAAACCATTCTCCATCCTAGACAGCGATTGTGTTATTTCTGTAGTAGTTGCAGTTGCTCGGGTATTGCATATTTCCATTTGTGCTTGTTTCAGAGGGGGAGGAGTCTATTTCACTCTAGGAGATCTATCGAGGGAGGCCTTGGGACAATTATTGTATTTTTTTGTCTATTTCAGATCATATTTGGTTTTTCTTATGCAGTGTTGTTGGGTACAGTGTTATTTTCTGCAGAGCTACTTTTTATGTTGTTATTTTGTCAGAAACCCTTGTCGGGGCATTCCGAGATGCTTGTAAAAGAGGTCTAACCTCTCATTTCTGATTCCATGCTTAATGAAAGCTCTATATATGTATTAAACTATCATTTTCTGTAGATTCCATAATAAAAATAACGTTATTTCAGTCTCCGGCATTTCTATTTTATGAAGTAGTGGGATTTGGGTGCTTTTATGCATGTATGAGTTGGGGAGATCTGTTTAAAGTAGCTAGAGTGATTTTTTTCTGATGCCATTCTATATTTAAGCTTTAAACAACATATATTATAGGATCCAAGTCCTGGTCTACGTTACTTTTGTACTTGTTTTCTTATACAGCATCCTCACTGGAGATATTGCATAAATTCCTGAAAGGGAATATTACAGTGGTATCAGAGCTCTACTCTTGGCTTAGCTTGTGGGGGGGAGATTTATATTTAGCATGGAGAAGGAAGAAATCTCCAATATAGTACTTAAAACCCTGCAGAACATTGAAAGGGATATTAAGGAGATGAGACATGAAGAAGACTCTTTAGGGTTTTTCCATGAGGCAAGTACCAGCACTGCAAATGGCATGGGGCATCCAGCTGCATCACAATGCTCCACCATGCCTTCATTTATAACTGGGGGAGATAATTAGGGCACTATGGGGGAATATTTTTAAGAGTATGAACTCCAGTAACAAAGGTTCAAGAAGCACTTGAGCTTTCAAGAGTTTTGTTGGATCAAAGATGGAAGGAGGATTAATCCTCATCAAAGGGAGGAGGAATTGATTTAGGGATCAGCCCTATAGCACAGTATGGTAGGGTTCTTCTTGCCCACATTTTATGGGACACCTAAGTGCACAACAAAAGCTTGGGTGGAGAAGTTGGACACATGCTTCCAGCTCAACAAGGTTTCTGAGATAGAAGCCATCAAGATAGTTGTGTTGCACCTAGAAGGGGAAGCTCAAGATTGGTGGTTTCATGGACTGACCACACTTGGGCATCATCATATCACTTTATACTCAGCTTTCACCAAGAAGCTAGTGGAGAGGTTTGATCCAAGGGATCCAGAAGCCCACTTTGCCAAGATAACCAAGCTCAAGCAAGAAGGAGATCCTGAGGAGTACATTGCTGAGTATTTGTAGCTATCTGTGATGGTATCCAACCTCACTATGAGTAGGAAGGTATGCATGTTTTTGAATGGGATGGCTGAACCATTACAAGGGTTGGTCAAATCTACTAAACCAACCACACTCCTTGAAGCTGTGGAGAAAGCTAGAGATCTGCAACACATCTTTCCCAGGGCAAGAACTTTATTGCAGCAAGAGACTCACTCAAGACCAAAGGAGGCAATCCATTTTCAGGGTTTGGAGGGGAAATGTGTTACCGGAGGGACACATCATGTCAAGACCTTCTAGGATGCCAGCACTGTACAATCCATGGAAGACTTTGCTCGAAGAGGGGGAGTTGTTGCAGCGTTAAGAGGAATCCCAAAGTATCTAACCTTGAGGGTGAGAGGCACCATCATGGGGCAAAGAGTCTCTGTATTGATAGATAGTGGAGCCACTCATAATTTTATTGATGCACAGCTAGTACATAGAAGAGGAATCCCCATGGAGAAGTTTGAGGGATTTTCAGTTTTGGTTCCAGGAGCTATGACCCTGCAATGTGCCAAGTATGTTCCGTCACTAACCATTACTATGGGGATCTATACGTTGACAAACCACTTCTTTGTGGTAGATATTCCAGACACCAATGTCATATTGGGATTCCAATGGTTGATCAGTCTTGGGAGAGTTACCACTAACTGGATAACCTTGGAGATGGAATGGACAGGAGGGGAGGATGGCCAGCAACAAAGAATCAAGGGTATAAACACATATCCCCCTCAGATTGTTTCAACACACAGGATGGAGGCAGATCTGCGTAGAAGGGATTTTGAATGTGCAGTGGAGCTGCATATATCAGAGGTGAAGGGTAAGGATTCACCAGTGCATCCATATGTTCAATCTCTCTTGGACCGGTATTCTACATTATTTGAAGATATCCCACTAGGGAGACCTCCTGATCGAGGGTTTGAACACACCATTGAGTTGGAACAAGGGGTCCAAGCAGTAATCACCACTCCTTATAGGTATCCCAAGGCTTATAGGGATGAGATTGAGAGAGCTATACAAGAACTGCTAGCTCTAGGACACATCTGGCCTAGTACTAGTCCTTTTGCTTCCTCAGTGGTTTTGTTAAAGAAGAAAGATGTCGCATTGAGGATGTGCATTGATTATAGGGCCTTGAAAAAGAAGACTATGAAGAACAGGTACCCTATACCCAGGATCAATGAACTCATGGATGAGTTGAGGGGATCCAAATACTTCTCCAAGATTTATTTGAGTTCCGGGTATCATCAAATCAAGGTGAGAGAGAAAAATATCTCCAAGACAGTGTTCTGATGTCACTATGGGCATTTTGAGTTTCTGGTAATGCCCTTTAGATTGACAAATGCTCCAGAAACTTTCCAATATTGCATGAACCACATCTTCCTTGGTAATTTGAGGAATTTTGTATTGGTCTTCTCTGATGATATTCTTATCTACAGCCGCACTTGGGAGGAGCACTTGCAACATATTGAGACAGTTTTGCATATCCTCAAGGAGCAGCAATTCTATGCCAAGCTCTCCAAATGTGAATTTGGCCTCACAGAGATGTTGTATTTGGGGCACATCATAGGAGTGGATGGAGTGAGGGTACATGAGGAGAAGATCCAGGCTATCAGAGTTGGCCTGAACCCAGGAATGTTATATAACTCAAAGGGTTTGTGGGCATATGCACTTATTACCGGAAGTTTTTGAAAGGATTTTCACAACTAGCAGCACCACTCACAGACTTGACAAAGAAGGGAGCTTTCCATTGGACACATACAAATCAGAGGGATTTTGATAAGCTCAAAGAGGTAATGAGTAGTTTTCCTGTTTTTGTTTTACCTAACTTTTCTCAACCTTTTGTGCTAGAGTGTGATGCATCAGGTGAAGGTATTGGGGTAGTCTTGATGCAAGGTGGGCATCCTATAGCCTTTGAGAGTAGGAAGATACTCCCTCATGAGAGGCTGTAACCCATCTATGATAAAGAACTGTTGGCTATCATGCATGCATTACCAAAATTCCAGCAATACTTGGTGGGGAATAAGTTCAAAGTGAAGACTAATCATAACAGTCTTAGATTCTTCCTTGAACAGAGACAGCTCCAGGAAAGACAACAGAAGTGGGTGATCAAAATCCAAGCCTATGACTTTGACATCGAATATGTCAAGGGGAAGAGCAATGTAGTAGATGATGCACTATCCCGAAGGCCCACAACGTTGTCCTTGAGGGGCATAGACACATATTGGAAGGCTCAACTCTTAGTTGAATATTCCAAAGATGACTTTGCATGTGAGATACTTGATGGGGTGGTATCGGATGAGAGGTTCAGAGTGATGGATAAGGTTATCTATTACCGAGACCGGATCTTCTTGGCTAATAATTCTAAGCTCAAGGAGAAGATCTTATTGGCTTCACATGATCCACCACTTGTCAGGCATCAAGGTTTCACAAATACTTACAGATCTATCAAAGAGAGATTCTCATGAAAGGGTATCAAGGAGGATGTGCTCCGGCATGTCAAGGAATGCACCATTTTCCAATAGAATAAGGGGGAGCACACTCACCCTGCTGGATTGTTGCAGCCACTACCTATTCCAGATGGCAAGTGGGAAATTATCTCTATGGACTTCATCACCGGCTTACCGAAAGTGCAGGGTAAGGACTGTATCTTTGTTGTTGTTGGTATAATTATAAAGTAATCTTATTTATTTTCCATCTCTGCACATTATACTGCTTCACAGGTAGTTGAGATCTTCTTCAGAGATGTATTTAGACTCCATGGTCTCCCAAGGACCATAGTGAATGATTGGGACAACCGCTTCATGGGTGGCTTTTGGCAGGAACTTTTCCAGTTAATGGGGATTGATTTGACTCCAAGCACTAGCTATCACCCCCAAACTGATGGATAGACCGAGATAGTGAACAAGTGGCTAGAGGGCTACTTGAGGAACTATGTGGCAGGGCAGCAGAAAGCTTGGCTGCGTTGACTCCACTTGGGAGAGTATTGTTACAACACTACTCATCATGTTTCTATTGGCATGACTCCATTCTGAGCCTTATATGGGTATGAGGCACTCTCATTTTATGATGTTATGTTTGGGGAAATTAAAGCTCCAAGGGAAAAGGATTGGATTCAGGAGAACCAAGACATACTCAGGGTACTTAAAGACAACATTGCCACTGCCCAAAACCAGCAGAAGATGTATGCAGACCGTGGTCGGATAGAGAGACAGTTTGAGGTGGGAGATCTTGTCTACCTGCATCTCCAGCCTTAGAAACAGTCCACACTCAAGGAAAAGGGAGCTGAGAAGCTCAAACCACGTTTCTATGGGCCATACAGGGTGTTCAAGTGTATCAGTAAGGTAGCATATGAGTTGGAGCTTCCTAAGGGGAGCAAGATCCACAATATCTTCCATGTTTCTTGCCTCAAGAAGGCCATTGGGAGAAATTTAGTTGCCAACATGGAGCTTCCCCCTATTGATGATGAGGGTCACTTAATCTTGCAGCTACAGGCAATCTTGGACACAAGGGAGAGGCAGTTGAGAAACAGTATCATCAAGGAATATCTGATTCGATGGAGGAATCTACCAGATGAGGATACCACTTGGGAGGGAGAGAAGATCTTGCAGCATCCTTCTTTACTGTTTCTTGTGGGCAAGCAACTTTTGAGTGGGGAGGACTGTAATATTCCCAATTAGCTACTGCTACTTGGAATATTATAACTACTCCATAATTTTAAATAAGAAGTAGGAAAGGCAATAAAACATATCCCAGTGTGAAAAGGGATGGAAGTAGGAGGAAAAAATAAAGCCTCTTTGGTGTGAAAGAGGGGCAAAGCAATGGACTAGCTACAGTTGACTAAGTCAACGGCACTGTCACAAGAGGAGGGAAAGCTACTAGGGCAGCGCATTTTTGAACGAGGAAACTTCTCAAGGAAGTCACATCACCCATGAGTGGGGCCCGTGATGGGAAAGCTCACCAAGGATAAGAAGGAGGATATGGAAGCAAAGGATTCATTTATGTATTCATCTTGTCTCAGCCTTATGACTGATTGCAAGCTTCAGCTGTTTAGCCGGAGTTGTAGCACTGTTTAGTGCAAAGGAATTCTCATGCGGGAATTCTATCTTCACCATTAGTATAGCTGATTGGGAGATCTAAGGAGGAGGTCCTGAGTTCAATTCTCATCATTTATCTTGAGGGAAACCATTCTCCATCCTAGACAGCGTAGTCAATTCCAAGGATTTCGTTATTTCTGCAGTTGCTGGGGTTGCATATTTCCATTTGTGCTTGTTTCAGAGGGGGAGGAGTCTATTTCACTCCGGGAGATCTATTGAGGGAGGCCTTGGGAAAATTATTGTATTGTTTTGTCTATTTTAGATCATATTTGGTTTTTCTTATGCATTTTTGCTGGGTACAGAGTTATTTTCTGCAGAGCTACTTTCTATGTTGTTATTTTACCGGAAACCTTTGCCGAGGCATTCCAAGGTGCTTGTAAAAGAGGTATAACCTCTCATATATGATTCCATGCTTATTGAAAGCTCTATATATCAATTAAACTATCATTTTCTGTAGATTCCATAATAAAAATAACGTTGTTGCAGTCTCCAGCATTTTTATTTTATGAAGCAGTGGGATTGGGGTGTTTTTATGCATGTATGAGTTGGGGAGATCTGTTTAAAGTAGCTAGAGTGATTTTTTTCTGATGCCATTCTATATTTAAGCTATAAACAACGTATATTAGAGGATCCAAGTCCTAGTATATGTTATTTCTGCACTGGTTTTCTTATACAGCGTCCTCACTAGAGATATTGCAGAAATACCTGAAAAGGAATATTAGAGTAGTGAATAGATCATATATGAAGTATGCACTAGAGTGCATGGAGCCAGCAGTATTCATCTAGTTTGAAGCTGTACATTCCCAAATAAAGGAACAACTGGACAAAGCAAAGGGAGGAGGGAAGAATAACTTCAGTTGTGGTTCGATCCTCATTTCATTTGACTTAGAGCAGATTTCACTGATGCAGCGTTGATCCGGATTTATGCAAGAACGCAACAGAATAAAAATATAACCATAAATATAGATATGCAATGGAAATGACACTTCATTTCATTAATATCAAAGAACTGAAATTTGCTTACAGACATAATGGAAATAAAACTAGCTAGGACGCTGGTAGTTATCTCTGAGAAGAGATGTGGCGGCTACAAGCCTCTGAACTGAGTTACAATGAGGCTCAAGGGCCTATTTATTATTGAGAAACAATGGAGAACCCTAAACATCCAAAAACCTAACCCTAGGAGATGAAGCGCCAAAACTATGGGCCCCGTTTGGGTAAATTGGTGTTTCAACTTCCCACGGACGTAACTTTGGCATACTATCTCCGTTTGACGCACATGATACATCATTAGAAAGCTCTATCTGAGGAAGAAAAATTTCTCCATGAATATCATTTCTCCAATCGACCATTGTGTTCTTGACTGCGTTCTTCGCCTGGTTCAGGCGACAAGTTGTCGCCATTGATGAGTATGCATACGCAGGCATCAATTTTCAAGGAGATCCAGACTTAGCCTTACGAGAAGGTGCTCAGTGGAGTACAATAGGTAAGAATTTTTTTACCATGTTTTTTTATTTTCCTAAGGTTTATACATTGTTTTTGTATTTTGGATGTTTTCTCAAGACTAAACTAAAATTTTGATGTAATGCAGATTTTGGTCGAGTTCAACTGGTGGAGGAACTAGAGCATGGAGAAAATGAGTGATCAGAGAGGGTTGTCGGGAGAGCAGTCCTTCAAGATCTAAACATGGTTGAGACTCTAACTGATCTTTGACAACAAATACAGAGGTTGACCTTCGGGATTCCGAATTTCCGGATCAAAGAGTTACCCATGCGACTCCAACACCACACTATAGGCTTTCCTAACCATTGCATGTGGTTACTGCATAGGATAGCTAGATCTATAGCAAGTCACCATGAGAACCACTAGATTACTTTTGACATGTTGCATAAATTTTGAGTTCAGATGACCAATGTGTCTTAGGCACAATTTTTTGTAAAAACCTATACCTATATGTTGGAACAGGGTCTCCTGCAAGCCGTGAACCTGGTCCATTTTGTATATTTTGATTATATTTAGTCTAACGCAGGGGTTTTGGGGTGGGTCAAAGCCGATAAAGCATTGTAAATGGGTCAAGGGTAGACAAAAATTTTGCAAACCAAGGTTTGCGGACCATTGGATGCGTAGGCTAAAATAGTATAAGTAGTTGAACCTTTTTTAGAGGTAAAGGAGATTTTAAGAATGATAAGAGATTGATGCTAAGTGTGAATTGATAGATCTGGTTAGGGTTGTTGGGGAAGGACTCCCACTATTTTGTGCATGGATATTCCCTATCTTGCTATGTGCGGACCCTACTGCTGTGTGCGCAGGTTGGGATTTGCGTATTGTAAGTGGGTCTGAAGGATTAATGAATGCGAAAGTATTGTTGGATATCTGAATCTATTTGAATTACTCTTTGATGCTTGGTTGATTAATATATGTTGATGTGTTATTGATTTAAGTTGCGAATATACTTGTGTTACTTGTTTATGCTGCAATCTGGGACTGTTCTGTTACATTTTCTGCAAGAAGATCTGGAATAGTTGTGTTATCTTTATATAAGTTCATGGTCTGTTGATTACTGTGAGTATTTTTAGCCACCTATAAAAAAATTTCATATCAAATGGTGGCTAGATATTTTCTAGACTTCAAGAAACAATTCATTTTCAAATTGTGAGTTCTTGAAGCCTTAATGATGTCTATTTTTCTTTCAGAAAACCTTCAATGTTGTTTCCCTCATAAACACTGAACAAATATGTTGTTTACCGATGGAAAAGACTGCTGAAAAATTCCATTTTCACTTCTCATTTTCCCTTCTCCATTCATTCATAAAACATTTCATTTACCCCTCATTCCCTCGAAATTCCCTTTAAACCTTTGAAAATTCCTTTGGAAGGTTTAAAAACCCCTTGTTCCCCTTCTACCGAAAGCCAAAAAAGCATTGAAAATCTCTCATTTTGGCCTAAAAACTCATTTTTTACTAAGGCCTTAAGACCCTTTTTCCTTAGCCCCCATGCTCCTTTTTTCGCATAAAATCGGAGCTGTGACCCATAGTTAAACCCCCATTGCGCAATCGCAATCGGGGCGTTCTATGTTCCTTTTCGCCTTTCACATTCAAAAACTCCAATGCGATTTGGCCCTTTCCTTTAAAAAAGGCCCCTGATCCCTTCATTTCTTCACAGAACCATAAGCCCTGCAACCGGGTGCTTAGAGGGTCCACACCCCCATTGTAAACCTTCATTTCTTTGTTTTTTCCTTTATATCTTCATAAAACCCGACTTTTCTATGTTTTGAAGAGAACTCGCTGGTTCGTTGCTTTAACGAAAACCAACCGTTGATCTACTCCCCGATCGACGATCGTCGGAATCTCGCATTGCAAATAAACAAACAAATCCTTTGTTTGTTCCCTTCAAATTTTCCGATGCAATTAGGCCTTAAGCCCCTTTTGGCTAAGCCCAAAATCACTTCCCCACCATATAACCTGCACCCAGGACCAGGCCCTAAGCCCTGAGCACTAATCGCAATCAGAACTTTCAACAAGCACATTTCTTTTGTTCTTTGAAAAATCTCCGATGCGATGGTTATTTGGTCTATTGACCTCCGCTTCGTTCCAAGCCATTGATCTCTTAAGATCTAATGGTCAGCGTTAATTCCGTTGTGCACTCGTCCCCACTCTACATTACCCTCCGATTAATCGTGGGCCTTCGATCTTTTTTCAGATCCGACGGCTGGCACATAATCGCAAATCGCGCATCGGAAAATCTTTAAATGCCATGCCCTATTCCCTCCCATTGCTAATTCCCGATTTATTTTCTGTCATTGATCTGTATCGCGATCCAACGGTCCTCATTTAAACCGCCGATCTCCTCCTCCATACTCCCGGTCCCACCACCAACACCCCTTTTCATTTCATTTTCACTGTGTATTCGCCCCTTCGCAAGGTTTTACATTTTTATAACATCGCATCGGAATTTTTTCCCCCAGTGTTTTGTTACCTTTGTTTTCTTTCCCCCGCCGATGTGATATGCTGATCGCACCATCGCATCGGCCTTCCCCAATCACATTGCTCAAATCCATTTGTCCCTCCCATCGTTGTTCCCCCGATGTGATGAACTCCAATGGATCATCCACCATCGATCTCTGTTAAAATAAACTAACCCAATGGCCCAGATCATTCTACGACCCCAAAATTCGATTTGAACCTTTTTCGCTACCAATAAAGGTTTTTCCCCATTTACATTATATTTTCTCCCATTTGCATTTTATCATTTCTTTTTCACCTTATAAAGCTCCCGATTAATCTCAGTCGTTGATCAATCTGATCTAACGACCCGGACTTAATCAAACTCTCATTTTACTCCGACCGCCTCTCCTTTGATCTCAGCAAGAAATCCTCGTTGTCGAATGTTTCCATCCAACAGCCATGCTCTGACCTAAGCCTCCAAAGCAGTTTTTACCCATCCACGCAGGTTTTTTATAATTTTTGTGTATTTTTGAAGGTTTTAATAGTTTTTCCATTGTTTTAAAAGAAAATCAAAGGCCAGGGGTGCCGATCTCTCACGCCACTATTCATCAAAGGAATCATTCTGCATAGTTCGCATTATGATTTATCTGTGCCTCATGAGCATTGATAACATTATAAGAACCCTCTGTAAATGCCTACACAGCGACAAAACATAGAAAACCTTAATCAAACAAAGAGTATCAGTGTTAAAGGATCTAGTCACAGCAGAGATGAAGAATTGAAGATTGTTAAGCAATTTTGAGGGATTACAGCCTAAAATCGACTATCTAAAGCCTAATCCACTAAATTGAACACAGTTTGAAGAACAGAAGACAGAAATTAGGCCTAATTAAGCCTAACACACAGAATTAACAAAGTAAACAAAGTTTTAAAGAAAAACAATAATATCTATCAATCGGAGAAGCCTCCACTGCCACATCAGGGGCTAATTGAATCCTCACCTGCTACCAAAAGCCACATGTAGCCTCAAAGTATTCAAAAGAGGCATATTTATTTCCAGAACAAAAGATATTTGCCTCAAGACAGCTGAACAAATATTTCAAATCAAAGAAACTTATTGTAAATTGTCTGCAGAGTTATTACAAAGATAAGAAGAGCCTTAAAGTCAAACAAACTCTCCCAACAAGCTTAACACTTAATGAAAATCAATTAATACAGAGGAAATATCATAAAGCTTCTTTGTTGAGCCCCTCAAAGGCCGAGAAGCATTAAACTGTATTAATTGAGCCTAGAGGATCTTTTCTCTCATCCACCTCCTCATTTTCCTAGAAAATATTCTTGAGGAGCACATTGTAAAGGGTTGGTTGCTGAAATTTTATATAATACTTGTGCTAGAAACTTTCTACATGTAAATAGTGTTTAGAGGTTCTTGAAGCTTTGTTTGTGATAAAATAAGTTAGGCTGAGAAGAGAAGATGATTTTTGTACTGAAACATTGGACTTGAAGTATGTAACTAGATTGACATCAATATACAAGTTGATTCTTGGGATCTTGGTCTATATCATTAGTGAAGTACTTCTTACTTTGTTATTGTTTTCCTTTCATGTATGCCATTTTGTTCATTTATTCTCTGATAAAGAACAGCAAATATAGAGCTAGGATTTACTGTCAAAAGTACCCTACTCTCACTGATAAGCTTTATCTCAATGTTTTCCTCCAATTATGTATTTAAGAATGACTTAAGTTAAGTGTAAACATTATCAAGGAATGTTGGTTTGTCCCTGTCTTGATGTGCAAATCTTGAAAGGAAGTTCTTGAATGATATTTTCATTATTTTCTCAGTAGAGTTAGACTAGAAAAGTTTATGGTTTTCCCTGTCTTCTAGTTTCTTTCTCCAAAGTTTGTTTTGAAAGTTTCCCTAAGAGTATGCTGAAAGCATGTTTAGATTTTAAAGTATCTTGCTTGATCTTAAGTTGCACTTTGTTTTCTTATCTATTTTCATTCCTTCTGAAATTAATTATGTGGATTACTAGATTGTTTGTCTGATAATTTATCTTTAATACAAGCTTGTCCAAAGAAGCTTATGGTTAGCCTTGTCCTTTGGTTGGTTTTAAACAGTTGCTTAAAAGGTTTTTCTTGTTTGGAAAGATTTATAAATCCTAGTTGAAATTATTATCTTTTTCCACCATTTCAACACTCTTAATGTTCCATTCCATCATTTAAATCTAAAAGATCTTTTGATATAGACGACTTGCCCCTTGGACCACTCTTGAAATTGTTGCAATTAAACCCTTTTATGACTCCATAGCCCAATGGACTAAAAACCAGTTTCATATCTATCCTATCAGCCAAATCTTGTTCTGATTGCTTACACCTTCACCCCTTTGAAACTCTTTTCATTTTAGGACTTTCCACTCAACTAAAAATCATGCTCAACCATCCAAAACCAAACAAAAACCCTTGTTCTTCATAACTAGCCTAATATCATACCCAGAAGCCTTAAAGATAAATCAATCTTTGCACTTATAGAGAGATCCCTCTCTGGATTTAGGAGGGCTAGATCCTAGAATCCCAAAGTGGTTCCAGTGTCCTCTTTGCAGTTTTAGTCTTGCCAATTTGCTGAAATTATAGGGAGCTAACAAGTATCATTACGATTCAGCACATTGATGCGAAAGGAATCTGTAGATCTAGGCTCTGTAATATAGGATCGGGTTGCTATATGACTGAACGCAGCTTGGCTTGAATTACCTCCCCTTTCCCAGGTGCGGAAACCTGGTTCCAGCACCCACCCATACTACTTCGGGTGAGACTTTGGCCTGCGCAAGCAGGTCACTGCCGAAAGGGCCAGTATTATAGGGGTTTGTTGGCAAACCTTGAACCTCTAAACCTGGGTCAAGACCCCTCGAGCCAACAAATGGTTCCGTTGTGGGGACCTAGAGAATTTTGAGAGAGGGATCGAGTAATGCCAAGGCCGTACTAAAAGCTTGAAAAAAAGGAAATTGATGACTAGTTTGAAAAACAAGTTCAGGAATTTTCCGTAAAGGAAAACCGCAGTAAGAGGTTGACCACCGAAGAGTGGAAGAATAGGTACATTTTCACAAAGATCTATGATATCTTCTTTGTAACGATTGTGATCGGGCTCCAGGAGTGGCTTGCAAGGCTGGTAGAATTTCATAAGTGTTGGAAGGATGAGCAGATCACAGAGTGGACCCCCGAACTAATCCAGCAATTAGAAAAGACTGATAACACCATCACTCGCACAGTGGACCACTGGGTAGACAGTGTGTTAGGAAAATTTGTGACATAATTTTTCGTCAATCATTTTGTATCCTACTCTGAAGCAGAGAAAAGATTCTTCACGGGGTTCCAAGGTAAGTTTCTGAAGACCTTACCATTGTTGATCAAGATATTATTATGCGAAAAGAGTATTTTGTGTAGCCATACCGAGTGAATGACCCTTGATCTAGACGGGAGCACAACGCGAAGTGGAATATACTATAGCACCAACCTAGAAGGAGATAGATCTGTCTATATTCTGGTAAGGGAAGCAGCTTCGCAGAGTCCTCCAGCCACACCACTTTCGAACCATCATAGGGGTAAGAATTCACCTACACCTCTGCCGCCGCCACCGGAAGACAGCATCGCTGCGCATATGAAGTTACCCACCTTTAAGGGTGTAGGAGATGAAGACATGGATCAGTTCTGGTTTGTCACAGAGTCGGTATGGACTGCCCAGAACGTAGCCAGTGATGCTGTGAGGCGGGCACAACTATCCCTTGCCTTTGAAGGAAGAGCGTTGGACTGGTACATGGGATACATTGGACAACATACGAACGCAACAATTGAGGAGGTTAAGAACGCTTTGAAGCAGCAATTCAAGAAGCCTAATTCCTACTCGCAAATAGTGGTTGATCTCAAATATTTCAAGCAAGGGCCCACTGATTCTATGTGGGAGGCCGATCAACTACTGAAGAAAGCGATTAGAGAAGGAGGATTTCAATATGATGACAGAAAGCATATAGAATGGTTCATCGCCGTGTTACTGCCTCCCCTACGCACACCTATGGGTCACCAAAATTTCGACTCAAGGAGAAAGCCTTGGAAGCTACGATGAAGTTAGAGGCTATGCCTCGAGATGCGACCCAACTAGGCATCCAACAGATCCAAGGGTATCTAGAAGCAATGCACATGGAAATCCAGAACCTGCGACAAGAGCAAAGGGGCAGAAGCCAGCCCTGAAAGGTGGTGCATACGATGCAGGGTGAATAGTCACACCAAAGATAACTTCCCTCTACTAACAGAATACATGTAGGCAGGAGGACCTAGTCCACTACACCCAGGATCAAGCAGAGTACTTAGACCGTTGCGTCCAGGATCCAGCAGACCTGCGTTGTGGTGTGAGGATTGTCGTGTAATCGGCCTACATGATACGAAACATTGCCCCCGCCTAGGTGCGTACGTCCCAGAAGTAAAACAGCAGTGGTGCAGGTTTTTCCAGTCAGTAGGACACGATGAGTAGAACTTTTGAACGTATGATCTGATGATAGATCGAGGAAAATTATATAGGGTACAAACGGATCCTACGTCACCAAGGTCCCCGGCAGGCATAGGCAGCTCCCCGGCTAGGGGCAAGGAAGGTAGTCGAGGAGGAAGTGCAGGATGGGGACGAGGTTATCTAATTTGTTATAAATATGGATAATAGGATACCTTACAAGGGACTACATGAACCCCACTAGGCAATCCTGCCGGTATTACAGAAAATTGGATCATGCGATTGAAGATTTCCCAATCTTGATAGCAAAATTGCAGGAAAAGCAGTCGACACCTAAGCAGAATGTGCAGAGAGTTAAGGCTGAGCTGCGAGACAAAGATCCAAGTGTGAATGTGGTGACACGTAGTGGGATGGCCACTAGGGGACCTGAGGAGGAGGCTGTGATGGAACCTCTAATACGACAAGATGTTAGTAAACAAGAAGGTTTGGACTTAAAAAATGGGAGAGAAAATTTTATCACAGCTCGCAAGGACTTTGTTGAGGTAGAGGCAGCCACTGCTCGGCCACCTGCGAACCTTAAGGCAGATGAGGAGGTCAAGCCCTTCTTGCAGGCATGTATGAAGCTACTACATAAATAGATAGCTACGCAGCACGACCCAATCTACCTCCGGAGATCAAGGATGTGCACAAGATATACAGGTATAAGAAATGCACCAGAAGAGAAATGCGGTTGTCCGCTCAAATTGGTGACTATGAGATGTGTCAAGTTATTTTGGACCTGGTTCAGATGCTAAATTGTTCCCTAAATAGACTTGGCAACGAATGGGAGAGCCTAAGTTGGAATGGTCCACTATTCGACTGTGCATGGAAAATCTGTAGAAAATCATCCCACTAGGAAGATTGTTTAAAATAATGGTAGATATCGCACGAGTAAAGGCTCAAGCCAACTTTGAAGTAATTGAAATTGTAGAAGATGCGGACCTCTACCCTGCACTCTTAGGGATGGACTGGACCATAGATATGGGCGGTATCATCAACCTCAAAAAGAGAAGCACGGTGTTTGAGAATAATGGTACAAGGGTGATAGTACCATTATATCCTGCGGAAGGCGAACGATACACAGAGCCAGTGCGCGATGAAGAGGAGGTGGATCGCATTTATAAGTTTACTGCGCAGGACGAAGATTGGATCAACCCCACAGCGGAAGGAGTACTCTGCTGGGAAAAGGACAGTGAATTCTTCTCTGACTCTAATGGGGAGATGGAGAATTGGCAAAACTGATTGCACAATGTCTCGGTGTTGTGATGTCTTCGAGTCGCAAGGGATTTCCACTGAATTTCCTCAGAAGTAAGAGACCTACCCTACTTTGATGGTTCTGCTAGCATTAAGAAATTTTTGGGAGCATTCGAAGCAGAGGTTCCCAAGGGACGAAGGCTATGGGCCCTTAAGCTAGCCATGCGTGGAACACCTGCGCGTTGGTAGGAGACACATGAAGAGGCATTCCAGAATTGGGAATAATTTCAGGATATGATGATCTTGCGATTTGAAGCACCAACCAGCATGTGGGTCAAAACATTCCTTGGATCGAAAGATCCACGCGAATATCTGTCTGTATGGGAAGAACAGTGGTGTGACAAGACGACTAAGGATTGGGTTCACCTACTGATTCATGACCTAGGGCCACTTCCATCTGCATGGTACTTAGATGCAGAGCTACATCGGCGCACCTGCCACTAGGGGACGTTGAAGGAAGAATTCCTAGGAACATTTGGGTTAGTAGGCGGGACCGGGGCACTTGACGTAGTTCTGCAAGACATTGACGCTGGGTTATGGGTTAAATCGCACCTGTTTATCGCACTGGAAATACCCACATGGGAAACACGAATACCAAGCATGGTCAACTACCATAGCCTAGCCCCAACAAAGGGTAAGGATGGTCCGCGAGCTACGTCTAACGCAGAATTGGAAGGGGTGCGCATGACTATCGAGTCACTCAAGCTGCAAATGGGTAGCACTGAGACACACCCTACGTTGGCTAAAGATAGGGATGCAGATACAGAAGGTAAATTTATCATATATTCGGCAACCCTCACAACAGGGAAACAGTTGCGGTCACTCCTCGGCCATATAGGGTATTATAGAAAGTTTGTTTGGGAATATACGCTACTTACAACACCTCTAAAAGACTTGTTTTCGCAAGGGGTCCGGTTAGGTTCGGATGACACTTGTCGAGAAATATGTCTTTGGTTGTGAGATACCTAGGGAACAACCCTGTGTTGGGGGAGGATGCACAAAAGACACAAGTGTTTGACCCAAGCATAAAAGGAATGTTGAGCACACGGAGATGCAAAAACTAGCCGCTAGCACACTAATAATTGGTAGGAAGCAAAAGTTCCCATTGAAAGGCGTGGCCCCATAGCATTTAATGAGGTGGATTTTGGGTACTTTTGATCGTTTATCTGATGGTAAGTTCCAGGTGAAGTTTACCCTACCATTGGGTGACCGCAAGCGCTATAAAAAGGGCAGAGTAGCTCAGATGAGGGATCCACCTTACTTGCATAAATTGTACTTCTCACCTTTGTCTCGAGCAAACTTGAGCTATACGATTCTTCGGATCTGCACTATCCCTTTCATGTCTGATCAGCCTACTCCTTCTGAAAGTAGCCATCCAGAGCTGGGATTCCTTTTCCGCGCTAGGATGACAGCCACAAACCCTGTTGAACCCTCAGTACCAACAGAGCTAGAAAGTGAGGACGTAATAGAGATTTGGGCTGAGGATGAAGAAGTGCTCTCTACACCAGTCATAAAGAAGGGAAAATACCAAGCATAGGGCTCAGGGAAGCCCCCGAAAGCTGAAAAATGGGCTGCAGGAAGACCGAGGACTTCCCCGAGGCATGCCCAATCTCCACGAACAACAGTTCAGGATCAGGATGCATAGGAGGAAGCCCAACCCACCAATCCGATCAATTGGTTACCCCCCTTCATCCGACCATGCTGGCCCTCAACTCGTACACCCAAAAACTTGGATGGTTTGATTACCTATCTGTAAACACCGCTAATCCCAGGCGAAGTCCCGATAATTAGTGACCCTTGCAAACGGCTCCACGAAGCTAAATTTGATGATCACGACTTGGAGAATTATGAAGCCTTCCCTGATCTGGTTCCCACACTATCCTTTGACACAGTTTATGAGACTAAATGGGTCACAGTCATTCCTCAGCGCTGGGTATGTGGGTTGGCCAGATCCAGGCTCTTGAACCTGTTCCGGATGCCCCATTTTGGCCATTACAATATCACGGATTGGCTGGCCTGACAGTTGCTCGCCTTGATTCACGAAGGCTGCTTATGGATTCAAAACCAAGTCACCATTGATGCTGTGTTAATTCGCCGGATTACGGTCCTTCCCATGTAGGGGCCGCATGATCTGGAGCAGGTGGGCAAGAAATATGAAGGCAAGACTGTTGAATTTTTGTGCAAAAGGTATAAGGTGGAGTGAAATACCCAGGGTTTTATCATCAAATCCATCAGCGACCATGCTACGCATATGGGTACCATGCTATTAGCATGCAAGCTAATGCCGAAGTGCCATGTCACAACTATCCCTTCCTATGTCATTTGATTGGTAGGCCAATGTAAGAAGGGGGTCTACCTTAATTGGGCCCAATATTTGTGTGACGAATTCCTAACCAATGTCCGTGAATCTCAGGAACAAGGGAAGGCCTTTTTCTATTCCTGGCTACTACTCATTATAGCATTGGTTGGATGGGAGGGCCCTGAGGAGTTGGACCTCCCGGAGCTCACTCTGGAAATGTACGAAGGAGCTTGCTTCACCCGTCTATGGGACTCCAAGGATGCCCAGCACGTGGAAGATAACCAAGTTTTTTGGGTCATGTTCCAGAGCAGCTTGATCGTAGCCAACAACTCTCGACCATGACTGTCCCCAAGAGTGTACAACAAGTACAAAATTATTGTAGCATTCCAGGTTACGAAGCACCACATATAGATCCGTGGTCTCAAGAGTAAAACTTGGACGTCCCTCCCATATATGGTGGTAGATGAGGACATTGACTGTGTGATCGGACTATGGCCTCCTGCCTGGAAGATAGGCTTTAAAACCCCCACCAAGGAGACTACAAGACCAAGAAAGTAGGGCTCGGACGCAGCTACGAAGAAGAACACGCTACCAAAATCTACCGGGGCCGAAATCCAGGTAGATTTAGCACCAGAGGTAAACCTCGGAGGAACAAACCAAACAAGTGAGCCTGACAAGGGGCCCCAAAAGAAGTAGCATGCGCAACGGGGAGAATATGATGCGACGGTCACACTCACTAACGGGGACCTCGAACAAATAGCGGACGCCGTCACAATGGCCACAGAGGACAAATGGGCAGCCCTAGAGGAACACTAGAAGGTTGCCATTGACACCCTCCAGACTGCGTTTCACACCCTATAGTTAAAAACAGATGCACTACAGGCTAGCATAAGTCAGGTACGGCCTCCCTTGGTACCCAGCCGTATAATGCTCGCCACAAAGGAAAGTCTTCTTTGCTCCATACCTAGTGCTGCCCTCGTGATTAGTCCATCAGATCAAGCATTCCAACTCCATGAAGACACAAGGGTACAAATAAATATGGCCACGCTGCCCCCCGATGCATTACAATGCCTCCACACCGTTGTATTCCAGGAGATTCGCCATCAAGACCAGCAGGTGCACCAACAAATAGGGGTGGCCGAGCAGACCATCACGCAGCAGCATGTCGAAGTACTTTATGCTGTCACACAGCAGGCGGAGCTCGAAACATTAATTCACCAGCTCTGCATGGAGGTTACAGAAGAGATCCCGACCGCAGCTACCCCCTAGGCTAAAATTGAAGGGTTGGTCGCAGCATTGAAGGCGTCAAGGACGAAGATGCAGGTAGTGAGGACGCAGCTGGAACAACAAATCACCGACTTACAGGCCAATCTGCAGTGCGAAACACCTTCGAAGGTACAAGCCCAGCGCGCTGCACTAGTAACTGAAGCCACCAACACCATTATAAGACAGATTTCTCAGGGTGCCCGACTACTCAAAGACGCCATGCAGCTTTGGACCAAGATCCAACGTGATCTGGTCCTCCAGAGAATTAATCAGGACTTTCGACAGAAGGAAGAAGCTTTTGATCAGGTCGAGGCTACATTTCCCTCCTTATTTCCTGCACAGTGTTTGGCACGTTTGAGAACTAGAAACGCTCTCCAAGATGAAATTGAGGAACTGCGGCGCAAGAAACATGCCATCGGGGAAAAATTGAAGCCTTGGACTGTCGCCGACCTCTAGATATCATAGGATACTGAAGCCGCAGTCATATGGCTCAATCAGACGCTGGAAAGTGTCACTACAGCAACAGAAGGACCGACATCCTAGGAGCTCGTGGATATTGCGCGGAGCGCTGCTGCTCAGAGTCAAGAAGTGCTGCCCCCGCTGATCGCCGCCATAAATGCACTGCACGTACAGGTGGAGACCCCACCACCACAGTGACTCGGGACGAGTCACAAGATTTTTTTGGGGGACTATCGGAACAGGATCTCCTACAAGTCGCGAAACTGGTCCATTTTGTATATTTTGATTATATTTAGTCTAACACAGGGGTTTTGGGGTGGGTCAAAGCCCCTAAAGCATTTTAAATGGATCAAGGGTAGACCAAGAGTCCAAAAACCACGGTTTGCAGGCCATTGGATGCGTAGGCTAAAATAGTATAAGTAGTTGAACCTTTTTGAGAGGTAAAGGAGATTTTAAGAATGATAAGAGATTGATGCTAAGTGCGAATTGATAGATCTAGTTAGGGTTGTTGGGGAAGGACTCCTACTACTGTGTGCACAGAGATTCCCTATCCTACTATGTGCGAACCCTGCTTCTATGTGCGCAGGTTGGGATTTGGGTATTGCAATTGGGTCTAAAGGATTAATGAATGCGGAAGTATTGTTGGATATCTGAATCTGTTTGAATTACTCTATGATGCTTGGTTGATTAATATATTTTGATGTGTTATTGATTTAAGCTGTGAATATACTTGTGTTACTTGTTTATGCTGCGATCTAGGACTGTTCTTATACATTTTCTGCAAGAAGAACAAGAATATTTTTGTTATCTTTATATAAGTTCATGATCTGCTGATTACTGTGAGTATCATTGCGATTAAGCACGTGGATGCGAAGGGAATCTATAGATCTAGGCTCTGTAATATAATATAGATTTTCTATAAGACTAAACGCAGTTCGGATTGACTTACCTCCCCTCTCCCAGGGTGCGGAAACCTGGTTCCATCACCCACCCATACTACTTCGGGTGAGACTTTGGCCTACACAAGCAGGTCACTTCTGAAAGGGCCAATAGTATAGGGGTTTGTTGGAAAACCTTGAACCTTCGAACCTGGATCAGGACCCCTTGAGCCAACACTATCTATCTATTTGATTTTAGTGTTTTCCTATGTTTATTGTGTAATCGTATTCAATTATGTGAATGTTCTCTTTAGATGTGTTGCAAATGTCTGTAAATGTGTTGATATTGAATAAAATCAAAGTGTCTTTCTAAAAGTCAAACTCTTAGAAACAAATGATGCAGTGTTGAATTTCTAATAGTATAAACACTAGTAATTTGTAATACCACAAGTTGTGAGTCTAACCTTATAATGATGTAGTTAATACCAAATGAAAGGGCATCAGAGAGAAGTCCGATCAACGTGTTATACTCAGCGATATTGTTTGTCGATCTTCTATACAAATCCCTTGAAAACTCACTAACTCACCATTCGGAGTGAAAATGTCCCATGATGTAGAGCATAGATTCTACGTACTACGAGTAGCACCATCAGCATATCCAAGAAATGGTTCAAAAGATTCAGACATCTGCGATGAAATGTACAGCTAATTACTAACGTCAAGAAAACTCTAAAAAACAAACTAAGACAGTTAATGCAAATCAACAGCATATATATACAATATAATACAAAAAATTACTACGCTCATGATTAAGAATAGTAACGTTTCAGATACAACCCAATTCTAGGCTGCGCTAATGGAATTTTATCATAATCCACCAACTCATAGGCACCCTTAGCAAGAACTCTTTTGAAAATATAGGGGCCATGTCGTAATGGATCAAATTTCCCTGTAACTATTACATCAGCTTCTTGATCATAAATAAGGACCAAGTCACCCTCTGAGAAAATACAAGGCTGGACATTTTTGTCATATTGCGCCTTTATATGTCTCTTATGCGCTTCGTTGGCCAATTGGCTTCACGACACATTTCATCAAGATGGATGAGGTTAAAAAGACACGATTCTTCTTTTGAGCTGTCAGGTAACAAGTCGATTGCGAGTTTTAACGATGGTATTTCACATTGGATTGGTAAGATAGCTTCTAGACCATACACCAATTGAAAGGGAGTAAATCCGGTTGCGTTTCTCACCGAGGTTCGGTACGCCCACAAATATGAGTACAGGATCAAATGCTAGTTTCTATTACGGAATCCTATCATGCATTGAGGCATACGTCTCAGATTCTTGTTGATGGCCTCAACTTGTCCATTTGATTGTGGATAATAACGAGTAGAACTATCATGTGACAATCCTAACTTGGTAGTAAATTCAGTCATCATGTGGTTGCGAAAATAGCCTGTGGGACCCCAAACTGAGAAATAACATGATTAAAGAACAGCAATTCAGTTGTTTGTCCTATGTTGTTGAATATAGGCATCGCTTCAGCCCATTTGGTAAAGCAGTATACTGCGACAATAATATAACCATGCCCCCCAGATGAACGAGGGTTACAGTTCATGAAGTCAATACTCCATTTCGAAAATGGTCCCACAGAGACATCAGGATGCATTGGCACTGGCGGTTTGTGGATTTTACGATCAAATATCTAACACGCATGACAACTTCTGACTGTGAGAATGCAGTTGCGAAATATGGTAGGCCAAAAGTAACCTGCACGGAGTATCTTCTAGGTGGTAGCGTATCCAAACAAGTGTCTAACACAAGCCCCAGCATGACAATTATTTAAAACCTTTTCAGTCTCCTCATGAGTGAGGTACCTTCCTAAAATTGTATCGATACCACGACGATAAAGTGTATCGTCGACGATCAGATAATTTTTGGCTTGGTATCGAATACGTTGTTGTTCAGAGTGAGAGGTATCAGGCCGAAAATTTAAATTTTGGAGATAAATGATGAAATCTTCATGCCAAGGGTCAGATGATCCGATCAGAAATAGAGACTCGTTAGGAATTGATGGTTCCAACGTAGTAGCAGTACTATCATAGGGAAGGTCACAGAGAAGCTCAGCCAAAAATAAAGGCTTTTTTGATTTGTATTTAATGAATTCCAAATAAAATCCCTGCAAAATGACAATCCATCTTGAATATTTTCCCCCCAGAAATTGACGTGATAGGATATAAGTCATGGGGTTGCAATCTAAAACGACAATGGTCTTTCGGAATAGGATATAGTGGCGAAATCTTTGGACAGCTTGAACAGCTGCCAAGGCAATCTTTTCTACATATGAATACTTAACTTCCGTATCATTGAGATTACGACTCAAATAATATATTGGATGTTCTATCCCATTTTCTACTTGGAACAATACCATAGAAATGGTTGCATCAACCACAACGATATATAGGAAATAATCACTCTAATAATTGGGGGGATACATTAATGATGCCCGGTCAATAATATCCTTGATAGCATCAAAATAAGCTTGTGAAACTTGGTCCCAATGGAAGGGAACCCCTTTTTCAAGAGCCGAGTAAATCCTTTATCCATTTTGGCGTATTTTGGTATGAACCTTCTTAGGAAGTTAGCCTTTCCTTGAAGTTTATGTATATGAAGTAAATTTGATGGTGCAGGAAAATCAAGAATGGCCAAAACCTTCAAGGGGTCGATTCAAATTCCTTCTTTTGAGAAGACGAATCCAAGAAAATGACCAGAACCAACACAAAACACACATTTATGTGGATTGAGGCATATTTTATAGTGTTAGCAGTGTAAGAAGATGGCTCTCAAATGCATCGGGTGATCAATATCATTTCGTGAATGTGCGGGCAAATCATCTAGATATGGTTGAACAATGTGCTTGATGTCATTGAAAGCATAATCCATTTCTCTCTGAAATGTTGCCCCAGTGTTCTTTAAACCAAATGGTAGTTTCCTATAAGTGAATGTTCCCCAAGGATAGATGAATGATGTCTCATGTTGATCCTATGGGCGGATATTGATTTGATTGTAGCTAGAAAATCCATCCATGAACGAAATTATTTCACATCCAGCACAATCGTCAATGATCTAGTCGATAAAGGGAGTAGGATAGTTGTCTTTCGGACAAGTCAGATTGACATCCTGATAATCGACACACTCTGATGGTTCCTTATCTTTTCATGAAAGGAACGATGTTGGAAACCCACTCAATTAGTGGAACAGGGTAAATGAAACCAGCATGCAAAAATTTCTCAACTTCTGCTTTAATGGCAGTGGCCTTCTTTGGATGAACAGGACGAAGGCATTGACGTACCAGTTTGACATTAGGATACGTATTAAGTGTGTTCAATGATACTAGTATCTATGCCTGGCATTTCCTCGTAAGACCAAGCAAATACATCACATAATTCACGAAAGAGAGAGCGATATGTTTCGATATCTAATGAAGAACAAGTAAGGTCGACATGAATATTTTCTACAACGCCAAGTTTGGTCAAAATATCGACAGAAATGGTTTCTTCAATATTTGAAAATTTTCGCTTGGAATCGATTGCATTAATAGGTAAAGAATTCAAAAATAAATTTTTGATTGATGGGTGATATAGTTCACTAATATAATTTTCTTCATAATCAGGTAGATGGGAATGATGATGATAATCTTCCCATGGTTCTCCTTCTGACATCATGGTTTCCAAAATATTCTCATCTGTCAAGAAAGTTGAGGAAAAAGGATCAAATGGAGTACCAAACTCTAAGGAACGATCAACCCAAACAACCGGCGACGCTGATTTCAAATTTTTCGCCCAAGCTAGATAGATTGATTGTTATGCCAGCTCAATAGGGTTGGGCGGAAAAAAATCATCCAACATAACAATTTCAGAATCACCCATAATCTTCCTTAAGCCAAATGGAGTGGAAGAGATAATGTAGCAAGTCTCTATACTTACAATTTTTGCCGACGTCACAAGCGTCGGTAATACAAAGGTTCCCATGAGAGTGGAATCCTTTAAGAGTCCTACACAAATGTTCTGAAGTGCTAGTTGGTGTGCATGAACGAACGGAACACTTCCAGTTACCTGTGAAGCAGAGGAAAATAAGGATAGTTGATTGATGGCTGTGATGGTACCTTTATATGGAAAGGCGATCATTCTAAAATATGTAGAAACAATTGCAGTCATAGCATATAACCATGGCCTTCCAAGTATAATATTATATTCAAGGGGTCCATCAACAACCTCGACATCAAAATTCATTGTTTTCCCCCCTAGTTCAACATGCAGGTTATTGATAATACCACAAGGCTTATATGTACGTCCATCAAAAGCCTTTAACGTCGTTGATGATTAAGATAAGCACGCCGAGCCAAGTGACTTCCAACATTTTAGAGACATAATGCATGTAGATGCTCCCTCATCAATAATATTTCAATGAACAAGGTGATTGAGAACATTTACTTGTATGGAGAATTCCAATTCTGCTCGTAATTGTGGCACATAGCCCATCTGATTAAAGACGACAAGATTTGAATCAATCAGGTCAATTCCACCAATAGATGACAATAAAGCATGTTTCTGGGAGGAACAATTTTTTAATACCTCAGGAGTAGACATAGTTGAAGGGTATTGAGCCAAATCTTCAACTATATTATAATTTTTAGTAGCTCTTTCTTGATGATTATATGTTGATTTATGAACGACTCCCTTTGGTGGCTTAATTGCCAACACAAGAATAGAAGTAGGCGGTACCAATTCCGTAGACAGATTCATAGTCGAGGTAGTAGGTTGATGAATTTCCTGACTACCATAACCTTTATTACATGTTGACACCAAAATATCTGTTGAAGGTTTTGTGATAGATAACATAAGCACTTGGGAACTAGAAGCTGGATCTGTAGCAACCAAATTTGTATTTGGATTCAGAAACAGATCTGTCAACACAGCTGACGCATGTGAAGTCTTAATTATCTTTGAGACTTCAGCACGGTGAGGAAAATCCTGAAAAAAGTGTTCCTCATTACAAATTATGCATGGATAACGAGGTTTCCTAGTTCCAGACAATTGATCAGATGATCTTTCATGCGAGTTAGAAGTTTTCTTTTTCTTAGATTTCCCTTTTTTCTTACTGCCGGGTTTCTTGTCACTTTTTCCTTTGTCAAATGACACGACATTGATTTCGGAAGAAGGTGCAGGATCAGATGTAGTAGTATGATGTGTGCTTGCAGTACCAATCAAACCATCTACGGCATGAGAGTCCTCTAATTGTGGAGAAACAGTAAAATTATATCGTAGCGCATTAGGAATTTTTTCATAGAGCATGCCAGATTGGGTATAGATCAAGTCTAAATATTGGGCACGAGAAATGACCTTCTCTTAAATGACAATGCCACCCTTAGCCACATACTCAGTTATAGATGGTAACAGGGACTTAATACAAACTCAGAAAGGACCTGATCAGGAACAAATGTCTTAACCATTCTACGACAACAACGCCACTCATGAATATGATCAGAAATGTGAGTAGCATTAGTCTGTTTGAAATTGGTCAAGAGTTTCGTTCTAGTTTCATATCATATGGGTAACTGGAAGTGAGTTAAAAATACAGTAGCTGGGGCAGTGAAATTATCAAAAGAAGCTCTCAGTAACTCAATGTACCATTTTGCAGCCGAACCAGTGAGTGTATGCTGGAAAAGACATAGTCGAATAGAGTCATCATTCAGGTAGATTGATGAACACCACAAATGATAATTCATAACATGAGTCGACGGGTCTTCCCCAGGGTTTTCATTAAACTTAGGAATATCTGAGGGTAATTTGTGAGGTATCACCTGCCACCCAGGAGCATAGTTGATTAGATCATTGGTTAGCCGATTTAAATCTGGTAACTCTAAAGTTGTAACAAAGGGAAATTGTCGATTAAGGTCAGGTTGAGCATAGCTAGGGTATGATGGAATTTCTTGGGAAACAAGCCTTTGAGCACCAACATAAGGAATATGCTGCTAGTAACCCAGATAGGGGTTGTTTTGATAAGAAAACACTTGAGGATTCTATTGACCAAAACCTGGGTACGATACTTGTTGAAATGAAGATTGAGGAATTTTCACCTGAGGCTGCCAAGGGGTTTGTCAACCAATGTTATAACCCAAATTAGGATAACTTGGATTTTTTTCTGGATAATTATAACCTGGTTGTGGCTCTGACATCCCAAAATATGGTAAACCAGCTTGTGATTATATGATTCCAGTTACAGGTTGTTGTTGCAAATTAACAAGTGGATGTGATGTGGGTGTAACAGGTTGAACTAGTTGATACGAATGTACAATCGTTTGTGGTTGGATAGGCAGAGTGGGTTGCCATTGACAAACATTCATTTCGAAATTAGGTTGACCAAAAAATGACGGAGTACTATCAAAGTGGGTGACCAAAGGTTGCCCCACAGCATGAGGAGGATAATAAGACGGAAAATATTTCTCTCCAAATGCAGGGAGTCTAGTTGATATGGTACTGGATGGAATAGACCCAGAAGGACCAGCTTGATATTGTCGTGATGATGTGTATAAAGAATCAAGTCATTCAGTACTCTCTATAGGTTTACTAGTTAAAATACCAGATGATGACATTGGTGAAGTCCATGGGTTTGAAGATGCACCAGAAAAAATTCCAAATAAATATTTATAACCTGATGGGCCCAAAGGGCCACCATGAAAATATGATTCTGGTGAAGTTTTGAACATAGAGGGTGTAGCGAGAGCAGGTGCTAACGCAATTGGAACAAATGGTCCAACCGAAGATGTTGGTTCAGGCATAGTTACTTGACCAAATGTATACCCTTTTGAATCGACGAGAATGTGAATTGGAACAAGATCAACAAAAGCAGAGGATGGTGACTGAGGAAAAGACTCGTATAGGTAAATATCCTCCCCAAAATGGGCTGGAGTTAAAGGTGTCTCGTCTTGTGGGATTTCCTCAATGGAAATTAAACCAAGTGGAAGTATTTCACCGTCAGGCCCAAAGTATATTTCAGGAGGTTGACTATGCGATATGGGAGACTCGATGGCTACAGAAAATTGTGGGAAGACCAATGGAGGAACAACTTTCGGTCATTCGACTTCTGGATTCAGATTTTTTGGCAAAGAAAATACAAGATCTAGAACAACTTCCCGTTGAACAACGTCGGGTTTAGGAGGTATGGTCTCACTGATTGGATGGATCGTGACCATAGGTAGCTGTGAGGAATCCATCTCGACAACAGTATATGAACCAAGATGTGTAGAAACAACTTGTGTCGACTCTATTATATGGGAAGATGATGCTTCACCAGAGGTATCGATAGTACTAGTTTCCGTAGAGTGATGTAGCCTTCGTCGACCAGGAGTAACTTCTGGTGGTAAAGGTGGTTTCAATACTAATCTACGCGAAAAATAGGGAAAAGGATTTTGTTCTTCCACAATGACTGATTTATTTTAACCAAAAAACAAATAAAAAAAATAAAAGGGTAACTCTAGGCAAAATGTTTACCAAGAAACTATGAACTGCAGAATACCTTCTGTCGAACCAAGAAGTACGGGTAGGCAATCTCCCCGAATGTTGTGTTCGGTGTATCACAATTTACAAGGTGGTTGACTCGGTTCACTATGGATGGATAGAAACCTAAAGTTGTCCTCCAAAATATTCCCGAAGGTACATGGAGGCCCAAGTCTGTATTAGCGATGTCTAATGCAAAACCGCATAATGAGAGCACCCCTTTATACTTTTCGTACTATAACACCGCCCAATATACCCGAAAGTACGTGGACGAGCTATGATATACTTATGTACATGGAGTGAGGTATCACACTCGGAATGTATCTTAGACAATTAACGAAAGCTACTATGTTTTACAATGTCGGAACACGCCTCTAACCTATACCTTCTAAATGTTATTGTTATGGTTCCAATGCTTTGTTAGGTAAATTGATGTAAATTCTAAGTTGATCTTGTTTATCAATTTTCCTTTCAAGATTCACCGCAATGATGTCTCGGAAATTCTTAAAATGCAAACTAAAATGATAAGCAATATTTTTACTTTTAGTTTTTTCAATGAAAATCCTAGCTACTAGAAGGAAATAGAAATCAATTTGAGAGCAAACAACAAAGAGCACAAACTAATATGCATCTTTCCTAATTTTTCCTATGCAAAACACACAATCCACTACATGCAAATGCAGGTTTTTCTTTTCAGTCCCTTTAATTTGAATGCAGTAAAGGAAACTAAGTGCAACAAATCAATAAAATCAAATGCCTTTTACTTTGAGAAATGAGGAATTGAACAATACTTTCTCTTTTTAGGAAAAATGAATAATTTAACTACAATTTCTCCTATAGAAAATGAAGAATTTAACGACAATTTACTTTTCAAAAGAAAATGGATCTAATGCAGTAATGAAAATACTTTGAAATTAATTTGTCAATGATAAATAAAAACACTTTAAATAAACATTGAACAAATGTTTCTTTCAAAGGAGGAAGAGGTAGGTAAAGTCACTGGTCTCTATGAGGCATCAAGCACTTTGAAAACACAGCAAACAAAAACTGAAAGCAAATTCAATGAAAAATTCAATAGTAATTTGGTTGGCTCTAGGGGGCAACACCGTCTCTAAGGGGAGACAGTGCGTTGCAAAGCACCCCTGAGTGGGAGACAGTGCTCTGCAAAGCACTATGTCCTATTCAAAAGTGCGTTGGGTGCAACAGAGAACAAAAAACATCCGGCTATTTAAAACACTTCTAATGCAAATTTGATTTCAAAAATCCTAATCTTTTAGAGTAAATGCTACTTGGTGGATAAACAGAGGCAAACACACCAAGGATGAAGGGTAAACTCCCCAGTGGAGTCGCCAATTTGTTATGCGGAATTATGAATTATGGATAAAACATTCTTCCCTAATTGTGGTGCTATGCATTTAGAACAACAGGTTAAATACTTTGCAGATACTTTTCTTGACAGTAAATAGACACATAGAATAGATCAAGAAACTTACTAGGAGTCCAAGCGCTTCCAAGTCTCCTTCTGTCGCTCTTGCTGTAGCTTCAAATCCAATCTAGATCACCAAAATATTTCCTGCAAGAATGAACACTAAACAGCAAAGAGATTGCAATATACAGATGCATATTCAAGTTATTTAGTTAAATCAATGAAACATGAACCATATAAATAAAATAAGAATTCATAATATGAAAGATATAAGCTTATACAGATACGTATGTGGGAAAGTAAACAACAATCTTTATTAATGGATAGAAGGGGAGGTTACAACGAGCGATTGATTTGATGTCACCATCTCCAGTATCATCCTAGCCTCATCACAATGAACATCTCTCCAGCAGCATATCACTCAAATCAATTCCTCAATTGAAATTCCACTAGAATTTCTCTACTCAAATTATTCCTTCTCAAGCACTAGGATCTGTGCTCAATTTATAGATGAGTAGAAGGTAGTTTCACAATCAATGACTTTCTAATAATAGACAAGACATGTTCCCAAGCTCAAAGGTATCAAATGGACACATGGATTCGAATTTTGACACATATGCACTCTTCTAGAAGGCACTGGCCAAGTGGAGATTCTGGAAAAATGAGAATTTCGCACCCAATTGACCAACGCACCCTTGAGTGTCGGGAAGTTCTTTGCAGAGAACCTTTGAATGGAGGTAACTGCATATGCAAAGCACTTAGCCCCTTGAGAGACTATGCTGGTGAGCTCATAGGTGATATAACATATACTTCAAATCTTGGAAACCTTGCAATGGAAGTCATAGATGATTTGTTCTTTTTCTTTGTCTTAGGGCATGTAACAACTGAAATTATAGGGAATGATAGACCCTATTCATGGTTCTGGGGATGTTGTCCAGCTTAACCAGGTCATTGGGAATGATGCCGAAATTTACCTATAACACCATGTTCGACTAAGGTGTTCCTTTTTCGTAAATAATCTATCTCGATCCCAAAAAGGGTTAAACTTATACTGAGTAGATGCCATTTCATTTACTTTTATGAGCTCGAAAAGACAAGTGCTCAGCAATATTTTCACATTATCAGATTATGAAAAGAGCTAAAAGAAGACTCCATGGGGTTTCTTTTTCGCATTTATCAAAGCTCAAAAAAAGAGATAAAAGTGTGCTTTAATTTCTTTCTTCATGTTTATCAAAGCTCGAAAAAAGAGGATAAAAGTATGCTTTGTAGTGAAACCATTTTTGAATAATTGTGCAACTTTAAACTCACTGTATCAATTGTAAAACCTGTTCATAGAACCATCAAACAGATAAAAAATACTTGTTTCATATTAAAAATGAATAGAAACCATAGTCACATCATTAAATATGAATAAAATAATCAAAATGACTATTAAAAGAAGTTTTTACCAGTTCAATTTACCATTCCATAGTTACCATTTGAAATTTAGGAGCTCTGAACCATTTTTTCCCTCGAACTTCATTAGTTGATTGTGACAATTTCAGTGGACAATTTCTTGAGCTATTTCATCTAGGTTGGAGCTATGAACCTTCTCTTTCTTTTAGTATCATTTATGTTTCATTTCATGGTGATTTTTTAGAGTTTTGGGCCCGTTAGGTTAAATATACAACGCTCTAAGGAAACACACCCTTGAATGTTGAAAGGTGCGTTGAAAAGCATTGAAATTGAAGCTCAGGTGCATCTGCAACGCTCTGTTCATTGATCAGGGGTGTGTTGGGAGCATTTCCAAAAAAAAAAAATTGTTGTGAGCTCAAAAACTTCCTAATTTTTTGCATGAAATGGATCCTAATGAAGCTTATGGTTGGCTTTCAGGTATTGATCAGATCAAAATGACCATGACATGGCAAGAAATAGAACATGAAGAACAAGACATGATTTCCCTAAATGATTCGAGTACTGTAATAGCCCTCGGAGATTGTGGGTTTCTTACGTACTTCAGATTATCAAGGATGAGACAACAACTCAAACTATTGGAGTTCTTAGTTCATTCATGGGATCCGACATTGTAGGATTTTCACATTGGGTACAAAGTGCTCCCAATATTGGTTGAGGATGTTTACTTTTTCACAGGATTATCGAAACTGGTTCTCCTATTTCCCTTGCGGGATCTGCTCTTGGAGGGGATACATTGAAGGATTACATACGCTAGTATTTTCAGCCAGGTACTGAACTTGGAAAATATGGGAAAATAAACATTCGTGATGTACGTGATTTTCCTTTGAGAACTATCATTTTTACTATTGAAAAACTTGTTGGTTCTGTGACACTACATGTTTCAAACCGGTCATACATGCAGTATGCTCTTGAGTGTCTCGAACTGACAGTGTCAACTGTGCTGAAGTAGTACTCTTTCATATGAAATAACAACTGACTTAAGAAAAGGGTGGCAAGAAAAAGAATTTTAGTTATGGATCGATCCCAATTTCCTTAATTTTAGAGCAAGTTCCATTTATGCGGCCGCAACATGTGACACTGAGTATATCTGGTCCTATTGTTCCTCGGATGCATAGATGGGTTGAATTGATGGCTTGACATGTTGGTCAATCGACCATCATATTCTCTACTGCATTCTTTGCCTGGCTCCAAAGACAGATGATCTCCATAGAGGAGTATCCATACATAGGCGTAGATTTCCGTGGAGATCCAGACTTAATTTTACGAGATGGCGCTCGATGGGGTGCAATGGGTAAAAATGTTTTGACCATGTTTTTTTATTTTTAAGGTTTCTACATGTTTTTGTATTTTTTATGTTTTCCAAGACTAAACTAAAGCTTTGATGTACACATATGTGGGTCACATTAGACCAGTGGGTCGACCAGAGCAGGCAGTAGATGAGCCAGCAGAGAGGACTATCGGGAGAGAATTCCTTCGAGATTTAGATTTGATCGAGACTCTTGCTGAGTTGCAACAACACATCGAGGTATTGAATCTTGGGATACCGGATTGTCGGATTGAGGAGTTACCTATGAGGTTGTAGCACCATACTATTGTTTTTCCTAGCCGTTGGATGAGGTTATTGCATGGGATATGTAGAGCATTTTCTTGTTATCATGAGCATCACTAGTTTTACTTTGACATTTTTGTATACATTTTGAGGTCAAATGACCAATGTGTCTTCGGCACAAATTTTGTAAAAACCTAAACTATCTATCTATTTTTTTCAGTGTTTTCCTATGTTTAATGTGCAACCCTATTCAATTGTATGAAGTGAATTGAAAATTTATCTTTACATGTTTTGAAAATGTATGTTTAAAACATAATTCGCTAAGGAATCAGTTAATGTGTTCAAATTTCTGGAAATGTGTTGATATTGAATGTAATCAAAATGTCTCTCCAAAAATTGAACTCTAAGGAACATAGGATAAAGTGTTGGATTTTGGACAGTATAGACGCTAGTAAGTTGCAGTATGACAAGCTGTCATTCTAACCTAATGATGATGTGGTTAATGCCAAATGAAATGGTATCAGAGAGAATTTCAATCAACACACTATACTTAGCGATATTGTTTGTGGATCAACCGATACAAATCCCATTAAAACTCACTAAATCGCCACCTGGAGCGAAAATGGACCATGCTACAGAGGATAGGTTCTGCATACTATGACTAGCACCATCGGCATACCCAATGAATGATTCCAAAGATTCAGTCATTTGTGATGAAATATAAAGTGGATTACTAACTTCAAGAAAACTCTAAAAAAAAAAACTAAGACACTTAATGCAATCAAATCATATACACAATATGATACAAAAGTTTGCTATGCTCAATTAAGCATAGTAACGTTTCAGATACAACCCATTTCGAGGTTGCGCCAATGGAATTCCATCATAATCAACTAACTCCTAGGCGCCCTTAGCCAAAACCATTTTGACAATGTAGGGGCCATGCCATAGCGGCTCAAATTTTCTTGTTCCTATCAAATCAGCTTCCTGATCATAAAGCAAGACCGAGTCTCCCTCTGAGAAGATGTGAGGCTTGACATTGCGGTCATATTGCACCTTGATTCATCTTTTATGCAGTTCGTTGGCCAATGTGACTTCACGACGTGTTTCATCTAGATGGATGACGTTTAAATGACACACTTCTTCATTAGAGGTACCAGGTAACAAGTCAATAGCGAGTTTTAATGACGATATTTCACATTGGATTGGTAATATAGCTTTGTGGGAATATCAAACCTCGGTGATAAATGCGACCGGATTTACTCCCTTTCAGTTGTGCTATAGGGTAAATTGCTTGGGTGGTTGGTTTTCGTATATCCCTCTCAGGGCTTTCCGGTGCCCGAGGCAGACAGTAAGATTAGCTATGTTGTTCACAAAGATGGCATGAGCATGTTCATATTAGCTTGAAATAATTTGAAGGAATACAATAGAGAATTACCTCTTTGACAGCTTTAGAATCCTTTGGAGAGCGCTACGCAGCAAAGCAAGAGTCCTTCTTCACCGGCTCCAAATCTGAGTCCTGCGATCAGTCAAAGCACCCGCGTAATTTCTAATATAACAAGTATTCTATCAATTAAACCAATAATAAACATCTAGATTATACACATCTGAGCCATTCATATCATACTAAGCAAATATTGAAACAACAATATAACATTAAGCATTGAATGGACAAAACGAACATAGTTCTATTGATTTTGAAAGAAGGAGGATTACAACCATCGGTTGTACCAAGCCCTCCTCAGTCTCCCAATCTCTCTTCTCTCTCAAGTGAAGAAGTCCAAGTCAACAAGCTCTCTAGGAGCCTCTTTGACTCTTAGCCTTCACAATGTCACACTATTCTCTATTCTACAAGTATACAAGAACCTTGAGCAATCCTTCGACCTTCAATTAAGAGCCTTCAGCTCCTTCTTATAGGAGAGGGAGAAGGCCATTGTTGCCCTTCTCTTTCCACTAGTTTGGAATGGAAAAGGCTTATATGTTTCCTTGATCTCCATGCTTTTGCCTCTCTTGGAGTTCAGTCTTCTATGGCAATGACCAATAATGAACTGGTGCTTCTGCAGTTTCCTTTGTGCATTGACTCCTTTGTGAGGGAAAGTCGGAGATTCAAATCTTTCTCCGCGCTCTTTTCCCAATTCAAACTTAAAACACGGGTAACACGTACCTCCAGTGTAAACAGAGCATTGCCCTAGCCATTAACGCGGCCAATGTATTGCTTTCTTGCGTTATAACACTCTTGTTCTGTTCTATATATGCGTTACCCTGGCAGAAATAGGTTTAATTTAGGTTTTTGTACTTCTTCCATATTTGTCTTCCCCTTTGAGCTGATGAGGAGGTATTTTGACCTATAACAGATGCCCCCTAAAGTGTGAGGTCAAAGATGAAGATGATGGCCGAAATACTTTATAATTTGTAGAGAGAGGGAGATTGAAAGACTGAGGAAAACCTGAAACAACAACATATGTCAGAAAATATAGTATTTGCCTAGAGTCGGGCATGTCCCATGCTCAGTAGCTTTAAACAACATGATTTCTCTAGAATAGAGATATGAAGAATCTGTCCACCAATAGGCACAATGTGGAAGTATCTGTCATAACAGGATCAGGCTGAAGAAGTTGTCTCCATAAACAATATCGCAGCTTGGGGAAGGGAACACAACTTTAATGGTGTAGCCTTTTTCCCCAAGGTCTTGACCGCCGATTCACTTAAACTGCATATTTGTCAACATGTGAATGAGGGAGTTGTCGTCGAACATGTGAGAAATCATCTGATTACCAGTCAATAATGAAAACTGTTAACAGACGCGAAGGTGGCCATCGATAATGATGATGGTCCCTAAGATGCCTAGTACAATCTAGCGAATGTGAATAAAAGGAGTTGAAGTCGAACACTCGTAGAATCATTTGACCAAGAGCCAATGATGAAGACCCTTGATCAAACACAAGACTACCTGCCACTGATGTCTGCAAGTATCTGGGTACTGATGGGTTTCTGGATCAACTTCCTAGATAAGGTGTTGAAGTCGATAGGAAGTGATCTATTGAAAGGTAGGCACTGAGGCGTCCTACATCAGTCAACACGAAACGGAAACCAACTGATTTTGTTTATGATTTGAGATAAGGAAGAGTAAATGGGAACGTCAGACGACAAATAATTTATGGCATAATGAACGGTTTGGTTGATAACAGGAGCAGTAGATAACGAGATCTGCTTGAACAATAGAAGGCACTCTAGCAGGGTACTAGGCAGCTGAAGCGTGTTGAACACGAAAGAGTGTGTTAGGATTTTACCGGTGCAGGGACACTGGGAAATGAAGGCTAATACTCATAGATGGTAGGGTTCGGCTAACTGCGAAAGAGTTTTCTGGGAAGTGCCATGTTCAAGAATTTTGCTGCCAAATCGACCTTTTTTGAAAATTTAACAGAGGTAGTATCCATTTTGTCCAAATTTTTCCCCGTCTGATTAAGTTTAACGAGTCCAGACGAGTAAACTCGGTGAATTTTTCATGTTTAGAGAGTCTGAAAAATGTCGGGAAAGACAACTCTGTGCCCCATCTGATTAGGTTTAACGAGTCCAGATGAGCAAACTCGGTGAATTTTTCATTTTTAGAGAGTCTGAAAAATGTCATAAAAGACAACTCCATGTTCTGTCTGATTAGGTTTAACGAGGTCAGACCGAGAAAACTCGATAATTTTCATGTTTAAGAGTCGAAAAATGTCGTAAAAAATGACTCCATTGGGTACCTTTGTCATGTCCTTGTGTAAGACGTGAGGTAATAGTAAACGCAGTTCATTTTCCATAAGTTAGTCCATCAAATCCGAAAAAGTGAGAAATCTATGTTCAATGGATGTCTACCTCATTTTGTTATGAGTACGAGGAGACAGAGTAAACTCAATATTCTTTGTGAAATTTTAACGAGTCCAATAAAGAAAAACTCGATACCTCCGTGAAATTTTAACGAGTCACGCGGAGAAAACTCGATATACTTTTTTTGTTTAACGAGCTTTGAAAAAGAGGAAAAGAATGGCTCCTTGTTCTTTGTCTCAATAGTTTAACGAGTCTGACAAAGGTGACTCGGGATTTTTTTCGATTTTATGAGCGAGAAAAAGATTCCTAAAAAGAATGCTCAGTACTTCTCCATAGTTTTAATGAGTCTGAAGAAGGAAACTCTAGGTTTTTCGGATTAACGAGCAAGAAAAGACCAAGAAAAAGAACGCTCGATGCCAACTTTGTATAATTTTTAACGAGCCCGAAGAAGAGAACTCGAGGTTTTTCGGATTAACGAGCAAGAAAAATACCATAAAAAGAATGCTCGATAAAACATGAGTATGTCTGCACATAAATCTTGATCCCTTATTAGAATCATCAGTACCAAATCTCGAGAGTTGCGACATGTGTACAGCGAGGAATCACGACTTTGCCGACTGACTTAAGAGAGTCATGCCCCAGAATTAGCTATAAGAAGGTCAGAAGACATTCATTTTCACTGTTTCGAGTGCTGTGAAGAAGCTCTGGAGTGGAAAAGGGGTGAAAACTTCAGCTGGTGATTACGGTCGATCCGGGCAACAGTTTTCTATTCCGCGAGATCCAGGTAAGAGATAGAACCTCCTGTTATCATTTAATTGCCAATTTTTTAGTTTTTACTGGTTCAAAATTAGGAAATTTTGAGGCCCTAGAAAAATATTTGCGCCTAACGCGGGTCAGGAGTACAACATCCGCGTTAAACGCACAACCCGTGAGGGGTGTAGGCGTTAGAACGCTCTGTTTTGTATTAGTGACCGCGTTAGGTGCAACATGCTTTCTAGCAATTCATTTTTTTCATTTTTGAAGTGGTCCAGGCAAATTTTAATCGGTTGGAAATGTTTCATTTGCAGGTGTTCAGCTGTTAATCATGAGTATCTGGCGAGAGAGAGAGCATGAGCGGGAAGAACGAGAGATGGTGACGGATGCGGCAAGTTTAATGGCTCTCTGGAGGTGCAGATTGCTTAAGTATGCCCGTTTAGAACTGATGAGGGGTCAAGAGGACCTCCTGAGGTGGTTGATCCAACAGTGGGACGAGAGGCATCATGTCTTTCGGATTGGTGGCAACGAGCTCGCCATCGAAAAAGATGATGTTTACTTTTTGACCGGCTTGTCATGTCGTGGGGCAAGGCCCAATTTGACGAGGTCCAGAGCTGACCCTCGTTCCACTATTGATTTGATCCATGCGCACTGCATACGTGGCACCCAGGCTGTGAGTAACCGGATACCTATTGCACAGGTGACGTTGAGACCCTTGCGGTCTATTCTATGGATGATTGTTCGCTTGGCAGGCGCCAAGAGTCAGCATGTGGCTACCAAGGCCCAGATGCTCCTAGCCTTGGATTGTATGCAGCCTCAGGTTTTCGACTGGTGTGACGGTGTAGTCCGTCGGGTCCGAGCAGAGCTTACTGCATGCAAGACCCGTACTCAAAGAGAATCTGGGTACGGAACACTGATTGTTTCTTTCATATTGGAGTGGGTACCACTGATGAGGCCCAGGATCCCAATAGCGCCATTGGGTCCACGCGAGCTGAGGCAGGCTCGGTGGGCCACTTTGCTTCCACGGACTGGAGAGGGTCCCGTCCGTCACTGTTTTGATGAGGGATTTTTTGATTGGCTGGACTCTCAGATCATCATGATTGAGGATTATCCTTATGCAGGGATGAACTTCACAGGTGATCCCGAGCTAGTCCTGCCCCCTGGCACCCAGTGGGGGCCCGATGGTAAGAAAAAATGATCAGTTGTTTTCAAAGAAGTTTTTGTTTTTAGCTTTTGAATGTTTATGTAATTTTTTTTTTTGTTGAAAAGGGGTGAAAATTAAGTTTTGACATGAAACTTTTGCTTGCTTGACACAGATGTGGCACCTGTCTGTCCAGCTGGGGCCCCTCGCCATGCACAGCGAGGACTGCAGCTACCCACGGCTGGCGCACCTGTAGAGGAGGCGGAAGCCGGCGACGACGATGATACCCAAATTTTACATGAACTCTCCAGGAACCTGGAGGGTCTGAGTATGGGTATACCACCGCTTCCTATGCGGGAGGTTCCAGTTCGTCTGCAGCGGCATACTGTGGGTGTGCCAGAGAGATACCTGGTTCCTCTGAGGAGGATAGCTAGAGCAGTTGTATGCTATTATGAGCATCAGGCTTAGCTGTTGGAGTAGATGTATTAGTGTCAGAGCATGGCTTAGTGTAGCCAAATTTTGTAAAACACCCCAAGTTTTGGGAGATTTTTCTTTTTGATGTTTACTGTGTACTGGACATGACATATGTATATATATATTTGTTGGTGATTTTGTGTTTTTAAATTTTTATGCATTTTTGATGTGATAAAAATATATGTACTCATGAGTAAATATTTTACAATAAATGTGACAAATGCCAATCTAACACATAATTTGCCAAAGAATCAGCTAATGCATTAAATTCCCTAGGAACGTGCTCAAATGTGATTGTTTGAAATTGACGTTCTAAAAGTCTCACTCGTAAAAAATAACGTAACAACACAGGGTGGCGGACACGGTAATGATTGTTTAACTGCATAATGATGAGTTGGGAATCTAACCTGACCACTAAATCGGAGATGTCACGAGATGCCGCTTCCGTGAGGAGTTGGATCACTGACATGTACTCTGCCACATTGTTGGTGGCGTTACCCAGGAAGATTCCCCCGAAACCAAGAAGGTCCGACTCAGGAGTATAGAGAACCCAAGCAGCTGAAGCAATGTGTCTAGTGTGACGACTAGCACCGTCTGCATACCCGACGTATGATAACGAATGTGATGACATTTGTGCGAAAGAAAAATATTACATGAGAAAAACCCTTTAAACCAAACAAATAATCCAGAAGCATCAAAATAAAATAGGCAAAACTTATATACATAAAATTACAAAGCATATGCCTAGTGTGAAACTAGGCAAAATACTTCTTCAGAGAGAGCCCGTTGCGGGGCTCCTCGAGTGGAATTCCATTACAGTCTTGTAGTTCGTAAGCACCTTTTGAGAGGGCTTTAGTAACGATGTAAGGACCGAGCCATAATGGTTGGAGTGTTCCTGCCCCCAAGAGGTCGTGTTTTTGATCATAAAGTAGAACAAGATCGCCCTCTTGGAAAGAACGAGGCTTGACAGATTTGTCGTATTGAGCTTTAACTCGGCGCTGGTGAGCTTCGAGTGCTAATGTAGCATCTCGACGAGTTTCATCTAAATGATCGAGTGAGAGCAAGCGCTCTTCTGTGGCGGTGGTGCCAGGCAAGAGTTCAACGGCCAGTTTAAGCGATGGGATTTCGCACTCGATTGGAAGTACTGCCTCCAGGCCGAAAGCAAGTTGGAAAGGTGTGGTATTTGAAAAACAATACGGAATATTTTCCATGATACCTGTCTTGACCGAGATATCAATGAGCAGAGTCTTGGAAAGATTACCCATGTTCCCTTCTGAATCGATAGTGTGGACAGTCGTATAAGAGGAGGGAACTATCTCAGGTTGGTCAAAAGATGGGATTTCAGTTTTTATCGCCTCCAAATCAATCGTCGAAGCGCAATGGTGGAACTCTCCCCAAGGTCATTCTTCTAATGACATGATCTCTCGAATAGCTTCGTCTGTAGGCCAGACTTCATTGAGGAGATCCTTAGAGAGAACTGTTATGGGAGAGAGGGTCGTACCTGTGGTCGAAACCATATCAGTGGAAGGTTCAGATGCGGTTTGGATGGCTTGGTAAGCCAACTCAACCGGCGAAAGCGGCATCTGATCTCCATAGGAATCAATATCTGAAGGTGCCGGGATGATCCATGGGTCGATAGAGCCATCCGAAGAGGTGGATATCATTGCAACCGTGTTTGGGATCTGCGGCGGTGGTAGAGGAAAACAACCCAGTAGGGAAGATGCCTTCAGAAGACCGGTACTGATACTGACGTAAGAGTCGGGGACACCTCCTATTAGGGGTACCGAGCTACTTGGTAAAGTGGAATAATCAGGGGTGCAGAAGGATAGCTGATCGACTGTGACTATTCTCCCATCCAATGGAAATAGGATGAGTCGGAAGACCGAAGACACGATGGAAGTCATAGCATAAGACCAACTGCGACCGAGCAATAGATTATAGTCGAGATGACGCTCTACGACTTCAACGTCCACGTTTACCGTTTTCCCACTCAGAGTGATGGGAAAGCTAGCAAGGTATCCTTTGGGTAGGAACGTGTGGCCATCGAAAGCTTTAAGGGAATTCGATGGTGGGGTTAGAGTAGGAGAACCTAAATTCAGCCAGCAAGCTTGTGACATAACGCAGGTCAAAGCACCTTCGTCTATGACAGTGCGATGGATGGGTCTCCCTTTCGACACAACCTGCACCTGGAATGCGAGTTGATGCGAGAGGCGAGGTTTAGCCTTTTCCATATCAAAGACTGCTAGCATGGAATCCTGGGGATCTATTCCACCAATGGCCGAAAGCAAGGTTTTCCTTTGTGCTGGACAGGTTTGTAATACTTCAAGTGCAGACATAGCTGACGGTGCCTGCGCCAAATCTTCTACAATATTGTAGTTTTGGGCTGCACGTGCAGAGGTATTATGAGTCGTGCGTCGAAGTGTCCCTTTAGGGGGACAAATTACAAGTTCAACAGTAGGCCTTTCGATATGCAAATCGTTGGGCGGCGGCGGATTGGAACTAGTTCCAGGTTCTTGAGCATCTATGGTAGGAGTTCCATAAAGCTTGGCGCGAGTTTGAAGGTCAATACTCTCGATGCCATAAATGGCAGATGGTCCTTCGCCGGAAGGATACGAACCACCATTGCCTCGTTGATGGGGTTGTGGCGGGTTGTCAACCATATGTTGATGTTGCTGCTGTTGATTGGGGAAAGGATTGTGAAGAACGGCAGGTGTTCTCCCAGAATCCTTGTTAGCAATAAAATCAGTGCATTCCTGCAACCGAGGACATTTGTATGTCAAGTGGTCCTCCGCACAAATTTTACAAGGGAATCTCATGGGTTTATCTTTCCTTTTTCGTTTGCAGCATTTTTCTGATTGGAGTTATTAGTTATTGTTGCTCTTCCGTAGAAGGCCCGGGTTCACCAAGGTTCAATCTTTCCTCTAGGGTGAGAGGAGGTAGACCTTGCTGTCATCGAGACAGATGGTGTGGGTCAGGGGACGCCACGGTGACCGGTTTAATTTTAACAAATTTTTAAAATGTGATGTATTATGAAGTCTCAAATGACAGTATCCACACAACTACTAAAAAAAGAAAAAACTCTCTAAAATCAATCAGCAAGCAGCTAGTATAGGGTGCCCTGTCTGAGTACTACTGTTCACTGGTGATGAAATCCAGTCTCACAATAGCATACAGAGAGGGTTGGTCGAAAGTACAGTTATGGTTACTCTAGAGCTTCGCCCGAACCCTAGACGATAGGTGTAAGCACTCTTGTGAAGGCGAGTACCCTCCTAAAGACTGAAGACAGAGTAGGTCCGTCTGTTTCAGGTACCAGGACAGCCTGTCCCAGTCACCTTGTGTAAGTCCCTAAAAGTATGGCCACTAAGGATACCTCAAATCACAGACATCATCAGGGGGGTCCACGGTCAAGGACAGTGTGCTATATGGGCAGAATACCTAGATCCCCGATCTGGTTTCGACATCCCCGAAGGGAACCCCAATATATAACACACCCACAGGATGCAGTCGAAGGCGGGCTACCTTCTAGTGCACCCAAGTGTTGTCTCGCGCTGAGCTTCGGTAAAGGAACGGTCCCGATAATGTGAGTGCAGCAGGATTTCACTCGTTAATGACTCTAGTTTTCAAGTTTTGAGATCTTGGGTAGTTTTCTCACTTTCCTAACCCAAGATCCTAGCCTGAACTACTGTTTGTGTGAGCTCAAAAAGAGTTATTAGATTGATTTTATTATCGCTTTGTTTTTAGTGTACTTTTTTATTAGTCTTGCGGAGGGGGAATGGACGTATGAAGTATAGTGAGACTCTTGACTCAATAAACCATGCAAAACATGCTCTAAATATTAACTTCAATGAAGAGTGTTTCTTTATCAATCATCCATGCACCAACATGTAAATAACACAGCTCAACTTTCAAGATTCCGACTTCTATCTACCTCTTTAACAGTCTGTGAACTAAACTTTCAGAATAAACTCAACTAAATGCAGAAAGAAAAAAAAAATTTCTCTTTAAAAAAGTAAATGCTTTGCACACTAACTAAATAAGAGAAACAAATAATCAATGCTAGCTTTAGCAGACAAGCACAGGGATTCAGTCTGTGAAAGGTACTGGTGGCCAAAAAACTCAACAGCTAAAACACAGTCACAGTAGTGAACAACAGGGTTTTTGGCTGGGTAATGCTCTGTCTGTGAGAAAATACAGCGTTATAACGCACTGTATTTAAGCCTAGACCGCGTTATAATGCACTGGATGAACTGCATAGGTCGCGTTAACCAGGGAAAAGCTCTTCAGTTGGCCAGACAGGAACAGGATTGAACTCTGCAAGCGTTTGGTATGTCTACTGGGCATCAAAAAATGGTCGAAAGGATACTGAACAGAGGAGAGAAGAAATGAAGGGAAAAATAGTCCGGAAACTATGGGGACACTCCCCAGCGGAGTCGCCAATTCTGCTATAGGGTAAACTGCTTGGGTGGTTGGTTTTCGTATATCCCTCTCAGGGCTTTCCGGTGCCCGAGGCAGACAGTCAGATTAGCTATGCTGTTCACAAAGATGGCATGAGCATGTTCATATTAGCTTGAAATAACTTGAAAGAATACAATAGAGAATTACCTCTTTGACAACTTTAGAATCCTTTGGAGAGCGCTACGCAGCAAAGCAAGAGTCCTTCTTCACCGGCTCCAAATCTGAGTCCTGCAATCAGTCAAAGCACCCGCGTAATTTCTAATATAACAAGTATTCTATCGATTAAATCAATAATAAACATCTATATTATACACATCTGAGCCATTCATATCATACTAAGCAAATATTGAAACAACAATATAACATTAAGCGTCGAATGGACAAAACGAACATAGTTCTATTGATTTTGAAAGAAGGAGGATTACAACCATCGGTTGTACCAAGCCCTCCTCAGTCTCCCAATCTCTCTTCTCTACCAAGTGAAGAAGTCCAAGCCAACAAGCTCTCTAGGAGCCTCTTTGACTCTTGGCCTTCAAAATGTCACACTATTCTCTATTCCACAAGTATGCAAGAACTTTTGAGCAATCCTTCGACCTCTAATTAAGAGCCTTCAGCTCCTTCTTATAGGAGAGGGAGAAAGCCATTGTTGCCCTTCTCTTTCCACTAGTTTGGAATGGAAAAGGCTTAGATGTTTCCTTGATCTCCATGATTTTGCCTCTCTTGGAGTTCAGTCTTCTATGGCAATGACCAATAATGAACTGGTGCTTCTGCAGTTTCCTTTGTGCACTGACTCCTTTGTGAGGGAAAGTCGGAGATTCAAATCTTTCTCCGCGCTCTTTTCCCAATTCAAACTTAAAACACAGGTAACGCGTCCCTCCAGTGTAAACAGAGCGTTTCCCTAGCCACTACTTGTGACCAATGTATTTCACTGGTCCTCAATGTGCTTGTTAATTGCATGTATGGTTACCATGCAGGAAATAGGTTTAATTTAGGTCTTTGTACTTCTTCCATATTTTTCTTCTCCTGCGAGGCATTAGGAGGTATTTTGACTTGTAACACTGCATGGTTGGTGTATGGATAAACTAGAGATCCCTGAGTATGGTATTCCTTCACTCAGAACAACAGAAGAAAGATAAATATTCTTTTCTCTAATATAAATAGATAGACAGAAAGGAGAGAAACCTACTTATAATCCTTTTTCTCTCTTTCTGCTTCATTCATTGTTGTCGTCGCTCTCAATCCAACTAAAGCAGCTAGATCGAATCCTACAATCAAAGACAAAAGACAGAAAACAACACAAAAATATACAATATATATATACCTTAACCAAATTGAACCGATTAGATCTGAGAATACATACACAATTGAGAATACATTCACAAAATATAAGCATATGTATGAGATAAAGAACATATATCTTTATTAAGAAAGTAGGAGGAGAAGATTACAACCAATAGATCGATTCGACGTCAACCTGATCCAACTTCATTCCATCCTCATCACACCAAGAATCATCTCAAAAGCATAATAGTACTCTAGCTCTCAAGAATTGAGAATCCAGCAGCATAACATTACACAAATTTCTCCCTCCATAGCACTTAGTTGAGTTCTCATTTTATATGGAAATTATAGGTTGTTTCTCAATAAATGGGATTGAATGGCTTTCTAATAATAGGTGAGACATGTTTCTAGGTTCAATGGTGATGGATGAACACATGTATTTGAAGTATGACACCTATGATTTCTTCTATAAGGCACTAGACATGTGGAGATTCTGGGAACAATGATGATTTCGCTACCAGGAGACCAACACACCCTTAAGATTCTGGAAGTGTTATGAAACCAACTCCAAAAATAGAAGAAAAGAGAGATCAACGCCTTATAAATAAGCCACTTCGAGGGGGAAACATCCTTTATATTACATAAATGAACAATTCTTGGATGATACAAATGATAAAACCTCCTTCTATATATAGGATTCGATGGGGTCACAATATAATCCTAGCCGACCTAACAATAATATTGTAAGGGAACAATAAAAACAATATTGGGGTTACAGGGGTACAAAAATAACAATAAGGGGGCTACACTAACAACAATAAGGGACTACACTAGTAATATGGGGACCTAACATGCCCCTCTCCTTCAAAAAAGTGTTGTCCTCAACGCTTGAGTAGCTCTGGGTGCTTCTGTATAAAATTCTCATCCTCACATGTAGAATCTTCAGTGGGTAAGTTCTTCCACTTGATGAGATACTCTGAAATTGATCAATTTCGTAGTTGTCAAGTTATTTTTTTCGTGACTGCTTCAGGTTCCTATATGATTTTTCCTTCCTCATCAAGTTCTGGCAATATTGTTTGAACTGGAATTTTTTCACCTATAACCTTCTTTAAGCATGAAACATGGAAAGTTGGATGCACTCGCGAAGAAGCAGGAAGCTCCAATTTGTATGCCATAGTACCAATATGTTGCAACACCTTGTAAGGACCATAGTACTTTGGTGATAATTTATTATCCTTCTTAGCTTGCTTGAGGGACATTTGTTTGTATGATTGTAGCCGTAAAAACACCCAGTCTCCTACATCAAAACTTCTCTCGCTGGAATGTTGATTTTCCTATTGTTTCATTTGATTTTGTGCCAAATTTAGGTTATTTTTTAAGAGTTGGGGAACTTCTTTTTGATGCTCAATGTGATCTTCCACTGCTTTAACCTTAGAATTTTCTCTTAAATATGATGTGATGGATGGTGGATGATATCCATAAAGTGCCATAAATGGGGTCATTTTTGCCGCAGTATGGAAGGAAGTGTTATACTAGAATTCAGTGAGAGGTAACCACTTAAACCATTGTGTTTTTTTATCATATACAAAACAATGAAGATATCCTTCCAAAAATTTATTCACTATCTTAGTTTGACCATCAGATTGAGGATAATAAGATGAGTTATGGGCTAGTTGAGTACCCAAACAAAAAAATAATTATGTCCAAAAATTTCCAGTAAAAATGGGATCTATGTCGCTTACAATAATCTTTGGGTATCCATGTAGCTTTTGATTTGTTTCCATAAATGTCGTAGCAACTGTACTTTCTTTAAATAGATGAGATAATGCATAAAAGTGTGCATATTTGGTAATTCTATCAACTACCACCATCATGACACTATTTCCTTCATACTTAGGTAAACATGTGATAAAATCCATTGAAATCTCCTCCCAACGTTGAATTGGAATGCATAAAGGCTATAGAAGACCTAGGGTCTTAATTGTCTCAACTTTATTTTGCTGGCAAACCAAACATTCCGCCACAAACTTTTGAATATCATATTTAAGGCCATCCCAAAAAAATTATTTCTTCACCTTGTGGTAAGTTTTTAAAAATCCTAAGTGTCCTCCTAAAGGAGAAATGTGCAATTACAAAATAATATTTTGATTTAGTTGGGAATTCTTACAAAGATATAAGCGATATTTGTACCATAAGGAATCATTTTTCCAACTAAATGTATCAGATGTACTAGGATCTTGCTGCAAATTTTGATTGAATGTCCACACTTCTTCGTCCTTCTTCCCTTCATCCCTTGCTTCAGTTATCCAATCTGGTTGGATAATAGAAATGAAACAAGGCAATGCTTCTACCTCTTCATTCTTTCTTGAGAGTGCATCTGCAACAACATTTAGCTTCCTTTTTTTGTAGATGATTTCAAAGTCATAACCCAACAACTTTGTGACCCATTTTTGTTGCTCTTCTGAAGATAGTATTTGTTCCAAAAAGTGTTTAAGACTATCATGATCATTTTTTACCTTGAAGTGTCTTCCCATTAGGTAAGGTCACCATATCTTTAGTGCATGTAGTATTGCTAACATTTCCTTGTCATAAATAGCTTTCTGTAAATAATTTCTTTTGATTGGACAACTTTCAAAAGCGATGGGTCTTCCTTCTTGCATTAAAACATCACCAATTCCATTTCCTGAGGCATCACATTCCATAATAAAGGTTTTTTTGAAGTCTGGCATAGCTAAGACCGGTGCTAGGCACATTGCCTCTTTAATATTTTCAAAGGCCTTAGTTGCTTCACGAATCCATGAAAATGAATATTTCTTCAATAATGTTGTTAGAGGTGCTACTATTCTCCCATAATTCTTAAAAACTTGCAATAATACCCTTTTAATGGGGACTTTCCATTCTTTAATGGCTTTAATTTTTTTAGGGTCTACCTTAACACCCTAGAACGATACAATATGACCTAGATATTCCACCTCTTGTACTTCAAAGAAACATTTGGATGTTTTTGCATATAATTTTTTCTCCTCCAATAGTTTGAGCACCCTGTCAACATGTTGAACATGATCCTTCCAAGACTTGATGTAGATTAGTATATCATCAAAAAATACTAGCACAAATTTTCTAAGGAAAAGTTTGAAAATGGAATTCATCAACCCTTGAAAAGTAGAAAGTGCATTGGTAAGGCCAAAAGGCATTACCAAAAATTCATAATGACCCTCATGAGTTCGAAATGTTGTTTTTGGAATATCTTCAGTCTTCATTCTAATCTGATGATATCCTAAACGAAGATCCAACTTGGTAAAATAAATTGCTCCATGTAATTCATCCAATAATTCATAAATCACAGGAATTGGAAATTTATCTTTAATAGTGAGCTTATTGAGATCCCTATAATCCAAACACATGTTCCATGATCCATCCTTCTTATGCACCAATACAACTAAAGCAGAGAAAGAAACTTGACTAGGTTGAATTATACTACCCTCTAACATTTCTGCAATCATATGTTCAATTTCGCTCTTTTGGACATAAGGATATCTATAAGGCCTGATGTTTGGAGGAAAATTTCCAGGAATCAAGTGAATAACATGATCATGATCACGAATAGGTGGGATTCCTTTGGGAGTTTCAAACACCTTGGAATGATTTTCCAAGACTTTTTGGAGATCTGGAGAAATAGATGATTTTGATGTTGGAACTTCTAGTGAGCATAATTGTGCATCTACGCCTATTGTTCTTCTCTTCAGAAGATTTTTGCTGAAATTAGAGCTTATTATCTTTCCTTCCTCGCAATACCCTGCACTGAACGTTTTCCTCTGTTAAAAAAATTTCAAGAAACTTTCTCAAAGTAAAGCAAATGTATAGAGTACCGACGTCCATTGTTCCAAATACAAATTAAAGTACCCAAAACCTCGCAACAGAAACTGAGAAAAACGAATATGTCCAAAATATAAAAATACCATCAGACCATATCAATAAACCAGCAACATAGACCAGCATCTCTAGTTTTGAAGGCAGAGTGATAAACATTAATCATTTTTTTTTCATAAGAGAAAAAACGTTGTTTTGAATATATTATATGAAGTAAAACAGTCCATGAAGTCATTACATTTTCACATCTGAAGATTGGAACCCAAATATCCATCCAGAAAAGTGGAAGTCCCACCCCAGACAGTGATAGAAAAATACCCCATGTCACATACGGGGACTTGATATAAAACCCAGTAACGGTCCACATGGAGATTATCGACAAATCTGAGAAAGCATCCAAATATGCCCGAGGCATCTATAAGAAAGTGAAATAGCAGTATGTAGAATAGTAAAACAACGGATAGAGTACCGACGTCCATTGTTCCAAATACAAATTAAAGTACCCAAAATCCTTGAACAGAGAAAAACGCTAATCATGTGAGGAGTGTGATATGTCCAAAATATAAAAATACCATTAGACCATATCAATAAACCAGCAACATAGACCAGCAGAGCTAGTTTTGAAGGCAGAGTGATAAACATTAATCATTTTTTTTTCACAAGAGAAAAAACGTTGTTTTGAATATATTATATGAAGTAAAACAGTCCATGAAGTCATTACATTTTCACATCTGAAGATTGGAACCCAAATATCCATCGAGAAAAGTGGAAGTCCCACCCCAGACAATGATAGAAAAATACCCCATGTCACCTACAGGGACATGATATAAAACCCAGTAACGGTCCACATGGAGATTATCTACAAATCTGAGAAAGCATCCAAATATGCCTGAGGCATCTATAAGAAAGTGAAATAGCGGTATGTAGAATAGTAAAGCAACAGATAGAGTACCGACGTCCATTGTTCCAAATACAAATTAAAGTACCCAAAACCCTGCAACAGAGAAAACGCTAATCATGTGAGGAGTGTGATATGTCCAAAATATAAAAAGACCATCAGACCATATCAATAAACCAGCAACATAGACCAGCATCGCTAGTTTTGAAGGCAGAGTGATAAACATTAATCATTTTTTTTTTCACGAGAAAAAACGTTGTTTTGAATATATTATATGAAGTAAAACAGTCCATGAAGTCATTACATTTTCACATCTGAAGATTGGAACCCAAATATCCATCCAGAAAAGTGGAAGTCCCACCCCAGACAGTGATAGAAAAATACCCCATGTCACATACAGAGACTTGATATAAAACCCAGTAACGGTCCACATGGAGATTATCGACAATCTGAGAAAGCATCCAAATATGCCCGAGGCATCTATAAGAAAGTGAAATAGCATTATGTAGAATAGTAAAGCAACAGATAGAGTACCGACGTTCATTGTTCCAAATACAAATTAAAGTACCCAAAATCCTGCAACAGAGAAAAACGCTAATCATGTGAGGAGTGTGATATGTCCAAAATATAAAAAGACCATCAGACCATATCAATAAACCAGCAACATAGACCGGCATCGCTAGTTTTGAAGGCAGAGTGATAAACATTAATCATTTTTTTTTCTCAAGAGAAAAAACGTTGTTTTGAATATATTATATGAAGTAAAACAGTCCATGAAGTCATTACATTTTCACATCTGAAGATTGGAACCCAAATATCCATCCAGAAAAGTGGAAGTCCCACCCCAGACGATGATAGAAAAATACCCCATGTCACATACAGGGACTTGATATAAAACCCAGTAACGGTCCACATGGAGATTATCGACAAATCTGAGAAAGCATCCAAATATGCCAGAGGCATCTATAAGAAAGTGAAATAGCAGTATGTAGAATAGTAAAACAACAGATAGAGTACCGACGTCCATTGTTCCAAATACAAATTAAAGTACCCAAAATCCTTGAACAGAGAAAAACGCTAATCATGTGAGGAGTGTGATATGTCCAAAATATAAAAAGACCATCGGACCATATCAATAAACCAGCAACATAGACCAGCATCGCTAGTTTTGAAGGCAGAATGATAAACATTAATCATTTTTTTTTCAGAAGAGAAAAAACACTATTTTGAATATATTATATGAAGTAAAACAGTCCATGAAGTCATTACATTTTCACATCTGAAGATTGGAACCCAAATATCCATCTAGAAAAGTGGAAGTCCCACCCCAGACAATGATAGAAAAATACCCCATGTCACATACGGGGACATGATATAAAATCCAGTAACGGTCCACATGGAGATTATCGACAATCTGAGAAAGCATTCAAATATGCCCGAGGCATCTATAAGAAAGTGAAATAGTAGTATGTAGAACAGTAAAGCAATAGATAGAGTACCGACGTCCATTGTTCTAAATACAAATTAAAGTACCCAAAATCCTTGAACAGATCAAGAAAAATGCTAATCATGTGAGAATTCCAAGTAAAGTTAATCTATTAACATTGCGAATAAAATTACACCGAAGTCAAAAACATTGCCTGGCCATACTCATGGCAATTTTTTCATCAAAAAATCAAAAAATTAAGAAGACTGCCCTCATACGGGGAAACCAGTCTTGAACGTTTAATTTACAGAATTCAAAAATATTACAAAGGTCTAGCACAGTAAAATAAACTAAAAGCAGCCCAATTAAGTGGGCCTACTAAGAAAGAAAAACAAATTAACCAAACTACTCCTCCGGTGGTTCCTCCACGATTCGGCACCCTCCTTCGGAAGGTCCAGGATCGCTAGGTGCTACCTCCACATGCATGCCATGGCTCCCCTCCTGAAGGCCCGAATGTTGGCTGGCTTTTTCCGAGCTCAGACCCGCCGGACGAGTGCATTCTTCCTCCGTTTGGGCCTCCTCGCGGAAGACCACAGTGACTAAAGCCATGATTCTTGGGCGGCTGAGAGAGAAATTAAAGGAAAATTGCGCAGTGCGTGTCGTGGGAGAAGGTGAACTAACGGTGGGGAAGCCAGGAGCAGGGGAATCCATACGGTGGCCAGATGCTACAAGCCGACCCCACCCACTCCTAGTATTTGGATATCGACCTAAGTAATAATCACTGGACTGGCCGGAAGTCGACTCTGTTGAGGGGCTGGAGGGAGCGCGCCGGGGTTGACGTCTAGTGCTCCCCTTGCGGCAACGCATCCTATGACGCACGCGAGGCATGGGTGCAATCTCAGGCGCAGTGGGCACAAGAGGAGACGAAGAAGCAGAATTCCAATTAACAGAGGAAGACAGACAGAGACAGAACCGAGAGAAATGCAAATATGCAACAAGGTCTAGGCAGCAGTTCAGCTGGCCACTTCTCCTTATCGTCACAGTTAGCAGGCAGTGTAATCCAGCAACCGGCTTGTCTGAAAAACCATGGCTAAATGCAATTTTGTGGACCCGTCTGCAATGCAATCATAGGACGCCCGTCATAATTAATCTCTGATCATTAATAATGAGAGCCGAAGGCCGGATCAAATTGGAGCGTGCGGAATCGCTAAGAGGAGTGGAGGTCCGATCTTGAACAGTGTTAAAAATTAATTAATGCAGATTTGATGTGAAAATTTAATTGAACAGCGTTAAATGTTAATGTGATTGATATGAAATCGCCATATCCATGTCCCATCACCTTAAACACCATCGAATGCACCCGCAGCTGGGAGCAGGGCAAGTTTTTATTGAGGACACGTGGCAGAAATTGATTGGAGCGGATCTTTGTTTGGGCCGCTCGCGCAGTGGAAATCCGGACCCGTAAAATATTAGGGTGAATTTGATAAGAAATTCGCGTCACAAAATTGGCCGACGTCAGCAGGCTATTTTGGAACGCGAATTTGGTTTGAATTATGGTTTATCGCCGTTTGAAGTCCGGCGGGCTCGACTTAAGAACAATTTTTTTTGATCCCATCTTATAAAATTTGTGTTGGTTTTCTTTGATAATACACATATTTATAATAAATCATGGGAATACCACACTAAACATGTGGAAAATTTATATAAATAATTATTGAGAACAATCATTTTTATGTAAAAATATCCAAGGCGAGGTCTGTGTAGAGAACCGAGGTCGTGAAAACTGTTCAAATATAAAAATTCCACTTAATAAAGAGACAAAATTGTTGTGCTTTCGAAACCTGACCCGAGGATTGGACATGAGTTAACAAACAAAAGGATAGCGGAACCAGACTTGCACCCGTGGTCAAGCCCTCTACCAAAACCACGAGCGGAATCACAAAAGCGGGTTGCCCATATCGCACCGCTTTTGTGGAGTAGGCTGTATTTCCTATTCACGAGCAATTCCATATGGAATGCGACACGTGGTGAAGTGACCCCCGGAAAACCACCGTTTAACCCGCACCATCGCACGTTAAAGCCCGACGTTGGAAGCCGAGCGAAATTGCCAAGAGTCGTTGATTTGGAGAAGGGCCATCGGACGGTGGTCGCACGTTGAACTTGCTCGGAGGTTAACTAAGGTGTGCGGAGGATAGCCAGGTACGATACGAGTGTTTGATTGGTTATTGATATATATAGGTGGGGCCGGAGTATAATGAAATTGTTTAATTAAACGATTGGTGGATAATTAGCATAAGTCTGGAGTGTGATTGTTGTAAGGCTAGGTGGTGAAATATAGAGCCGAAAGTTCATTACAAGTTATTTATTTAAAAATAAACGTGGAGTATAAATACAAAGTGTTGAAATTTAAACATTGGTTATAAGGATTGGAGATAATATAAATTCGGGAATATAAATTAAAGTCCAACCATTGTGGATAGTATTTATTTATCAAATTCTACGAATTTGATAAATAAACCCGAAGAAAGAAGAAGTCAATTAAGACTCAGGCTGGAGGAAAAGAATGGGGTACACCAAGGGAAAATGCTGACAGAGCGATTGTAGACACACCGGCTCTCCTTGGGGGTCCAATTTCAGTTTTGTTGCATCACACGATGATCTCTCTTCTCTGGCATTTACTTGTATTGAAGATCACTATTCTAGGAATAAGGAGTTATTTTCTCCAAAAATAACCCTAGCCAAACATTGACAATGCATCAAGGATATATTTCTATGCTTCATAAGCACATTTGTTCTTCTTCTAAATCATGTCTTGGAAGTGGTTGTTGTGCTGGAAATTATTCACCAGTTGGTTTCATACCAAAGTCTTTTTCACATTTTCAGCATCCAATACATGAAAAAGATAATGGTTTAAAACAACATAAATATTTGAAATTTTGCAAGAATTGTTTGGCACACTTTGAATATTAATTTTGAAGTCAAGTGCATGATGTTGTATAGGATCAAGTGTCATTTTGAATACCAAATGTTTCACAAGAAACTTCTCAACATGCTACCTTGCAGTAAGGATTAAATGACAATATTGCATCAACTATTTCCATAATAAAAGTGCACCTCGACCATAAGACTAAACAACTACAAATGTTGTAGATCTAACAAGACCACACAATCAAATGTATTCCACAAGGCCAATACTATATGAAAAATGAAAAGGAGTTTGCAACCAAAAATACCTTAGGAAACTAATTCAATTAGATACACCAAACCATCAGCAAAAAGGAAAACCAGCCTACTCAAAAGGCAAGCGTTTACCTCCTTTGACAAAATTTTGAGTTCCGAAACAAGGGCCTTTATTGTCTTGTCGATGCCCCTAGTAATTTGAATGGGGTTTGCACCTGCTGCAACAACCTAAACAAAAAGGTTTCATTTCAAATTATTTTCCACAAATTTAAGATACAACCATTGTCAGTTTTGTATTTCCGAACAAGCTCATAAATTTTGACAAAAGAACCAAATTTTTTTAATACCTGATAGCAATTTTTTCACTCAAAAACTATCTTAGACTCAATAAGCCCAACCCAAAACTAAAAAACCAAACACCATAAGACCCTACAAAAATGAATAGATGATCTTAATCGAGTACTATCGACAAAAAGTTACCTTTACACCCTCACTTATTAAACCCTGTGCTGTTGAATTTTAACTTCAACTGCTGCAGCAGAAGGACGGATGCAGCAGCAACATTTTTTTTTGGAGGTTGCTTGCATGCCATCCAAAAATTTAATTCAGCATTTAAAATTCCTGCAAGTTTTTTTTGTAGACAGCCGCAGCCATATTTCTGTACAGGATTGTATTTAAACACAACAACCAACATTAACTCAATTCACCAACCATAAATTAAACAAACAGAAATTTACCCGACAGTTTTGTAAATTCAAAAGGAGGACACGTGGAGCATTAATATTGGATCGCATGAAATTGAAGGGAATCTGAAAACCTGAAAATCGGACCCGAATTTTTTATAGGGCACATTGGATTGAGAATTCAAGTTAAAATTAGGCAGACGTCAGCATCCCATTTTGGAACACGAATTTGGTTTGAAATTCAATCTATTCAGACTTTTGAAGTCCAACGGAAAGGGTTCTTTAATGTTTTGATAGTTTAATATATACATATGTTATATATATATCATATGCGAAATGAAAGGTGGGCCATAGAATTTAGTTTTAATTTTATTTTTTTTAAAAGAGGGTTTATTATAATATGTTTTATATGTTACGGCATATAAAAATAAAAAGGTTGAAAAAGCTTGGTAGTTTTTTTTATAGACGGTACGTAAATTTTTTATTACACAGCAGTGTGTAAAAAGTGAAATACTGAGTGTAAATTTTTAAGTGTGTATGCACAGCAGTGCGAAAGGGAAAAACACAGCAGAGTGTTTTAGAGACAGAGTATGTTTGTTTTGAACAGACAGTGAGTTGGTTTTATGCACTGCGTTTTGTAGCAGTCATAATTTTGTAATCCCTCTCGGTGAGGAAGTAGTGTAATAGTTTTTTTTTGAGTTATTGAAGGGAATAGAAGTTTGTTTTCAAAGTATTGAAACTCTGTCTCCTGTCAAAGAAATTTTTATTTTCTCTATGTTAGAGGAAGGGAGATTTATTCTCCATTCATTGTTATGGAATTTTTCAATATTCCAACATGTGCAAGAACAACAGATGTTGTGGTTCCATCCCCAGCTAAATCATTTGTCTTTGCCGCAGCTTGCCTTACCAACTTGGCCCAAATATTTTCAACTGGGTCCTCTAATTCAACCAATAAAAAGGCCAAAACCATAGCATTGAGATACATTTCATTACACTGTCAATAACAATAAAATTTGACTCGGCCATAACCCTTTCCTTTTATTGTTGTGAAAAGCTTTATGCATTACTCTAATGTGGCTATTCCATAGGCCAAGTAGACCACTGGGTAACAAATATGTTTCCTTTCACCTTTGAGTTTTCAAATTATGCCTACCAAATCTAAAACATTTAAGAGGGGGAACTAATACAACGTTAAAAAGAAAACCACAGCACACATCTACAAATTACCTCCTTAGCTATTGTCACACCATCATTAACTATTTTCGGAGAACCATGCTTTCTCTCCAAGACAACATTTTGCCCTTCGCCCCAAGGGTGACTCCAACAAGATCAGCAAGTTTGTTCACACCGCCTTCAAGAAAAATTGACAATGCTTTCAGTAAGTGTGCAATTGAATGCTAGACCATATGCCAAAACAACCCTCCATGAAAAATTAAAATAACACATTAAAATCGAATATAAGTGGACAAGGAAAGATCCACCGCAATGAAGTTTCACGTGCAGGTGACCTTCCTTTAAACATAATTTTTTCTCTGACCTGCAATTTTTTTGTCATTGAGCCATCCTTGTTGAAGTACAACTCCTTTTCCATAACTCTTGTATTAACTACCTTCTCTCTGTCGCGTAATCTCAAAGTCCCTCTTCTGCTTGAGCGATTAAAGGAAATGGGTGAAAAAACTGAAAGAGAAGACAATTGTCTGCCATAATTATCAAACATTGCACCCAACTTCTTCCCCTTTCCATTGTTACCCAATGAGGTAGATGTGGCAATTGTTGTCATACCGCCAAAAGCAGAGGCCATCTTCTCTTATGCTGAATATAGAATTACAAGATCTTCATATTAGTATGAACCTTAAAAAACATGACTCCCATTGCTAAAAACCACTTTTAAGTTGTAACAGGCAAACTAAACAACTATCACAACTTTTGGCAACTTCTGGAGCATTAAGATAGAAACAACCAAAGAGAAATACAACCACAATCCTCATTTTAATGAGACCGGACTATATATTTGCATTAAGATAATAGAAAGAAATCACGACTATATTAAGGCCAGCACAAAACAATCTTTAACCGGTGTCTCTCGCGGCCTTCAGGTTGCCATGCTAGAGGTTGCATATTTTTAATTTAAATTCTTGACCTCTCGTGCCCATCTATGAATGCATCCAATGGGATATATACATCAAATGCTCCTTTATATCCCCAAAAACAAATTCCCTACTACAAGAGCACCGGTATTGATGGATCACCCCACACCATCCCACCCACTAGAAACGGTGAAAAAGGAAACCCGAGAAAACTTCTGAAATATCTCAAGATGACTATATGGGTGGTTCTTATGAGTCAACCAACCATTCAGAACATGCTCATCAATCCAAACCATGAGTATTATGTGACAATATTCTAGCAGGCACTGAATCGGATTTCTGAAGCTATGTTAGAGAAACCCTAAACTCTCACTGAAAATAGGTGAAATGTGGCACCACTCAGAGATTGACATGTGCCAATTGGTACAAGTGGTAGACAATTGGCATGCTCAAAAAACGAGGTGATGCAGGAATGACATGAGGGAGAAAATATCAGAAAATCCCCAAATCTGGAGAACTAAAGCTCATCACCAACCTGAGATTGACAACTTTACATGATGTAACCTATGAAATCGTAAATGGAGAAATCATAGTAACGATAAAGTAACCTATGTAACAATAAAGTCGGATTCATCCTGGGAGTGGTAATGGGAGAAATCATAGTGAACAACAGGAAACATGCATAGTTGCTTACAATCAAATAGATGAAAAAACACATACAAAAAACCTAGATAATAATCATGAACAAGCTTAATATTGAATTATGAACTGTAAAGGAACTTGCAAAATGTGACATTACGAACCTGGTCAAGCGCACAAGCAAAAATATCCTGGACATGACCCTGGTTGACAAGTTGTATTGCTCATGATGCAAGAGGATTTGTACATGCACTGCCAAGTCAATCAAAATCCATCATTATCTATACAATAAATACAAGTAATTGATGTAGTATTTTTTACTCTAAGATACATTCTTATGATAATGTTAGAACATATGTTGAAAATGTCAAAACATACCTGAATAAGCTCCTCTTCGTTTCAAGAACAATTTATTGGAGTCGCATGAACTTGGAATAAGCCTCCCACGATCTGAAAGAGTAGCAACTAAGTCAACAGTGACTTTTTTGTTGCTACGCTGGATCAAGGGAGGTTTGCTCCAAGATTAAATCACTCCAATAAATTATTCTCTACTAAACAGGGCCAACCACGTGAAGGTGGAAGCTCTTATGGCCTCTCCCCCCCCCCCCCTCACATCACTCTCAATTCCCCAATACCCAATCTATATTTCATTTTTTACTTTCATGAGCATAAAAAAATATTCAATAACTAATAAAAAAACAATTCAACAAAAAGTACGCAAGGAAACATTGTAATTAATGCTTGACATAAAAATAGTATGATAAATGAGTTTTTTATATAACGCAAAAAACGTTCCAAGTATGGTAACGTTTGTCTTATAATAAGACAATATTTTACATTGTCAAATTTTCTTTTTCTTCTTCCTATTTTTAAAGCTCCTAATTACATCATCAATATCATCGTGCTCTGCTCCTGTTTCGTGCCTTTCAACCCGCACTGCTGACCTAGTTGCGTATTCACGATGTATGGGCTCATCCAGTGACGGGGCATCGCCTACAAAAATAGATAATATTAAATTTTAATTGTCAGTTTTTAAATATCATTGAACTAGTTCGGTAATATTAATAAAAAAAATTGCAATGAGATTATTTACATGGTGCACCAGTTGTCGCCGCTGACCTAGTTGCGTTGTCACGATGTCTGGTCTCATCCAGTGACGGGGCATCGCCTACAAAAACAGATAATATTAAATTTTAATTATCATTTTTTAAATATCATTGAACTAGTTCGGTAATATTAATAAAAAAAATTGCAATGAAATTATTTACCTGGTGCACCAGTTGTCGCCGTTGGGACTGTTGCCCTGTCTTCCTCTCTGGTGGTAAGATCCTCAAGGGAAACATTCTCTGTCATTTAAACAAAAAACGTTATAAGGACAACCATCAAGGTATAATTAGAAAAAATTATAAGTGTAAATTAATTACCGTCACGGCCCTCACTGATAGCAGCATTGTCGGCCTGGTCCCCACTACAATGATCAGGTTGCACGAGAGGATCATCTACATCTGGCTCTAAAACTGGGTTATTTACCTCGTCGGTAGTGTTGCTCCCCCGATTTAAACAAAGTTGTTAGACATTAAATTTATGGACGAAAACAAAAATATTGAAAGGTTAATGTTTTACCTTATCAGGCATTGTAGATCTTGGGACTGCCCCAAGCTTCTGCGACGTTCAACTACAGCTTGATAGCCAAAACGGAAAGCAATATTTTTATCTTCCTCTGTAGTTATTGTTCCAAAGTCATCACCCTACATTATATATGATTGTGTATTTTTAATCATATCTGATAGGATTACAAAAACGTTGGAAGGCGATATAATTAATTATAAGATGTTTAGCTACTTAATTACAATTCTTGCAGCTAATTTCAAGTAGCCACCCTAGCCGAGCTTGTGATGGCCCTTTTTCTCAATCCTAGCTTTGGTTGCCTTTGAGGTGTCAGGCAACCTAGCATCAAAATATTGAAGTCAGATATGACGTAGCACACTTTTATTTTAGACATAAAAAAAATTAAAGCTATTGAATTAAAGTTGTAATTTACCTTGCGGGTCCAGTTGGCATTTTTCCTTCTTTCTTTGCCCTTTTCTCTTTTCCGTCATGGATGAGTGCTCTCCACTCACTCTCTGAAACTGCGAGAGGATGCTCATATCTAGGGTTAAATTGCAATTGCGTCCTATAGGTGTCCCTGGTATATTTCAAGTATTTGCCGGCTACCTGAGCCACCGCTTTTCTGTCAAATGTGCCGACCCCAAAAAGGGCTTCTAGATAATCTAGAAGTTCTTTTTTCAGGTTGGAATTTTGGGAATTCCACCCTATACGTATGGTTGGGCCAAAAATTACCAACGCATGGCTCTCCAGAATCCTATAGAACTCATTGTTTCCTACACAGAATAAAACCAAAAAAAGAAGAAGACATTATCATTAATTTAAAAATAAAAATCATGATAAATATGTTTTAGATAAAGTACATGAAATAGTTAAAATATTAAAATTTACCCGGGAGTTGTACATGCTTTATAGGGACACCCTCATCGTTCACCAACAACGTGCCATTAATGGTCCCTGTGGAGCTGACACGTGTAGCTCCAGGAAACGCAATAATGTAGTTGGCCATATCGGCCTCATCATTGCCAACACGTTCAGCGGTTGGCTGGGTGTCTGCTTGGGTAGGGTGTGTTTCTTGGCTAGCACCTAAAGGAGTAGAAGGTGTATGAGAGGGTTGTTGGGAAATCTCTTGCCCTTGTGTCCCACTACCACCAACACCGGGTTCAGCAAATTCCAGAAAACGCTACATACAAAAGAAATTTTTGTTAGTTTAGTCAATGTAAAAATTAAAAATCAAACTATCATAATTCATCTCATGCAGAACAAAAAAAATATCCTTTTGACTTTTTATTATTACCTGATATCTTTCTATATGCCTCATAAGATGTTGTATCCTCTCTTCTGTTTCAGGTGTTTGAGGCGCGTCTATCAAAGCATTAAATTCCGACCTTGCATCTCGTGCCTTTTTTTGCAACAAGAACATTGGAGATAGGGATGAAGAAAGCTCTTCCTCAAAGAGGGAATCATCAGGCGTACCATGGCTAGGTGTCTGCATATTTGAACAAAATTAATATTATTTCAATTATGTAAATAACTAAAATACCTAAAGATAGAGAAATGCTGGGACTTTACATGTTCTTCCGCTGGCCTCTTTCCGCGATCATCCTGTCTCGGGGTTGTTCCTGCACTGCTCTGATCAGTCTGCCACATTGCAATAAAATTATAAATGTAAAAACTTGAAAACAATATCTAACTTGAAAACATAAAATGAAAACTGAAATAATTTCTAATAAGACACCAGAAGACAGAGTTAGAGTTTCAAATATGCCTTGCATTGAATTCAGTCCTGGAAACATGTCATTGCACATTAAGGCACCCAAACATTCAATCCACAAATGATATATTTAAGTAGGCTTCTCCTATTCTGGGAAAACACCATACCTATAATGCATTCACTTGCATGTATAAATGGAAAGGAAAACATGTTTTCATACAACGGTGACAAAGGCATCTTGGGGAAAGGTATCCTCACTTTTTATTTATGTTGTTCACCCACACCACTCTCGTGTTTTCACTAATCCTGTTTTGTCATTTTTGGATTCAAATTAAGTTAAGGCCATAAGTATTTTTTGACCTTTCGGTGTAGTTTTTATAAGTGGCATGTATGGATTTTCCATTAATTCTGCACTTTTTCTCTTCATGCACATGTTTCCCTGGAAATAAAATGCATGATTTAGTCCCATACATTTAACAAGTTGTTGGATCAACTCCATAGGAAATATCATGTTTCCTATTCAATCAAAATTTATCTCAGTTAGGGTAGGTAGGGAGGTTTTCCCTTTGTATTAATAGGGCACTTCTAGCTTGCATTTTTATTATATCTTTCAAATTTAGTGTCGTTTCAATTAGGGCATGAATTTTTGCAACTTTCAAGGTGAGAATGAACAAAGACAATTTTTTGTGATGGATGACTATATATGACTCCATGGCCAGAGGAAAAGGCACTAATCTACTTCTTCAAATATCTATAGTTCTCATTCACCTCATACGGAGATGGTCCCTGATTTTGAGCCAAATGTTGCAGAAAAAAGTTCCCCCCCCCATAATTTGATATTCAATGGAAATTTCTTAAATTGATGATCGGGCATGATTATGGAACATTGGCACATACATATGTAATGGAATTCCAAGATCATGATATATGTTTGCATATGTTTATAGCAATGTTCCACCAAGTCCCCTGGAGGTGGGAGCGAGGGGACGAGGGAGCGCGGGAGCGGCCTATGCAAAAGCTCCCTACCAATTTTCAGGAAACGTGGGGGGACGTCGGGGTCATAAAAATTATAAAATTTAATATTTAAAATGTAACTATATTTTTGAAAGGAATGTATATACAGTCATCATACACTTGCATCATGAAAGATAAATCATAAATGATAAAATTACAAATCGATGAATGATGAATCATATAATTGAAACACATTTAAAAGTTAAAAGTTAAAACATACATCATACAATCATGCATGTAAGTTTGTAAGTTTGTAACTATATAATCATTAATGTAACTACTAACAATGTACAATGAAAATAAAGTTTAAGATATCTTATGACATATTATATCAAGATTCAAAATAGAGTTTAAACTGAAGTTTACAACTCAAGTCTGAAACATAAAACTTAAACGCAAATAAGTTATGTCTGAAACATAAAACATAAAACATAACATATGAATATCAAATGATATCATCATAATGATAAATGAGCATAAATGCTCAAGTTAATGCCCCACTAGTCTCTGCATCCAACTTCCACACAAATATATCAAGATCAACCATGTCACCATCTGAATCAAAATCACTTGGATTCTCAAATATGCTAAGTGGCACATCAACTTTTAACACGAAACCATAAACTAAAAGGGGCGGTGAGGGGACGTGAGGGGGCGTGAGGGAAACATCCCCTAGAAGTCCCCAAGACCCCGGAGCGCGAGGGGGCGAGGAGTCTAGACCCCTAGGTGGGGGGGCGAGACCCCGTGTAACACTGGTTTATGGAGGTGGTGGAGCAAAAAAGAGCTCAAATAGAGCTGAAATTTTTCACATAAAAAGGACTGTGGGCTTGACTAATGGTTCCATTTAAAAAATGATATCTAGACAGAGAATAAGTGTAGCATGCAAACATGCATTGAAAATCCATATGAGTTTGCATTGTATTACTTATGATGGATTCAAATTTGGGTTTCAAAATGCCAGGTTATGGCATGATTTTGTCGAAAAACCCTTAGTTGGATTCTCATGTTGGTTTAATTTATATTTTAAGTTTGTTTTGCAATCTTTGGGTGATAGTAACTCATGAACTAGGTTACCAATGTGTAACAATCATATTTCAAGAATAAAGTTTTGATTTTTTTATATTATTATTATTATCTATTAGCTACGAGTATTGACACCTAATGCCTGGAATTTTGACATCTTGATAGCATGGATAATTTCGAAAATGTTTCTAGTAATGTTAACATAATAACTATCATTATGTGTCTTCAATTTTTTCACCATAATAGACCTGTGATATGGACTCATCACACAACTTCATATGCTATGTCCCAACAAGTTCAAACTGGTTGAACCTACCTCATATTGTGGTTATTAAGGACAATTTGCTTGGTATATAACTCGATAGCATAGACCACGTTGCAGTTCTAAAAAGAATCCTCAAGTGTCAAAAAAACTTCACAATATGTTCTACTATAAAGCCTTTTGGGATACCTGAAATAATATATGTATCATTGATGACTTTTAAAGTATGACAAGATCCGGAGGGAAAGGAAATCAATGGAAGAGTGATCCACCAATGAGAACCTAGAATTTAGCATCAGATGAGTTAGAGTCTAGGAAATTGTAAGCCTATAATTTTAATTAGTGATGAAGGACATCACATAGGTAATTATATTTTCATGTAGAATAATCTGTTAATTCAAATTTAAACTACATAATATGAAAGGCATACCATAAATTTTTCCACGTAAGTCCAAACAACATATAAAAAAGGAAAACCTTCTTTTTCCATGGGAAATAATTTACCTTTCCTTTTTCAAGACAATCTAAATCACAAAAAATATGAACTATACTGCACACATTCTTGGATAATGTGAAAGTGGAAAAGGAATACCCTACACAAGTGATGCACACATGTACATTTGAACACTAATAGATTTTTTGTAGTTGAAATGCAATGCTTGTTTTCATTTAAATGTAGGGTTTTTAAAGTAGGGAGAAATAATGGCTGCCAAATTAATAAGCGTTTCTTTGGGAAAAATTTAAATCTTGTATTGGGCGATGAAGATAATAGAGGGTATTGAATCTTGATTCTTGACATCTATAGAGAACCCTATAGCCTAGCACAATCCAATGGAATTGACCAAAAAAACCCAAATAGATTCAACCCTACTATAGGAGGAAGGACCTGCAGTAAGAACTTACCATTTTGCAAGAGCAGGTAGATGCGTGCACGCAAGGGCGGGCGGGCGGCGGGGGCGAATGCGAGGGCAAAATGCGTTACGCAGAGGTGAGGGGTGAATGCGGGGGCGAATCTTTGATACAAGAGCTGAGGGCGGAATCCGGGCGAATGTTGCAGAGCTCGGGGCGAATGCGCGAGGCGAAGTCTTTGTTGCAAGAGCTCGGGCGAATGCGGCCAATTTTGTTACGCAGAGATGAGGGGCGAATGGCGTTACGCAGAGTGGAGGCGAATGCGCGCGTGATATCGAGCGTTAATGTAGCACACATGTACATTTGAACACTAATAGATTTTTGTAGTTGAAATGCAATGCTTGTTTTCATTTAAATGTAGGGTTTTTAAAGCGGGGAGAAATAATGGCTGCCAAATTAATAAGCGTTTCTTTGGGAAAAATTTAAATCTTGTATTGGGTGATGAAGATAATAGAGGGTATTGAATCTTGATTCTTGACATCTAGAGAGAACCCTACAGCCTAACACAATCCAGTGGAATTGACCAAAAAAACCCAAATAGAGTCAACCCTACTATAGGAGGAAGGGCCTGCAGTAAGAACTTACCATTTTGCAAGAGCTGAGGGCGAATGCTATTCTGCAAGAGCTGAGGGTGAACGCTGAGGGCGAATGCTAAGGGAAAATGCTGTTCTGCAAGAGCTGAGCGTGAATAATGAGGGCAAATGCTGTTCTGCAAGAGCAGAGGGCGAATGTGCGCGTGATATCAAACGTTAATGTAGCTATTGCGACAAATACGAAACAATAAAATCATTTTTATGTAGCGCGCATATAAGTTTCGAATTTTTATGTAGCGCGCATATAAGTTTGGTATTTTTATGTAGCACGAAAATAACTGTCGTTATACCGACGGCGGAAAAGGCGTCGCTATTATGACGGGTGCCTCCAAACGTCGCAATGGCGACACCTAGACATTGTGTCGCAGTTGCGACGTTTAGAGTCCTCTCAATAGCGACGCTTTGGGCCATGGTGTCGCAATTGCGACGTCTTCCTCTAAATGTCGCAATTGCGACACGTTTTTAAGTGTCGGTATTGCGACACTTTTCTATAGACGTCGGTATAGCGACGGTTTCGGGCGGGATGGAAAAAATTTGGGAAAATTTCCGACATTTGGTCAAAAGCGTCGGAACCAAGTGTCGGAATTTCTGCCAAATGTAGTAGTGTCATGGCATTCCCTTAAACATGTACTCTCATTGCCCTGAAGACAACTCCTTGTGAAAAACCCTAAAAACACCCCTTTTGCATTGGCGCGGGTAGCCAGTTAATTACCCACGCCAATGGGGGAAATCCTTCAAAGAGGGCGCGCCAATTGGCGCTCTGTCCCAAAGTCGCACTCGTGCCAGCCATTTTAAGGAGTGTTTTTTTAAAAATAAATGGCGGAAGTTTCATCCTAACTGATCCAAGAACTGGTATCTAATTTGAGTTGGGAGGTTTGGCTCTGGATCTCCATGTAGGGGAAGTGGTTTTGCCACCTCTCATGGAAGCTTCCTTGAGGATAGGGCCAATCCCATGATTATAGGGATCCCAACTCCCCTTCCTCCATCTATAAAATCTTGCTCATCTCATTTGCAAGCTAGTCTCCAAGTTCCCAAGAGCCATCAGAGCCTTATGCTGCAAGAGCCTTGATTCATTCCCTTAAGGCCAATCCAAGCAAGGAGATTATTGTCGAGACATCTAAAGAGAGAGGTTTTTCCCATCCCCGACAGGCTTCTTCAAGACGTGTTCCGTTGGTAACCCTCCGAAGGAGAATTCAGCTTCAGAGCTATGGTTGTATTCTTCTTTGATTGATTAATGATAAGTGACTATTGGTTATGGTTCCACTCTTGTTGTTGATTATGATGATGAGTTATGTCTTCTCTGACTGACATATAGTTGCATATACTGGATTTTACGCTTGCGTTTGTTTTGTTTCTTGCATGTGCAGGTGTTCGGTCACAGAGATCGTGAGGATTGTGATCTATCGGAGCTAAGGAACGGGAGCGTTACCTCTTCTACAAGCAACAGCATTGGATTCCAAGTAAGCCTACATCGCTAGTCGGTTTATTTGCAATTAGGAACCTACACTATAGCATGAACGATTGTTGCTAGACCCGGTCTGGGCTAGTAGGGATCACCTCTGTCCGCAGAGGGGATTTACCTCCACAACAAATTGGCGACTCCGTTGGGGATCGTTGGCTGCTTTTTGTTCTGCTTTCTAAGCTACGGACGGAGCCTGAAGTTAGCCAGATAGCCTTCGAAATGCTTTTGCTCTACATTAGTGGAGTAGATCAACGTTGCTTCAGTCAATCTCCGGTTTAGTTTATGAACTGAACGCTTGGAGTATTGTCTTGTCTTTTCGGTTGTTTCTCGATTTTGCTTGCTTGATCGGCTCTTTTGGCTGGCTCTTTTCTAAGTGTTTGGCTTTTGGTTCAACCCCAGAGGATTAGATCTGACCTCTGCTTTTCTGAATTTTCACCTTTTCATAGTTGGCTTGATTGGCGCGAGTTTAGCCCTGACAGTCACGCCAGTTGGCGCAGGTTTCCAGTTCATCACTCGTGCGATTCTCTGTCTGGCGCGGATTACAGCCAGACAGTCGCGCCATCTCCTGTAGGTGATAGGGTTTACCCTTGTTCGGAAGTTTCTTTTGGTCAGTACTTTGCTTCTGGGTTTGTTTTAGATCCTGCTTGAAGTGGTGAGTCTGGTCTTGGTTGGGAGAAATTCTTTGTTTTTTCATTTTCAGGCGTTGGCGCTTGTTGTCAGTTAGCAACCCGCACCAATTGGGCATTGGCGCTAGTTGTCAGTGAGCAAGTCGTGCCAGTTGGCACTAGTTTTCAATGACAAAGTTGGGCCAATTTCAGGGTGTATGAAATTGAGATTTTTTCCCTAAATCCTTCACCAGTGTGTCTTTCCCTTCCGGTCTTTTCACTGTATGAGCATAGATTACATTACTCATTGTTTGAAATGTCTTATTTCCATGATTGTTTGATGTAAAAGGGAATGAATGCCTTGTTTTGATCTCTTGCTTTGGAAGTCCTCTTTGTGTTTGACCTCATATGTCTAGTCGCCTTTTGAGAGATTTCGTGACAAAGTGTTTGAAACAACGATTGCATTCTTAGTGTTTGTTTACATCTCTTTTGCATTCATACTTCATTAAGAAGATTTGCGTTAATTTAGTTTTTGTCTCAAAGTTTTCTTTTCGTTAAAATGCATTAGATCACATTGCATTGAAAAGTATTCTTGAGATTTATCATTGAACTTAGATCACATTGTTTAATGATTGAAGGCTAAAGATCGCATTGAGTGCATTCTCTTTTATTAAAAGCATGCATTAAGTAGATTCTCATTTCATCGAAAAATGCATTGAGAGTATTCTTATTATTTGAAAAGGAAAAAGGAAATTGTGCATAGATTACAATTGCATAGTTTTCGAAAAAGAGAATTTTGCATAGATTACATTGCATAATTCGCATCATTGAATGTTTTAGAATACTTTTGGATAGTGAAAGTCATCTAGTTTGGAAAAATTTCGTTTGCAGTGTTGTTGTTTGTTGCATCATTGTTTGAAGCTCTTCCCTTAACTAGATAGCATTCATCGAATTGAAAAGTTTTCTTTTCTCATATAGCCGCACACAAGAGATTGTCAAATGACATATGGTAGGGCCTTGAAACTGAGACATAATTGAAGATCAACATTAAAATTTATTCAATTTACACTAAGGCAGCATTGAAACGTTAATGCAACATTTAGAGGTCTAGGCTAGAGACGTGTTCCGGCGTCTTTAAACCTAGTAGCTGTCATTCGCCTCTTGGCTTTAGATAGCACTAGTATGGACTTGTGCTCCGCGTACCGTTGAGTATATAAAGGGAGACCCCACTAGGTTTATATCCTTTATCCATAGGAAACCGATTCTACCGCCCTATACCCATGATACACCGGACACAACATTCGGGGAGATTGCCTGCACGTACGTTAAGTCCTTGGTTGATTTCTCTTTCATTTTGAAACCAAGGTGTATATTGCAGTTCACGGTTATTTGGTACACCCTTTGCCTAGTATTCCTGAGTAGTCATTTGATCTTTTCTAACTCTTTAAATTTGAAAGGATCACCAAGCGCTTGTCCTTTCACGCTTGTTTCCAATCTGAAAGTGATAGAGTCACCTTTTGCTTGTTTATCGACTCTTAAAATATGAAACGGTAGAGTTTTGTTTCAATGTTTTAAAAATTAACTGCCCACGAAATATTCCTGGTTAAAGTTAGTTTCCTTATGGTGTTTTTCTCAAGATTGTTTCTAATGGCAACTTTTCCTGAGTTCACCAACCAAGGAATCCCCTCTGATGGGTATCCTGGTCCTTTTCCTCCTTTTGGGAATGTTGGTGCTCCTTATATGGCAACGTTGTCCCTTCCTGGGTTAACTGTTGGGTTACCTGTTTGGTTGTTCTCAACCTCTGTGGTTCCGAACATCCCGCCTACTGTTCAATCAATCCCTCCACCTGAACAAAATCATGTTGATTCCAAGGTCGACCTCTCCCCTTCTTCGCCTGTTTCTGCATCCTCCTCTTCTACTTCACCTGGTGAAAGTCTGGATTCGAGTAACCAGGTGGCTAAGAAGAAGAAGAAGAAGAAAAAGAAGAAGAAGTATGATAAAGGAGAGGCTAGCTCTACGACTATTGCGCCTAAGAAGTCTCCTCTTGATAAACCTTCCAACCCTCCGTGGAAATTTAAGTTCCCTTGCATGTTTTGCACGGAAGACCATCTTCTTCGAGACTTCCCTGGCATTCCCAAGGTGCTTGAAGCATGGTCCAACGGTCGCCCACCGTTGCCTTTGGCTTCCATGAGTCAGGTTGGGGGCACGTCTTCAGCTAGTGTTGGTAAGACACCTAAGAAGCAGGGTAAGATTACCAATCCCTATAATTTGTGTGAAGGGCACCATGCCATTCACCTTTGTCCTTATATGGATGAAGCCAAGCGATTTTTGGACAACTTAAATATTTCTACACCATGCCTCCCGGCTGGTTATAAATGGCTTTCTTTGAGTCCTCTGCCAGCTGATCCTACGATTGGTCAAGAGTCATCTTTGGTCGATCCCACTCCCCCTGAAATTCAAATTCAGGAATCCATTCCCGACCAACCATTAGTCGTGGGATCAGTTGAGCTAGCCCCGTCTACGATACACCAGGTCTTTTCCGTTGAGAGTGGACCTCACACCCCCCATGTTCTTCTTGTTTCTTCAGATTCCTCGGACTTGGAGAAAGATTCTCCTGTCCCTATACCTCAAGAAGTTTCCCCTCCACCTCTCGTGATGGAGGTCCCGGAGGATACCCCTCCCACCTTCGAGATGGAGGTCGTGGAGGATACTCCTTCTTCTTCTATAACACCAGGGAAAACCTTCTCGATTCGATGGTAGCCCCTCCGAGTAGTTTAGTCGCTTCCTTTGATTGGAATTGATTTGTAGGATACCGCCTTCCGTCTTATGTGCCTTTTGAGATCACAGTACAGGCTTTTGGTCTGGTTGTACCCATCACCATTATAGATGAAGGTGCGTCTGTTAGTATTCTATCCTCAACTACTTGGAAAGCTTTCGGTTCACCACCGCTTGCGCCTGTTACGCAGAATCTTTTGGCATTTAACAGAAGAACTAGTCAACCGTTAGGGATCCTTCCAAGGTTACCTATTACTTTGGGAGGTAAAACTATCCATATGGACGTGATGGTTGTTCCAGGCCCCTTGGATTTCAATCTACTTTTGGGGCGCGATTTCACCTATGCCATGGGAGCTCTTGTCTCCTCCCTTTTTCGTGTGGTCTGTTTTCTTCATGAAGGACGGATCGTGACCATTGATCAACTTTCGTTCTTTGGTCCTGATATGGCAGCTGGCCTGCCATCATCCCTTCCTGGTTTTTATGCACCCATTGTATCTGCCCCACCGCAGGTCAACTATGTGGCTACCTACCCCGTGCCTGTACTCAGTGATAGTGTCATCGAGCATCAAGTGCTGGGGGCATTGGGTCCTGACTTCCAAGATGTTCTCCTTCCATCAGAAGTGGAACTCTTGGAAGCAATGACTTCTTGTTCATTATGATGAGGTCGATCGGAGCAGAGTTCCTTGTCTTGTGTCAAGCTCCTTAAAAAATGAAACAAGGTCGTCGGAGCACAGTTCGTTCTGCTTGTGTCAAGCTCCTTAAAAAATGAAACAAGGTTGTTGGAGCAGAGTTCTTTGTCTTGTGTCAAGATCCTTAAAAAATGAAACAAGGTTGTCGGAGCAGAGTTCCTTGTCTTGTGCCAAGCTCCTTAAACCATGAAACAAGGTGTCCTGAGGATAGTTCTTTTAATGTGTCAACCTTGTTAAAATAATGAAACACGTTCTTGTTCAATTCGAGTCTGTGATCAGATCTCGTAAAATCCCAGTCGAGTCTTCCTCTTGATCTCGTAACTTTAACCTTCACTCCATCTGCCTTTGATATGGACTGAAGCTTGGGGGGCATGTACCTCGAATTGAGTCACCATGCTGGGGGGCATGCTTACTTTTTGAAGCATAGTTTGTTTCCGTTTCAAAGCTTGTGTAAAAATGAAACCTGTTTCAAGCATAGTTTATCTTTGTTTCAAGCTTGTGTAAAAATGAAACCAACTTCAAGCAGAGTTTCTTGATTTCAAGCTTGTGTAAAAATGAAACCATTCCCATTTTACCTCTTGTGATTGTCATTTTATCAGCCTGTTTTTGCCAGATGAACCTTGGTTTTCTCACTCCATCATCACTATCTGCTTGGCCGATCATATGCCTTCACTTGGTTATTTTACCTGTTCCTGAGGAACCGCTGCGATGAGTGGTCTTGTTAGCCAGCCTCTTAACCTTTACTTGTTCTGAGCAGTTCCACCATTACCGGAACCAGTTGCTACCCTTTATACCACTCGTTCCTCCAGGAGGAGTCATCTTTTAGCTCTTTTCTAACTCTCTAAACATGAAAAGATTGTCGAGTTCCTTGTCGTTTCGATCTCGTTAAAGTGGACACGAAACGACATCTACCCAGTATACGTTTACCCCTTTTTCGGGCTGGGATAGATTATTTACGAAAAATGAATACCCTAGCCTATTGCAACTAGGAGGTTTTCTTAGACAAAGTTTTCCACCTTTTTGGATCTGAGGAACTATTTACGAAAAGGGACCTTTGGAGTTTTCTTTTCCGCTGTCTTTTCAAACTCTCTAAATATGAAAAGACGCTGAGTTCTTCCTTTGTCAGACTCGTTAAACCCTGATGAAATCGGATTTAGTCGCAATGACGTTATTCGAGTCGCTCCTTCCTAGGGCTCATTAAATGTACTAGGATGGACTTATATGACAAGCATATGGTATCCTCTTCAAGCTTTTGTAAAAATAAAGAGGTACTCGCCAGAAATGGTGGGGAAAATGGAACCAGAATTATTATCGTGTCCGCAGTATGTTGCTCTTGAACATGGCACTTGTCTGCATTCGTGTCGGGTTGGGGACATCTCATCTCATTTTTCACTTGCCTCCATGGATTTGGGTAATCCCTTTTGACCTATCATCTGCTCTTTGCCTTGTCATTATGACCCTTGATATTTTGATGTCAAATACTGCCAAATCCACTATCATGCCTCCGATATGTTCAAGAGAAGTTGACCTCTGTAGATTTCAAACTTCCTCTGATTCTCATCTGATCGTGATTCACAAAAACATTATGTTCCTCTTTCTCGTGTCGATGATGTGGGTAACACTATGGCCCACCTTCGATCAAGGTCACTTCCTGTCGACTTCAACTCATTATCCAGGAAGCTGATCTAGAGACTCCCTTCTGGTACCTTGGAGCCTGCATGCCTCAATGGCAGGTTCTTCACATTCAACATGAGGTTTTCATCATTGGCCTCCGATCGAGTGATTCTGGGGGTGTTTGAAGTCAGCTCATTGTTCACATGCTGTAGATTGTACCTGTAGTACCTTGAGGACCATTGGCATTAATGGTGGTACCTCTCGCGTCTGTTAACAGCTTTCATCATTGGCTAGTAATCAGACAGTGTTCTTGCATGTTCGACTTCAGCTCACTTATTCGCATGCTTGAACTTGTACTTTGTTCAGGTCGAGATGGAGCACAAGACCCTGGGTTCCTATTTGTTACGATCCAAGCTGCGATTTTGTGGATTATCATGATTAGTTACATGAATCACTGATTGGATGGTTGCAACCATACCTGAGTCTATTCATCGATCTTCACTGGATGGCTGCGTCCATGCCTTGGATATGGATTATTGTATACTCTGTTATGGATGGTTGCGCCCATACCACGTATATATCATGTATTTGAGATATCAGTTGTATTTCTCTACGCATATTTTCCGACGGCGGTGTTTTCAGTTGGACATGTTCTCATAAAGCATTTCACCCCTCTCTCTCTCTCGGGCCTCATGCTTTACGAGGCATCTGTTACACAGCAATTTGTCACCGTCCTTGCAATTCCCCATCCCGCACAATTGGAGGGCTCATTCCGTGACCTGTGAGCAGTGACATAACTTGAAAACACTTTCATTGCATTCCCCTAAACTTGTACTCTCATTGCCCTAAAGACAACTCCTTGTGAAAAACCCTAAAAACACCCTTTTTTGCATTGGCGCGGGTAGCCAGTTCATTACCCGCGCCAATGGGGGAAATCCTTCAAAGAGGGCACTCCAATTGGCGCTCTGTCCCAGATTCACACTCGGGCCAGCCATTTTAAGGAGTATTTTTTAAAAATAAATGGCGGAAGTTTCGTCCTAACTGATCCAGGAACTGGTATCTAATTTGAGTTGGGAGGTTTGGCTCCGGATATCCATGTAGGGTAAGTGGTTTTGCCACCTCTCATGGAAGCTTCCTTGAGGATAGGGCCAATCCCATGATTATAGGGATCCCAACTCCCCTTCCTCCATCTATAAAAGCTTGCTCATCTCATTTGCAAGCTAGTCTCCAAGTTCCCAAGAGCCATCAGAGCCTTATGCTGCAAGAGCCTTGATTCATTCCCTTAAGGCCAACAAGCAAGGAGATTATTGTCGAGACATTCGAAGAGAGAGGTTTGTCCCATCCCCGACAGGCTTCTTCGAGACGTGTTCCATTGGCGACCCTCTGAAGGAGAATTCAGCGTCAGAGCTATGGTTGTATTCTTCTTTGATTGATTAATGATAAGCGACTATTGGTTATGGTTCCACTCTTGTTGTTGATTATGATGATGAGTTATGTCTTCTCTGACTGACATATAGTTGCATATACTGGATTTTACACTTGCATTTGTTTTGTTTCTTGCGTGTGCAGGTGTCTGGTCACGAAGATCGTGAGGATTGTGATCTTCCGGAGCTAAGGAACGGGAGTGCTACCTCTTCTACAAGCAACAGCGTTGGATTCTAGGTAATCCTACATCGCTAGTCAGTTTATTTGCAATTAGGAACCTGCACTATAGCGTGAACGATTTTTGCTAGACCCGGTCTAGGCTAGTAGGGATCGCCTCTGTCCGCATAGGGGATTTACCTCCACAACAATGATGTTTATAGTTGCTCCTAAATCAATAAATGTATTTGGAATTTAAATACCATTGATATGTGTTTTTACAACTGGAATTCCTGGATCTAAATATTTTTGTATGGCAATTTTTCCCATCATAATGTCTGCAATTTTTCCTACTAATTGAATTCTTTTTACTTCTTTTTTTTTCTTCCTGGTTTCTTCATGCTCAACTCTCTTATTGTTTTGGCTAGAATTGGAATCTCTTTGATGGCCTGTAGCAAAGGAATTTTGATATAGACATTTTTCAATTCATCTAGAAAATCATAATTTGGAAAAATTATATGTTTTTCTACCCCTCTATCAACTTGTTATCTTTCAGGAAAAGGAGGGTTAGAAATAGATACTGATGGTTTCTCTATGATAGGAGTTGATTTTATTGGTTTTTCTTGTTTTTCATTTTCAAAATTCTAGTTTTGTTGAAGAGATGTTCCTTCTTCAAAACTTTTGTTTTTTTGTAGAGAAATTCCTTCATCAAAATTATCTTGTTCTTGAATAACAACAGAATGCTTTTTCCTTTCTAATATTCTACCAGATCTAAGTTGAACAACGTTAAGATCTATTGGAGTAATCATGTAAGTTGGAAATTGTTGTCCTTCTATAGTGTAAGAATTTTGAGGATTTTTATTATTGGGGTTTGGCAAAGGCTGGGCAGATAGCTGGTTTGGTATTTGTCAAAATGGTAATTAAAGTTGTGGGTTTTGGTTTTGGAGTTGTGGTTGTTGATTTTGTTGTGGAAATTTTTAGGGAGGATAGTTTGGATAAGATGGAGGATATTGGTAGTATTGAGAATATATACCATAGGGATTTTGCATTCCTTGTGCCCAAGTTTAATGTTGGGACCAAGGTTTCTGCCAAGAATTTTAATTATTTGGTGGGGGTTGAGTATACATTTGGTTGTTAAAGCCTTGAGATTGTGGCCCCTGCCATGGTCTTCTAGAGACAAAGAAAAGAGGTTCTACTAGATTTGAAGTTACTTCTTCTTGAAGAACAACCTTAAGACCTGGAAATCAAGGGAAACTCTTAGTTTCATGATTTTCTGAGAAAATCACACTGGTCTCTATGGTGTTTACATCAAGAGGACATTCTCTTAAAGCATGCTTCTTTATGCATTTAAGACAAAAAATAGATAAGGCATCAATTTCGGCTTTCTGCTTGTTTTCTAATTCAAGGGTGTCTATCTGTTCACTAAGACTCCCTAAAATATTTTTTTTAAATTCATCAAGCATATTTCCAATTTCTGCCCTACTTATTGTTCCAGTTGCATATTTATTCACTCTAGAAAGAGAAGGATCTCTTGTATTTTTCCCAGTTTTTTGTTTTCCCCTTGAGAGATGAATACATAATCCACCAAATTAAGGTAATGTGATTGAGAGATATATCCTCTACCCATCATGTTGAGAATTTCTATCCATTCATCCCTAATGGATTATAAGAAGAGAGCTTTTAAATTATCTTGATCTAAGTTTTCCATTTTAGCTCTTTTTATGTTATAATTGAATCTTTCAATTAGATCCTCCAGGTTTTCATCCTCTCCTTGCATCATCTTGAATACTTCATCCGTCTGATTAATAGGTATGCAATAATCCAAATATATTTCTCAAAATGCTCTTTGCATATCATTCCATGTTCTAATAGATTGTGTGACTAAACCCAGGAACCATTTTGAAGATGCTCCTTTAAGTGTTGCAGGAAATAGCTTTAATTTTTTAGAGTCTTGTAAGTAGTCATAAGATCTACACAAAACTTCAAATTCAAACAAAAATGTTTCAGGATCTTCACTCTTTAATCCATGGAAATTTGGAAGATTGGAAGGTGAAATACTTTTCATTGTGGCATTTGTATCCTCATCAATTATAGGGAATCCAAAATAATTATCATCTTCCCTATTTCTCTTGTTTCCTTCACCTCCTCCTCTATTCCCTCTATCTCATCCTTCACCTCTTCCTCCTCCAAACAGTAGATTTTATCCATTTAAAATTTATCCTTCCCCTTCCATTGTAGATTCCTCGGAGCTGATATGAGGTTCTAACTGTAAATTTAATTGATATTCCTCTAGTTATTCTATCAATGGAATATTGAATAAAGTTTCTTCTTCTTCTTCCTCACTAGGAATTTCTAACTCTTCAGCTACAATGTGTTCTCATGTAGAGGTGAAAAAGGTTACTCCTTCTATTCGATATCTAGGATCTTCTTCCTCTAGGACTACCTTAGTGGATGAAGTAGGAGATCCTCCTGATTGGATTTCTGACCTTGAGACTTCAGGAATTCTATGTCTAGTGAAGTATGGAATATGAGTTTGATATGGTGGTGTAGCACTACGTGGTCTCGGTGGGGTGAGTGGTGTAGTTGGAATTAAACTCATGCCTTTAGCTATGAATCATGAATCTACCCCTAGAATCTCTTTCTCTACGCATGTCATTTTTTTTTTAGATGTAAGAAATAAGGTTACCTAATTACACTTCGATAGCAACGGCGCCAAAATTTTTAGCTAATTAATGTCTTAAATTGCTTATCATAAATCATCAATCGAGGTTAGTAATCTGATGAAGTGTGGTGCACTATATATGCTTAGTTAACTTTCTTATTACTTTGTTGTGTATGTTTTTATGTTGTTTTGGGGTTTTGTTTCTTTATGTCTAAAGGTTAATCTTAAGAACTGATAATTATGAAATAAATCAACAAAATCTAATGAAGTTTTAATGTTAAAAACTAATTTTGAAATAAGGAAGAAAAGGAAGTGTTCTTTAACTATTATAATTTGCATGAAAATGAATCAAACTTTAAATGGTTAGAATCTTATCTAAAAGAAGAGTATTTATTCTAATGATTTTAATCTTTTTGGAATTTTAAAGCTAATCTTAATTTGACTCTACTCCATGGATTAAAACATAAATCCTATGACTAAGAATTGAAATGACAATGCTAATCTAAATGGAAAGCAAATTCAAAAGGAATTGAAAAACAACTACTGCATGACCAACTACTCAATCATCCAAATTTGGAAGAATGACAAAATCATATTTTTTACATGATTTACAACAAATTGATTATTCTTTAGTTTAAATATTTAATCGAAGAAAGCGTTTTAAAAAACATGTAAGGGAAACTCAAATATTGTATATTTTAAATACTCAATCATCCAATTTGGAAGAATGACAAAGTCATCTTCTTGACATGATTTACAAGCATCTAATTATACATTTAATTGAGGATTTTAATCTAGGAAAGTAGTGTAAAAACATGTAAAGGAAACTAAGGTAATTGTATGCTCTAATGCCTCAAACATAATCTAATTTGGGAAAATATAAGAACTACTTTCTTGAGATGCTTTTGGTAAGAAAAATATTACATAGTCATTCTAAAACTAATTCTAAGAACGCATTCATAAGTTTTATATATGAAATGATAAGCAATTTAATCTAAAGATCAGTTGCAAAGAAAATGTAAATTTGACTTATGAATTGACAAAACAGAGCTAATGAAATCAAACTAAAACAACTAATGAAAACCTCCTTCTGTGCAGGGGCCTTCTGCGACAGAATGAGTTGAGATCCTAGCAGACTATATGCGCATCAAGAAGAAACTAGAACAATGAACGTGGTCTTCGTATTATGGAAAAGAACAGAGGCTCAGAGCATACACAACATTTACAAAATTAACACTGTTTTCGGTTTTCAAACAACCGATATTTAAACAAAATTAAATGTAACTGTCTGGAGCTATTTCCACCTACAAATGGTGATTACAAATGAAACATAGAAGCAAAATCTAAGTGGTTAACTCTCGATTTTCTATGTCAGAGAAAATCGAGAGTTCTTCGTTCTCGGATCACGCCCTTTGACCCCACTTTGACCACGAGCATAGGCACCTTTTCCTGTCGAATTCAACTAGGTGGATAGGACGAGATCCATATGTGGATCATTCTAAATATGCCCATGTGACTCATTCCTTCATTTGTTCCTCAGAACCTGTCAAACCATTAAAGTAGCTGCGAAAACAAAAATTAGCTGCAGAATAGGATGTGTTATGTAGCTGAGTTACAAAAATCCATTCAAATAACAGGAACATCAAAATATAACATAGAGATCATTCAAATGCATTCCCTGAGATAAAAAAATGTCATTTATCATTGATTGGAGTCATTTATTTATGAAAATGTAGGGAAAAGTGATGAGAAAAGATGTCAGATAAAGAACAATTCTGAGGTTCAACAAGTATGCTTTGGGGTCAAATCATTTTTGAATAATTGTACACTTCAAACTCACAGTATCAGTTGTAAAACCTGTTCAAAGAACCATCAAACAGATTAAAAATATCTATTTCATTGTAAAAAATGAATAAAAACCATATTCACATCATCAAATATGAGTAAAATAATCAAAATTACTATTAAAAGCTTTTACCGTTTCATTTTACCATTCCATAGTTACCATTTGAAATTTAGGAGCTCTGAACTAGTTTTTCCCTCGAACTTTAGCAGTTGATTGCGACAGTTTTAGTGGACGATTTCTCATGCTGTTTCATCCAATTTTGAGCTATGAACCTTATCTTTCTTTTAGTATCATTTATGTTTCATTTCATGGTAAATTTTTAGGTTTTTAAGCCTCCTAAGGTAAATATACAACTCTCTGAGGGCAACGAACCCTTGAAGGTTGAAACGTGTGTTGCAAAGCACTGAAATTGAAGCTCAGGTGCATCTGCAATGCTCTGTCCATTAACCAAGGGTACGTTGGGTGCATTTCCACTGTGGTCGCCAATTTGTTATATGGAATTCTAATCTAAGGATAAACTAGAGCTCCCTGAGTGTGGTGTTCCTTCACTCAGAACAACAGAATAAAGACAAATATTCTTTTCTCTAAGATAAATAGATAGACAAAAATGAAAGAAACCTAATTGTAATCCTTTCGCTCTCTTTCTCCTTTTTTCGTTGTTTTGTCTCTCTCAATCAAACTAAAGCCGTTGGATTGATACTTGTAATCAAATACAAAAGACAGCAAACAACATACAAATATAAAATATCTTTCTACCTTAACGAAATAAAACCAATTAGATCTAAGAATACATACACAATTGAGAATACATTCACAAAATATAATCATATGTAGGAGAGAAAGAACAAATATCTTTATTAAGAAATTAGGAGGAGAAGATTACAACCAATAGATCCATTCGTCGTCAACTGCTCCAACGTCATTCCATCCTCATCACACCAAGCATCATCTCAGCAGCATAATAGTACTCCAACTCTCAAGAATTGAGAATCCAACAGTATAACATTACACAAATTTCTTCCTCCCTAGCACTTAGATGAGTGCTCAATTTATAGGGAAATTGTAGGTTGTATCTCAATAAACGGAATTGAATGGCTTTATAATAATAGGTGAGACATGTTTCCAGGTCCAGTGTTGATGGATGAACACATGTATTTGAAGTATGACACCTATGAGCTCTTCTAGAAGGCACTGGACATGTGGATATTCCCAGAACAATGATGATTTCACTCCCAGGAGACCAACACACCCTTAAGTGTCGGGAATTGCTTTGCAGAGAAGCCCTGCATGGGTATAATTGATTTTAAATGCACTTAGGCACACTCAGAGGAGCGTTTATGATTCAATGGGTCATATAATCTATACTACAAACATTGAAAATCTCATGAATCAAAGCCATCAAAGGAATGACTTCTCTTAGGACATGTAGAAACTAAATTAGGGGATGATAGACCTTATTCATATTGGTATTAGTGGATGATTCCCAAATTGAATTGTAACAACTATGATACTATTCTACCACATACACCTACTAAATTTATCCTAACCACGCTTGCAAAAAATTGATTTTCATTTCTCATAAATTTTATCAAACACTTTACTTGTAAACATTTCTTCACAATACTTTGTATACAGCCAATTAAGTATTTTTTTTCCTGTAATCATTTTTTCAAACATTTTATGTTAAATCAAATAATAAACATTGTTATGATTCCATTTGTAACATACCAAATGGAGTATATCACTCAATCATGCAACTTTTGATTTCTTCCTTTGAGGTATTTTATCAAATAGTTTGTATGCAAATTGTAATAAAACATATTTAACACAAATCTGCAAATACTTTGCATGTGAATAGACATATATAAGCTACATAAATACTATCATACAACAATGCTAACATATAACTATACTATACCCATCCACAAAACAACATTTCATTGGGTAATTTCATCAAACCGTTTATATGCAATGAATCATTAAACTATTTAGGAATTTCTTCAAACAATTTGCATGCAATCTAATATAGCCACTTCCTCAGTGCATATCTCCTAAATTATAACATTCCAAGTTCTAAAAATTGAATCAGATGAAAATTTGGAGATATGTTCACTATTGTCCACATTTTAGCCTATGGAACCTCCCAAATGAAAGGTTATAACAAAAACATCAACGTGACCTATTTGATGCATGATTTTAGGAGCATCGAGGAAGATATACTTCCTTTGATAATGTCTCCTAAATTATTGCGACCCAATATTTTAAATTTGGGAAGATGATCGACAGAATTCCCCCTAACTATGGTCCAAGTTTTAGCTTTTGGAACATCTCAAAAGAAAATTTATAGCATAAATTCCAACATGACCTGTTTGATGCATTATTTTATGATCATCCAATAAGCTTGACTTCCTCTAATCATATATCCTAAAATATCACGATTCAAGATCTTAAAGTTGGACCAGATGCAATGAGATTTCCCCTCATGATAGTCCAAGTTTCAACTTCTAGAACCTCCTAGAAGAAAATTTATAGTATAAATTCCAACATTAATTGTTTAAAGATTCATTTAGTAAGCCAAAATTTCTCTGTTCATATTTCCTAAAATTTCACAACCCAATATCTAAAAATAACTAGAGGATTAGTGAGATTTACCCTCATTATGGTCCAAGTTTTAGCTTTTGGAACCTCCTAGAAGAAAATTTATAACAAAAATGGAAACATGATCTGTTAAAAGAAGAATCTAGAAAGCTTATCTTCATCAACCAATGTTGTTACAAAATTTAACACATATAAAAAGTTATAGCCAAATAGTATAAAAACTACATCCATGATATACTTGGTGAAGGGTAAATTCATGTACATATAAACTTGTTGAAAAGAGAAATTAAATAATAATGTATGTCAATAAACCATTTATACCACAAATATCATTAACACAAAAATAAATATTTATCTATTGCAACCAGAAAAATAATTGAAACTGAAGTAGGGTGAGCAATGTTCCACCCCACCATAGGATCAATTGTGTTGCAACTTTTCTCACAGATGGGTGACCCTGTGTCAGATCTTGATGTCTTGAGGAGAACTTAACGCAGGGGTATTTCATACACTTATATTTAGACCAAATTTTAACACCATAAGTGAAGACCATTCTCCTTCACACACACATAAGAAAACTCAATGATCAACCTTTCCATATTTTACTAGACTAACATTCATAAAAATACCATGTAATTCTCAATAGCACAAAGGAGTCCTCTAACCTTTGAAGTTCCTTGTTCCTCCCCTCTTTATTTCTTTATGTGCCACACACAACCAGGACCATTCCCAGTCCTCAGATACATATAGTCTAAAGAAAAAATTTTGCAACATATTCATTTCCTATCACATAATTTGTCACTCACAGCTCTTAATCAATGGTAAGGTATGAACCTCTATGGTTTCTAACACCAATCATTTTTCCAAAATTAATTTTCTAAGTGAGAGAGAGAGAGAGAAATGCATGATGGAATAATAGAAGAGAGAAACAATAGAAGATTAATAACCAATAAGAAGAACCCCTTGATTACTCATCCCTCTTATTTTTATAATCACGCCTTCACCCTTAATCTTCCCAAACTTTCAACTTATTGGGAAGAAAATCCATCACATCAAATGGAAATATTCACCCAAGGCATAGTTTTCCTCTTAAGTTAAGTTTTCCCCCCTCCCCAAGGCATCATAATTTGTTGGTTTTCCCCTTTCTTCAGCTCTAGCACTTTTATTAATAAAAGTAAATATTACATGATCATATAGTAGAGTTTAAAATCATAACATTAATATTGGCACCCCAAAATTATATGTTTTGAATTGCAATACAAAATGTGGGGTAACGAAAGGGATGTCACAAATGTCATCGAGTACATACACTCGTCATGAGTGTTCATTTTAGGTTCCAGGGAGCATTCTCCTCATAATAATGCTAAATTGTTAATGACACCCTTGAGGGTGATGCAAATTATTTGGCTACAACATCATTAGTGATATTTTGAAAACTTAATTTCTCATGCTTATAGAAGATCCTTCAACATATTGTATCCTACTGTAAATATATGTTTTGATAATTTTCATGAGCATGGGAAATGTTTGCCTCATTTGTATACAATAATAAAATATCCATGGATGTTTGATTTTTGTAAATGGGTTCTCCTTACTCTTCGTGGTCTTTGTTTCTCCACAGTGTGTCATTTTACAAGCATCAAATATAGAAAATGATAATGCATTTTGGCTATACAATTTCTCTTAACCTCATATAGTAGGGGGAAATTATATCGCCTAAAACACTCGCAAATCTACAATAAAATGCTACCATATGGAATTAATACACCACTTAAATGGAGCACTCAAAGACTATACAAAGTGGGTTTTCATTCATCTGCATGACTTAGTTGTTTTATTTTTATGCAACTTCTCCTTCAATAGCATTACAAGCATGCTTGACATGAAATATCAACTATTAACACACAATGATTGTAATAAATCCCTTTATGAGATCTCTAGAGACGGTGTGTTGGGATCCTCGAGCTCCATTCACATTGAAGGCCAAGTCATATTATGGTTTCATGTCTACTTAAGCATGGGAAGTCACAATTCTAATTTGGATCATTCCACTTGAAACAAACTTTAATGGATCATGAAACTTGTTGATAAAAATAAGCTATGGGGTTGCATTTTAAAGGAGGAATACATTGAAAAATTATGTTGCTCAGATGATCCTTGATACTTGAGATGTCATCTTGTGCAACCATTGCTACAATATTGTATTGGGTCTCTTCCCTTGGAGAGCCTAATCACAATTCTTCATTGTATTAGAAAGAGAGAGTTCCATTGGAGAAAAAAGACTCTCACTAGGAAAGTAGGAGATTCCACCCACTCAATCATTCTCCATGGCATATCTTCAATTCCAAAACCTTCTTCATTGGTAATATAGAGAGTCTAATTTATTTCCATTTGTTCTCTCATTTAATTTTTAGTTTCTTGCATGCGTATTTTTTTATTTCTTTTACTATTTATATGGTCTAACTACACTAACAATTTATGTCTATAGTGTGATATCCTTCACTATAGCAAAGGATGTTTTCACTCACCCTTATGAATAAAACCATCCAATAAAGTGGTACCATTGTGATCAACTATGTGCAAGGATTCTTTTGATATGGGTCTCCCATAATGGTGTCGGTAGTGCCCACTCCACTAAAAAGATATATATATATATATATATATATATATATACGCTGATAAGAGTATTATTCTTAACTAAGTATTACTATGCTAGAAAAATTCCCAGGTTTCTTATAGACTTAAATATGAAGAAATTCTATGACCTATGTTGTAAAGATTAGGATTTTTAAGGTCTTAAAGAAAAATGAGTGTCAAGTGCCATAACTCTTTGATATACAATAGGGTTTCCAACAATAGTACTCAGTCAATTTTTTCATAGCATGTAATAAGAAGGACAAATTTTACCCTTAGTTGTAATACTTGATTCCCTATTATGCAAAAGTGATCTCCCTGGGCATTATTCTCAATGTATTATAGCAATAATATGACTGATAGGTTATATGTAAGGTCGTTTTTAAGGGTAACTAGGGGTTTTTCATAAACCTAAGGATACACGAAAGACAATTTAGTAACATGTATTTTCTAATATTGTACTACTCAAATGGGTACCAAAGGAGGTGACACCACTTGTTATTTTTTAATTTATTATTCCCCAACTATAGGTTTATGCACTTATCTCTTTGTATTATTAAATATGTTTGGGACACATTTCTAACCTAAAAAGTTTTTCTAAATACTGGATGATTATTAGCCTAGCAAAGAACTCTAATACCACTTGTAGTTGTCCTTAACCCTTGAAGTTGAATAAAAATCAAGTTATTTCAGAGAAATATGAATGTAAAAAAAAAAATTACAAAAGTTAACAAGTTTAAACCTATGAAACATAATCTTTGTATTAAATATTTTACAAAAGAGAGAGAAATATTTTGGGCCTCTTCGAGCAAACAACCTCTTATGAGTAGAGTTCCAATTACCACAAGAACACTTGATAAAACTTTACATAGGTTTCTATAAATAGTTTTTAATAGCAAAATCTAACTTCATGTGTTCCCATCATTAATGAGTACCAACAATATGGGGGGGTTCTTTAATAGTATGTACTCGTTTACATTAAATAACTACCCACTAAGTATCTAATGAGCCTTCTTCAAAGAAGATAGCCTTGTACATCACTTGATTAACTCATAAAATATATCCCAAAGTAGGGAGGTTAGGGTAGGGCACTAAAAGATAAACTATGTTTGGTAACAAAACATATATAGGTATAATTCTACTTCTCAATAAACCATTACTTCCACATGTTTAATAAATGGGATATATTTCTTTCATTTGTGCCTCCAAAATCCACAAAGCAAATTTATAAACCTCTAAATTTGTATGACCATTTAGATTATTAACTTGAAGAATGTTACTTCTATTCTAGAAGAAGGATTTTCCCTCTCATATTTGTCACTCCATAAAAAATTTATCCTTTCAACATTATTATAGCATTATACAATATACAAACAACAAAAATCTAATCTTCTTAGTAATTGAATATTTTCTTTTTCTTTTTCTCTTTGATGCTTGTTCCTCTTCAAGAAAAATTTCATTATATAATTCACAATATTCAAGTGGAGAAGCATCAACTTAATTTTTGGATTGGTGTGGTTGATTCAAATGTTGGGGGATGATAAATTTAGTGAGTGATAACTATTTTTATCCTTCTATTGAGGCCCCTAAAATCGATACAACAACATCATGGAAACCACCCAGTCGGGGACTTAAAAACCGGCCCTTTTCCATTTGGAATGGTGGCTCCAACTGGACTTATGGGACCAATTTCCCAGTGAAATATAATTGGGTGAATGGATGGATTTATAATTTTCTGTAACTTACTTCGTAGATGGAAGTAATAGAAAGTTTGTAGTAAATAATATATCTATGTATTATGTATCCTGGGATGAAATATATTCTTTGTGCGATTTATAAAGATGATCTTTCAGTGGAAGCATATGAAGAATATAAAAACACTTAGAGATATGAAAACTATTTGAAATAATTGATTTAATTAAATCAATTGGATAAATCTTATATCGCAATTGTTTAATGCTTGTATTGAATATGTACCAAAATATAAAAATCTAACATGTTAAAAAGTGAGTTAATGCCAGATTGTTTTCAAATAAATACATGAAACAAAACATCATAAGATAAATAGCCATTTCTCATTTGAAACGAAAATATAACATATACGATAAAATTACCATGTATATGTTCACTATGCTCATTTGAGAAAAAGTACTTGGTACAACCCTTTCTATTCAAAAAACTTCAAGAGTACAAAAGTGTAACATTTGTAAAGTCTTCCTTTCAAAATTTCAGGACCCCTTCTTCAAACAGATGAAGGGGTTTATATAATAAAATAAAAAGTCTTAAAATATTTATTACAATAAAAGCTAATGAGTTTTAAACAACTCTCCTTAAACTAAGTGAAAATTAAACAAAAACATAATTTAAAGGGGTGACTTGCTTGATTATTGTCCTGTTGTCCCATTGGCCATTTGTTCCTTCAATTGAAGGATGTTAAGCATAAGCTTAACCTCGAGAGGTTGGCCTGGCCTGATACGCATATTTCCAGTGAAAACAACATCAAAAATTGGAGGCGACATGTAGGAGGATGTATCTATAAGACAATGCAACATAAGCCATTGGCTATGTGGCTTTACCAAGTATCTCCAATACTTATCCCAATCTAGTTTTTCAAACTTTATGATGTGTTCCTTTTTTTACCTTTGAAACTTCTTGCCATTGTCTTATCAAATCTTTCACAATAGGAAGCGAATCGGGAGGACATCTATCAATAAGGTTTACAGAAATGAGATTTTGACTGACAGCTTCCACAACGTTAGCAGCCACATCTTTTTCTCTGAAAATGACTCTTTCAGCATGTTTCAACTGTATGTCCCAGTCAGTAAACAGTATTTCCTTTTTCGAGTCTTCAATCCTGGGTAGGTTGACCTTTTGGCCATCAACAAAATCCTGCCAGGTGACATATCGTAAAACCTTATCATCAATCTCATCAAAACTAATCCTCTAGTCTGATATTCAATTCACCAGTGAATCACTTTGTTCACACAATTAAATAATATTGGATATATTTTGACAAAAAATAACTTGTTGCTATGTCAATAGGGTATTTAGTTCCAAGGCCTCTTTTCTAAATTCATCTATCTTTGGATTATCTTTCAATTTCTCTATAGAAAAATGCATGTTGTGAAACTAGCTCCAGAAATAGAAGAAAAAAGATATCAACGTCTTAGAAATAAGCCACTTCGAGGTGGCAACCTCCAATACATTACATGAATGAACAATTCTTGGATGATACAATTTACAAAACCTCCTTTCTATATATAGGAGTCCATGGGGCCATAATGTAATCCTAGTGGGCCACAATGTAATCCTAGCCGCCCTAACAATAATAATTTAAGGGCACAATAATAACAAAATGGGGGTTACAAGGGTACAATAATAACAATAAGGGGGTTACACTAACAACAATAAGGCACTATACTAGTAATATAGGGACCTAACATGCCCCTCTCCTTCAAAAAAGTGTTGTCCTCAACGCTTGAGTAGCTCTGGGTGCTTCTGTATAAAATTCTCATCCTCCCATGTAGAATCTTCAATGGGTAAGTTCTTCCACATGATGAGATACTCTGAAATTGATCGATTCCATAGCTATCGAATTCTGGTTTCCGTGACCGCTTCAAGTTCCAATATGATTTTTCCTTCCTCATCAAGTTCTGGCAATATTGTTTGAATTGGAAGTTTTTCACCTATAACCTTCTTTAAGCATGAAACATGGAAAATTGGATGCACTCGTGAAGAAGCAGGAAGCTCCAATTTGTATGCCATGGTTCCAATCTTTTGCAACACCTTGTAAGGACCATAGTACTTTGGCGATAATTTATTATCCTTATTAGCTTGCTTGAGGGACATTTGTTTGTATGGTTGTAGCCGTAAAAATACCCAATCTCCTACATCAAAACTTCTCTCGCTGCGATGTTGATCTGCCTATTTTTCATTCGATTTTGTGCCAAATTCAGGTTGTCCTTTAATATTTGGAGAACTTCTTGTTGATGCTCGATGTGATCTTCCACTGCTTGAACCTTCAAATTTTATCTTAAATATGATGTGATGGATGGTGGATGATATCCATAAAGTACCATAAATGGGATCATTTTTTCTGTAGTACGAAAGGAAGTGTTATACCACCATTTAGCGAGAGGTAACCACTTGACCCATTGTGTTTGTTTATCAGATACAAAACAACGAATATATCCTTCCAAACATTTATTTACTATCTCAGTTTGACCATTGGATTGAGGATGATAAGATGATATATGAGCTAATTGAGTACCCAGACAAGAAAATAACTCCATCCAAAAATTTCCAGTAAAAATGGGATCTCTGTCGCTCACAATAACCCTTGGGTTTCCATGTAGCTTTTGAATTGTGTCCATAAATGTAGTAGCAATTGTACTTGCTTTAAATGGATGAGATAATGCACAAAAGTGTGCATACTTGATAAGTTTATCAACTACCACCATGATGACACTCTTTCCTTCGTACTTAGTTAAACCTGTGTAAAATCCATTGAAATCTCCTCCCAACGTTGACTTGGAATGAATAAAGGTTGTAGAAGACCCGGGGTCTTAATTGTCTCAACTTTATTCTACTGGAAAACCAAACATTCCGCTACAAACTTTTGAATATCAGATTTAAGGCCATCCCAAAAAAATTCTTTCTTCACCTTGTGGTAAGTTTTTAAAAATCCTAAGTGTCCTCCTAAAGGAGAAGTGTGTAATTCCAAAATAATATTTTGTTTTAGTTGGGAATTCTTACAAAGATATAAGTGATCTTTGTACCATAAGGAATCATTTTTCCAAATAAATGTATCAGATGCACTAGGATCTTGTTGCAACTTTTGAATAAGCGTCCAAACTTCTTCATCCTTCTTCCATTCATCTCTTGCTTCGGTTATCCAATCTGGTTGGATAATATAAATGGCACAAAGAAATGCTTCCACCTCTTCATTCTTTCTTGAGAGTGCATCTGCAACAACATTTAGCTTCCCCTTTTTGTAGATTATTTCAAAGTCATAACCCAACATCTTTGTGACCCATTTTTGCTGCTCTTCTGAAGATAGTCTTTGTTCCAAAAAGTGTTTAAGACTATCATGATCAGTTTTTACCTTGAAGTGTCTTCCCATTAGGTAAGTTCACCATTTCTTTAGTGCATGCGGTATTGCTAACATTTCCTTCTCATAAATAGGTTTCTGTAAATACTTTCCTTTGATTGGACGACTTTCAAAAGCAATGGGTCTTCCTTCTTGCATTAAACAACACCAATTCCATTTCCTGAGGCATCACATTCCACAATAAAGGTTTTTGTGAAGTCTGGCATAGCTAAGACCGGTGCTAGGCACATTGCCTCTTCAAGATGTTCAAAGGCCTTAGTTGCTTCAGGAGTCCATGAAAATGCATCTTTCTTCAATAATGTTGTTAGAGGTGCTGCTATTCTCCCATAATTCTTAACAAACTTGCGATAATAACCTGTTAACCCAAGAAATCCTCGCAACTTCTTTATGGTTGTGGGGACTTTCCATTCCTTAATGGCTTTAATTTTGTTAGGGTCTACTTTAACACCCTCGTGAGATACAATATGACCCGGATATTCCACCTCTTGTACTCCAAAGAAACATTTGGATGTTTTTGCATATAATTGTTTCTCCTGCAATAGTTTGAGCACCCTGTCAACATGTTGAACATGATCCTTCCAAGACCTGCTGTAGATTAGTATATCATCAAAAAACACTAGCACAAATTTTCTAAGGAAGGGTTTGAAAATGGAATTCATCAACCCTTGAAATGTAGAAGGTGCATTGGTAAGGCCAAAAGGCATGACCAAAAATTCATAAGGACCCTCATGAGTTCAAAATGTTGTTTTCAGAATATCTTCAGTCTTCATTCTAATATGATGACATCCAACTTGGTAAAATAAATTGCTCCATGTAATTCATCCAACAATTCATCAATCACAGGAATGGGAAATTTATATTTAATGGTGAGCTTATTGAGATCCCTATAATCGGGACACATGCGCCATGATCCATCCTTCTTGTGTACCAATACTACAGGAGCAGAGAAAGAACTTTGACTAGGTTGAATTATACCAACCTCTAACATTTCTGCAATCATACATTCAATTTCACTCTTTTGGACATAAGGATATATGTAAGGTCGGATGTTTGGAGGAAAACTTCCTAGAATCAAATGAATAGCATGACCATGATCATGAATAGGTGGGAGTCCTTTGGGAGTATCAAACACATTGGAATGATTGTCCAAGACTCTTTGGAGATCTGGAGAAATAGATGATTTTGATGTTGGAACTTCTAGTGAGCATAATTGTGCAATTACGCCTCGTTGCTCTTTCTTCAGAAGATTTGTCATGACATTAGAGCTTATTATATTTCCTGACTTCCCTGTGATACCCCGTAATTTGATTTCCTTTCCTTCTGAAAAAAAATTCAAGAAAAGTTCTTCGAAATTAAAAGCTACCATCCCCAAAGATTGTAACCATTGTACTCCTAGTATGACATCAGCACCTCCCATTGGGAATCGGGATGGAAAGCATTGGACTATTCGATACATATTCCCCCATGGATAGCTTGATATTATGGCATTTTCCAGAGCAATTTATAGTTCCTCCATTTGCAACCATCACTTGACATTCTGGTGCTGGGTATAGGAAACAATTCAATTCCTTGGCTACCTTACAATGAATAAAATTATAGGTACTACCTGAATCAATCAACACTATTACCTTTTTCTTCTTGATATGTCCTTCTATCTTGAGAGTTTGAGGAGTGGTAATTCCTGCCAATGCATTACATGATATGGTCAGACTCATTTCTTCCTCTTCTAGGGCTGGTTCTTGGTGTATATCCTCTTCTTGTTTATTTTCTTCTTCCTCTTCACAATCTATGTAAAATAATTTCTTCTCAGCACACTTATGACCTTTAGTGTATTTGCTATCACAACTATAGCAAATCCCTTTTGCTCTTTTTTCTTCCAATTGTTGTGGTGTCAACCTTGTAGGTTGTGGAAATCTAGGAGTAGCAACACTTCCCTCTTTATAGAAGTGAGTGGTAGGCTTCCTTGTCGCCATAATTTTACATTCAATTTTTCTTGCCAACCTGAATGCCTTCTCCAATGAATCGGGTTCCAAAATGCGAACTTCATGTTGGATGTTATCCTTTAAAGTGCCTATGAAGAGATCAATCCTGTGTTCCTCTGGAATATCAGTTACCCTTATATTCAATTTTTGGAAGTCCTCAATGTGCTGCCCCACTAAACCCTTTTTTTTTAGATTTATCAATTGGCTAAAGAAGGTGTTTCTCTTTGTATCCTCATAATGTGCTATCATTTCCTCTGTAAAAATTGACCAAGTGACAATTTTTTTACGGGATCAAAGCCATCGATACCATACAAATGTATTTTGTTCTAGATGTAAAGTTGTAATGCGTACCTTTTGGGTGTTTTGCACATTATTGAGATCAAAATATTGCTCCATCTGTAGTATCCATGTTACGGGATCCTTGCCATAAAAATTCCTCATATCCATATTTGGAATATGGTGGTTCTTCCTGCCAATATTAGAGTTTATGAAATCATGATCATCATTTATTTTTTTCTCATCATTAGTTTCCTCTACTATCTTTTCACCATTAGGAAAAATTTGTTGTATCAACTTTGTCAAACCTTCCATGTCTACTTTTAGATAATTCCTCATGTTTTCCATTTTAGCTTCCATGTCATCCATATTAGCTTCCATGCCAACTTCCATGCCATCCATCTTAGCTTCCAAACCATTCATCTTAGCTTCCACACCTTTCTTCAAACCATCTATCTTAGTTTCCATGCCTTTCTTCACAACTTCCATTTCATTTTTTGTTGCTCTTTGCGATAGCGAAATTTGGTGCACTTGCTCATGGACTTTTGATATCTCATGTTACATTTCTTCGTCTTCATGAGTCATAGTAGAGCCTTCTGAAGGCTTAATGGGTGTTGAATTCTTTTTAGGAGACATTTTAGAACCCAATACTGATAGCTATGCTCAATAGGCCTTTGGAATCAACTAGAACTGATTTTTCAAACAAGACTTATGCAATTTGAAAAAAAAATACACACCTTTTTCTTGATTTTGAGGAGCTCGATATTGAAACTGAATTATCTCTGTGATTTCAAATCTTCAATATCTGAAATTTGGCCCTGAAGTCACTCTTTGAATCTTCTTTCGAATGACACAGGTTTGACCTGATTTGGATTCTTCAAGGAAAATTTATGTCCAATCTCCCACAATGACCCAATTATGGACTAGTTCAGTATAGAAAACTTGTATGACTTGCCACGTGTCACTGTTTCCTCCTTTGGCTCTGAAATTGATAGACACGAAACCAAAGTCCGTGTAATTGTAGCCACTTTTTACATCATTCCAATATGATGCTTAGAGAGAGAGTTATGAAGGTTTTCCCACGATAACCTCTTTGAGATGAAATTCGGGAGCCTGAAAAATACCTAACTTTTACAGATCATATCTCTGAAAATATTGCGAACCAAGCTCTGAAATTTTTCGACGATGTTCATCGGGATTTCGGCTTCGCTCTCTAAAAATTTCAGCTTTTGAAACTTCATAGAACAAAATTTATAGCGCAAATTCCGCAATGACCTGTTTAGGTTAAATTCAGGAGCCTGCAAAAAACCCTAACTTCCACAGATCATATCTCCGAAAATATTGTGAACCATATCTAAAATTTTGCAAAGATGTTCCTCAGGATTTCGGCTTCACACTCTCAAAATTTCAGCTTCTGAACCTTCGTAGAAAACAATTTATAGCAAAAATTCCACGATGACCTATTTGAGGCAGCGAAACCCTAGAATCCAAATCTCTTATACAGCTGGTTGAGTAGTGGCCACATTAGGGGGAGCATGAGGGGAGGCATGTTGTCCGCGCAATGTGGCTTGAGAATCCCACATCTGTCGCATCTGTGGTAAGATGGGACAATCGTGGGTGTAATGACCATAAACACCGCAACACGAACAAGGCTTATTTGTGCGAAGAGGCCTGTCCGGCTTGGGCTGAGTTCCCTGTTGCTGGTTAGCAGTGTTAGGGTCAATAACTTGAGTATTGGGTCCATGAGTACCAGGGGCAGAATGGTTTGGATTGCCTCTCTGCCTTCTTTGAGAAGAAGGGGGATTAGTCATGCCCTGCTGGGCAAATACTTGCCCTGGAGGGGGTTGTAGGTGCTGTTGCGGGGTTCGAGGAGGCAAGGGAGATGGAAGTGCATATGCTGGAGGAGCTGGCGTACCAGGCTGCGGGTAAGGATAATGGTTAGGTTGGGCAACATTGAGGTAAGCAGGAGGTTGGGCAAAAATATGAGGCATGCCGTATCCTGGATACATGTTACCTGGAGGGGGAAAAGTGCTAGAGGTGCTGGCCCCTCCCGGAGGGAGACCATAGCCCATAGGAGGTTGAGCATACGGATGAGAAAGGGCTCCAACGATACCATCGGTGGAATGAGATTCCCCCGGGGCGTTAGCGCCTCCGGGCCTGGGGAGGTCAGGAAGGACGGTATAAACATAACCAGACTGAGCATAGATCAGGTCATATTTCAAGGCTATTTGGAGGGCGGCTTCTTCGGTTTGAGGGAAATGGGAGGCGACATATTTGCCAATGGGAGCTAAGAGAGTGCGAAGGAACCAGTCCATATAAACCCGATCTTAGAAGGGGGGAGCTCGACATAAGCTTTGTCTTCGTCGCCATTCCTGGACATGAGTGGAAAGGCGGGTCGAAGAGGTTTGCTTGAAAGAGGTCAAAAGCTCCATACCAGTATCGTATCGGAGAGGGAGCTGGAAATAAGATAAAAAGGCTTGGGAAATCGTCACAAAGGTGGTATGGGAAGAGGTGGCTTGGTCAACATACCATTTAGAAGCTTCGCCAGTAAGCGTGCATTGGAACAACCGAAGACAGATGGAATCATCGGTAATGGAATTGGAGGAACACCACATGTGGAAAGATCGGACGTGATTGGTTGGATCTTCTCCAGCAAGGCCTTCGAACTTAGGGATGTCGGAGGGGAGCTTGGTTGGCATAGCAGGCCAACCAACATTGTGGCGGATAGGGTCATTTATCAACTGATTGAAATCGGGGAGGCTGAGGCCTATGATGTACGGTAGCAAGGGTGCGGCCGAGGTAGTTCCTGTGGCGGTTCCGCTAGTAGTGGTTCCGGCATTAGGGCCAGGATTACCACTAGCATTAGGCCTTGGATGAGACATAGTGAAGGTGACAGGGGGAGAACCAGAAGTAAAAGGAGAACCCAATGAATCAGAAGAGGAGTCGGAGTGTGAACTCGGAGGAGGACTGGCTCGACGACGGCGGGACGGAGCAGGTCGATCAACCAGAAACTGAGGGTGTAGGCCAAGAATTCTCTGGGAAGAGCGCCTTGGGGGTGCAATGATGGCAACACAAACATGGTACGAGGGGAAGAAGAACGACCGACAGAGGTAGGGAGGTACAAAATCAAGTGATTACAATTTCGAAACAAGGGAAAAAAGGGGCAGTGTCAATTGATTTTAAAGTCTTTGCCTGGCAGTGGAAACCAGGATCTTCTTCACTTAGGGTGAGTGTGTGGCGTGCGTTAATTTTAATTTTTAAACCCTTTTCGTTTTGAAAGCAAGAGAAAAAGTGTGTTGCGTAACTGAAAATAATGCTGCAAAAACAGTATATAATGCTGAAATAATAGAAAATTAACAGCTACTAGTGCATCGATTCAACCCAAAAAAGGCGGGTCTCTCAAAACTAATCTAAAAGATGGAAACAATCTAGTCAAAACGCACTAAAAAGAGGCCAATAGATCTAGGGTCGAAAGGGACAGAGATCTAAAGGGAAAAGCGACTAAAAAGAGGTGCAGATCACAGCCAAGAGGCAAAGGCAAGGTGGCTGGAAAAAGGAGGAAATCAGCAAAAAGCAGAAGGGGCAAGGAGGAGGCCCTAAAAGTAGATCCAAACAAATATTCAGGAGGTGATTTGAAAGGGAGAAGAGCTGATTAAAAGGGATCTGAAAAGGAGGTATCAGATCTGGAAAAGGGGCGGCTGAAACTCTGAAAAAACAAACCTAAAACAGATAAAAGCTCTTCCACCAAAAGTGGAGGGTACTGAAGCCCGAGGGGGCTATGTTTCCACTTAGATGAGCAAAATAGATCAGAAATAGGTCGAAACGGGCTGAGACAGAGGCTAGAAAACCCCGACAGAAGCTTCAGAAAAACCCAGAAAAATTGCAAAAAAACAGCAGAAAATTTGGCAGGTCGCAGGTTCTGACTTGTTTTCTATGCAGGTCGCAGAAAATGGGCTGAAAAGTGTGACCTGGAGGTCCATGTCACAGTTTATGGGCTGAAAAGTGCGACCTGAAGTTCCGAGTGTCTCAGCGGCAGATTTCCGGAAAAGTTGCTGTCTTAGTTGCGGCTGATGTCTGTCACCTGCGCAATAGGGCCAAAAACACGCGGAAGTTAGAAATTTTAATGTTTTAGGGTTTTATAGGTGAAAAACAACATGAAAATAGGAAAAACAAGAAGCTGAAAAGAAACCCTAGGTGTTGAAGTAGCTGGATATGCAGGAATATGAAAAACGACAGCGGTCGTAATTGAAAACCCGTGTGGAGTCGCCAATTGTTAGTATGAATCCTTTATCGAAGTGTACGAAAAAGGACCACTTTAGCTATGCATAACTTATAGCCCTAACATCAAATATGTCTGCCAATATCTTCAGATTTGCAGTTAGTTGATCAAGACAAGTGCTGCAAAAAACCAGATCTATGCATATAGAGACATTAAGCAGTAAAAATGAGGTTTTGCTCCATACATCCAATAGACAAGACAAGAAAAATTTTTGAAAGAATTTTTTGTATTAAGGGCACCTGGGAGGAAAAAAAGAAGGTGTTTCCAATTCTCCTCAATGGGATGGGTTCTTGGAAGTCCTCGGCACTTCAGATCTAGCATTTCTCTCTCCTGTTGGTGTAGAAAACCCAGACAAAGATAGAACTCAAAGGGAGCTCACACAACAAATAATGGAAAATGTGACAATGATAATGGCTCAAAGTCAGACCAAGAGTTTAGATCCAGAGTGATCTAATAGGCAACAAAAGGTGAAGAATGGTAGGAAAAAACCCTCCTATTTATAACAAAATATTGGGTCATTCTAGATCTTGGTGCATGATTAAAATAATGTTAACCAAATCTAGATCCACCTTTTATGGAATATCTTATTATATTTGTTGGAGGCAAAAAGTATTTGACTTGGGTTAAATCCCTTTATTTGTCAATAATAAATAAATAAATGATTTATTTATCTTTTTAAGGAAGTGGTTGAAGGATAATCAAATAAATAATGATTTATTTAATTATTTGTGGATGATTTGGTGATATTTAACAAGGAATATTATCTAAATAAGATTTAAATAATTATTCCTAGAAAATAATAAGATAAATAAAGGTTTATCTAATTAATTTCTTTGTTTTGGGTTAAACATGACTAGGAATAATAATTAAATTATGGTTTAATTAATTATTCCATGAGCAAAATCAAACAAATATAGGTTTGTTTAATATTTCCTTTTGGGGTTTCTTGTTTAGACCATAAACAACCTAATAAATGTGGTTTATTAAGTTATTTGACATAGTGAAAGCAATTTTACTTAGGGTAAAATTGGTCTTACATGGTGTACTTGGGTCCATCTAATGATAGTAGGTTAGATGACCAAAAAATGGTGTAACAGATTGCCCCCCAACGTGCGAGTGTTAGGAGCAAATCGTATGACCGAAGTACGTTGTAAGAACTCAATCACCAGACATCAAAAGGGAACTCATAGAGAGAAATGTAAGGTAGACTAATGTGCTGAAGAACTAGACCCTGAGGAGACGAGACTTGCAGGTGCAACAAGTCTCTTTTTATGAGAGGGTACCTGTGCTAAAGGCGGCGGGGGAGGCATACCTATGCCCGCCGAGACAAAGTACAAAATAATAGTGTGTCCAGTAAACAAGGGACCAAACCATTAAGTACAGCCGGCATAAACATGAGCCAGATAAAAATACAATGAGGGATCCCACATACATGTTGTGCCTAGGATAACAGCCAGGACTTGTACAATAATATCTGAGTACATGAGATACAAATACAACCCAAATGCCCCCTATAAGCGGGGAAGGGCTCACAAAATCTGATTGATACATGCAAATCAAAGAGGCGCTGCAATCGGCTAAGGCCGACATCATCAAATATAGGGATCTGCGTCGAGGGCTGCAATGAAGAGGTCATCCAGGCATGTGGGGGGCTACCTGCAGGGCCACCCCCTCATGAGGGCTGATACATCGCACACACACCTGGGAATCACCAAGAGCTGTTGCTGCATCACTGAACCATCAAGTATACGGATCTCGATCATGCTGAAAGGAGTTGGAGTGGAGAAACAATCAAGTCAAAGGGAAATGAGAGATCGCTTTGCCTTATCCGAGGCACCAAACAAGAGTGGAAGCTGGAACCAAGGTACACCACTCTCTAGACCTTTCTTCTAGAAGAAAGGAGCTGATGTCGACAGAAGGAGGTCCGCCATAGGTGAGGCAATGAGAGATCCTTAACTAAGGCATGAGAGAAAATAGTAGAGCGACGGACAGACTAATACCAATGATGATGGTGGCATGGAGGGGACTGAGTAGCGAATGGACGACTTCCCTTGCTAGAACATAAAGGGCATGAATGACATGGCAGTGACTGACACAATATCATCAGGGATAAGGGACAGTGGGACTGAAGGCCATAATGTGCGACACAAGAGAGAAACCAAGCAATGAGGGATGGAGGACTATAGCGGGGTACAAAGGGACTCGGGATAGACTCCATGAATGCGATGATGACTCCACTTGGATGCTCTAAACAAAGGCGACTCGATGGTGCTGCCACACAGTAGAGGTCCAATGGGGGACCATGAAAACATGAGTACAAGATGGTAACTCACGACGAAAATCAACACGAACAAAGACAAGTAAGGAGGCAAATTGGTGCCCCAAGTACAAGTGTTGTAAGTGAAGAAATGCGATTTCAATGAGAGGGGAAGTGACCCGTCTTGGAAAAAATGTGTCCTGGTGAAGTATCAAATCCAAAAAATGAAAAATATGCTGGCTATCTAAAAGAAAATAAAACATGCATTTCAGAAGGGAAATGCTAAGGGTAATATTTCTTAAGATAGAGTGCATTGCAAGGATTAGGAAGGGGATTGTCTTCGAAATCCTCTAAGAGGTATGCCCCCTTACTGAGATCCTTACTGATGATGTAAGGGCCTAGCCATAATGAGTCGAACTTCCCATGACCAAGGACATCATGGCCCTGGTCATAAACTAGAACAAGGTCACCTTCGTGAAAAGTACGAGGCTGGACTTTTCTGTCATACTGAGCTTTGGTGCGTTTCTTGGCCGCTTCCATGGTTTGCAAGGCAACACGACGGTCTTTGGAGGCACGCTCAAGCATGATAAGTCGTTGTTCTAGAGGTTGGGTGTCAGGGAGAAGTTCAACGGCCAGGTGCAGGGAAGGAATTTCACACTCGATCGGTAATACTGCCTCCTCTCCAAAAACGAGGTGGAAAGGAGTAAACCCGGTGGCGGTTTTAACATAAGTTCGATAGGCCCACAAAGCAGGGAAGAGCATAAGATGCCAGTTATTTTTGTGCTTATTCACCGTTCGTTGAAGCATAGTCTTGAGGATTTTGTTGACTGCTTCAACTTGGCCATTACCTTGGGGGTAATAGGAGGAGGAATATTGGTGCTCAAAACCCAACAGTGAGGATAGCTCACGCCATATCTCATCTTCAAAATGTCGGCTGTGGTCAGAGACCAGTTGTTTCGGAACCCTGAATCGAGCGATAACGTGGTTAAAGAAAAAGAGGGTTGCGATAGCTGCGGTGTTGTTAAATGTTGGCATAGCCTCGACCCATTTTGTGAAATAGTCAACCGCCACGATGATATATTTATGGTTACCAGCAGAGGGCGGGCGACATTCCATAAATTCGATGGCCCATTTACAAAAGGGACCAGTTGAGACGACCGGATGGAGGGGAGCTGGGGGAGCTCGCGCCTTAGGGGCGAAATGTTGGCAATTGGAACAGTGTTTGACTGCTTCAATGCAATCACTGAAGAGAGAAGGCCAGAAATACCCAGCGCGCATGAATTTTTGGGCAGTAGGAATACCGGAGAGGTGGCCACCGCAAGCGCTGCTATGGCAGGCATTGAGGACTTGTCCAACTTCAGTGTGCGTGAGACAACGACGAAGGATAGTATCTATACCGCGACGATAGAGGTCGTCACCGATAAGAAGGTAGCGAGGAGCCTAGTGTCGGATACGTCGTCGAGCGTCACGATCAAGGTGAAGAGCAAACTTTTGGGCTCGCAAGTAAGTGAGGATATCGCCGTACCAAGGATCGTCCGAAGTAATGGCGAATAAGTGCTTATCAGGGAAATCATCATTAACTGGAGGATCTTGTGTTCCGGTAGGTAATTCAGAAATGAGTTCAGCAAGGGCTAAACCTTTCTTACTTTTTGGTGTGACAAATTCGAGGTCGAATTCTTGAAGGATGACGACCCAATGGGCGTACTTCCCAGTGAGGATGCGGAGACTCAATAGGAAAGCCATGGGGTTGGAATTAGTCACAACCTTGGTGGAACGCATGAGGATGTGACAAAGTTTTTGGACTGAGAACACAACAGCCAGCGCTAGTTTTTCTTCATGTGAGTAGGAAACAGGAGGCCCTACTAGGTTCTTACTGACGTAGTAGATCACATGCTCGATACCATTGTCATCTTCTTGGATAAGGACTCCAGCGACCGAATAGGTGGAAGCGGAGATGTACAGGATGAAGTCCCGATCAAAGTCGGGAGGGCGGATCAAGGGAGCGGATGTGAGAGCCTGCTTGAGGGCATCGAAAGACTCATGAGCATAGGTATCCCAAACAAATGGGATATTGGATCGGAGGAGTCTAAGGAACCCATGTGCGGTGGTGGCATAGTCAGAGACGAACCGACGAAGAAAATTAGCTTTGCCTTGGAGACTTTGGAGCTGGCGTAGGGTGCATGGAATGGGAAGTTCAAGAATGGCTTGAACTTTCAAAGGGTCAAGAGTGATACCATCCTTAGACACTATGAAGCCTAAGAGACGGCCGGCGGGAACGCAAAAGACGCATTTCAACGGGTTAAGGTGGATATTATACTTGCGACATCAGAGAAAGACGGTACGCAGATCGTGGAGGTGTTGCGCCCGATGCTCAGAACGCGCAGTGAGGTCGTCTAAATAAGCAAGGATAATATGAGCTAAGTCATGGAAACAATAAGACATGGCCCGTTGAAAAGTGGCACCGGCATTTTTAAGGCCGAATGGCATGACCCGGTAAGAAAAAGTTCCCCACGGACTGATGAACGCAGTTTTAAGTTGGTCAGTAGGACGGATAACGATTTCGTTGTATCTAGAGAAACCTTCCATAAAGGATAGAACCTCATGCCCCGCACACTCATCAATGATTTGGTCAATAAATGGTGTAGGGAAGTTGTCTTTGGGACAAGCTTTGTTCAAGTCGCGAAAGTCTGTGCAGACACAGATGGTGCCTTGTTTCTTGAGGACAGGAACTGGGTTGGACACCCAAGTGGTGTATTCAATAGGATAAATGAAACCAGACTGCTTGAGCTTATTGATTTCGGCTTTGATAGCATCACGTCTGGAAGGATTAATGGGTTTCAACTTTTGTCGGACTGGGTTGGCATCGGGCCACGTGTCGATATGATGCTCGACGATGGTGGGATCAAGCCTAGGCATTTCGGAGTAGGACCAGGTGAAAATATCGCGGAATTCTTTGAAAAGATTAGTGTAAGCTTCAATTTCTTCCGGGGTGCATTGGGCACCCAAGGTGATATATTCTTCGATTCCTGGTTTGACCGAAATGTCAATTTTAATGGTCGGAGAGATGTTGGCCATGTTTCCTTCTTCGAAAGCATCAGGTGCAGGGATGGGATTTTTGAACCAATCGACTGCATTGGGAATGAAGTCTTTGGTTTCCACAGCATATTGGTCATGGGACTGTTGTGGGAGGAAGTATGCGCGATGGTGCATATCATCCCATGGAAAGTCAAGGTTGGTCATGGCTTCCATAATGTCTTCTTTGGAATGGAAGATGGGAAGACTGGAGGAAGGAGGATCACCCGATGATGTAGTGATGTGTGACTGGTCATCTTGTGGAGAAGGGCTCACATGCGCAACGTCAACAGATCCAAGGTCGACTGAGGGGGAACCGAGAGTGTCTGCAGGTCGAAGGTTAGGTGAATTATCTCTCAAGGATGACGATAGGTACAAAATGGTGATCGAAGGCTCTGTTGGTTCGATAGCGGGAGGAGGAATGTGAATGGGAGTAGGAATATCTTTTGGTCCTATCGAAGTAGAACCCACAGACAAGTGAGAAGGTATCTTGTCATGCGTAGCCTTGAATTGGCAGTACGTGTCTAAGGAGGAACGATACTCGTCAAGGCGGGGACAGAGGTGGGTGTAATGGCCATGGAAATCGCACAAAGCACAAGGGTGATTTGTGCGCAAGGTTTTGAGTGTCGGGATAGAATCCGGGATAGTGACATAGACTTCAGGGATATCAGAGTCGGGAAACGTCTCGTTGACCAGGATCTTGAGGTGTGGCAATTCAGGACACGTATGGGTGGCGTGACAGACAATATCACACAAAGCGCACTGGATAGCGTGCTTTGGCGGTCGAGGAGGGGTAGGGTTTGTCGGGGCGGCTTGGTCCTGATTGGTTGCCCCCTTACGAGCTTTGCCTTTCTTTCCTATGGTTGTCACTACAGGGGCAGGGTCTTGGGGATGTGCGGGGGGCCTGATGGTAACAGAGGAAGCGAGGGGGACCAGTTGAACCAGTGTCAAAGCAAGGTAGGGTTTGGGGTGACCGGGTGGGGTAGCAGCTGGAGAGTCAACGTACCAGACGGGTATGCCCAGGGTCAGGTTAGGGAGAGAGAGGGTAGCCATGACGGGGATCGTATAGACTCCGGGAGGGGGAGCCAGGAAAGGTATCTGACCAGCGGGATAATGACCAAGAGGGACGGCTCCGAGATGGTTAAGGCCTGGGGGAACCGATCCAGGGGGATAAAAAGGTTCAGGGATACCAGCTGTAGGAGAAGGGCCAGAAGGAGAAGGTTCGGCTGGCGGAGATGAAGGGCTAGGAGCGGGTTGCGGTGGGTGAGGTTGCGTCTGAGGTTGCTGACTAGCTGAGGCGGGTTGCTTGAGGGCAGCCCGAGACGATTGCATCATGCAAACATTCGGTAATTTGGGATCAGAGAGAGGAGGAGGAGGGAGACCATGAAAAGTTCCAAGTAGGGAGGGATCTTTGTAGACGCCGGGGGAGACACTGGTCAAGGAATCGACGGTTTGCGTATTGGCTACAGAAGAGATGGTCGACTCCGGGGAGGTCTGAGACGGCAGCTCATGGTAAGTCAACTGGTCGATGGTGACTATCTTTCCATTGTGAGGAAAAGACATCTTGCGGAAAATCGCGGATGGGACAGCAGACATGGCATAGGTGTAGCTTCGCCCTAATAGAATGTTGTAGTCTAGAGGGGCGTCAATGACTTTGACGTCAACGCAAACGGTCTTACCGGCAAGGGTGATAGGACAATTACGAAAAAGGTTGATGGCCTGGGAGGCGTGGCCGTCCCATGCTCGAAGGGTGATCGTGGAAGGGGCCAAGTCAGGAGATCCGATTTGCTTCCAAACCGAAGCGGACATTACACAGGTGGATGCCCCCTCATCAATTATAGACCGAGAAATGTTGGCATTCCGGATTTTGACTGGGATTTGGAAGGCGACGGAAGCAGGAAGAGGAGGATGTTTTGATTGATGGGCGTCGAAAAAAATCATTTGGTCATCAGCAGGATCTACAGTGCCCACGGCAGATAGCAGAGCCTTCTTTTGGGAAGGGCACGATTGGAGGAGTTCCAATGTGGAAATGGCAGCAGGAGATTGCGCAAAATCATCTACTATGCTATACGAATGAGCAACTCGACCAGAAGCAGCATTTTGACATAATGGTCCTTTAGGAAGCTTGGTATGAACCTCAACTTTGGGTTGAGGGATATGTAAGGGGCCATTGGATGTCGAAAGAGGCTTTGTAGAACCTGAAGAAGGGGACTCGGGGGCAGACTAAGCGGGAGGCTTGGGGTACTGGAGAGACCAAGTTTGAAGGTGAAGGTCGATGGGAGGGGATGGATCAGAGTTCATCATGAGGATCTGGTAATCGGAGGAACCAGAAATGGAAGGTGGAGTGGCGACCTGTCCGTCAGGTGGTTGGGTAGTCACGAATCTTTGCTGAGGGAAAGGATCAGTAAACACAGCTGGTTAAGTAGTGGCCACATTAGGGGGAGCATGAGGGGAGGCATGTTGTCCGCGCAATGTGGCTTGAGACTCCCACATCTGCCACATCTGTGGTAAGAGGGGACAATCGTGGGTGTAATGACCATAAACAACGCAACACGAACAAGGCTTATTTGTGCGAAGAGGCCTATCCAGCTTGGGCTGAGTGCCCTATTGCTGGTTAGCAGTGTTAGGGTCAATACCTTGAGGATTGGGTCCACGAGTACCAGGGGCAGATTGGTTTGGATTGCCTCTCTGCCTTCTTTGAGAAGAAGGGGGATTAGTCGTGCCCTGCTGGGCAAATACTTGCCCTGGAGGGGGCTATAGGTGCTGTTGCGGGGTTGGAGGAGACAAGGGAGATGGAAGCGCATATGCTGGAGGAGCTGGCGTACCAGGCTGCAGGTAAGGATAATGGTTAGGTTGGGCAACATTGAGGTAAGCAGGAGGTTGGGCAAAAATATGAGGCATGCCGTATCCTGGATACATGTTACCTAGAGGGGGAAAAGTGCTAGAGGTGCTGGCCCCTCCCGGAGGGAGACCATAGCCCATAGGAGGTTGAGCATACGGATGAGAAAGGGCTCCAACGATACCGTCGGGGGAATGAGATGACCCGGGGCGATAGCGCCTCCAGGCCTGGGGAGGTCAGGAAGGACGGTATAAACATAACCAGACTGAGCATAGATCAGGTCATATTTCAAGGCTATTTGGAGGGCGGCTTCTTCGGTTTGAGGGAAATGGGAGGCGACATCTTTGCCAATGGGAGCTAAGAGAGTGCGAAGGAACCAGTCCATATAAACCCGATCTTCGAAGGGGGGAGCTCGACATAAGCTTCGTCTTCATCGCCATTCCTGGACATGAGTGGAAAGGCGGGTCGAAGAGGTTTGCTTGAAAGAGGTCAAAAGCTCCGTACCAGTATCGTATCGGAGAGGGAGCTCGAAATAAGATAAAAAGGCTTGGGAAATGGTCGCAAAGGTGGTATGGGAAGAGGTGGCTTGGTCAACATACCATTTAGAAGCTTCACCGGTAAGCGTGCGTTGGAACAACCGAAGACGGATGGAATCATCGGTAATGGAATTGGAGGAACACCACATGTGGAAAGATCGGACATGATTGGTTGGATCTTCACCAGAAAGGCCTTCGAACTTAGGGATGTCAGAGGGGAGCTTGGTTGGCATAGCAGGCCAACCAACATCGTGGTGGATAGGGTCATTTATCAACTGATTGAAATCAGGGAGGCTGAGGCCTGCGATGTACGGTAGCAAGGGTGCGGCCAAGGTAGTTCCTGTGGCGGTTCCGCTAGTAGTGGTTCCGGCATTAGGGCCGAGATTACCACTAGCATTCGGCCTTGGACCAGACATAGTGAAGGTGACAGGGGGAGAACCAGAAGTAAAAGGAGAACCCAATGAATCAGAAGAGGAGTCGGAGTGCGAACTCGGAGGAGGACTGGCTCGACGACGGCGGGACGGAGCAGGTCGATCAACCGGAAACTGAGGGTGTAGGCCAAGAAGTCTCTGGGAAGCGCGCCTTGGGGGTGCAATGATGGCAACACAAACACGGTACGAGGGGAAGAAGAACGATCGACAGAGGCAGGGAGGTACAGAATCAAGTGATTACAATGTCGAAACAAGGGCAAAAAGGGGCAGTGTCAATTGATTTTAAATTATTTGCCTGGCGGTGGAAACCAGGCTCTTCTTCGCTTAGGGTGAGTGTGTGGCATGCGTTAATTTTAATTTTTAAAACCTTTTCATTTTGAGAGCAAGATAAAAAGTGTGTTGCGTAACTGAAAATAATGCTGCAAAAACAGTATATAATGCTGAAATAACAGAAAATTAACAGCTACTAGTGCATCGATTCAACCCAAAAAAGGCGGGTCTCTCAAAACTAATCTAAAAGAGGGAAAAAATCTAGTCAAAACGCACTAAAAAGAGGCCAATAGATCTAGGGTCGAAAGGGACATGGATCTAAAGGGAAAAGCTGCTGAAAAGAGGTGCAGATCACAGCCAAGAGGCAGAGGCAAGGTGGCTGGAAAAAGGAGGAAATCAGCAAAAAAGTAGAAGGGGCAAGGAGGAGGCCCTAAAAATAGATCCAAACAAATCTTCAGGAGGTGATTTGATAGGGAGAAGAGCTAATTAAAAGGGATCTGAAAAGGAGGTATCAGATCTGGAAAAGGGGCGGCTGAAACTCTGAAAAAACAGACCTAAAACAGATAAAAACTCTTCCACCAAAAGCGGAGGGTACTGAAGCCCGAGGGGGCTATGTTCCCACTTAGATGAGAAAAATAGATCAGAAACAGGTCGAAATGGGTTGAGACAGAGGCTGGAAAACCCTGACAGAAGCTTCAGAAAAACCCAGAAAAATTGCAGAAAAATAGCAGAAAAATTGGCAGGTCGTAGGTTCTGACCTGTTTTCTGTGCAGGTCGCAGAAAATGGGCTGAAAAGTGCGACTTGGAGGTCCAGGTCGCAGTTTATGGGCTGAAAAGTGTGACCTGAAGTTCCGGGTGTCTCGGCGGCAGATTTCCGGAAAAGTTGTCGTCTCAGTTGCGGCTGATGTCTGTCACCTACGCAATAGGGCCAGAAACACGCGGAAGTTAGAAATTTTAATGTTTTAGGGTTTTATAGGTGAAAAACAACATGAAAATAGGAAAAAAAAGAAGCTGAAAAGAAACCCTAGGTGCTGAACTAGCTGGATATGCAGGAATATGAAAAACGACAGCGGTCGTAATTGAAAACCCGTGTGGAGTCACCAATTGTTAGTATGAATCCTTTGTCGAAGTGTACGAAAAAGGACGACTTTAGCTACGCATAACTAATAGCCCTAACATCAAATGTGGCTGCCAATATCTTCAAATCTGCAGTTAGTTGATCAAGACAAGAGCTACAAAAAACCAGATCTATGCATAGAAAGACATTAAGCAGTAAAAAGAAGGTTTTTCTCCATACATCCAATAGACAAGACAAGAACAATTTTTGAAAGAATTTTTTGTATTAAGGGCACCTGGGAGGAAAACAAGAAGGTGTTTCCAATTCTCCTCAATGGGATGGGTTCTTGGAAGTCCTCAGCACTTCAGATCTAGCATTTCTCTCTCCTGTTGGTGTAGAAAACCCAGAGAAAGATAGAACTCAAAGGGAGCTCACACAGCAAATAATGGAAAATGTGACAATGATAATGGCTCAAAGTCAGACCAAGAGTTTAGATCCAGAGTGATCTAATAGGCAACAAAAGGTGAAGAATGGTAGGAAAAAACCCTCCTATTTATAACAAAATATTGGGTCATTCTAGATCTTGGTGCATGATTAAAATAATGTTAACCAAATCTAGATCCACCTTTTATGGAATATCTTATTATATTTGTTGGAGGGAAAAAGTATTTGACTTGGGTCAAATCCATTTATTTGTCAATAATAAATAAATAAATGATTTATTTATCTTTTTAAGGAAGTGGTTGAAGGATAATCAAATAAATAATGATTTATTTAATTATTTGTGGATGATTTGGTCATATTTAACAAGGAATATTATCTAAATAAGATTTAAATAATTATTCCTAGAAAATGATAAGATAAATAAAGGTTTATCTAATTAATTTATTTGTTTTTGGGTTAAACATGACTAGGAATAATAATTAAATTATGGTTTAATTAATTATTCCATGAGGAAAATTAAACAAAATAGGTTTGTTTAATATTTCCTTTTGGGGTTTCCTGTTTAGACCATAAACAACCTAATAAATGTGGTTTATTAAGTTATTTGACATAGTGAAAGCAATTTTACTTAGGGTAAAATTGATCTTACATGGTGTACTTGGGTCCATCTAATGATAGTAGGTTAGATGACCAAAAAATGGTGTAACAGAAGAGCTAAATTTGATGGAATTACAGCTTCTTTCCCATAAACTAGATTGAATGGAGAAGTTCCTATAGAGGCCTTCTGAGTAATCATATTTTCCCATAGTGAAAATGTTAAAGACCTATCCCAATTTTTCTGGCTCTGATCAATAGCCCTTTTTATGATACTTATGAGATTTTTATTTTTTGATTCTGCTAAACCATTCCCTTAGGGATAGTAGTTAGCAGATTATTTAAGCTTAAAACCTCTTTTGAAAGCAAAGTTAATCATACTATTTCCCGAAAAAATAATATACATTATCAAACATAAGTGCATTGGGTAAGCCAAACCTAGTAATAATAAATTGATCAATAAATTTCCTAATGGCTTCAGAGTTAGCTACCTTTAGTGGAACAGCTTCCACCCATTTAGTAAAATAATATGTTGGGGTGAGAATGTATTTATGTTGTTTGAATGAGTTTTTAACAATCTCACCTATGATATCCAATCCCCATTGCTTAAAAGGTTGCGCAATGTTGATTGGCTACAATGGTAAGGCTGGTTTTCTTTATCTTCCAGTAGCAGTTTGACATGTTTTTCATTTTCTCACATATGCATGAGCATCTTTAAATAGTGTGGACCAGTAATATCCTGCATGAAGGATCTTATGTGGGGTGGTATCTCCACTGAAATTTCCACCTACAGGTCCATCATGGAGTTCCTGTAAACCCCTATGTGCTTCAAATTTCTCAAGGCATCTTAGTAATACAAAGTCATGGTTCTTTCTAAACAAAACATTGTCTATGATATGATATTGACTAGCTTTCAATCTTACAGCTCTTTTTATTTTGTAATTGAATTATGTAGGAGAATATTCATTTTTCAAATAAAAGATAAGATCGGTATACTATGATTCATATTCATTCAGGCTTACCTCAGTAATGTGTACAGTGTTACATGACTCTTCATCGCCTGATATGTTGGATGTTCCAGATAGTAATCTGCAGAGACCTTGTCGTCTGATGATTTTGGTTGGTCTTATTTCAATGCCATATTCCTGTAGAGAAGTTACCCAAATTTCTCTCTTTTCCCCTAGTTCGTTTTGAATAAGTAGTTGCCTTCTGCCGAAAATGGAACTATTACCTTGGTGTGTGTTTTAAGGAGAAAAGGTCTAAAGTGCTTTAAATATTTCTAAACAGAAAATGCTTGTTTTTCCACTTCTGAATAATTTAGTTCAACACCTTGAAGATTTTAACTAAAGAAAGAAATGGGTGCTTCAATCTTTTGATCATTTATTTGTGTTAACACAACAGCATAAGATGTTTCGGATGTAAAAGTGTATAAAATGAAATGATTACAAAAATTTGGATTAGTTAGAGAAGGTGCATTGATGATGGCTTGCTTGATTATATAAAAATCTTCTCTTTCATTATGTCCCCATTTGAAGATTTCATTTTTATTAATCATTACTTGCAATGGTAATACAATTTGAGAAAAATTTGGAACAAATCTCTTGACAAAATTAATCTGTCCTAAAAAGGACTGCATAGATTTCTTCTTATGGGGATGAGATATTTCATAAATTGCCTTTATCCTTTTTTGATCTATGCAAATGCCTTCTTTTGAAACAATAAATCCTAAAAGTTTACCTTCACTTAAAGCAAAATAATACTTTTTGGGATTTAAATAAATTCCATATTTCAAACAACGTTCAAGGATTTGATTAAAATCATGATAGTGGTCACTTATTTTCTTGGAATAAATGGTTATATCATCTAAATATACAACCAAAATTTTATTTATCATACCTCTAAAAGCAATATCCATTTCTCATTGAAAAGTTTCTCCTGCATTAATTAGACCGAAGGGCATTTTCTGGTAGGCATAAGTGCCCCATTTAGTTCTAAATGTAGTCTTTAACCTATCTTCAGGATGAACCAAAATTTGATTGTAGCTTGAAAATCCATCAAGGAAAGACATTAATTCAGAACTAGAAACTGATTGCAAAATTCATTCCATTGGTGGTAATGGGAAATTTTCTTTTAAGCAAGATTTGTTTAAGTTCCTAAAATCAATACAAGTACGAATATCACCATTCTTTTTCCTAACAAGGACTAAATTTGAGACCACTTTGAATGCCTAACCAGGAAGATAATCTTCGCCTTCAGGATTTTGTTGACTTCACTTTTGATTTTACGTTCAAGATCATGGTGAATTTTCCTTAACTTTTGTTGTATATGTTTTTCAGTGGATATCATTGGGATAGTATGCTGGATGATGGAGGTATCATAATTTTTGAGATATTCATATTTCCATGCGAAGAAATTATTGTATTTCTTCAGTAAGTGAATGAAGGATAATCTTTCATTAGAGTAAATACCAAGTCCTAAGTTAATGCTCTAAGGGTTAAGATCGGTGCCAATATTTAATAGTTCAAACCTCAAAGTTAAACTTTGCAGTTTAGGATTAGTAACCTTTTTGAATCTATCTTTGAGATCATAGAGATCTTCAAGCTTAACCACAAACTTAATTATGGCATTTTCTTCATTTTTTTGTTTCAACTTCCTTTCATGTTCATCTTCATAAATTAATTGATCATTATATGACCCTTATGATGTAAGAAAATTTATAACATCTTCATCATCATTGAATACTCTCCAACTTAGTGACATTATCAGGAATAGATGGGAAAAAAATCAACTCTATAGAAAATATATATGGACTATAATATTTTGAAGGAATAAATTTGGATGCTACATTAGCTAGAAGGTCTGCACTTGCATTGTGAATTATTGGAACAGACGAGATATTAAATGCTAAAAAATCAGAGGTAAGAGATTGTACTAATGACTAGTAATATTAAGATGACTAGAAATATAGTGTATGGTATTTCTTACGTGTTTGAAAATTATTTCAAAATCACCATATACCCGAAGATATTTGACACCAAGATCAATTGCTTTGTATAAGCCCTGGACCTGTGCCTCATATTCTGCGGTGTTATTTATGCATTCAAATTCAATCCTGCATGCTAGCATTGTATTTTCACCTTCCATATTGATTAGTATCCAACCAGCTCCTGCACCTTCACTTAATTTTGATCCATCAAAGTATAATGTTTAGAAGAAAGTATTAATACAAGGTTTATCTATGATATTTATACACTTGGAAGATTCTGACTGAGAAAAAATTTCAATTTGAGAATTAATTGAGTTGGTGAGAAATGGAGGTTTCTAAGCATTGAAATTTCCCAAAAAGGATAAGGCAAAGTAATTGCCTAGAATATTATTAGTAAAAGCCATGGGTTCATTCTCGTCTTCGAATTCAGTCACTAAGTATTTCATGTGGTTTTCCTGGTCTACTCGGATTTGATTTGGCTTACAATTATAGGAAAGCCGCATATGAGACCAATCAGTGGAAAAATAACCATGGATATTTTCTGACCAATCTCTACTTAGGATTAAACCATAAATTCAAGGATATCAGCAACTAAAATATCAATTACTTGATGAACTTTTGAATTGGATGCTAGTCTGATAAGGACTTAATTCATTTATCCTAATACCTTAACCTTTGTTTTTTCTAATTACACAATCTGTACTGCAAAATTTTGAGGAGCGATGTTCAAGCTCAAACAAATAGAATATGGCATGATGTTTGAAGAGGCTCCAGAGTCAATTAGACAATTATGCACATTTTTGTTGAATACTTCAAAAGTTAAAAGGAAGGGAGGAGTATGCGAATTATTTCTATCACCGATTGAAATAGCATCACTTGCATCAATTTTTTTAGGTGAATCACTAGGAGGTTTACCAACTTCTTTTGAAGCTTTAGAAGTAACAAGGGCAGTTAAGGATGAAGCAGGGACTGCATTCAGCTCTTTGAGTAAAAAAATTTGTTGCTACTTTGATTTTCTCAACTCATGTATGGAGATATTTGCCTTTATCTTCTTCATATCTTCCACTATATTATATTCAATAGTATTAGAGACCACTAACGTTTTATATGTAGATGGAAGAGTAGAATAAGTTGGATTTTATTGAGAAGAAAGAGTTATTTTGTTAATTACTTTTTCCTTAGCAACAGAGGATGAATACTTTTTCTTTTGAGGAGACTGAGGGAGGCCAGCAGAATTTTTACTTCTAGCGTTAACTGGAAGTGCCTCGTGTTCATCTTAATTATCAGATGTTGGAAGGATAAATTCCCATAGTCCATGAACTTCGACTAATTCTTCCTCTTGAGATTATTCTGCATATGATATTGTTTCATCTTGATCCTCATCTTGATTTGATTCAACATTCGAGATTACATTTGGAGTTTGGGAAGCTTGATTTTTTTAAAAGATATAAAAGGTTTCTTCGAAGAAGACTCAACTACTTGTTTCTTTATCTCAACCATATCATTCGACATAGTTTTGAGAACCTTTTTTAACCCCTCCAGATCATAAGGATCTTTAGATGTTTTTTTTTTGGGTTCATCCTTAAATGAAACCTTCTTAGTTTTTTTATCTTCTTGTGTAGTTTTCTTCTATAAAGAAAGGATTATTTTTTCAACAAAAAGAGCTTCTTTCATATTCTCTACCAATGTAGCCTTATTGGCTATATCTACAAAAATAGAAATATTAGAAGGAATAGAGTATATGTACCATTTTATTTGTACATCTACTCTAGGCTTAGATGTGGTTGGGATCTTATTGAGTAGCATATTAAATCTGGAGTTGAAACATTTGATATTTTCTCATGTATTTGCTTTAAGATTGGAAAGATCATTGATAAGAGTAGAAGTAGTTCGATCATCACCAAATTTAGTAAGGAATTTTTCTTCAAAAACATCCCAGCTAGTAATAGTGCTTGATGGTAGTGAGAAATACCATGATCCAGTTGATCCTTGAAAAGTATAGGGAAATAATCTAACTACACAATCTTCTTCAGTGACATCATTAATATTCAGAGCAAGCATAGAATTATGGATATGTTCTTCTGAAGGTAGACCATCATCTGGATTGTACTTAGGCATCCATCTTTCAAGATGCTTAGGTAAAGGGTGAAGAGGACCTCGTAGTTGAAAAATTCCAGGATTCTGCCAAGTTCTGGTTGCCATTGTGTGAAGTGGAGGATTAGTTTTGCCTAAAGAAGGATTTGGAGTGAAATAATTAGTTCCAGTAGTAGTTGTTGGTGTAGAAGAAATAGGTATGGAACTAATACTGCTTGAGGTAGCAGTTGTAGACTAGGAAGAAGAAGGAATGTGAATTGATGAAGAACTTGTTAGAGAATATGTAAAAGAAGGAGGAATAAATGATGGTGTTTGAGGGGTAGAAGGGGGTTGAATCTCACTAGTAGATGATTGAGATTTGGATATAGGAGATGTCCTATGATGCGAATGGAGAGGAAATTCAAAAGATATTACTCTGATCTTTTCACTCTTAGAACGGGTTAATACACCAGTTCCCTCAAATATTGAAGTAACACTTCCTTCTCAGGCTTCAGAAAGTATAGTTTTCTCTACTGAAATTGAAATTTATTTATTAATGTCCATACTTTAGGTGAGTCTGGAGTATAATCTGAAGAGAGTTATTTATGAATAGAACTAGGATATTTGAGGGGATATTGAACAACTTCTGATCTAAGAATAGGAGATATTGAACAAGGAGTAGAAGTTGTAGACTTGGAGGGACAATGACACTTCTGATGGTCCTTGATTTTTGGATTAAGCTTTGGTGGCATTCATAGTTAGATGCCAATCCTTCTAGCACCAAAAATATTGAGGCCCTAAAAATCTATGCAAAAACATCAGGGAAACCACCCAGTCGGGGACTTTAAAACCGTCCCTTTTTCCATTTGGAATGGTGGCTCTGACTGCATTTATGGGACCATTTTCCCAGTGAAATATAATTGGGTTAATAGATGGATTTATAATTGTCTGTAACTTGGTAGATGGAAGCAATAACAAGCTTGCATGAAATAATATATCTATCTATTATGTATCCCAGGATGACATATATTCTCTGTGTGATTTATAAAGATGATCTTTCAGTGATGCAAATGAAGATTATACAAACACTTATAGATATGAAAACGATTTGAAATAATTGATTTAATTAAATATTTAATTAAATCAAATGGATAAAGCTTATATCTTAATTGTTTAATGCATGTATTGAATATGTACCAAAAGATAACAATCTAACATGTTCAAAAGTGAGTTAATGCCAAACTGTTTTCAAATAAATACATGAAAAAAAAACATCATAAGATAAATAACCATTTCTCATTTGAAACAAAAATATAACATGTAGGATAAAAGTACCATGTATATATTCACTCTGCTCATTTGAGAAAAAGTACTTGGTCCAACCCTTTCTATTTTAGAAAACTTTGAGAGTACAAAAGTGCAACTTCTGTAAAGTCTTCCTTTCAAAATTTCAGGACCCCTTCTTCAAATACATGAAGGGGTTTATATAATAAAATAAAAAGTCTTAAAATAGTTATTATAGTCAAAGTTGAGAAGGTTTTAAAACAAATCTACTTAAACTAAGTGAAAATTAAACAGAAACAGAATTTAAAGGGGTGACTTGTTTGATGATTGTCATGTTGTCTCATCAGCCATTCATTCCTTTAGTTGAAGGATGTTAAGCTTAGGCTTAACATTGAGAGTTTGGCCTGGCCTAATGCGTAGTTGTCTAGTGAAAACAACATCAGAAAGTGGAGGCAACATATAGGAGGATGTATCTATAAGATAGCGCAACATAAGTCATCGGCTATGTGGCTTTACCAAGTATATCCAATACTTATCCCAATCTAGTTTATCTAAATTTCTGATGCGTTCCTCTTTTACCTTTGAAACTTCTTGCCATTGCCTTATCAAGTCTTTCACGATAGGAAGTGAACCGGGAGGACATCTATCAATAATGTTTACAACGATGAGATTTTGATTGACATTTTTCAAAAATTTCATTAGCCACATCATTTGCTCTACAAATGGATCTTTCAACATGTTTCAACTGTTATGTCCCATCCAGTAAACAATATTTCCTTTTTCGAGTTTTCAATCTTGGGCAGGTTGGCCTTTCAGCCATCAGCAGAATCCTACCAGGTGACATATTATGAAACCTTCTCATCAATCTCATCAAAACTAATCCTTTCATCTGATATTTGATTCATCAGTGAATCTCTGTGTTCACACAATTCAAGAATATTTGATATATTTGACAAAAAATAGAATATTGTTGTGCCAATAGGGTATTTAGTTCCAAGGTCTCTTTTCTAAACTTATCTATCTTTGGATTATCTTTCAATTTCTATATAGAAAACTGCAATTGATGAATTTGAGCGTCCTTTGAACTGATTTCATTTTGGTGATGAATCTTCAATTGGTCCATGCTCTCTTGGAGCTGCCTTACCTGTACCTGTAGTTGTTGGTTGAAATTTTGTTTCTCTACCTGTAGCTCAAGTTCTAATTGGATGATTCTTTCATCCTTTTCTTTCATCAATTTTTGAACCTCAGAAGCTTTATCAATTGTTTCATATGCATAAGCTCCTACGAACTGGGTTAGGCAAGTTAGATCATGTGAAGGATTTGTCTGTGAGTCTTTACAGAAAACTTCCATTGAGATATCTCCGGGGAAGAGGAGTTGAGATTGCTCTGATATCCTTCTTTTATTTTTTCTTCTCATAACTTCTTTATGTTTAGGACTGTAGAAAATATCGAGAGGAGGGATTTCCTCAATGTTAAGTACAATTTCTGAAGTGGGGAAGGTTGGGATGAATTCCACTTGCACTGTGCTTACAAATTTTTTAGAGGGCCTAGTAGTGAACGAGTCCTGACTTTTGGTTTGAGGCGTATGCACAATCTGTTGTTGACCAGTGACTATAACTTCTTGGTATCCCTAGAGTTTTAGGTTAAACTCCTTCCAAAAATCACTTAGATTACTTGGGAAATCTAATTCCATTGTTTGAACTTCGGTAGATTTATCTTGCTCAGTTTTACTAAGGACTTCAGTATCCTTAGGTGCCAGTTCATTTTCATTTTCCTTCTGTGTTAAGGGTTGGGAGACTTCCAACATTTTCTATGGAATTCCTTCCAATCTCTTGTTCGTGTACTGTTTAAATTTTGGCAATTACCATGGATGGAGGCGTAGGGTTGCCAACTTCTGAACTGAAGAGTAACTATCGAATGACTCAAATAAGTCATCGAACTCATCATCTTCATGTACAAAAGGCCTAATTTAACTTGGGTAGTAAAATTATTTGCAACTTTAATCGGGTCGTATTGTCTGTTTGAAATCGTAAACAATTTCAAACATTCAATTTGGCAGATCTCTAAAACTGCATGATTGTAATTGTCCAGACCATAAAAACCATGATTTATTGCAAAGGAATGCCATGAAAATTTCTTAGCTTCCTCAAGAAACATGTTTAATCCATTGCCAACAGTTTGATATGCTAATTCTCTTGTGAGAATCTTATCAGGAACATACAAGGGTAAAACATGTGATTGAGCTAGGCTCCCAAATACTCTGACATATGTAAACATTTCTTATCCAAACCATTTTCCAATGGAGGAAAAATCAACTTGAGCCTCTTTTGACAATCTGGGGACTTTCTCATTATAGATGGATTTAAACAAAGGTAGAATGACTCCATGGCACATTTTATAAAAATGGTTCTCAAATTTTGACTCCCATAAAATGTTATGCTATACATGAATGGGGAGAGGGTCTTGGGTAGTCCATTTCCAGCCCATGGCTGGAAAATATGAAGTGAAACACACTATTTCCATGATATAATCACTCATATAAAACGGGGGGGAAATTTTGGAGGAAATAGAATGATTTTTTCTATATTCCAAAATTTGAGTAGCAATATTATTGGACAGAATGTTTCCCTAATCCATTATATAAGAGTCTGCAACTGCTTCCATTAGGGGAACCCGTTCTACTGAAAATTTGGTAGTGTCAGGCTGACCAAAGAGTGTAGACATCATTGCAGCAACATAAAAGTAGGGACTAGCAAGGGAGTCAGTATAATACATACCCTTATCATCATTCTTTTGTTTATTTGGGTTGCTTCTCCGTTACTTGATTGGATTTGATTTCAGCTCATTCTCGTTCGCGAATTGCGCTAGAAATTCCATGTCATAGTCCTTTTCAAGGTATGGGATACGATACATCAACTTCAAGTATTTGGCTTTAAAGGAACCTATCATTGTTCCTCTGCTGGTTAGAAAAGTCTCGCCCCCAATGTTGAGGTTATCAATTATCCATATTACCATATTTGTGTATGGTAAGATTTTAGGTCGCGCAGCAATTTAATGCAGAAAATAATTGGCCACTTCTTCTGTGGTAGCTTATGGGGAATCAGAAGCATTAGTAGTAACCTTCCTCTATACCTTGTGAGGTTTCTCATCCACAAAAAACTTCTACATGGCTTCCCATGAGGAAGATCCACTTTGAGTTTTGCATGTTATATCTCTAAACAGAGGAATCATCTCTATTTTTTCGCTTGCAACAGGTGTAGGTTTCACAGGGGCCATCGGTTTCCTAGCTTTATTGAGAGCTTTAGACATCTCCAAATAATTCTGTTTATTTGGGCTCACCTATGAATAAATGAGAAATGATAATCATAAAGAGGGACCTTTGATTTTACAAATGCACAAGTACTGTAGTAATGAAAACAATTAAACAATTGAAACTTGGCACACTGCTAATATACGAATTCAATGCTTATTGAGGTCAAATAATTTTGGAGGCATGGGCTATAAAACCGTTAAGTTATGTAATTAATGGTCGATATGGATTGCTGTGCCCATGTAATCATTCCAGCATTAAAACCAGATCTGGTGCGTCACAGTGTTGCTCATGTTTGAATCTTTGTAAAATGTCGATCTTCTTGGTTTTTCCAATTGCGATATTGCGATCGTAATATCGGTGAAAATAAATGAAGGGCAAGAGTGGTTGTGTTGCGAAAGTGTGATTTGCGGTTTTTGATAGACTGTATCGCATCGACGAATATGGTTAATTGGGGAGAATGGTTATGTTTGTGCAAATGAAATGTGATAGAGCATATCGCATCGGTAAAATATGGAGGGTGACCTTAAGACCATCAGGGTAGAGTTGCAAAATTTGAAATGCGATTTGCGACAACCTACATGGTGGAAGTAGGTCCCGTAAGCTTTTCTTTATAGAATTTTCTAGAAAAAATTTCATTTCCCTTTATAAAAGTGCTTTTGTTATGTATCGCATCGCAATATGTTTTAAGTGAATTTTAAGAGCCATATATGTTACATTACGGTATTGTGATAACGATAATGTGATCTCTTCTTCGCTTAAGTGCCTTTAAGGCCAAAATATCAAGGTTTTTTCCCCTTTTGTTTACTATTTCTATCTAAATGAATAGCTCTAGGGGTCTTATTTGTTTTACTCTAAAAAAATTTAAAAGCGTCCCCATTATTTTCTAAGGTAACTAAGCTAAAATAATGGGGGTTGTTGAATAGCACAACACCTTCTTAATACAACTAATGGGATACACTTTTCCATAATTCACATATTATGAAATACATGAAACATGAATAGAAAATCATAATACATGAATAATAACTAATTCATATTGAAATGAAATAAGAACAAAATGAGAAGCATGGGGTTCTTATCAAGTATATATATGTAACTGAGTCTATACACCATAGAAACACATTTTAAATTAATGTAGAAGAGATCAATGTTGGGATTATGGTAATTTTGGGTTTATGGTATTGAGTTGTTGATTGCATAATGTGAAATATAGGACAAAATAAGATAATAAGAATTGATGGATTGCACGTTGTACATACCCCACATAAAATATTGATTGCTAAATGCATAAATACATTTTGATAATGGTGATTGGTTACATTGGCACTCAATTTAGAGGCAAATCTTTTTAACCTCAAATTTAATGTTTCCTTAGCTAGATAATCGAGCAGAAAAGTAGATTCAATTCCCCCTCAGTTAGACAATTAGAAAAATGATAGATAGTAACATCAATGGACCACAAGATTTAAAATGGCCTTAGCATTATAAGAACAAGTTCAACAATTTGGTCAAAATTCCGACACTTTTGACCAAATGCCGGAAATTTCCCCAATTTTTATCAAATTTTCAAATCCCACCCACAACTGTCGTTATACCGACGTTTGGAGACAAGTGTCGGTATTGCGACACTTAGAGATAAGTTTCAGTATTACGACGTTTGAAGAAAAGCCTCTGTATTACGACGTTTTGGGACACAACGTTGGAAATGTGATGTTTCTAAGCGATAAATCGATATTGCGACAGTTTGGAGGCAACGTCGGAATTGCGACGTTTATAAACTATGCATCGGTCTTGCGACATTATACTCCAAACCGTCGCAATACCAACGCATAGTTTAGAAACGTCGCAATTCCGACGTTGCTAAACTATGCGTCGGTATTGCGACGGTACTAAAATTATTAAAAATTTATAACCATTGAAAAGGATTTGGATTAGAAGTTTAGACATCGTATCTCTATTTTTAGATTTCAAATTCTTGACCTACCACCATTATCCTAATCGGTATTATACGTTCCGGCCTGTCTTTGTTGTTAGTTATGGGTGTCAAAATAGATTAGTGTGACAATTCACTTTGGTTGACATAGACATGACTCTAGGTTAGGTGATTGTAACGGTGGAAAAAGTGTGTACGTGATCTGGTGGTATTACTCTTTAATGTTTGGTATATCTCATATTAATCACGAAGATTGTAGAGAATAGATTTGCTTTCAAATTCAATCAGGTAAATTTATTAAGTGTATAAATGCTCTTATTTTTTTTAAATATAATCAAACTTATTAAAAAAAAAAATCAAACTTATTTTTTTATTTGATTAATTTTATTTATGGTATTATTAAATATATTAACAATTATATTTTAAATCTATTTTTTTATATAGTTTTGAAATAAGTTATTAGATTGGTCAATAAAATTAAATACATTTTAATTTTCTCTAATTTATTTTTTGGTAAATTAATTTCATAAGGTTCACAAATCTCAAGTCAAATTTAAACCAGCTAAACAAAAACTCTAATAATTTCATGAAAATCATCTAAAAAATTATTGAAATATCAAACTTGACAATAGACCAATATGGGTTAAGTTAGTTTTATGAGGATCATGTTGGAAGTTATGTTGTTAATTTACATAGAACACCACCTTTTTTTAATAATATTTTTAGTTTCTATTTTTTTATCTTTATCTTCACGATTCTAATATGTTAAATTTTTTTTTATACCACATACATTTAAATTATATAAATTTATACATTTATAAAGAGTTATAATATAAGCATAATAGTTCAATAAAATATAAAAGTTAAATAGTTGGGGTGGCGGGAGGGGTAGGGGGAGAGATTCTCCTAAATCCCGATGGAATATGAAAAATAAAGCACTTATGGGGGCTAGTCCAAAGAATGAACAATCTCACATAAATATATGGGCTTCTTCCAGGTCTCCAATTGGCTAATGATTGAGATGTCTCTAAGTTAGTGATCTTGGGGGATTCCCTTATCACTATTCAACACCTTCAAAAAGGTTTTCTCCTGAAGAACAACAATTTATCCCTCCTCCTTAGAAAAATAAATAGTACCCTAAAATCATTCTCTCAAAAGGCTTATTACCACATTTTAAGAAGCCAAAACATAGAGGCGGATACACAAATGAATCAAGCCTTCCTTCTTGAAGGAAACATGTTATTATGAGATCAATGACATGTCAAGTTGGAAATATATTCCATGAATAATTCCACTCAATATAATTGTCCCTCTCTCTTGTTTTACTAGTTGGATATATGCACCATGAGAATTATTTTTTGAAGATTTACAAAGCCCTCCTTTCTATGCCCCCCCTATCTCCCCTTATATATGCACATATTCGCATCACGCATAACATTTGGCATCAGGATCTCGTCATTAAGGTTGAGGTGGTGGTTTGTGGGGGTGTTGGCCACGCGCCCATTTACCCCTCATGACATGTGGAGTCTTATGAAGTTGGACAACCCTTAATTCCCTCCTTTGCCTTCGTACCAATTTCATTGATGGATACAGGGTGGGGAGATTAGTTAATGAATTTCGTGGTTGATTCGATCCCTCGGGCATGGGAGTTCACTAGTCTAAAGGTGGAATTCATGGTTGGTGTTAATATGATAAGGCAGAAAGTATCAGTTCAAGGGTGTGCCCTTGAGAGTCAAGACAACCCTTCTGCTAGTTGGTGGGCTCTCCACACCTTTGTAAACTCCATCGATGCTAAGAATTCTTTCAATCTTATGTTTCTCTTGCTCGGTTTTGTGAACGTTGTCTCACTCGTCTCATTCAAATCGAAAACATGGGGAATCTCTTGTCTTTTCTTGGCTCAGTTTCCTCCTATGCAGTAAGAAGTTGGGAATATTTCCCCTGCAGGTTGTCAATGGATTTTCGTAAATCTCAAGAAGTCAAGTTGGAATTTTTTCCAGTGGGTGTTGAATTTCTCATCTTCGAATTTCAAGCTTCTTCACCACCTTGTGCACATCCTACAACCTTTTCCATGGAAATAGGTGTTACTGTGTTGAGGGCACAATCACTAGTGTAGCTTCATGCATCCCAAGTCTTGCACAATTTTCATACGCACAATTTCCCCTACATAAATACTAACTTCTTTGGTACCCTTAGTTCTATTTTTCTTTTTTTCTTAGTTGGACAACTCCCTCCCTTTCTTCCAGCTTGTCTCTTTCCATGTTCCGATAAATTTTGGGTCTCCTCCTTGTGTAGGCAGCTCCCCTAGCTCAAACCTCTCCCCCCCTATTTCCAAGCTCTTTTGGCTCCCTATTTGTGGTATCAAATCACACTTTGTATCTAATTTTGTGTTCCAACACTCGATTTCTGTCCCTTATGGGGAGCAAAGACTATTATTCTTCTGCCTCAAGTTGCACAAGACAGTACAATTTTATGTCCACATCCCCATTATTTCCATTTAGACCAATATTAATGCATAACTTTTCAATCATAATCTAATATTAAATTTCATTATTACTTTTCAAACACTCCTTAAGTACCTCTTGTCCACATCAAAATGGCATAGGTAAGAAAAAGGTCTAAAATAAATTAGACTCGATATAATAAAACAATATGCAAAAACTATAGTTATAGCTTACATACCCTTTCTCGGGCCAACATTATATAAATCTACTTCACTAGGATGAACATTAACTAAGGCTTCACGTATGCATCCACCAAATCTGTCACATCAATGCAGTCCCTAATACATGTACCTTCAAGAGTATTGTGACTACACGGGTGCCCTGTGCACGTTCGTGCGGCCCGTTTGCCGGTTTCTCCCTTGTGCCTTAGTTCGGTCGTGCGCACTGAGTCGCATCGTGTGAGGGCGCCCTCCCAAATGTGTTTGGGTTGGGTTGTTTCGTTTGAGGGCGGTCGTATCAAATTTACTAAGTTAATGTGACCGCAGGGGTGCCTTGTGCACATTTGTGAGGCTCGTTTTCCATTTTCTCCCTTGTGCCTTCGTTCGGTCGGGCGCGCCATGTGAGGGCGACCATATCAAATTTGCTAAGTTGTGATCGCATGGGTGCCTTGTGCACGTTCGTGCGGCCAATTTTCCATTTGCTCCCTTGTGCCTTCATTCGGTCAGGCGCGCTGTGTCATTTCGTTTGAGGGCACCCGTCCAAACCCATTTGGGTAGGGTTGTTTTGGTTGAGGGTGCCTACCCAAACGCGTTCAGGTCGGGTCGTTTCAGTTGAGGGCGCCCGCCCCAACGTGTTTGGGTCAGGTCATTGTGGTTTAGGGTGCCCGTATCAAGTTTGATAAGTTGTGACTGCACGGGTGCCCTGTGTACGTTTGTGCGGCCCATTTTTCGATTGCTCCCTTGTGCCTTCATTCGATTGTGTTCGCCGTGTCGTGCCATGTGAGGGCGCTTGCCCAAACATGTTCGGGTCGGGTTGTTTTGTTTGAGGGCGGTCATATCAAATTTTCTAAGTTGTGACCACAGGGGTGCCTTGTGCACGTTTGTGTGGCTCGTTTATCGTTTTCCCCCTTGTGCCTTCATTCGGTCGGGTGCGTCGTCCAGTGAGGGCGCCCACCCAAACGCGTTCGGGTCGGGTCAGGTTGTTTCGTTTAAGGGCAGCCGTATCAAATTTGCTAAGTTGTGATCGCACGGGTGCCTTTTGCACATTTGTTCAGCCCGTTTGTCGTTTTCTCCCTTGTGCCTTCATTTGGTCATGCACGCCATGTGAGCGCGCTCGCCCAAACGCGTTCGGGTCGGGTCGTTTCATTTGAGGGCGGGCGTATAAAATTTGCAAAGTTGTGAACAACATGGGTGCCTTGTGCACGTTCGTGCAACCCATTTTCTTTTTGCTCCCTTGTGCCTTTGTTCGGTCGGGCACGCCATGTGAGGGCGCCTGCCTAAACGCGTTCAGGTCGAGTCGGGTCATTTCGTTTGAGGGTGGCCATATCAAATTTGCTAAGTTGTGATCATACGGGTGCCTTTTGCACGTTCATGCGGCTTGTTTGTCGTTTGCTCCCTTGTGCCTTCGTTCAGTCGTGCACGGCGCCGTGTCACGTCGTGTGAGGGCGCCCGCCCAAACGCATTCGTGTTGGGTCATTTTGTTTGCAGGCGGCCGTATCAAAATTTCTAAGTTGTGACTACATGGGTGCCTTCTGCACGTTCGTGTGGCCCTTTTTTCATTTTCTCCCTTGCGCCTTCGTTTGGTCGGGCGCGTCGTGTCGTTTCGTTTGAGGGCGCCTGCCCAAACCCGTTCGGGTCGGGTCATTTCAGTTGAGTGCGCCTGCCCAAACGCGTTCGGGTCGGGCCCCCTAAGCCCCCAATCCCTAATCCCTTAACTACTAACTCATTATTTGACCCCTAAACCCTAAATGTACCTAAATCCCCTAACTCGGCCTAATCCCCAATCCCCTAACCCGGCCTAACCCGTAATCCCCTAACTTGGCCTAACCCCCAATCCCCTAAGCCCTTCTCTCATATGATACCTGAGCCTTTGCCTTTCTCTTCCCTTCCAATTCCGTAATAGTGTCATAGTGATGCTAGCCAACTTCTTTGGAAAGCCTTCCTAGCAGACAATACTTGTGACCTCGCTGAAGCCTCAACACTTTCAGAGCATCTGGAATGACCATTCTCTTCTTCCGATCATATGGTGGGGGAACCCCTTCAAAAGCCCTTAGCCTAGAAAGTGTTGCAGCACCATGCTTGGTTTTGTGTGGAATCATTCCTCTAATTGTCCAGTAGTCAAATCCTTCTCTTACTTTATTGTCATTTTCCCATACCTAACCAATGAGAGCACAAGAACACCTATTTCTATAAAAGCACCTATAAATTCTCTTACTTTATTGTCATTTGCCCATAACTAACCAATGAGAACACAATAACACCTATTTATATAAAAACACCTATAATACTTTTATGGGTTTCACTAATATCCCTTTAGTTAGTGTGTGCACAGTAGCCTAGATCCTAAAGTGATTCTTGTACAATGATAATCCACTAGGTGTATTTGTTCTTAAAAAACTATGCATGGATAGATGTCCCATTTATGGCCAAGTTCCACCAAAATGGTTCCCCCTACCTACCTAGTAACTACATTACATTTATTTCATGACAAGACTACCCTACAACCCACCAAATTTCTATCATATCCTTGACGTCAAAAACAATTTGTTGTTCAAGATATAGCTAAGTTGGAACAAACTTAGCTCTAGAGCTTAGGATATTTTTCCACCTCTAATGTTTATAAACCAATAGATATAAAATTTATAAAGCATGTGGGAGCCCTTTAAGTATCACCTTTCCTATATTGACTCTGTCTTAAAAATCATGGAAAATGTCCATAGATGAGTTATCCTTACTAAACCAAAAATTTCATTGAAAATAATAATTCATACCATAACATTACTACTTCCCTTTTAACCACATAAAACTTATTTTTAAGTTACCATAATTTATCTTTAATATCACATAATTAGATTAAAAAATCAACCAAAATCCCTAGTTTATGAAATAAAAATTCAACAATTTTATATAATTAATAATTTAAATAAATGTCTTAGATCTAACCTCATTAATAATTATTTATAATCAACAATACCACTTATTTACCCAAACCCCTTATTAACCCCAAGAAAAGTCTCACACATTTTATTTAATGGAATTTGAGTGGCCTTAAAAAACACACGTATTTCATTTCAAAATGTCAAAAAATTTCAAATATCAAAAGTTTTAATTTCCCTCGTTCATTTCCCTCTTCAAAATGTCTAAAATTTTCAAATATCAAAATTTTTAATTTCCCTCAATCATTTCCCTCTGGTTGCATGGTTTGTCTAGGGAAGAAGGGAGGATGCGGCCATACTATCACCAGTTTTGAGGAAGGATGTAGCCATACTATTGTAGGTTTGGAGGAAGGATGCGGCCATACTATCGGAGGTTTAGAGGAAGGATGCGGTAAGTTAAGTTTCTGTGTTTATCCAGTGATAATGCAAGGCCCTTTAGGTTTCTTTGGTTATTTGTTTGCCCATTTGGTTTTGTTACTTTCTACTTCTGCCCATTTGGTTATGGTGCATTTTATTAGCTATGAGAATTTTTGGTTGGCTTCTGCGGCAATGGTTATTTGGTTTCTATATGTTTTGGTTTGCTGATATAACCATTTGGCTATTTTGTCTATTTTATTCTAAGAATTTCTTGTTTGCATCTACGGAAATGGTTGTTTGGTTTCTCTTTGTTTTAGTTTGCTGATATGCCCATTTTTGAATCCTGAACTCATCAACCCTGTATGTCAAACTGATAACCCTTTATACCCATGCTGGTCTTCAATCACAGGTACCAAGCTATGCACACCATCCTTATACTTGAGAGAAAAAACCCACGACCCATCATGCAAAACCCTGTCTATCACATGCACAGTCGTGGCACCATCTTTTGCAACCCCATGAACAGGATTCTCAGATCCAGTGCAGGATGAAGGTCGCGTGTTCAATTTCGCTGCAGGGCCAGCGAATTTGCCCGCAAATGTTATAAAAAAAGCTCAGGCAGAGCTCTTCAACTAGAGGGGATCGGGGATGATCATAATGGAGGTGAGCCATAGAGGTAAGGAATTCACTTCTGTTATACAAAAGGCTGAATCTGATCTGCGTGAGCTTCTTAGCATTCCTGCAAATTATGAGGTCCTTTTCCTTCAGGGTGGGGCTTCAACACAGCTTTCTTGTTTTCCATTAAATTTATGTGGTGTAGAAGATACAGCAGATTATATTGTGACTGGACCATGGGGTGACAAGGCCTTTAAAGAAGGTTAGAGGTTTTGCAAGGCCAATCTGGCTTGGTCTGGAAAGGCTACTAAGTATACAAGAATACCCTCTGAGGAGGAAATCCAGTTAAGCCCAAATGCAAAATATTTTCATATTTGTGCCAATGAGACCATTCATGGTGTTGAGTTTAAGGACTACCCTATGCCCAAAGGGGACACTACCGTTCTAGTTGCTGACATGTCGTCTAAATTTTACTCCAAGCCTATGGATGTCTCTAAATTTGGGGTCATCTATGCTGGAGCTCAGAAAAACGTCAGGCCAGTAGGGGTAATCATTGCTATAATCAGAAATGACCTTATTGGAAATGCTCAACAGAGCACCCCTCTCATTCTAGATTACAAAATTCACGCTAAGAACAATTCTTGGTACAACACCCCACCTTGCTTTACAATCTATATGTGTGGCCTAGTGTTTGAGGATCTCCTTGCACAAGGGGGATTGAGAAAAATAGAGAAGAAAAATGTTCAGAAGGCTAAGATTCTCTATGAGGTGATTGATGCGAGCAATGGGTTTTATCGGTGCCCAGTGGAGAAATCAGTCAGGTCTCTGATGAATGTGCCATTTACACTCGAGAATTCTGAGCATGAGAGTGATTTTATCAAACAGGCAGCAAGCAAGGGCATGTTGCAGCTTAAGGGACATCGATCTGTGGGAGGAATGAGGGCTTCAATTTATAATGCAATGCCATTGGAAGGTGTGGAGAAACTGTTATAATTTATGAAGGTCTTCCAGGCTAACCATTAATTGAGTCTGACAGAGTTCATGGTCTCAAATCTGCAAGGCTAGTTATAGATCTGTTTATCATGTTTGAAAACTATGTATACAACTCTTCATATGTTATTTGACGGTAGAAAGGTATGCAAATAACATACAAAATAGCTAACACTTTCCCATGGATCTTTTAGGTTGTCTCTAGAGCTATTATATTCTTTTTTGTAGCACTTGTTTGTGAAATTTCAACATGATGTGGTGTTATAAAATATAGAACAAAAAAACGATGCGAATTGAGCAACATTTTTAATCCTTAACAACCTAATATTTTGGGCATTTTTCAAATTCATTCAAATAGTAGTGTGCTAGGTAGCTTGCTATAGTTAGAGCACACCCTATGCAATTTTTATGCTATTATACAAGCAATTGAGGGTGTTATTTTGTAGTTTGGATCACATGCTACTTAAATGCACAGACCAATGCTACTCCAATCCTAAAAGAATCTTTGTTGCTTGACAAATTGTGGTGATGTCAATGTCTTCTACTTTTGTAGCTCTGACTACGAATTGATGGTGATTCCAATACTTTTGTTCCCTTTTAATGACAACAAATATTTGTATGCTAAACTATCCAAGAGTTAGATGATTAATGTGACTCGAAGACAACTTCCATACTTGTGTTATATTGTTGTCTTAGTTTAGCCTCCTTTCTAGGACGTAATATCACTTGTAATGCACTGATCTTTCTACCACTTCAAGTCTCCAGGTGACAGGTCATAGGTATATACAAGACTAAACTATTCAGATTATCCACAAAATGTGTTTCTTAAGATGCACATGTAGTAACTATATTTGGCTTCGATGCAAACAATAATGAGGATGCTTGTGGACATGGATGAAAGCTTCAAACATAACCAATTGACAATTGAGAAGAGTCACATCGAACAAATATTTGTAAAATATTGGTGATTAGGTAATCTTTGAGATTTGACCTTCAAACTGTGACTAGGTCAACAATGAATTCCCAAGAATATACCAAGGAACCACAAATCATTGCTAGACTGAGATGCCACAAAATAAAGACATCGAAACAAAGGTATTTCCCTTCTTTATGGTTCCACTACAGTGTTTCAAAATAGGTGAGTGTCAATCTTGAAGTGCTTTGGTTAGATTCACCACAGAGTTTCCAAATAAGGATGTAGGGATAGCTCCTACAAACACATGAGTAAACAATCCCTTATGCTTAGAATTTATCCCTTCAGGAACCTCACAAAAGCACGTATGTTCAGAATTAGTTGGACCGGTTAATACTCTTCACTGATCTATAAGAGTTAAAGTACTAAAATGGATATGAAACCTTCCAAAACTTGTCAATATACACGAAAATCTCTTGTGCTTGTAAGAAATTTGTATTAGCAATAAAAGGTTTCTCAAAAGTATACCAATGAACCATAATTTTTATATGCCATTAACTTCAGACAATTCCTTTAACAGTTCCGCACAAAAGCACTCATGTCCAGAATTAGTTGCACCGGTTAATACTCTTCACTGATCTAGAAGAGTTGAAGTTCTGAAATGGATGAAAAACCTTCCAAAACTTGTCACTATACACGAAAATCTCTTGTGCTTGTAAGAACTTTGCATTAGCAATAAAAGGTTGCTTAAAATTATACCAATGAACCATACATTTTATATGCCGTTAAATTCAAAAAAGTCCTTTAACAGTTCCACGCATATGATGAGGGAATAGAATACTCAAAATTATGTCCTTAAGGAAGGCAAGATGACGTTTTTAGTGTTATGGCTAGGCTTAGTATTTCATTCTTACAGTGACACCACAACAAATTCCTATACTCATAGTCAATACTCCTCGTTTCTTTTCAGTGTATAAGGATCGAGTCAAGACTGGGCCTTTTGTTTCATTAGACCGTTGTTCCATAGGATAGATAAACTTAGAGCACTATACTAGCCATTATTCTTCTTTAAAAGGAGATATAGCTTACAGTAGTTATGTAACAATCTTCGCTAGCCTTGGATTCTTCTTCAAGCCACAAAGAGACACTTCCCAGTTCAGAATTTGATGCCCTAAGAGGGTCGAATAATTCTTCCTTCAAAAAAATGAAAGCCTTGGAGAATGAAGCCCTAATGAAGGCAAAAAAGGATGTGCTAATCAACCAAACAAACTTTTGATAGCCATGAATCTTGATCTTCCACCTGCATTTGGTAGCAGTTACAATGACGGCAAATAATTATTTGAGTTGCAGAAAGAATTGCAAGAAATGGATGCTAAACCTGAACAATATGTCTTCATCCTAGGAAGCCAGTAACTACACTGTACTTATCTTTCAATTACAGAGTTTTACATGTCACTGCAAATTCATTAGTGCTTGTACTTTTTTTATGATTTTTCCATAACGTTCATTAAGGCCTACTATTTTAGAGGCTAGTGTCATAATCCATAGATCCATGCATAAGGTTCTACTGAGTGCTATATATATTCCATAGAGATTCTATACTAACATAATGCTTCACAGTACTTATAATTAAAGACTGGGGACTTATATTCCTTATCTTTTTGAGAGATACATTCCTACAAGAAAGAATAGGTATGCCTGGAAAATTGATAGAAGAGTTAAAAACATCCTGAGTTCTATAATTCAAAGTAGGCTGGAGCCCAGAACAACAAGTGCTCATGTTGGCTATGGAAGTGACCTGCTTGGAATTATGATGACATCCAACCAAAATGAATTGGGATGGACTCAAAAAGATCTAAGCATGACTATTGATGAAATCATGGATGAATGCAAGACATTTTTCTTTGTTGTTCATGAGACAACTTCCAATCTATTAACCTAGGCAGTCCTCTTGCTTTCTATATACCCGGAATGGCAGGAAGTATTAAGGAAAGAAGTTATCAGTATCTGTGGCATAGATATACCGGATGAAGACATGCTTAGCAAGATGAAGTCAATATGTATTCCATTCAATATATTTTTATATTATTTTTGAGATTACTTAATTAGATAACCTTAAGCTATCATTTTTGTCTTCAAACTGCATCATATATTTCATTCAGACTAATATAAAACTCCAGCTATCATTTTTGTCTTGAAACTACATCATATATTTCATTAAGACTAATATAAATACACGTTAGGATTGATATACCATAAAACCATAAGGAGGTCACACAAGATCCTCTACTTCACATATGTTTGTTTATTGTGTCACATATGTTTGTTTATTGTTCGAGATCAAGATTGTCTACATCTTTCCTTAAAAATTTCTACTCGGTTTAGACCCAAATAACTTGTTGGTTTGATATAAGCATTTCTAATCCAGAAGCTAAAACTTAGCCAAGTTGAATGGATTATTTGCTAGACACGATAGTTAGTATAAAAATGATATGATTGTAAGTTGTATCATATACCAAAGACTACCAAATTTTTATCTACTTGTCAAATCATCCATTTTTCATCAAAACTAACCATATTCTAAGGGGGGATTAGAAAAATCAAGAACACTACAAATTAAAAACCATTAAATACGACATTCTTTTTTTTTTATTAAATATTTTCTTTCCGTCGGAACAACGACGGAGTGTCCAACCCTCGGTCTTGCGACAAATCTCTCCAAATTGTCAGTCTTGCGACAAAAACATCTGAAGCGTCGATCTTGCGATGAAATATCCACAAGCGTTGGTCTTGCAATGAACTCGACCGACGGTTTCACTAATGTCAGAATAGCGATGCTTTTTCCAACCTTTAGAAGATCAACGCTTTAAACGTCGGAAGGGATAATGTCAGAATTGCGACAATGCTTTCAAAACCTGGTAAACTTCGGAAGGGATAACGTCAGAATTTGGACAATGTTTTGAAAACCTGGTAAATGTCGGTAAACTGACGGTTTGGATAACGTCGGAATAGCGACGTTTTTTTTTCATCAGAAGAGCAACATTTTGGATAACGTCGGAAGCGCGACGACGGTCTAGAAACGTCGGAAAAAGTGTCGCAATTCCGACACTTTATTTAAGTGTTGAAATTTCAACTCTAAGGCTAACCACGTTTTGTCTCGCCTCATAGTGTCGCTCTTGCGATGCCTATCTCTCTGAATAGCGACGAATTGGCCATCGAAAATTGGGCCAAATGTGCTCGTGAGACCAACCTTAATGGAAACAATGTTGGAATACACATGATCATTTGTTTGCATATGGTTCTTTGGGCATACATATTCTTCTTTATTCATTATTTAAGAGTCGTTAGACCTCCATTGCAGGCATCTTACAATTGTAGGATATAATAGATGCAACATAGTGGGGGAGTGTTACTGAGATTAATCCCTTTTGTAAACAAGAGTTATCTCCCTAGTACTTCAACAAGTAACTAGAAACAATTATCCATTGAATTCTCTAGATTATTTATTTTTAAGATTATTACAACCTTGAAATAAGGATTTTATTCTCCTACCTTTCAACTGAGACATTTGATGTAGCCTTTTTCCTTTCAATCCAAATAAATTCTTCAATGGTGAGAAGAACCTGCAATTATAAAAAATACAAAATATCAAAGCACCTGTAACATATAATAATCATAAATACTAATCCAACTTAGTGATCAAGGAATCTAAGTATTGACATCATTTCCATGAATTCAGAAACAACACAATGAGAAAAAGAGATCCATATGTATTATCAGAAATTGAAAAGAGCAATCTTACAACCTATGCCTTGATGTTGTACAGATTTATCCCATGTGTCTGTGCAATAATTTCCTTCAGTCTGATAAGACTTCCTCTCTAGAATTACCAGCATGAAGTGATATGCACAAAGGTCTAATCGTCAATGTGCCAACAACAACTTAATAGTTCGGAAACTTTGAACTCTATGAACTCTCTCCAGCTTAGAATCTATACAAATCAGTATCTACCCTTCAACCTGAAACTTTAACTCAATTTATAGAAGGATTGAGGTAGTTTCAGAACCATTAAGAGAGGGATGATTTCCTCCCATGAATGGATTTGGGTTCCTTTAGCCAAGGGATAAGCTCCATGAGTAGAGGGATAAATCTCGAACGAGCATGACTCTAGAGGCTTCCATTTAGGAGAATATTCGACCAACTAGGCTTCTAGAGGTTATTTTTTATATTTACTTGTTTTTTATGGGGGTACGCGGGTTTTAGTGGCGATCGTTTTGGCTAATGGAAGAAGCACCAACACAAAATCACGCGGCTAATCACTCAAAGGTTTTAAATATATTTTCTCCAATTTCCAAGGCTTGTTTCAAGAACATGAGTGTTTTTTACTTCTAAGGGGACATGATATGGATGGTGATAGACCCATATGGATTGTCAAATGTCATGGTGACAAAAAATTTTGTAACAGATTTCCCCTAAAGTGCAAAGTTTGAGAAAGTTTTTCTAAAGAGTGAAGTGCTTTATCATTCCAAGGATTGGATTGGAGACACTGGCCGAAAACCTATAAAAACATTCAATAAAAATATATACATCATCACTAAGGTAGGCATTCCATACTTAGAGAAAAACTAACTAAATGTTCTGGTACATATATGATTTTAGCATTACATCAAGAGTAGACATAGTATGGACATAGCCATCTATCATAAGATGTCTAATGTATCATGAATACATAACTCCTCACATCCTAGATGGTGGAAACTAGATCCAGGGTCTAGATTTACGCTTCCCAAACTAGTATGAATCTATCCATGCTATTGATTGTCTCAAAGTAGAAAATGGTAGAAACCACTTGATTATTTGTCAATGATGGGAACCGTTAACAAGCGTGAGAGAAACCACCAATAATTTCAATGGCTCTAAAATTACTTCAGCACAACCTATGAATTTTGATTGAATGATTTTTAGTAGAACAATCATAGAATCATTCAATCGAAGGTTAATGATGAGAACCTATCATCGAAGGCAAGAAATCTACCACTAGGGGATGCACATTCCAAGGCACTGATAGGATTCTAAATAAACTTTCTAGATAATGAGTTGGTGTCAATAGAAAGTGATCCGTCGTAGGAAATCCTATGACATGAAACCATTAGTTCAAGTTTTGAAGAAATTCTTTGCAAGGACTGACTCAGGGATGGTCAATGCGAATGGAGACAAATTTTTGCAATGAATGGTAAATTGAACTTTCTCTTGAACACATAATGACACTGTAAATGGTTTGGCATCATTTTACTCAAAGATAATACCCAAAAATCAGCTGAAGACTTTCAATGTGGTTTGATTAACTATAAGACAAAGGATTACCTAATCCAGGTACAAGTGCGACAAAATGTCGTGTTCAAGAGCGACATGTTCCTTTCTAAAACAAATCCAATGAATGGATTATTTTTCTCACTTTTCCCCCCACCATTACTGGCAAGTACCTCTTTATTTTTGTCATGTTTGAGGAGGATAACATTTTCTTGTTATGTAAGCTCATCCTTCGAATGAGTCCATCTTAGTATAATTTAAACAAACCCTAAGAAGGAGTGGTTCGGTCTTGTTGTGATCGACAGGTCTTGTACTATTTAATTTTAACGACTCCAGTATAGGATTAACTCGGTGTTTTTCAATTTTAAGGAGTCAAAAGAAAAACATAAGAAAACTATGTAGTGTTCTTTTTCGTAAATTTAGTCTCTCAAACCCGAAAAGGGATAAAATCATGTAGGAGATAACTCTATTGACCATGTTTAGTCAATGTATACTTTTTTCATAAATAGTCTGAATCAGTCCAGAAAAGGGGTAAAATTATATTGAATGGACGATTATTCATTCACTTTAACAAGTTCGAACAATCAAGTACTCAGTGATCTTTTCATGTTTAGAGAGTCTGAAAAGGGCTTAAAATAGGACTCTAGGGTTTTGATTTTTCATATTTTTATAGAGCCCGAAAAATTCATAAAATTCTACTCAATTTCAAAATGATTCTTTCCAAACATAACCTGTTTCCTGCACAAAAACTCAAAAATATTACAAATATCTGCTCTCAAAAGATGAAAAAAAAATTGATTTTGACTTCTAAAGTGAAAATAAAAAAATATTATTATTTTATTCATTTAAAATTATAGAAAGAAGTTAAAACAAATCATTTTCACCTTTTAGTTTTTAGAGCAGAGCAAAAAGAGTTTTTGATGTAAACCTTCAGGAGCATATATTAGGAGAATCGACCAACCATTTCGATAACCATTCGCGCTAAGTATTCCACATCATCATTATCTTTCTTTGTTGGAAATATTGTCATTGATGGCAAAGGATTAGAAGGGAGTATCACCATAGAGGCAAAAGAGCATCAATAGAATCATAACCTAAAGAAGAGAGAATGCAGCTAACAAAGCAGCAAAGGCAACAGAGAAGCAGCAAAGGCGTGCAGCAAGCGAAAGAATCCCAAGTCGGAGTGAATAGTGAATAGAAGATCAAGCTCAGGAGAGATCAACGCACTTAGAATACAGAACAAGCTCAGGAGGAGTATCATGGAGGGACCGATATCACAAAGCGGGACCGTAGATCTGGGCAGATCAACGGTGACGATCACATCGGTGGAGATCGAAATCGCAAGTCACAAGGTAATTGTTTTAATATGTGATGCAATGCGATGCGATCGCATATCGCATATCGCATATGATATGAGTTCACACGGTGTGGTAAATTATATTGCGAAGTGGCAATGCGAATCGGCGATGCGAAGTTCATCGCATATCGCAGATCACAAAACTCAGAAGAGATAGCACTCATAAACGCCGAAGTGTGATAAAGGGGCCGGATGCGATGCAGCTCAGAACTATTATTCAAAAGATTTCAAATTCGGATGTAAAGCCTTTCCAGTGTTAAATCGCATAGGAGGTGAAAAAGGGGAGTATAACATAAAACCTTGATATTCCAAAATACGATATGATACTAGACTCGATACAGTTCGAAGTTAAAATCTGAAGTATTTCAAGTCCAGGGCTATGTGTTTTTTATGAATAAAACCATGGAAGCGGAGATTGACTCGGGTTACAAAGGAAAGACATGAAAATATGAAAAAGGACCCAATCCTGTGTAGAACAGTGTTATGCAGTTGCGGCTGTGAGTTAAGAAGAAATGTAAGTAGTGATGAAGCGATAACCATTGGATAATGGAGTAGAGATCTACGATGCAGATTAGAAGTGCTAATTTGGGCATCGATAAATGTGCAAGATTGACGAAAACGAAAAATTTACAAGGGTATTATGTATTAAAGGTGTATATGGTTATAAAGTGAATATATTTAAATACAGTCTTAAAAGATAGTGGAATATATTTTGAAATCCGCGAAACAGTGAAGGTAGGATTAGAAAATTGGTAAGTTGTTGTTTTGCACCGCTTTTGGAGGATAAGTGGTAAAAGGTAAAACGAACGCGATAGCGTTAAGAGGGCGACGTGTGGCATTCTAAAACCACCTATTTCGCGTAGGTTGGGAACAATTAAGTAACATGCAACTTGGTGTGGAATTCCGTCGGATTGGGAGGTTAAAAGAGGCGGAGTGCGATGACCGTTCGATCGATGAAAGGATGATGTGCATGTGGATATGCATAATGAACATTTACAAGAAAAGTGTGAGTGAACGCAGCTCAAAATCCACATGAAACGGAAGAAGCATAACTGATATGATGAAACTGCAGAAACTAAAAAGACAATGACAGCAGCATAAAGGACAAACAGACGGCAAGCCAAGAGCTGAAAGGGCTGAGTGAAATATACTTGCTGTAACAATAAATATAAATTCATTGATTATTTTTTATTGGATGTGATGCAAAGGCAAGTCTCCGTAGGCAAAGCAAAACTCCTCTGTAATACTAAAATGGATACATACTGTTATATTATTCTGAATGTGCTCGACAAGAAAATGAGAAGGGGGAAGGCAAAGAGTCATACCTGTTCATTTCGAATTCTCTGTGGAATGTAAATAGTTATGAGGTGATCTCTATAAATAATGTTACCAGAATATGCATAAATGGTAAGAGAATGGAGAAAGAGGTGAGAGAGTGTAAGATGAAGAAGGAGCATATAGAGAAACTATGAAGATACAGAGATGATTTAAAGTAGATATTAAGGTTGGAAGGACAGCAATGAAGAAGGAGGAAAATAGAGCTGATATCCAAGTAAATCAGCATATGATCTTATTGTAGAGTGAGGGATTTGGTGCTTCCGTTTCAAGTTGTATCATGAGAGACGTCCAGTTGTAGCTGGCTGAGGTAGGAGCCTCCTATAGGTTGTAGCCTGCAGAAAATAGATGGGAGTTGGAGCTTCCTTGCAAGTTGTAGCTTGCAGAATTGAGGTAGTAGCCTCCTGTAGGTTGGAGCCTACAAAAAATTAGTGGTGAGAGGGAGTTGGAGCTTGCCTTTGCATCACAAAAATAATAATATGTGGTTTTCTCCCTTGTGGGTTTCCACTTATATCTGTTGTCTATGTGCTTGATGATTATGTGTTGATATTCTGTGTTTAATCTACTTAATACCTGCTACTCACTTATTCATATTTTTGTTCAGTTATACATTAAGTTGATAACAAAATGAAAGTGAAAATAAGTGTAAAAGAAAGTTCTAAAAGACCATGAATGCATTAAACTGATTCACCCCCCTCTCAATTTAGCCAAGGGTTCAGTAATTGGTATCAGAGCTACTTCCTTCCGTTTCAGTTTAACAACTAGAAGGAGATCCTAGGTTCCCAAGATGGCTAGCCTAGAAGCATGCTCGACAAATAAAGCCCCTTTGTTTAATGGAACAAACTATGCCTTCTGAAAAATCAGAATGAGGACGTACATATTGTCTCTAGGAATAGAATTTTGGGCTGCTGTGGAGTTGGGATATGCCCCAAAGGATTCTAACACATAGAAAGAAGCTAAACAAGATTTTATAGCTAATGCCAAAGCCATGAATGCACTCTTAAGTGGTCTGTGTGAGAAAGAATTTATCAAAGTAATGCACAACAAGTCTGCCAAAGAAATATGGGATACATTAGAAAGTATCCATGAGGGAGATAAAAAGGTGAATATGGTCAAACTACAAGTCTATAGAGCTCAGTATGAAAATATAACAATGAATGAAGAAGAATATGTTGCCAGCTTCTTCTTAAGGGTTGCAGAAATTGTGAATAACATGAAATCTCTAGGAGAAACCATTAGAGAATGTGTAATTGTTCAAAATATATTGAGATCTTTACCATCCAGTTTTAACCCCAAGGTTTCTGCCATAGAAGAAAAAGCTAACTGGGAAACATTGACCATGAACCAATTACTTGGAAACTTAACAGCCTATGAGATGAGACTTCCACAGAGGAAGTCAAATGTGAGGGAGGCAGCCTTTAAGGCAGAGAAGAGAAAAGAAGAAAAAGAAGATACATGCTCCTACTCTAATGAAGAAGAGGCCAAATTTGTCAGAATATTGGATAGAGGCTCAGGCAAGTATAAATGTAAACTTCCATTTAAATGCTTTAACTGTGGAAGATTTGGGCACTATGCATCTAAGTGTCCTCATAAGAAAACAAAGAATCAGACTCAAGAGACAGAGAAAACCAAAACAAATAACTGGCAGAAAGGGAAGAGATTCAATAGAAAATCATTTTATGTTTAGCAAGATAGCAGTGCTTCTGAAAACTTGGATGAATCCTCAAATGAAGAAGGAACCTTTGAATTTGTGTTGATGGCCAAGGAAGACTCAGAAGGATTCCTTCTAGAAGAGGAGGAAGAATGTGAGGTAGATCTTGAGGGGGAACTAAGAAGTGCCCTAGAGGAAATAGAAAGACTTAAACTGAATTGCAGAAAACAGAAAGACATTCTCCTCAAATATGTAAAAGAAGAACCAACTTATGAAGACCTCAGTCAGTTGAAATTAAAACTTGAAGAAGCTAAGAAGGTGGAAGACACTCTACTAAAGCAAATTGAGGATAAAATTCAGAAGCAAGAGAAATTGGAAGAAGAAGTAGTATGCCTGAGAAAGAAATTAGAAAACACCCAAAGGAAATTGTCAATGAACACTCCTCAAATGACAAGCTCTAGATAGTTGAATAAAATACTAAATGCTCAAAGATCTCCTCTCATAAAAAATGGGATAGGTTACGAACGAGAAACCAGCAAATCCAAGGTAGAAGATAACCAGAATATCATTTTTGTAAAATCTGTACAGGATAATGAAGAAACTCAAAAGATTCCTACAGAAGTAGAAGCCAGCAAGAAAATGACCTACAATGAAGTAAACAGAAACAAGAAATAATCTCAAATAACAAAGAACGAAATCAATAAACAATCAACTGGAAAAATCTCTTACACTCCTGAATATGGAAAATTCGGAAGCCGTCAAAGGAGATTATTTCCTCCTATGAGAAATGTCACTTGTTTTGCCTACCACAAACTGGGACATATTGCTGCATACTGTTAGACAAAGAGAATCGATTCCAACCAGCAAAGGATGCAAAAAATGAAAAGACTACCTCAAGCAAACAAATGGAGAGGACAACCCTTCACCAAGTACACTAATCATTTCCATGGGTATTGTTTTTATTGTAAGGGGTACGGCCATAAAGCCATGGAGTGCAGAGCGAATGGACAAAAACTGATGTATGAAAACTCAAGGAGATTGATGAACAATCGAGAATTCACTCGTCTACATAATCCATTCAGAAACATAATCAAATGCTTTTATTTCCATCAAATCAGGAACAAGTGTCACACATGTCCTCTTAGAGAATGTGGTCCATCTTCTCAAGAAAGGTACCAAACAGAAGGATGCATGCAGTGGAAAAAGAAGTTGAATAAGTGTGACATGGCTCTAATAGCTCAAGATCAGAAAAGCCAATGATATTTTGACAGTGGATGTTCAAAGCATATGATTGGAGATCGAAGCAAGTTTGTAACCTTTGATGAAAAGAAATCTGGGAATGTAACATTCGGCAATGATAAAGCAGGGAAAATCAAAGGAAAAGGCTCAGTCAGTCTGAATAATGGAAGAGGAAAGGCTCAAGATGTACTATTTGTGGATGGGATGAAATCCAATCTGCTAAGCGTCAGTCAAATGTGTGATAAAGGCTGTGAGGTCCTTTTTAGAGCCCAAGACTGTGAAGTAAGATCGAGCACCATAGGAAAGACCTTGATCAAAGGTGTTCGAACAGAAAGTAATGTCTATATAGTGAAAGAAGATAATGAAGCATGCCACATAAGCAAACTTGATGAATCATGGTTATGGCATAGAAGATTGGGACACCTAAACTTTGACCACATCATCAGTCTAAGCAAGAAGAATGTAGTCAGAGATATGCCAGCAATAAAGAAGCCTTCAAATACCATATGTAAATCCTACCAACTAGGCAAGCAGACCGGTATATATTTCAAGACCAAAGAGATACTATCTACAAGTCGGCCTCTTCAGCTTGTACACATGGACCTGTGTGGACCTTCAAGAACTAAAGCACCAAGTGGAGAACCTTATTTCATGCTGATAATAGACGATTTTACCAGATTGACGTGGGTAGAATTTCTCAAATATAAATCAGAAGAGCTTGAGAAATTCAAAATATTCAAGGCATTGGCATAAAATAAAATAGGATGCAAGATAAAGTGCATCAGATCAGACAAAGGAGGTGAATTCATAGACTATGATTTTGCAGACCTATGCAATGAACATGGGATAAAACAACAGTTTACAATTTCCGATACACCTCAACAGAATGGAGTGGCAGAGAGGAAAAACATGTTAGTACAACATATTTCCAAAGCCATGATGCAAGAAAGTAACATTCCCCAAACCTACTGGGCAGAATCAGTACACACAGTTGTCCACATTCTTAACAAAGCACATTTAATACCAAACTGTGACAAAACTCCTTATGAGTTATGGCATGGTAAACCAACATCAATCAAGCACTTTAGAGTCTTTGGAAGCAAGTGTTTCATAAAAATTAATGATGAAAACCTGGGAAAGTTTGATGCAAGAGTTGATGAAGGAATATTTTTAGGATATGCATCCAAGAGTAAGGGCTACAGGTGCTACAACAAAATACTACACAAGATTTTGGAAAGAATTTATGTAAGATTCAACGAAGAACTACCAAATAGAACAAGAAGCACAAGATGCACCAATCCTCCAGATGATCTTGAAGATGAGAATCAAGATAATGATGAACTGAGCAAGATAACAGAAGATACTGAAATAAACTCAACAGGTTCCTCAAGACACACTCAAAAGAACCATCCAGAAGACCAAATCATTAGGGACAAGAGTGTGGGAGTCCAAACTAGAAGACAGCTAGCTGAACAGACAGAAGAAGTACACCTAACCATGCTATCTCAAATAGAGCCAAAGAAGTTCGAAGAAGCTAGCAAAGAAAAATATTGGGTAAATGCTATGAATGAATAACTAGACCAGATTAAGAAGAACAATACCTGGGAGTTAATACCAAGACCCACTAGGAAAAATATCATTGGCACAAAATGGATATTCAAGAATAAGATGAATGAACAAGGTCAAGTAATCAGAAATAAATCCATACTTGTATGCAAGGGATACTCTCGAATCAAAGGACTTGATTATGATGAAACCTTTGCCCTTGTAGCCAGAATGGAAGCAATCAGAATTTTTTTGGCCTTTGCATGCTATCATGATTTCAAGGTATATCAAATGGATGTGAAGTCTGCCTTCCTGAATGGAGATCTAGAGGAAGAAGTCTACATGGAACAACCTGAAGGATTTTCACTAACAGATAAACATGACTATGTGTGTAGATTAAAGAAAGCCTTATATGGTCTGAAACAAGCTCCTCGTGCATGGTACTCAAGTCCGGACAAATACTTTCAAAAACAAGGGTTCAAGAAAGGAGGAGTAGACAGCAATTTGTACATAAAGGCTAATGAAAATGAACTCTTAATTGTAGTAGTGTATGCAGATGACATCATGTTTGGAAGCAACAAAGATGAGTTAGCAAAAGGATTTGCTGAAGAAATGAAATCAGAGTTTGAGATGCCAATGATTGGAGAGCTCACCTTCTATTTAGGACTTCAAATTCAACAAAAGAACACAGGAATATTCATTTCGCAAGAAAAATACTTAAGAGAAATGTTGAAAAGGTTTCAAATGGAAGACTGCAAACCTGTGTCAACCCCCATGATCACTGGATGCAAACTATGTGCTAATGATGGATCAATAGATGTATATCAAAAACTTTACAGATCCATTATAGGAAGTCTGTTATACCTAACTGCTTCTAGACTAGACATTATGTTGGCAGTAGGACTTGTGGCAAGATATCAAGCAGCACCAAAACAAAATCATTTACATGCAATCAAGAGAATATTTATATATCTACAAGGAACTTCACATTATGGCCTATGGTATCCAAAAGGAAAAGGCTTCACATTGACAGCATACACAGATGCAGATTGGGCCAGCTGTGTGGATGACAGGAAAAGCACAAGTGGAGGTGCATTTTATTTGGGAAAAAGTCTGGTGTCATGGCTATGAAAGAAGAAAAATTCTATCTCTCTATCTACAGTAGAAGCAGAATACATAGCAGCAGCAACATGTTGCACACAAGTAATGTGGATGAAACAAACTCTCCAAGACATGAAGGTAAACATTGATGAACCCATTTCTATCAAATGTGACAATACAAGTGCAATAAGTATATCAAAAAATCATGTACTTCATTCAAAAAAAAAGCACATCCCAATAAAGTACCACTTCCTCAGAGAACAAGTAGCAAAGTTGGAATATGTACCAACTAAGGAACAAACAGCAGACATATTCACAAAACCTCTTGCTAAAGAACCATTCAAATATCTAAGAGACAAACTAGGGGTGGTGTCTGCAGATGTTACTCTCTGATATGATTAGAAATTCAAATATATATATATAATTAAAGACTACATACAAATAATGGGATCAGAACAGAAGACAAGTGATAGTCTGTATCAGACAAGAAAGCATCATTCTAGGGGGAGAACAGTCAACTAATGTTGTCACAAAATAGCTAGAGCAAGTGATCAGTGCATGGAACAAGTCCTCAAGATCAAAGTTTTATGGCAGAATTACATCAAGTATCAAGGGTCTTTTGGCTATTACAATAGTCTAGAACATATAACCAAAAATAGGCAGTAAAGGTGAACCACATACTAGTTCTATGATTCTCAAAGTGTCCTCCCAACAACTCTTGTACACCAGTCCAGAGAAGCAAGGTATAAAGTCATGAGAAGAAGACCTAAACACAACTCAGAGAGAGGAAATGCAAAGATAGAAACCAAACAGGGAAATGTGCAACCCTTTTCCATTGATGTCAAAGGGGGAGAAAAAAAATAAGCAAAAGAAGAAAGGCTCTTCTAAAAAGCAAGAAGAGGAAGAAACACACCTTTCAAAATGAAATGAAGTCCTGGAGGAAGTATTGGAGTATTGGTGGATGTATTGCCATCAATGCCAAAGGGAGAGACTGTTGGAAATATTTTCATTGATTGCAAAGGAGTAGAAAGGAGTATCACCATAGAGGCAAAAGAGCATTAATATAAGCATAACCTAAAGCAGAGAGAATGGAGCTAACAAAGCAGCAAAGGAAGCAAAGGCAACAGAGAAGCAGCAAAGGTGTGCAGCAAGGGAAAGAATCCTAAGTCGGAGTGAATAGCGAATAGAAGATCAAGCTTAGGAGAGATCAGCGCACTTAGAATATAGAACAAGCTCAAGAGGAGTAGCATGGAGGGACCGGTGTCATAAAGCGGGACTGTAGATCTGGGCAGATCAACGGTGATGATCACATCGGCGGAGATCGAAATCGCAAGTCACAAGGTAATTGTTTTAATATGCGATGTGATCTCATATCGCATATCGCATATGATATGATTTCGCACTATGTGGTAAATTATATTGTGAAGTGGTGATGCGAAGTGGCGATGCAAATCGGCGATGCGAATTTCATCGCATATCGCAGATCGCAAAACTCAGAAGAGATAGCACTCATAAACGTCGAAGTGCAATAAAGGGGCTGAATGCGATGCAGCTCAGAACTATTATTCAAAGGATTTCAAATCCGGATGTAAAGCCTTTCAAGTTTTAAATCGCATAGGAGGTGAAAAAGGGAATTATAACGTAAAACATTGATATTCCGAAATACGATATGATACTGGACGCGATACAGTTCGAAGTTAAAATCTGAAGTATTTCAAGTCTGGGGCTATGTGTTTTTTATGAAGAAAACCATGGAAGCGGAGGTCGACTCGGGTTACAAAGGAAAGACCTAAAAATATGAAAAAGGACCCGATCCCGTGCAGAACAGTGTTATGCAGTTGCAGTTGTGATTTAAGAAGAAAGGTAAGTCACGATGAAGTGATAACTGTTGGATCACGGAGTAGAGATCTACGATGCAGATTAGAAGTGCTAATTTGGGCATCGATAAATGTGCAAGATTGATGGAAACAAAAAATTTACAAGGGTATTATGTATTAAAGGCGTATATGGTTATAAAGTGAATATATTTTAATACAGTCTTAAAAGATAGTGGAATATATTTTGAAATCCGTGGAACAGTGAAGGCAGGATTAGAAAACTGGTAAGTTGTTGTTTTGCATCGCTTTTGGAGGATAAGTGGTAAAAGGTGAAACGAACGCGATAGCGTTAAGAGGGCGACGTGTGGCATTCTAAAACCACCTATTTCGCATAGGTTGGGAACAATTAAATAACATGCAACTTGGTTTGCGAATTTCGTTGGATTGGGAAGTTAAAAGAGGCGGATTTCAATGACCATTCAATCGATGAAAGGATGATGTGCATGTGGATATGCATAACGAACATTTACAAGCAAAGTGTGAGTGAACGTAGCTCAAAAGCCACAGGAAATGGAAGAAGCAGAACTGATATGATGAAACTGCAGAAACTGAAAAGACAATGACAGCAGCATAAAGGACAAACGGACAACGAGCCAAGAGCTAAAAGGGCTGAGTGAAATATACTTGTTGTAACTATAAATATAAATTCATTGATTATTTTTTATTGGATGTGATGCAAAGGAAAGTCTCCGTAGGCAAAGCAAAACTCCTCTGTAATACTAAAATGTATACATACTGTTATATTATTCTGAATGTGTTGGACAAGAAAATGAGAAGGGGGAAGGCAAAGAGTCACACATGTTCATTTCGAATTCCCTATGGAATGCAAACATTTATGAGGTGATCTCTATAAATAACGTTAATATGCATAAATGGTAAGAGAATGGAGAAAGAGGTGAGAGAGTGTAAGATGAAGAAGGAGAAAATAGAGAAATTGTGAAGATACAGAGATGATTTAAAGCAGATATTAAGGCTGGAAGGACAGCAATGAAGAAGGAGGAAAACAGAGCTGGTATCCAGGTAAATCAGCATATGATATTATTGTAGAGTGAGGGATTTGGTGCTTCTGTTTCAAGTTGTAGCATGAGAGATGTCCAGTTGTAGCTAGCTGAGGTAGGAGCCTCCTGTAGGTTGTAGCCTACAGAAAATAGATGGGAGTTGGAGCTTCCTTGCAATTTGTAGCTTGCAGAATTGAGATAGTAGCCTCCTGTAGGTTGGAGCCTACAGAAAATTAGTGGTGAGAGGGATTTGGAGCTTGCCTTTGCATCACAACAATAATAAGATGTGGTTTTCTCCCTTATGGGTTTCCACTTATATATGTTCTCTATGTGCCTGATGATTATGTGTTGATATTTTGTGTTTAATTTGCTTAATACCTGCTACTCACTTATTTATATTGTTGTTCTGTTATACATTAATTTGATCACGAAAAGAAAGTGAAAATAAGTGTAAAAGAAAGTTCTAAAAGACCATGAATGTGTTAAACTGATTCACCCCCCCTCTTAGTTTAACCAAGGGTTCAACATTCTTTTCATCCATTTATTTTTTTTATTTTAAGTTTTTAGGGAATTTTTTAGGGGGGAAAAGGTTTTAAAATCCGTCCTCGGGGGTGCACAGGTTTTTGTAGCAAAAATCGCGCACACCGATGATTTTTTAATAAAAAAAATTATCGGGCCGTCGCGGTTTTTATTTGTAGCTTGTGCACAAAAACGCACTGTGTACATATAAAACCTGCACAATCACCGTGGGGTTTTGAAAAACATGTTTCCATCCATAAAAAATGGCTCAAATTCTCCCAACTAATTTCTACTTATCTTAATTGATGGTTTATAGGTTATCAATCATGTTGGAATGGTGAGAAAGAGAGCATGAACTTGCGGATAACGCAACCATGGATGATCTGGAAACAATTTTCACATTGAAAATTTGTGGCGTGTATAAATTTTGGGTGATTCAAGGTATGAAAACACAGGTTGAGATGATGACCTGGCTAGTCAATTCTTGGGATGTTCAATATTAATGTTTCATCATTGGAGACCATAGGCTTGTGATAAAGCTAGAGGATATATGTTTCCTCACTGGGTTACCTCGCATAGGGAAAGACATTTCCTTTTCTGGGACAAGACCAAGTGGTCTGCCCACTGCATCTTACATGGCTCAATATTTTAGCCACGATTTAGAGTTAAAGGATGGTCACATTGATATCAAAACTATTGTGCGACTAGACCTAAATATTGTTGCATTCACAGTTACCAGGTTGTGTGGAAGTGCAGCTCCACATGTGGCTACTGTTGAGTCTCAAATCTGCATCTTTTCCATACACTTTTCTATACCTTTTTCACTCACCTGAACCTCCCAAGTTGTCAATATCATGTGCAAAAGAGCATCTAACATGGTTTTTAATTATATTTTTGTGTTTGCTATTTGATTTATATTTTTTTCATTCAGCTGCGGAATCTTGCCACTTTCCGCAGCTACTGCAACTTTCCGCAGCTATTTTGTGAAACTCTATGTTACAGGTGTCTACAGGGAAAACGAGCCACATGGGCAAGTCAGGAATGATGTGGACATGGTTCGTGTCCTATTGGTTCGAGAAAACTCATCTAAAGAAGCCGCGGTCAAAGGCGTCCACATGGAAGTCAACCATAGAGTCTCATGTTGGCAGGACTCTGTTTCATGTCACATGAAGATTCATACGGCCGTTTCTAAGCTGCGGAGGATAAATCGACATCTGTACATGGCTTCTTAGTCGAATTCAAGCATCCACTCCTCGTAGATTTACTTTCCAACACGGCCATGATCCTAGATCCGTGGACGTAATGGTCTACGTGTTCTCCACCGGCATGAACTTTAGGAGACAGTTGTATTTCTTTTGTTATATATAATGTGTTTGCATACGCATATAGAGTTAGTTGATGTTAGTCTCTGTTATCTTTTATTAGTCTTCTTTGTAATGTGATTACGCTGCACTTGTGCCGTAACATCACCTTTCTGTAATGACTGCTTTTTAATATAAAAAGACTCTGTTTTCAACCGAAATTCGTATTTGAAGATCGTTGCCAAGGCTGGTGTAGAGGGCCCTTTCTCAGCTAAGGTTTTGTGCATTAGTGTAAAGTTCTCATTTCGTTTCTTTAAAGCTCATTGTGCCATAATCCATTCATATGTTTATACATTGCATTTGCTTCATTTCTGTTTATAAACTTCCATAATTTCCATTTCACTTCTGTCTTTCATGTTTTATGTTGTTAATCACTGATCAGTGTTCTTGTTTCAGGTTATAGATAGGCAGCCCGAGAATTTTCATAGCTTTTTGACTAATGACATGGAACTAACATTGTTCTGCTGCTAAATTGCTTTTCATAGTTTCTGTTTAATTTCAGTATTGCTTTGTTCATTTCAGTTTTGCTTATTTGCTTCAGTAGTTAAAATTAGATATATTAAGCTGCTCATAACATCTTCAGTTGCCTCCGAAAGCCACAGTTGGACTGATGGTGAGGGATTGTATTATGAAATGTGTAGTTTAGTTTTAGTTTCTTTTCTGCAAATTTAGATATATTAAGCTGCTCATAGCATCTTCAGTTGCCTCCGAAAGCCACAGCTGGACTGATGGTGAGGGATTGAATCATGAATGTATGGTTTGATATTAGTTTTCTTTCTGCAAGTTAGATATCAGTTACTCAAGTTGTTTATGATTACTTCCGAAAATCATAGCTGGACTAATGATGAAGGATCATAAGATAAATTGATGTAATCTGATTTAGATTTATTTTGTTGCAATTTAGAATTTCCTTAAGCATAGTTTCTTTGTATTTAGTCGCAAAGAAGAATAGTTTGGTTTTCATGCTCAATAGTTCACTGCTTTGATTTGTTAGACTAGCAAGACTTTTCATTTCAAGAAAGACATTTTCATTTTCAAGTCTTGTCATTGTAATTTTCAATTTGCTTTTAAAGTTTCAAGTTGGTAAATCATTATAGGGGATATCACTTCCTTGAACAAATATAACCAAACTTGTTTTCATTCTAGAATTTCCATTTCACCTTAGAAAAACCAAAAACGACAAAAAGTTAAGAAATAGGTTATCTTGCACATATAGTGCGCCGCACTTCATCATCTTACGATTCCCGGATTGACAAATTAAATGCAGCAATTTAGGACACACTAAATTGACCAAACATTTTGGCGCCGTTTCCGGGGAAGTGTAACTAGGTAGCCAATTTCTTTTAAAAAAAAACACAAAAATTCTAAAAAGAAGGGAAAACCTGATAACTTCTTGAAGTATGCTCTCCTCTTGCACCTAGTGTGATCTGGAGGATCAGAAAAGAGAATTATTGGTTCAGTAATTTCTTAAGTATGCTCTCTTCTTGCACCTAGTGTGATCTGGAAGATCAGAAAGAGAATTATTAGCCCAACTTTTTAAAAAAATTAAAAAAATTAAAAAATGACATGCATAGAGCAAGAGATTCTAGGGGAATGTTTATAGCTAAAGCCAAGAGTTCGATTTTCACAACTCCATCTTCTTCAAGGCATATACCAGATTCACCACCATCTACCCCTATCCTTAAGATTTTTGGAAGTCAAGGAACAGCTGAATTAGAGGATTCTCCTATACCACCTACTAAAACCCATTTAGAAAACAAAGAGACTCTCTCTCATCCTCCCTTGGTAGAAGAACTAGAGGACTTTAAGGACTCTAAAGAAACTATCATGGTAGAGGAAGTAATAGATGGAGGTAGAGGTAGAGGTAGAAGAGGAGGAAACAATGGAGACAACAATGGTGGAGGAAATAATGGTAGAAATAGGGAAGGAGACAATTTGTTTGGATTCCCTATAGTTGATGAGGAAACTCATGCAACAATGAAAAATATCTCACCATCCGTTCTCCCTAACTTTTATGGATTGCGAAATGAGGATCCTGAAACATTTCTGTTTGAGTTTGAAGTTGTGTGCTGAACTTATGACTATATGGAAGATTCTCAAAAACTCAAACTGTTTCCTTCAACATTGAAGGGATCTGCTTTGAAATGGTTCATGGGATTAGCCACTCAATCTATCAGGACTTGGAATGATATGAAACAAAAATTTTTGGATAGATACTTGGACTATTGTATGCCCACCAATCACAAGGATGAGGTATTCAAAATGATGCAAAAAGAAGATGAAAATTTGGAAGACTTACTTGAAAGATTTCAATAAAACTTGAAAAGAGAAAAGATGAGCAACTTAGATGATGAAACCTTGAAAGCCCTCATATTAAAAGCCATTAGAGATGAATGGATAGATATTTTAAACATGATGGGGAAAGGAGACATTTCTCAACTTCCACTTCGTGACATAACAAAACTATGTGTCCATCTCTCAAGAGGAAAATCTAAAAAAGGAAAAGGGCCCAGGGATCCTTCTCTTATTAGGGCTAACAAATCTGCAACTGGATCAGTAAGTAGGGCAGAGATTGGTAACATGCTTGATGAATTCAAAACTGATATCTTAGGGAGCCTTAGTGAACAACTAGACACCCTTAAAATCCAAAACAAGTAGAAAGTAGAAACAGATGCTTTAGCCATCTTTTGTCCGAAACGTAGGAAGAAACATGCTTTAAGGAAATGTCCCTTGGATGCAAAAGTTGTAGAAACATGTATGATTTTCTCAGAGAATCATGAGATCAAGGATTGTCCTTCAATTCCTGGACTCAAAGCTGTCTTTCAAGAAGACCCAAATTTAGTAGAATCTCTCTGTTTTGTTGCAAGAAGACCTTGGCAGGGACAACAAACTCAAGGGTTTAACAACCCTATGAATCTTCAAACCCCACCAAATTGGAATCCTTGGCAACAACCTTGGCCCCAACATCAAAATCCATATCAGCCATGGGTACAAGGGATGCAAAACCCTTATGGGAGATTTGCTCAATTTTATCAATATCCTCCATCTTTTCAAAATCAACAAGCTCCACAATTTCCAAACCCAAATCCACAACTTTCATTGCCATTTCCACAACAACAACCTTCTCAACAAAATACAAATCCTCAACTCATGCTCCCATACCAACAGAAGACAAATCAACTTCCAACTCAGCCATTGCCAAATCCTAATAATAAAAATCCTCAGAATACTTATATGGTAGAAGGACAACAATTTCCTACCTATATGATTGTTCCTCTCAACGATGTACAACTCAGATCTGGTAGAGTTTTAGAAAAACCTTCTATAGATATTCAAGAGAAAGATACCTCTGAGGAGGATTCTCTTCAAGTCAATAAGGGTTCTGAGGAAGAATCTCTTCAAAATTCAAACATTCAAAAAGAAAAAGAAAAGTTAATATCCACAACTCCTATAGTTGAGCAACCCGCATCTTCATCTACACCTCCTTTTCCTGAAAGACTACAAATTGACAAGGGGGTGGAAAAACAAATCTTGTTGCCTAACTATGACTTTCTAGATGAATTGAAGAATGTTTGTATCAAGAGTCCCTTGCTACAAGCCATTTGAGAAATTCCTATTCTAGCAAAAACAATAAAGGAGTTGAGTTTCAAAAGACCAGGAAGGAAACTAAAAGACACAAGAAGAATCCACTTGGTAGGAAAGATTGCAGATATTATGATGGGAAAAATTACCATGCAGAAGTATGTAGATCCAGGAAGTCCAATTTTCAAGACACATATAAATGGGATAGAAATTCCAAACACATTGATTGACTTAGGGGCTGCTATCAACATTATGAGCAGACAGACTATGGACCAGCTAAAACTTCCTAACCTTCTTTTTACACCTACTTTACTGCAACTTGCAGATCGATCAATTATTAAACCAGATGGTGTATTAGAAGATATTTTAGTCTCCTTAGATTCTTGGGAATATCCAGTAGATTTTATGATTTTGACTCCCAAGAGTAACCTAGGAGGGCACCCACTTATCTTAGGAAGACCTTGGCTAGCCACAGCTGATGCTTTTATTAGTTGTAGATCTGGGGATATGTACATTTCTAATGGTAATTCGACAAAGAAATTCAATTTGTATCCTCCAGCAAAAGCAATCACAGAAGTAGGAGACAATGAATGGGTTGATGATGAGGATATTATACAACCTGTCTTTACCATTTCTGAAATCAGTGAGGATAGTCAAATTCTGAACACATTAGAAAATTTTGAGACATCTTCATAATATGACCCCACACAATTTCAGTTGGAATCTGACATAGAATATTTATCATCAAGAAAAATGTCCCTTTACTCCATGGAAGAGTTTGGTAGTTCTACTATTGAGATTTTTCCAGGAAAAACATTGAATATCAACAAACATTTGGAGAAGTCACAACAAGAAGAATTAACCAGAATTTTGCAAAAACATTCTACTGCATTTGCATGGGAGTACACTGACATGAAAGGTATTGATCCTAAGACTTGCATCCATCATATCTATATTGAGGAAAACAGTAGACCAATCAGACAACCTCAAAGAAGGATAAATCCAAATCTTAGGGAGATAGTGAAAGAAGAGCTCCAAAAACTTCTCAATGTAAACTTCATTTATCCAATTTCAGATAGCCGATGGGTTTCTCCTTTCGTTATAGTACCTAAAAAGAATGGTAAATGGAGGGTATGCATTGATTACAGGGAATTGAACAAAGCAACTTTGAAGGATCACTTTCTTTTGCCTTTTATTGATCAGGTATTAGATACATTAGCAGGTAAAAAGTACTTTTCATTTTTGGATGGTTTTAGTGGCTATAATCAAATTCAGGTAGCACCTGAAGATCAAGATAACACCACATTTACTTGTCCATGGGGAACTTTTGCCTACCGAGTGCTTCCTTTTGGGTTATGTAATGCACCTGCAACATTCCAAAGAGCAGTACTAGGAATTTTTTCTGATCTAATCCATGATTGTGTAGAGGTTTATATGGATGATTTTACAGTTTATGGTAATTCATTTGAAGAGGCATTAGAAAATTTGGAAAAAAATTCTTATAAGATGTAAAGAAACAAACCTTTCATTAAGCCATGAAAATGCTTTATGATGTTTACTGAAGGGATTGTTTTAGGACATCATATTTCAGGAGATGGGATTAAGGTTGATAGATCAAAAGTTGAAGTCATCTCCAAGTTGCCTATTCCAAATTGTCAAAGAGATGTTATAAGTTTTCTAGGATTTACTGGTTACTATAGAAGATTTATAGAAAACTTCACTAAAATAGCATCTCCACTCTTCAAATTGCTTACAAAAGACCGTGAATTTAAATGGGATCCTGATTGTCAATCAGCCTTTGAAACTTTGAAAACAAGAATATCTGAAGCACCTATCTTGAGAGGACCAAATTGGAAACTCCCTTTCCATATTTCTACGGATGCTTCAGATACAGCTCTAGGAGTTGTGTTGGGCCAAAAAGATTTAGTTCCTTATGCCATTTATTATACCAGTAAAAATTTGACTCCCACAGAGTTGAACTATACTGTGACTGAAAAAGAGTTTTTAGCTGTTGTTCATGCAATTAATAAGTTTAGACATTACATAACAGGCTATGAAACTTTTATTCATACTGACCATTCTGCAATTAGATATTTGATGAACAAACATGTTACTAATGGCAGAGTGACAAGATGGCTTTTACCTTTGCAAGAATTCAATATTACTGTGTTGGATAGACCAGGAAAACAGAATACAGTAGCTGATTTCTTGTCTAGGATTCAGAATACTAAAGAAGATTCTCCCGTAGAAGATAAGTTTCCTGATGAATACTTGTTTGCAGTAACTATTAAGACCCCTTGGTATGCAGATATTGCTAACTATTTGGTTACAGGGAAACTACCTTCACATTTATTTCCAAGTGAAAAACGAAAAATTATTCAAGAGAGTTCAAAATATTCATGGATTTCTAACGAATTGTTTAAAACAGGGCCAGATCTTGTGATCAGAAGATGTGTCAGGGAAGATGAAATGCCCGATATTCTTAAGGCATGTCATGATGAACCATGCAGCGGACACTTTGCAGACAAAAGGACGGCCTATAAAATCCTTTCTTTAGGATATTATTGGCCTTCCCTCTTCAAAGATGCAAAACAATATGTCAAAAGGTGTGACAGCTGCCAAAGAATAGGGAAACCTACCCTTTCAAATGAAATGCCACTGCAAACACAGGTACTCATTGAACCCTTTGAAAAGTGGGCTTTAGATTTCATTGGACCTATTAATCCACCATCCAAGCAAAAAAAGTATATATTGGTTTGTACTGATTATGTTACTAAATGGGTAGAAGCCAAAGCATTAGTATCTGCTACTGAAAATTCAGTTGTTCATTTTCTTTATGAGGATATTTTTACTCTCTTTGGTGTTCCAAGAGAAATTGTGACAGATCAGGGGAGCCAATTCACATCCAATTTGGTGGAGAAGTTGATGGAAGAATACAAAATCAAGCACAGAAGATCTACTCCTTACCATCCACAAGCAAATGGTCAAGTGGAGTCCACAAACAATGTTCTTGAAAGTATCATCACCAAAACTGTTCATCTACATAGAAGAGATTGGGCAGAAAGGCTTCCAGAAGCCTTGTGGGCCTACAGAACTACATGGAGGAATACAACAGGACATTCTCCCCATGAACTTGTTTATGGGAAAGAAGTCTTGCTCCCCATTGAGTTCCAAGTCAAGACCTTCAAGATAGCAGTTCAGTTGGGGATGGACTTATCAGAAGCCCAAAAGCATAGAATGGAGCAGTTGAATGAGATAGATGAGATCAGACAAGAAGAAATTCTAAGAACTGATCTAGTTCAATATCAAAGAGCTAAATGGCATGACAAGTATATCAAAGAAAAGAAGTTTCAAGAAGGAGATTGGGCATTGTTATTTGATTCCAAGTTTAAAGATTTTCAAGGAAAATTTCATACTCATTGGCTTGGGCCATATGAAATTGACAAGATCTTTAGCAATGGAGCGGTAAGAATCAAGACCATTGATGAGTTTCAAACTCCTCTTATTGTGAATGGCCATAGATTGAAAATTTATCATAAGCCACTCTCAAAAGAGGATTTTTTCAAATTGTTTCAAGAAAGTTCTGCAATCAGGCTGGTACAGAAGAATTCTTCTTCTCCACCAGCCTAGCTTTTGTTCTTTTCAGTTAAAAAAAAAAAAAAAAAAATGGTATAAGCCTGAAAACCAATCATTGATTGGCAGTCTTATACAGAAAATATAGGGTGAAAATCAAGAACACCTGACACTCTATATTTTCCAAAAAAAAATCTCTCTCTTTCATTTCACAAGTTTTGTCACCACCTACTCCATTTCATTCCACTTCATTCCATTTCATTTCATTTCATTCCATTCCATTCCACTTCATTTTATCCATTTCATTCCATTCCATCAATAAAAATCTTTTTCATGACCATTTCCATCTGGTCATTTGTCATTTGTTCATTTCCATTCATCCAAGTAATAGTTGTGTCAGTTTCCGCAGCTGACTCCAGTTTTCGCAGCCAGAAGAAGATTCCGCAGCTACTACTCTGTTTTCAAAAAGAATGTACAGTCAGACGTTATTTCCATAACTATGAAATAAAATGCAGGTGAGAGGATAAAAAAAAATGAAGACATGGAGCATTCAAGACACCAATGGAGATCAATTAGTTGAAGACCAAGGGAAAAGGCAAAGATTCCAAAGGTATGAATAAAATTTATTTCAAATAGCATTAAAAAAAAAACACATTTTTATATAGTTTTGAACCATGAGCTCTATCCATTACATGCAATGATTATATTGACAATTCCGTAGCCTTTCACGATCTCCATATTATTCTCTCGCATTCATTCACAAACGGTTCCATCATTAAATTCTCGATTTTCACTCATGATCCAATATTCCACCGGTGACAATGAGACGTATTTGATTTGACCAAGGACTCTTACAGCCGCATAAATTCATAACCGTTGATTGAGACATGCTCATATTTATTGTGCAGCCACCAAAATTCAAAACGCTGCCGAATGTGTTATAATTTGTTAATCTCTCTATCGTGTCTCTGCCGTGTTTACAAAACCCCACTCTGTTCTGTCTCACTCCATTTCGTTCATTGTGCTCATTCTCACTCTCGGATATCTACCCACAGTCTCACTTCATTCCGTTTATGGTGCTCATTCCCATTTTATGATACATTCCCACAATCATTGTGCTCGTTCTTGTGCATTCAACCGTTCTATTTCCATTTGAACCCTCACGCAGGCAAATTTGTGAAGAGCAAAAAAGAGAAATGGGTAAATTGCTAAGAGCAGAGCCGGAAGGACCTAAGTTTATAGAGGGATATCTGCAAGTAAAGGAGATATTGAAGAAAGCAAATTGGCTGCGGTTTATCCAGAAATTCAGAGGTTATCATAAGGAAGTGACGAAAGCATTCGCAAGGTAATTTAATGGCTTGGAAGCAGAGATTGGAGACCTTAAGTTTGCGGTCAATGAAGCATCTATAGCAACAGCCACGGAACTTCTTCAGGAGGGTGAGCGTTGGTTTAAAAATAAAAGCATCAGTGATGAAGCATGGAGAACAATCTTACGAAACCAAGGTATGGACATAATTGTTTTTAAAAGAGGAATTCTTGTGCATGCATTGAAAGAAGAATGGGCTACTTTACTGTTAGTTGTTCAGAAATTCATTACATGTGAAGGCCGTTTTGGGTCCATGTATATGTACCATACCAAGCTATTGATGAATTTTCTAGAAAATCAAACTCTCAATCTCCCATATTTTCTATTCAATAGTTTGAAGAAAATGTCCGTGACTGTTAAGAAACATTTGGGAGATGTAGAACCCCATCTATATCACCACGGCCTTGTAAAAATTCTGATTGAAAAGGAGTTAAAGGAAAAGAAAGACACATGGGAACAATTTCTAGTTAGAAATTTCTTTGAGGAACCTCAGGAAATTCCTGAAGGTAGTTCAACAAGAAGGAGTAGAAGGAAAAGAATAAATGTTGAAAGCCAAATTACTCCTACTCAGGGAATTCCTGAAGGTAGCACAGCAAGAAGAAGTAGGAGAAAAAGAATAATTGATGAAATCCAAAATACTCCTACTACTGCAATTGAAAGAACTGATAGGGAAGAGAGACTGTCAAAGAGGAAGAAGAAAGAAATCAAGGGTAAGAAGCCAATAACACCAAAAGAGAGAAAAATTATTGAGGCTGTACATAAAACTCCTTCTTCTGAAGAAGAAGATCATCAAGTGTTATCTGAAAGATTAGTTTATCTTCAAAAACAGTCATATATGCCCAAGAAGACAGAGAAAGGAAAACAAAAACAAAAGGATAGTGTACCACAGCGTGTGAGAAGAAGCAGCAGACTTAAGGGGAAATTGAGGAAAACACAAATTAAGGGTCCTCATTTCATTGATTTGGGTGAGGAGACATCTGAACAGTCCCCAGCTAACCATAGTCCATCTCAGTCAGTTAGTGAACCTGGTTCATTTCATTCCCAATCAGACATTGAACATACTCCATCCCATTCTCAGCAAGATATTGATGTGAGCCCTTCTGAGCCAGATTTTGAAGATAACTCTCCTTCACGGCTTTTTGGGGACAACCCAATAAAAATGACACCTGAAATAGACCCCAAGCAGCAGGAAGTATATGAATATATAGAATCTTTGGAAAAGGCAGCTACAGGTTCAAGTACTTCGTCCATTCAACCTCATACATTACAGGATGATTTAGTCCAATCACTAAAACAGGAAATTTTTGAGCTAGAGTTTTTAAATAGGCACATCAAAAATGAAAATGAGACATTGAAAGAACAAGGCAAACTGGACAAAATCATCCATGATAATACCATGCTACATTTGGGAATATGGCAGAAGAAGAATAAGAAATTGAAAAGGAAATGCCAGAAGTTGAGCAGAGCACTCGTTAATATCAAATTCAGGTGCTTAAGGAAGAAACCCAGAATTTTGGCAGTACCAAGGAAGAAGAGGAGAGGATTGGATGTGCTGGCTGAAGTGTCAAGACACATGAACTGAAGAAAGATTATCAAAATTTTGGTTGCATGAGGACATGCAACACCTTCACAGTGGGGGTATGTTGAGTCTCAAATCTGCATCTTTTCCATACATTTTTCTCTACCTTTTTCACTCACCTGAACCTCCCAAGTTGTCAATATCATGTGCAAAAGAGCATCTAACATGGTTTTTAATTATATTTTTGTGTTTGCTATTTGATTTAGATTTTGTTCATTCAGCTGCGGAATCTTGCCACTTTCCGCAGCTGCCGCAACTTTCCGCAACTATT